>CM060451.1:24132060-25371721 GCA_030545235.1 Helianthus tuberosus
AACCCTTGACAACCTCCTAGAAGCAGCTTTTCTAGCCACCAGACCTTTCTCCATCAATTAGGAATCTGATGCCGTCACTAAACACATTCCTTAAATTGTAGCCATTTGTTGAGTGTTTTTTTTTTGGTGTCTAATCCGCATATATATCACCATAGCGCTTGATTTTCTTGACTGTATACCTCTTAAATGTCAACATATACACGTGTGATTTAGTTTACGAAGATTTTTCAATGCCGAGAACCTCGATCAGAGAGTAAAAAAGCCATAAGGTTCACAATGGTGTAAAATTAAAATGGGATATACCGGGCTAGGATTCTAGTTACAGGAACAAGGGCCAAACCAACCACTCAAGAATGGAATCGTTGAGCGAAAACACTTGACAACCTCCTAGAAGCAGCTTTTCTTGCCACCAGACCTTTCTCCATCAATTAGGAATCTGATGCCGTCACTAAACACATTCCTTAAATTGTAGCCATTTGTTGAGTGTTTTTTTTTTGTGTCTAATCCGCATATATATCACCATTGCGCTTGATTTTCTTGACTGTATATCTCTTAAATGTCCACATATACACGTGTGATTTAGTTTACGAAGATTTTTCAATGCCGAGAACATCGATCAGAGAATAAAAAAGCCATAAGGTTCACAATGGTTTAAAATTAAAATGGGATATACCGGGCTAGGATTCGAGTTACAGGAACAAGGGCCAAACCAACCACTCAAGAATGGAATCGTTGAGCGAAAACCCTTGACAACCTCCTAGAAGCAGCTTTTCTAGCCACCAGACCTTTCTCCATCAATTAGGAATCTGATGCCGTCACTAAACACATTTCTTAAATTGTAGCCATTTGTTGAGTGTTTTTTTTTGGTGTCTAATCCGCATATATATCACCATAGCGCTTGATTTTATTGACTGTATATTTCTTAAATGTCAACATATACACGTGTGATTTAGTTTACGAAGATTTTTCAATGCCGAGAACCTCGACTAGAGAGTAAAAAAGCCATAAGGTTCACAAAGGTGTAAAATTAAACTGGGATATACTGGGCTAGGATTCGAGTTACAGGAACAAGGGCCAAACCAACCACCCAAGAATGGAATCGTCGAGCGAAAACACTTGACAACCTCCTAGAAGCAGCTTTTCTTGCCACCAGACCTTTCTCCATCAATTAGGAATCTGATGCTGTCACTAAACACATTCCTTAAATTGTAGCCATTTGTTGGGTGTTTTTTTTGGTGTCTAATCCGCATATATATCACCATTGCGCTTGATTTTCTTGACTGTATATCTCTTAAATGTCAACATATACACGTGTGATTTAGTTTACGAAGATTTTTCAATGCCGAGAACCTCGATCAGAGGGTAAAAAAGCCATAAGGTTCACAATGGTGTAAAATTAAAATGGAATATACTGGGCTAGGATTCGAGTTGCAGGAACAAGGGCCAAACCAACCACCCAAGAATGGAATCGTCTAGCGAAAACACTTGACAACCTCCAAGAAGCAGTTTTTCTTTCCACCAGACCTTTCTCCATAAATTAAGAATCTGATGTTGTCACTAAACACATTCCTTAAATTGTAGCCATTTGTTGAGTGTTTTTTTTGGTGTCTAATCCGTATATATATCACCATTGCCCTTGATTTTCTTGACTGTATATCTCTTAAATGTCAACATATACATATGTGATTTAGTTTACGAAGATTTTTCAATGCCGAGAATCTCGATCAGAGAGTAAAAAAGGCGTAAGGTTCACAATGGTGTAAAATTAAAATGGGATATACCGGGATAGGATTCGAGTTACAGGAACAAGGGCCAAACCAACCACCCAAGAATGTAATCGTCGAGCGAAAACACATGACAACCTCCTAGAAGCAGCTTTTCTTGCCACCAGACCTTTCTCTATCAATTAGGAACCTGATGCCGTCACTGAATACATTCCTTAAATTGTAGCCATTTGTTGAGTGTTTTTTTTTGTGTATCTAATCCGCATATATATCCCCAATTCCCTTGATTTTCTTGACTGTATATCTTTTAAATGTCAACATATACACGTGTGATTTAGTTTACGAAGTTTTTTCAATGCCGAGAACCTCGATCAGAGAGTAAAAAAGGCGTAAGGTTCACAATGGTGTAAAATTAAAATGGGATATACCGGGCTAGGATTCTAGTTACAGGAACAAGGGCCAAACCAACCACCCAAGACTGGAATCGTCGAGCGAAAACACTTGACAACCTCCTAGAAGCAGGTTTTCTTGCCACCAGACCTTTCTCCATCAATTAGGAACCTGATGCCGTCACTAAACACATTCCATAAATTGTAGGCATTTATTGAGTGTTATTTTTTTGGTGTCTAATCCGCATATTTATATGACCGTTGCCCTTGATTTTCTTGACTGTATATCTCTTAAATGTCAACATATACACGTGTGATTTTGTTTACGAAGATTTTTCAATGCCGAGAACCTCGATCAGAGAGTAAAAAAGGCGTAAGGTTCAGAATGGTGTAAAATTAAAATGGGATATACGGGCTAGGATTCGAGTTACAGGAACAAGGGCCAAGCCAACAACCCAAGAATTGAATCGTCGAGCGAAAAGACTTGACAACCTCCTAGAAGCAGCGTTTCTTGCCACCAGACCCTTCTCCATCAATTAGGAATCTGATGCCGTCACTAAACACATTCCTTAAATTGTAGCCAGTTCTAGAGTGTTTTTTTTTTGTGTCTAATCCATATATATATCACCATTGCCCTTGATTTTCTTGACTGTATATCTCTTATATGTCAACATATACACGTGTGATTTAGTTTACGAATATTTTTCAATGCCGAGAACCTCGATCAGAGAGTAAAAAAGCCATAAGGTTCACAATGGTTTAAAATTAAAATGGGATATACCGGGCTAGGATTCGAGTTACAGGAACAAGGGCCAAACCAACCACCCAAGAATGGAATCGTTGAGCGAAAATATTTGACAACCTCCTAGAAGAAGCTTTTCTTGCCACCAGACCTTTCTCCATCAATTAGGAATCTGATGCTGTCACTAAACACATTCCTTAAATTGTAGCCATTTGTTGAGTGTTTTTTTTGTGTCTAATCCGCATATATATCACCATTGCCCTTGATTTTCTTGACTGTATATCTCTTAAATGTCAACATATACACGTGTGATTAGTTTACGAAGATTTTTCAATGCCGAGAACCTCGATCAGAGAATAAAAAACCCATAAGGTTCACAATGGTGTAACATTAAAATGGGATATACCGGGTTAGGATTCGAGTTACAGGAACAAGGGCCAAACCAACCACTCAAGAATTGAATCGTTGAGCGAAAACACTTGACAACCTCCTAGAAGCAGCTTTTCTTGCCACCAGACCTTTCTCCATCAATTAGGAATCTGATGCCGTCACTAAACACATTCCTTAAATTGTAGCCATTTGTCGAGTGTTTTTTTTGGTGTCTAATCCGCATATATATCACCATTGCGCTTGATTTTCTTGACTGTATATATCTTAAATGTCAACATATACACGTGTGATTTAGTTTACGAAGATTTTTCAATGCCGAGAACCTCGATCAGAGAGAAAAAAAAGCCATAAGGTTCACAATGGTGTAAAATTAAAATGGAATATACTGGGCTAGGATTCGAGTTGTAGGAACAAGGGCCAAACCAACCACCCAAGAATGGAATCGTCTAGCGAAAACACTTGACAACCTCCAAGAAGCAGTTTTTCTTTCCACCAGACCTTTCTCCATAAATTAAGAATCTGATGTTGTCACTAAACACATTCCTTAAATTGTAGCCATTTGTTGAGTGTTTTTTTTGGTGTCTAATCCGTATATATATCACCATTGCCCTTGATTTTCTTGACTGTATATCTCTTAAATGTCAACATATACATATGTGATTTAGTTTACGAAGATTTTTCAATGCCGAGAATCTCGATCAGAGAGTAAAAAAGGCGTAAGGTTCACAATGGTGTAAAATTAAAATGGGATATACCGGGATAGGATTCGAGTTACAGGAACAAGGGCCAAACCAACCACCCAAGAATGTAATCGTCGAGCGAAAACACATGACAACCTCCTAGAAGCAGCTTTTCTTGCCACCAGACCTTTCTCTATCAATTAGGAACCTGATGCCGTCACTGAATACATTCCTTAAATTGTAGCCATTTGTTGAGTGTTTTTTTTGTGTATCTAATCCGCATATATATCCCCAATTCCCTTGATTTTCTTGACTGTATATCTTTTAAATGTCAACATATACACGTGTGATTTAGTTTACGAAGATTTTTCAATGCCGAGAACCTCGATCAGAGAGTAAAAAAGGCGTAAGGTTCACAATGGTGTAAAATTAAAATGGGATATACCGGGCTAGGATTCTAGTTACAGGAACAAGGGCCAAACCAACCACCCAAGACTGGAATCGTCGAGCGAAAACACTTGACAACCTCCTAGAAGCAGGTTTTCTTGCCACCAGACCATTCTCCATCAATTAGGAACCTGATGCCGTCACTAAACACATTCCATAAATTGTAGGCATTTATTGAGTGTTATTTTTTTGGTGTCTAATCCGCATATTTATATGACCGTTGCCCTTGATTTTCTTGACTGTATATCTCTTAAATGTCAACATATACACGTGTGATTTTGTTTACGAAGATTTTTCAATGCCGAGAACCTCGATCAGAGAGTAAAAAAGGCGTAAGGTTCACAATGGTGTAAAATTAAAATGGGATATACGGGCTAGGATTCGAGTTACAGGAACAAGGGCCAAGCCAACAACCCAAGAATTGAATCGTCGAGCGAAAAGACTTGACAACCTCCTAGAAGCAGCGTTTCTTGCCACCAGACCCTTCTCCATCAATTAGGAATCTGATGCCGTCACTAAACACATTCCTTAAATTGTAGCCAGTTCTAGAGTGTTTTTTTTTTGTGTCTAATCCATATATATATCACCATTGCCCTTGATTTTCTTGACTGTATATCTCTTATATGTCAACATATACACGTGTGATTTAGTTTACGAATATTTTTCAATGCCGAGAACCTCGATCAGAGAGTAAAAAAGCCATAAGGTTCACAATGGTTTAAAATTAAAATGGGATATACCGGGCTAGGATTCGAGTTACAGGAACAAGGGCCAAACCAACCACCCAAGAATGGAATCGTTGAGCGAAAATATTTGACAACCTCCTAGAAGAAGCTTTTCTTGCCACCAGACCTTTCTCCATCAATTAGGAATCTGATGCTGTCACTAAACACATTCCTTAAATTGTAGCCATTTGTTGAGTGTTTTTTTTGTGTCTAATCCGCATATATATCACCATTGCCCTTGATTTTCTTGACTGTATATCTCTTAAATGTCAACATATACACGTGTGATTAGTTTACGAAGATTTTTCAATGCCGAGAACCTCGATCAGAGAATAAAAAACCCATAAGGTTCACAATGGTGTAACATTAAAATGGGATATACCGGGTTAGGATTCGAGTTACAGGAACATGGGCCAAACCAACCACTCAAGAATTGAATCGTTGAGCGAAAACACTAGACAACCTCCGAGAAGCAGCTTTTCTTGCCACCAGACCTTTCTCCATCAATTAGGAATCTGATGCCGTCACTAAACACATTCCTTAAATTGTAGCCATTTGTTGAGTGTTTTTTTTGGTGTCTAATCCGCATATATATCACCATTGCGCTTGATTTTCTTGACTATATATATCTTAAATGTCAACATATACACGTGTGATTTAGTTTACGAAGATTTTTCAATGCCGAGAACCTCGATCAGAGAGAAAAAAAAGCCATAAGGTTCACAATGGTGTAAAATTAAAATGGGATATACCGGGCTAGGATTCGAGTTACAGGAACAAGGGCCAAACCAACCACCCATGAATGGAATCGTCGAGCGAAAACACTTGACAACTTCCTAGAAGCAGCTTTTCTTGCCACCAGACCTTTCTCCATCAATTAGGAATCTAATGCTGTCACTAAACACATTCCTTAAATTGTAGCCATTTGTTGAGTGTTTTTTTTTGTGTCTAATCCGCATATATATCACCATTGCGCTTGATTTTCTTGACTGTATACCTCTTAAATGTCAACATATACACGTGTGATTTAGTTTACGAAGATTTTTCAATGCCGAGAACCTCGATCAGAGAGTAAAAAAGCCATAAGGTTCACAATGGTGTAAAATTAAAATGGGATATCGGGCTAGGATTCGAGTTACGGGAACAAGGGCAAAACCAACCACCCAAGAAAGGAATCGTTGAGCGAAAACACTTGACAACCTCCTAGAAGCAGCTTTTCTTGCCACCAGACCTTTCTTCATAAATTAGGAATCTGAACCCATCACTAAACACATTTCTTAAATTGTAGCCATTTGTTGAGTGTTTTTTTTTTTGTGTCTAATCCGCATATATATCACCATTTCGCTTGATTTTCTTGACTGTATATCTCTTAAATGTTAACATATACACGTGTGATTTAGTTTACGAAGATTTTTCAATGCCGAGAACCTCGATCAGAGAGTAAAAAAGCCATAAGGTTCACAATGGTGTAAAATTAAAATGGGATATACCGGGCTAGGATTCGTGTTACAGGAACAAGGGCCAAACCAACCACCCAAGAATGGATTCGTCGAGCGAAAACACTTGACAACCTCTTAGAAGCAGCTTTTCTTGCCACCAGACATTTCTCCATCAATTAGGAATCTGATGCTGTCACTAAACACATTCCTTAAATTGTAGCCATTTGTTGAGTGTTTTTTTTTGGTGTCTAATCCGCATATATATCACCATTACCCTTGATTTTCTTGACTGTATATCTTTTAAATGTCAACATAGACACGTGTGATTTAGTTTACGAAGATTTTTCAATGTCGAGAACCTCGATCAGAGAGTAAAAAAGGCGTAAGGTTCACAATGGTGTAAAATTAAAATGGGATATGCCGGGTTAGGATTATAGTTACAGGAACAAGGGTCAAACCAACCACTCAAGAATGGAATCGTTGAGCGAAAACACTTGACAAACTTCTAGAAGCTGCTTTTCTTGCCACCAGACCTTTCTCCATCAATTAGGAATCTGATGCCGTCACTAAACACATTCCTTAAATTGTAGCCATTTGTTGAGTGTTTTTTTTTTGTGTCTAATCCGCATATATATCACCATTGCGCTTGATTTTCTTGACTGTATATCTCTTAAATGTCAACATATACACGTGTGATTTAGTTTACGAAGATTTTTCAATGCCGAGAACCTCGATCAGAGAGTAAAAAAGCCATAAGGTTCACAATGGTGTAAAATTAAAATGGGATATACCGGGCTAGGATTCTAGTTACAGGAACAAGGGCCAAACCAACCACTCAAGAATGGAATCGTTGAGCGAAAACACTTGACAACCTCCTAGAAGCAGCTTTTCTTGCCACCAGACCTTTCTCCATCAATTAGGAATCTGATGCCGTCACTAAACACATTCCTTAAATTGTAGCCATTTGTTGAGTGTTTTTTTTTGGTGTCTAATCCGCATATATATCACCATTGCGCTTGATTTTCTTGACTGTATATCTCTTAAATGTCAACATATACACGTGTGATTTAGTTTACGAAGATTTTTCAATGCCGAGAACATCGATCAGAGAATAAAAAAGCCATAAGGTTCACAATGGTTTAAAATTAAAATGGGATATACCGGGCTAGGATTCGAGTTACAGGAACAAGGGCCAAACCAACCACTCAAGAATGGAATCGTTGAGCGAAAACCCTTGACAACCTCCTAGAAGCTGCTTTTCTAGCCACCAGACCTTTCTCCATCAATTAGGAATCTGATGCCGTCACTAAACACATTCCTTAAATTGTAGCCATTTGTTGAGTGTTTTTTTTTTGGTGTCTAATCCGCATATATATCACCATTGCGCTTGATTTTATTGACTGTATATCTCTTAAATGTCAACATATACACGTGTGATTTAGTTTACGAAGATTTTTCAATGCCGAGAACCTCGACTAGAGAGTAAAAAAGCCATAAGGTTCACAAAGGTGTAAAATTAAACTGGGATATACTGGGCTAGGATTCGAGTTACAGGAACAAGGGCCAAACCAACCACCCAAGAATGGAATCGTCGAGCGAAAACACTTGACAACCTCCTAGAAGCAGCTTTTCTTGCCACCAGACCTTTCTCCATCAATTAGGAATCTGATGCTGTCACTAAACACATTCCTTAAATTGTAGCCATTTGTTGGGTGTTTTTTTTTGGTGTCTAATCCGCATATATATCACCATTGCGCTTGATTTTCTTGACTGTATATCTCTTAAATGTCAACATATACACGTGTGATTTAGTTTACAAAGATTTTTCAATGCCGAGAACCTCGATCAGAGGGTAAAAAAGCCATAAGGTTCACAATGGTGTAAAATTAAAATGGAATATACTGGGCTAGGATTCGAGTTACAGGAACAAGGGCCAAACCAACCACCCAAGAATGGAATCGTCTAGCGAAAACACTTGACAACCTCCAAGAAGCAGTTTTTCTTTCCACCAGACCTTTCACCATCAATTAGGAATCTGATGTTGTCACTAAACACATTCCTTAAATTGTAGCCATTTGTTGAGTGTTTTTTTTGGTGTCTAATCCGCATATATATCACCATTGCCCTTGATTTTCTTGACTGTATATCTCTTAAATGTCAACATATACACATGTGATTTAGTTTACGAAGATTTTTCAATGCCGAGAATCTCGATCAGAGAGTAAAAAAGGCGTAAGGTTCACAATGGTGTAAAATTAAAATGGGATATACCGGGCTAGGATTCGAGTTACAGGAACAAGGGCCAAACCAACCACCCAAGAATGTAATCGTCGAGCGAAAACACATGACAACCTCCTAGAAGCAGCTTTTCTTGCCACCAGACCTTTCTCTATCAATTAGGAACCTGATGCCGTCACTGAATACATTCCTTAAGTTGTAGCCATTTGTTGAGTGTTTTTTTTTGTGTGTCTAATCCGCATATATATCACCAATTCCCTTGATTTTTCTTGACTGTATATCTTTTAAATGTCAACATATACACGTGTGATTTAGTTTACGAAGATTTTTCAATGCCGAGAACCTCGATCAGAGAGTAAAAAAGGCGTAAGGTTCACAATGGTGTAAAATTAAAATGAGATATACCGGGGTAGGATTCTAGTTACAGGAACAAGGGCCAAACCAACCACCCAAGAATGGAATCGTCGAGCGAAAACACTTGACAACCTCCTAGAAGCAGGTTTTCTTGCCACCAGACCTTTCTCCATCAATTAGGAACCTGATGCCGTCACTAAACACATTCCATAAATTGTAGGCATTTATTGAGTGTTATTTTTTTGGTGTCTAATCCGCATATTTATATGACCGTTGCCCTTGATTTTCTTGACTGTATATCTCTTAAATGTCAACATATACACGTGTGATTTTGTTTACGAAGATTTTTCAATGCCGAGAACCTCGATCAGAGAGTAAAAAAGGCGTAAGGTTCACAATGGTGTAAAATTAAAATGGGATATACGGGCTAGGATTCGAGTTACAGGAACAAGGGCCAAGCCAACAACCCAAGAAATGAATCGTCGAGCGAAAAGACTTGACAACCTCCTAGAAGCAGCTTTTCTTGCCACCAGACCCTTCTCCATCAATAAGGAATCTGATGCCGTCACTAAACACATTCCTTAAATTGTAGCCAGTTCTAGAGTGTTTTTTTTTTTTGTGTCTAATCCATATATATATCACCATTGCCCTTGATTTTCTTGACTGTATATCTCTTATATGTCAACATATACACGTGTGATTTAGTTTACGAATATTTTTCAATGCCGAGAACCTCGATCAGAGAGTAAAAAGGCCATAAGGTTCACAATGGTTTAAAATTAAAATGGGATATACCGGGCTAGGATTCGAGTTACAGGAACAAGGGCCAAACCAACCACCCAAGAATGGAATCGTTGAGCTAAAATATTTGACAACCTCCTAGAAGAAGCTTTTCTTGCCGCCAGACCTTTCTCCATCAATTAGGAATCTGATGCTGTCACTAAACACATTCCTTAAATTGTAGCCATTTGTTGAGTGTTTTTTTTGTGTCTAATCCGCATATATATCACCATTGCCCTTGATTTTCTTGACTGTATATCTCTTAAATGTCAACATATACACGTGTGATTTAGTTTACGAAGATTTTTCAATGCCGAGAACCTCGATCAGAGAGTAAAAAGCCATAAGGTTCACAATGGTGTAAAATTAAAATGGGATATACCGGGCTAGGATTCGAGTTACAGGAACAAGGGCCAAACCAACCACCGAAGAATGGAATCGTTGAGCGAAAACATTTGACAACCTCCTAGAAGCGGCTTTTCTTGCCACCAGACTTTTCTCCATCAATTAGGAATCTGATGCCGTCACTAAACACATTACTTAAATTGTAGCCATTTCTTGAGTGTTTTTTTTTTGTGTCTAATCCACATATATATTAGCATTGCCCTTGATTTTCTTGACTGTATATCTCTTATATGTCAACATATACACGTGTGATTTAGTTTACGAAGATTTTTCAATGCCAAGAACCTCGATCAGAGAGTAAAAAAGCCATAAGGTTCACAATGGTGTAAAATTAAAATGGGATATACCGGGCTAGGATTCGAGTTACAGGAACAAGGGCCAAACCAACCACCCAAGAATGGAATCGTTGGGCGAAAACATTTGACAACCTCCTAGAAGCAGCTTTTCTTGCCATCAGACCTTTCTCCATCAATTAGGAATCTGCTGCTGTCAGTAAACACATTCCTTAAATTGTAGCCATTTGTTGAGTGTTTTTTTTTTGTGTCTAATACGCATATATATCACCATTGCCCTTTATATTCTTGACTGTATATCTCTTAAATGTCAACATATACACGTGTGATTTAGTTTACCAAGATTTTTCAATGCCGAGAACCTCGATCAGAGAGTAAAAAAGCCATAAGGTTCACAATGGTGTAAATTTAAAATGGGATATACGGGGCTAGGATTCGATTTACAGGAACAAGGGCCAAACCAACCACCCAAGAATGGAATCGTCGAGCGAAAACATTTGACAACCTCCTAGAAGCAGCTTTTCTTGCCACCAGACCTTTCTCCATCAATTAGGAATCTGATGCTGTCACTAAACACATTCTTTAAATTGTAGCCATTTGTTGAGTGTTTCTTTTTTGTGTCTAATCCGCATATATATCACCATTGCGCTTCATTTTCTTGACTGTATATCTCTTTAATGTCAACATATACATGTGTGATTTAGTTTACGAAGATTTTTCAATGCCGAGAACCTCGATCAGAGAGTAAAAAAGGCATAAGGTTCACAACGGTGTAAAATTAAAATGGGATATCGGGCTAGGATTCGGGTTACAGGAACAAGGGACAAACCAACCACCCAAGAATGGAATCGTTGAGCGAAAACACTTGACAACCTCCTAGAAGCAGATTTTCTTGCCACCAGACCTTTCTCCATCAATTAGGAATCTGATGTCGTCACTAAACACATTCCTTAAATTGTAGCCATTAGTTGAGTGTTTTTTTTTGTGTCTAATCCGCATATATATCACAATTGTCCGTGATTTTCTTGACTGTATATCTCATAAATGTCAACATATACACGTGTGATTTAGTTTACGAATATTTTTCAATGCCGAGAACCTCGATCAGAGAGTAAAAAAGGCGTAATGTTCACAACGGTGTAAAATTAAAATGGGATATACCGGGCTAGGATTCGATTTACTGGAACAAGGGCCAAACCAACCACCCAAGAATGGAATCGTCGAGCGAAAACATTTGACAACCTCCTAGAAGCAGCTTTTCTTGCCACCAGACCTTTCTCCATCAATTAGGAATCTGATGCTGTCACTAAACACATTCTTTAAATTGTAGCCATTTGTTGAGTGTTTTTTTTTTTGTGTCTAATCCGCATATATATCACCATTGCGCTTCATTTTCTTGACTGTATATCTCTTAAATGTCAACATATACATGTGTGATTTAGTTTACGAAGATTTTTCAATGCCGAGAACCTCGATCAGAGAGGAAAAAAGGCATAAGGTTCACAATGGTGTAAAATTAAAATGGGATATCGGGCTAGGATTCGAGTTACAGGAACAAGCGCCAAACCAACCACCCAAGAATGGAATCCTTGAGCGAAAACACTTGACAACCTCCTAGAAGCAGCTTTTCTTGCCACCAGACCTTTCTCCGTCAATTAGGAATCTGATGTCGTCACTAAACACATTCCTTAAATTGTAGCCATTAGTTAAGTGTTTTTTTTTTTGTGTCTAATCCACATATATATCACAATTGCCCTTGATTTTCTTGACAGTATATCTCTTAAATGTCAACATATACACGTGTGATTTAGTTTACGAAGATTTTTCAATGCCGAGAACCTCGATCAGAGAGTGAGAAAGCCATAAGGTTCACAATGGTGTAAAATTAAAATGGGATATACCGGGCTAGGATTCGAGTTACAGGAACAAGGGCCAAACCAACCACCCAAGAATGGAATCGTTGAGCGAAAACATTTGACAACCTCCTAGAAGCAGTTTTTCTTGCCACCAGACCTTTCTCCATCAAGTAGAAATCTGATGCTGTCACTAAACAAATTCTTTAAATTGTAGCCATTTGTTGAGTGTTTTTTTTTTGTGTCTAATCCGCATATATATCACCATTGCGCTTCATTTTCTTTACTGTATATCTCTTAAATGTCAACATATACATGTGTGATTTAGTTTACGAAGATTTTTCAATGCCGAGAACCTCGATCAGAGAGTAAAAAAGGCATAAGGTTCACAATGGTGTAAAATTAAAATGGGATATCTGGCTAGGATTCGAGTTACAGGAACAAGGGCCAAACCAACCACCCAAGAATGGAATCGTTGAGCGAAAACATTTGACAACCTCCTAGAAGCAGCTTTTCTTGCCACCAGACCTTTCTCCATCAATTAGAAATCTGATGCTGTCACTAAACACATTCTTTAAATTGTAGCCATTTGTTGAGTGTTTTTTTTTTGTGTCTAATCCGCATATATATCACCATTGCGCTTCATTTTCTTGACTGTATATCTCTTAAATGTCAACATATACATGTGTGCTTTAGTTTACGAAGATTTTTCAATGCCGAGAACCTCGATCAGAGAGGAAAAAAGGCATAAGGTTCACAATGGTGTAAAATTAAAATGGGATATCGGGCTAGGATTCGAGTTACAGGAACAAGGGCCAAACCAACCACCCAAGAATGGAATCGTTGAGCGAAAACACTTGACAACCTCCTAGAAGCAGCTTTTCTTGCCACCAGACCTTTCTCCGTCAATTAGGAATCTGATGTCGTCACTAAACACATTCCTTAAATTGAAGCCATTAGTTGAGTGTTTTTTTTTTGTGTCTAATCCGCATATATATCACAATTGCCCTTGATTTTCTTGACTGTATATCTCTTAAATGTCAACATATACACGTGTGATTTAGTTTACGAAGATTTTTCAATGCCGAGAACCTCGATCAGAGAGTGAAAAAGCCATAAGGTTCAAAATGGTGTAAAATTAAAATGGGATATACCGGGTTAGGATTCGAGTTACAGGAACAAGGGCCAAACCAACCACCCAAGAATGGAATCGTCGAGCGAAAACACTTGACAACCTCCTAGAAGCAGCTTTTCTTGCCACCAGACCTTTCTCCATCAATTAGAAATCTGATGCTGTCACTAAACACATTCTTTAAATTGTAGCCATTTGTTGAGTGTTTTTTTTTTTGTGTCTAATCCGCATATATATCACCATTGCGCTTCATTTTCTTGACTGTATATCTCTTAAATGTCAACATATACATGTGTGATTTAGTTTACGAAGATTTTTCAATGCCGAGAACCTCGATCAGAGAGGAAAAAAGGCATAAGGTTCACAATGGTGTAAAATTAAAATGGGATATCGGGCTAGGATTCGAGTTATAGGAACAAGGGCCAAACCAACCACCCAAGAATGGAATCGTTGAGCGAAAACACTTGACAACCTCCTAGAAGCAGCTTTTCTTGCCACCAGACCTTTCTCCGTCAATTAGGAATCTGATGTCGTCACTAAACACATTCCTTAAATTGTAGCCATTAGTTGAGTGTTTTTTTTTGTGTCTAATCCGCATATATATCACAATTGCCCTTGATTTTCTTGACTGTATATCTCTTAAATGTCAACATATACACGTGTGATTTAGTTTACGAAGATTTTTCAATGCCGAGAACCTCGATCAGAGAGTGAAAAAGCCATAAGGTTCAAAATGGTGTAAAATTAAAATGGGATATACCGGGTTAGGATTCGAGTTACAGGAACAAGGGCCAAACCAACCACCCAAGAATGGAATCGTCGAGCGAAAACACTTGACAACCTCCTAGAAGCAGCTTTTCTTGCCACCAGACCTTTCTCCATCAATTAGAAATCTGATGCTGTCACTAAACACATTCTTTAAATTGTAGCCATTTGTTGAGTGTTTTTTTTTGTGTCTAATCCGCATATATATCACCATTGCGCTTCATTTTCTTGACTGTATATCTCTTAAATGTCAACATATACATGTGTGATTTAGTTTACGAAGATTTTTCAATGCCGAGAACCTCGATCAGAGAGGAAAAAAGGCATAAGGTTCACAATGGTGTAAAATTAAAATGGGATATCGGGCTAGGATTCGAGTTATAGGAACAAGGGCCAAACCAACCACCCAAGAATGGAATCGTTGAGCGAAAACACTTGACAACCTCCTAGAAGCAGCTTTTCTTGCCACCAGACCTTTCTCCGTCAATTAGGAATCTGATGTCGTCACTAAACACATTCCTTAAATTGTAGCCATTAGTTGAGTGTTTTTTTTTGTGTCTAATCCGCATATATATCACAATTGCCCTTGATTTTCTTGACTGTATATCTCTTAAATGTCAACATATACACGTGTGATTTAGTTTACGAAGATTTTTCAATGCCGAGAACCTCGATCAGAGAGTGAAAAAGCCATAAGGTTCACAATGGTGTAAAATTAAAATGGGATATACCGGGCTAGGATTCGAGTTACAGGAACAAGGGCCAAACCAACCACCCAAGAATGGAATCGTTGAGCGAAAACATTTGACAACCTCCTTGAAGCAGTTTTTCTTGCCACCAGACCTTTCTCCATCAAGTAGAAATCTGATGCTGTCACTAAACAAATTCTTTAAATTGTAGCCATTTGTTGAGTGTTTTTTTTGTGTCTAATCCGCATATATATCACCATTGCGTTTCATTTTCTTTACTGTATATCTCTTAAATGTCAACATATACATGTGTGATTTAGTTTACGAAGATTTTTCAATGCCGAGAACCTCGATCTGAGAGTAAAAAAGGCATAAGGTTCACAATGGTGTAAAATTAAAATGGGATATCGGGCTAGGATTCGAGTTACAGGAACAAGGGCCAAACCAACCACCCAAGAATGGAATCGTTGAGCGAAAACACTTGACAACCTCCTAGAAGCAGCTTTTCTTGTCACCAGACCTTTCTCCATCAATTAGGAATCTGATGCCGTCACAAAACACATTCCTTAAATTGTAGCCATTAGTTGAGTGTTTTTTTTTGTGTCTAATCCGCATATATATCACAATTGCCCTTGATTTTCTTAACTGTATATCTCTTAAATGTCAACATATACACGTGTGATTTAGTTTACGAATATTTTTCAATGCCGAGAACCTCGATCAGAGAGTAAAAAAGGCGTAATGTTCACAACGGTGTAAAATTAAAATGGGATATACCGGGATAGGATTCGAGTTACAGGAACAAGGGCCAAACTAACCACCCAAGAATGGAATCGTCGAGCGAAAACACTTGACAACCTCCTAGAAGCAGCTTTTCTTGCCACCAGATCTTTCTCCATCAATTAGGAATCTGATGCCGTCACTAAACACATTCCTTAAATTGTAGCCATTAGTTGAGTCTTTTTTTTGTGTCTAATCCGCATATATATCACCATTGCCCTTGATTTTCTTGATTGTATATCTCTTAAATGTCAACATATACACGTGTGATTTAGTTAACAAAGATTTTTCAATGCTGAGAACCTCGATCAGAGAGTAAAAAAGGCGTAAGGTTCACAATGGTTTAAAATTAAAATTGGATATACCGGGCTAGGATTCGAGTTACAGGAACAAGGGCCAAACCAACCACCCAAGAATGGAATCGTCGAGCGAAAACACTTGACAACCTCCTAGAACAGCTTTTCTTGCCTCCAGACCTTTCTCCATCAATTTGGAATCTGATGCCGTCACTAAACACATTCCTTAAATTGTAGCCATTAGTTGAGTGTTTTTTTTTCCGTCTATTCCGCATATATATCACAATTGCCCTTGATTTTCTTTACTGTATATCTCTTAAATGTCAATATATACACGTGTGATTTAGTTTACGAATATTTTTCAATGCCGAGAACCTCGATCAGAGAGTAAAAAAGGCGTAATGTTCACGATGGTGTAAAATTAAAATTGGATATAACGGGCTAGGATTCGATTTACAGGAACAAGGGCCAAACCAACCGCCCAAGAATGGAATCGTCGAACGAGAACACTTGACAACCTCCTAGAAGCAGCTTTTCTTGCCACTAGACCTTTCTCCATCAATTAGATATCTGATGCCGTCACTAAACACATTCCTTAAATTGTAGCCATTTGTTGAGTGTTTTTTTTTTGTGTCTAATCCGCATATATATCACAATTGCCCTTGATTTTCTTAACTGTATATCTCTTAAATGTCAACATATACACGTGTGATTTAGTTAACAAAGATTTTTCAATGCTGAGAACCTCGATCAGAGAGTAAAAAAGGCGTAAGGTTCACAATGGTTTAAAATTAAAATGGGATATACCGGGCTAGGATTCGAGTTACAGGAACAAGGGCCAAACCAACCACCCAAGAATGGAATCGTCGAACGAAAACACTTGACAACCTCCTAGAAGCAGCTTTTCTTGCCACCAGACCTTTCTCGATCAATTATATATTTGATGCCGTCACTAAACACATTCCTTAAATTGTAGGTATTTGTTGAGTGTTTTTTTTTGTGTCTAATCCGCATATATATCACAATTTCCCTAGATTTTCTTAACTGTATATCTCTTAAATGTCAACATATACACGTGTGATTTAGGTAACAAAGATTTTTCAATGCTGAGAACCTCGATCAGAGAGTAAAAAAGGCGTAAGGTTCACAGTGGTTTAAAATTAAAATGGGATGTACCGGGCTAGGATTCGAGTTATAGGAATAAGGGCCAAACCAACCACCCAAGAATGGAATCGTCGAGCGAAAACACTTGATAACCTCCTAGAAGCAGCTTTTCTTGCCTCTAGACCTTTCTCCATTAATTAGGAATCTGATGCCGTCACTAAACACTTTCCTTAAATTGTAGCCATTAGTAGAGTGTTTTTTTTGTGTCTAATCCGCATATATATCACAATTTCCATTGATTTTCTTGACTGTATATCTCTTAAATGTCAACATATACACGTGTGATTTAGTTTACGAATATTTTTCAATGCCGAGAACCTCGATCAGAGAGTAAAAAAGGCGTAATGTTCACAACGGTGTAAAATTAAAATGGGATATACCGGGCTTGGATTCGATTTACAGGAACAAGGGCCAAACCAACCACCCAAGAATGGAATCGTCGAGCGAAAAAACTTGACAACCTCCTAGAGGCAGCTTTTCTTGCCACCAGACCTTTCTCCATCAATTAGGAATCTGATGCCGTCACTGAACACATTCCTTAAATGGTAGCCATTAGTTGAGTGTTTTTTTGGTGTCTAATCCGCATATATATCACAATTGCCCTTGATTTTCTTGACTGTATATCTCTTAAATGTCAACATATACACGTGTGATTTAGTTTACAAAGATTTTTCAATGCTGAGAACCTCGATCAGAGAGTAAAAAAGGCGTAAGGTTCAAAATGGTGTAAAATTAAAATGGGATATACCGGGTTAGGATTCGAGTTACAGGAACAAGGGCCAAACCAACCACCCAAGAATGGAATCGTCGAGCGAAAACACTTGAAAACCTCCTAGAAGCAGCTTTTCTTGCCACCAGACCTTTCTCCATCAATTAGTAATCCGATGCCGTCACTAAACATATTCCTTAAATTGTAGCCATTTGTTGAGTGTTTTTTTTTGTGTCTAATCCGCATATATATCACCATTGCCCTTGATTTTCTTGACTGTATATCTCTTAAATGTTAACATATACACGTGTGATTTAGTTTACGAAGATTTTTTAATACTGAGAACCTCGATCAGAGAGTAAAAAAGGCGTAAGGTTCACAATGGTGTAAAATTAAAATGGGATATACCGGGCTAGGATTCGAGTTACAAGAACAAGGGCCAAACCAACCACCCAAGATGGAATCGTCGAGCGAAAACACTTGAAAACCTTCGAGAAGCAGCTTTTCTTGCCACCAGACCTTTCTCCATCAATTAGGAATCTGATTCCGTCACTAAACAAATTCCATAAATTATAGCCATTTGTTGAGTGTTTTTTTTGTGTCTAATCCGCATATATATCACCATTACCCCTGATTTTCTTGACTGTATGTCTCATAAATGTCAACATATACACGTGTGATTTAGTTTACGAAGATTTTTCAATGCTGAGAACCACGATCAGAGAGTAAAAAAGACGTAAGGTTCACAATGGTGTAAAATTAAAATGGGATATACCGGGCTAGGATTCGAGTTACAGGAACAAGGGCCAAACCAACCACCCAAGAATGGAATCGTCGAGCCAAAACACTTGACAACCTCCTAGAAGCAGCTTTTCTTGCCACCAGACCTTTCTCCATCAATTAGGAATCTGATGTCGTCACTAAACACATTCCTTAAATTGTAGCCATTTGTTGAGTGTTTTTTTTTTGTGTCTAATCCGCATATATATCACCATTGCCCTTGATTTTCTTGACTGTATATCTCTTAAATGCCAACATATACACGTGTGACTTAGTTTACGAATATTTTTCAATGCCGAGAACCTCGATCAGAGAGTAAAAAATGTCACACCCCAACCGTGTATAACATGCAACCGCGGCGGAAACGTCGGGGAGTGTTGTAACAGAATTAATTGTTTCACAACCATGGCATACAAAGTTATATTTTATTTATCAAACAAGCGTGTTACATTGTCTTTAAAGAGGAAATAAAGAGTTCATAACATAGTTAAACTAAGTCTATCTTCATTTTAAGTCTCTAAGGCACAGGTACGCCCTAGTGTCACGATCGTCATCCTATGCAAAAGCTCCTGAAAACACATGTGAAAATAGGTACGTCAGCATAAAAATGCCTGTGAGATACATAGGTTTTGTGAAA
This sequence comes from Helianthus tuberosus, assembly GCA_030545235.1. NCBI lineage: Eukaryota > Viridiplantae > Streptophyta > Magnoliopsida > Asterales > Asteraceae > Helianthus > Helianthus tuberosus. The sequence continues at coordinate 24,151,472 of CM060451.1, forward strand.
ATAGGATTCATGACTTATAAGTTTAGAAAAGTTGTTTAGCAAAAGTCAGTCATGAACCTTGTAAATTGTTTTGTTTTGTAAATCATTTAAAAAGCGATAAGATCGAATGATATGTATAAATAAAAGAATAATGTATGGTTAAATGTATAACCACGTAAAATGAGTTGTATGAAGTAAATTGTTTGTAAACCAAAGTCTTGTGAGAATCGTGTTACTTGTGTAAAATGTATAAGTCCAAATTGAATGATTTAAATAATGCTATGATATGTAATATAATACAAACACTTATATATAGGAAGTACCAGCGGCGTATCCACCATGCTTGTATCATATTACTCACATCTCGTTACTTAAGTCACTTAAGCAAACCACCAATGTATAAAGTCTATGTTTAAACCAATTGTCAAAAAGTCCTTGTATAAACCATGTCAAATGTTAAGAAGTCCAAAAGTAGTCAAGTAATGTGTAACAAATGTTATGTATGGTAAGTAAAGTGTGTCACATAAACCGACTGTAAAAATGTACAAAACAAAGTATTTTGAATATATCAAAAAGTTATGTTTTGCAAAGTAATGCATGTTACATTGATACAAACATTTATGTGGTAAGTTAACGCATACATTCAAGCCTTGAGACAGTCGGATTACCCTTTTAGTCAAGGTTATCAAAAGAAATGTTTTCGGATTCAGTCATTCCTTACATCCAAACAAACCCGGGATGTCAGGAATGGGATTTGTCAAGTCCTATGGTACCAGTACTTACTACCGAGCGGCGTAGCTAATGTTAATGAACGTATATAAGTCTCGTTTGTGCAAACCAAATGTTATAGCAATTGTATACATGTTATATGAAAACAATGTACTAAGTATGCTAAGTTAACATACAAAGTAGAAAAGTCTTGTAAATTAATGTGCTAGCATGCTATCAGTCAACATACATAGCAGAAATGTAAAGTAAAACAATGTACTAAGTATGCACACAATGGACATACATAGCATGAAATGTAATGTAAAACGATGTACTAAGTATGCACACAATGGGCATACATAGCATGAAATGTAATGTAAAACGATGTACTAAGTACGCACACAATGGGCATACATAGCATGAAATGTAATGAAATCATGTACTAATGAACATAGCAGGTATATGATGTGAAAACATGGAAAGCATGAAAGTAACAAGTAGGCACATGTGTTCCACCCCAAAACAGTTTGAAAACAGTAAAAGAGGGGGTTCTATGTACTCACTTGAGATTGCTCAGAAGTCCTAAGATAACCACCAAGCAATGCTAGAGATCACGGAAACAAACGGCACCTAATATAGGTAACTATGTTAATAAACCGGACCTATATCGGAGGATCGGATAGAATGAGGGCTCGTAAACCAAATGAGTATGGGAACTAATGTAGTATGGTTTAACAAAGCCTTCATACTAAATGAAACCTAACCTAAGTGCTTACGACCCATTACGACCCGTATAGGTAGCTTATGCTACTTTAACGCGTCGTTCGCGTAAAACGCGTTCGGAACGCCTAACTAGCCCTATGATAAGTAAAATATGCCTTAACATGTCTAATATTGTTGCCAAATCAGTTTAGATACCAAAAGTTATGTTACATATGCTTAAAATGAATTTTGGTGTTAAAAGGGCATTTTGGTAATTTACCTAAGGCATATAAACTACCTATCATACAACTAACTAAACGTCGTGACCATAAGGTATAACCTCGGAAGGTTATTCCCTATATACTATGGTCACCTAATGTGTTTGGTCGAATCCTAATGATCGACCAAATGGGTCGGGTTCGAAGGTATAAGCGATTTATTAGATCGCTTACCCTTACGACCCTAGACAACGTGGTAATCAGTAGGCATAGTCACAAGGGACTATAACCATCGTGATTACGCTCACGTTGCGAAGTTCAAACGAACTTCGCATTGACCATAAACTGGTCAATGCAGAAAGTCAAACAAAGTTTGACTTTCGGACTCGAAAAGCAATAAAAGAACGAAGGAATACTTACAAAGGGTCCCCGAAAGCTAATCTTGATCCAAGTAGCTCAGGTATGAAACAATGGTTTCAACTTAGAGCTTCTCAAATCAGATTTTGTGGGTTTTTCAAGAAAGGGGGGTTGGGTATTTATAGTGTTCGGAGAGCCGTTAAGATCGTTTCTTAGAAACCGTGCTTTGATCTTGGCCATACACCTCAAGAACATGGTTTTACAAAACCATTTGAGTCCCTTGTATTGAGAAATACCATGTGCAAGGTGGTTTTGTGGGTAATACAGCTGTTAACAGCCTGTTTAAACAACTTTTGCTGATCTGAAAGGGCCTCGCGTGACGCCAAGGGGGTTAGGTGTCACGCTAAGGTCCTTCTGATCAGCAACAGTTTCTAAGGTTTCCATTTCAGTCCCCGTTGTGTATTAAGGCCATTTCCGACATGTTTAAGGCTCGTTAAATCATTTTCAAGGCTCCACATGGATGCCTAAACATTTTGGACATGAAACATGCTCAAAAATATGTCGGATGTTGGTTCGTTTGGTCGTACGAACGCGATGTTCTCTTAATTACGACGGAATGCGCATAAGCGCGAAAAACGATCCAAATTGCGCGACGAATGGATTTTTATTATGCCAAACACTAAAATAAAATATTTTAGTGCTTACATAAATTTTTGGATGTCCGGAGGTATTCAGAACGTAGTTTATGCGCGAAAATGCAAACTTGTGCACTTTTTGACGCTTTTAGTCCCTGAATGACCCAAAAGTTTATTTTAGCACACCGAACCCCTCAAAGCCTATTTCTAAGCTATATAAAGGATATTTATGGTATGCTTAACTTATGGTCATGTTCCGGAATGTCTGTTACAGTTCAAATTGGCATACTTTCGCAGTTTGTCAAGTTTAGTCCCTGTAAGCGAATTAACTTGTTTTTGCCATACCAAAGCCTTCAAAACTTATTTCTAAGTTATGTAAAGGTTATTTAAGGTATGTTAAGTATATGTTGATGTTCTGGAGTATTTTCTGTATTAAACTGATTACATTTACGCATCAGTTTGCGTATAACTCTCCAGAAAGCGATATAGAGTTTGAAATTGAATAAAAGTCAAAACATGAAAAATGTAAAACATAACCAAAAAAACAATGGGATCAAATAACATTGTGTTATTGATAATTGAATTGTTTACAATGATTTCAGACACAGAAGTTACAAAAAAGGTGTAAGGTTCACAATGGTGTAAAATTAAAATGGGATATACCGGGCTTGGATTCGAGTTATAGGAACAAGGGCCAAACCAACCACCCAAGAATGGAATCGTCGAGCGAAAACACTTGACAACCTCCTAGAAGAAGCTTTTCTTGCCACAAGACCTTTCTCCATCAATTACGAATCTGATGTCGTCACTAAACACATTCCTTAAATTGTAGCCATTTGTTGAGTGTTTTTTTTTGTGTCTAATCCGCATATATATCACCATTTCCCTTGTTTTGTTGACTGTATATCTCTTAAATGTCAAGATATATACCTGTGATTTAGTTTACGAAGATTTTTCAATGCCGAGAACCTCGATAAGAGAGTAAAAAAGGCGTAAGGTTCACAATGGCGTAAAATTAAAATGGGATATACCGGGCTAGGATTCGAGTTACAGGAACAAGGGCCAACAAACCACCCAAGAATGGAATCGTCAAGCGAAAACACTTGACAACCTCCTAGAAGCAGCTTTTCTTGCCACCAGACCTTTCTCCATCAATTAGGAATCTGATGTTGTCGCTAAACACATTCCTTAAATTGTAGCCATTTGTTGAGTGTTTTTTTTTGTGTCTAATCCGCATATATATCACCATTGCCCTTGATTTTCTTGACTGTATATCACTTAAATGTCAAGATATACATGTGTGATTTAGTTAACGAAGGTTTTTCAATGCCGAGAACCTCGATCAGTGAGTAAAAAAGATGTAAGGTTCACAATGGTGTAAAATTAAAATGGGTTATACCGGGCTTGGATTCGAATTATAAGAACAATGGCCAAACCAACCACCCAAGAATGGAATCGTCGAGCGAAAACACTTGACAACCTCCTAGAAGCATCTTTTCTTGCCACAAGACCTTTCTCTATCAATTACGAATCTGATGTCGTTACTAAACACATTCCTTAAATTGTAGCCATTTAGTAAGTGTTTTTTTTTGGTGTCTAATCCGCATATATATAACCATTGCCCTTGTTTTGTTGACTGTATATCTCTTAAATGTCAACATATACACGTGTGATTTAGTTTACGAAGATTTTTCAATGCCGAGAACCTCGATCAGAGAGTAAAAAAGGCGTAAGGTTCACAATGGTGTAAAATTAAAATGGGATATACCGGGCTAGGATTCGAGTTACAGGAACAAGGGCCAACCAACCACATAAGAATGGAATCGTCGAGCGAAAACACTTGACAACCTCCTAGAAGCAGCTTTTCTTGCCACCAGGCCTTTCTCCATCAATTAGGAATCTGATGTTGTCGCTAAACACATTCCTTAAATTGTAGCCATTTGTTAAGTGTTTTTTAGTGTCTAATCCGCATATATATCACCATTGCCCTTGATTTTCTTGACTGTATATCTCTTAAATGTCAACAAATACACGTGTGATTTAGTTTACGCATGTTTTTCAATGCCGAGAACGTCGATCAGAGAGTAAAAAAGGCGTAAGGTTCACAATGGTGTAAAATAAAAATGGGATATACCAGGATAGGATTCGAGTTACAAGAACAAGGGCGAAACCAACCACCCAAGAATGGAATCGTCGAGCGTAAACACTTGACAACCTCCTTGAAGCAGCTTTTCTTGCCACCAGACCTTTCTCCATCAATTAGGAATCTGATGCCGTCACTAAACAAATTCCTTAAATTGTATCCATTTGTTGAGTGTTTTTTTTGGTGTCTAATCCGCATATATATCAACATTGCCCGTGATTTTCTTGACTGTATATCTCTTAAATGTCAACATATACACGTGTGATTTAGTTTACGAAGATTTTTCAATGCCGAGAACCTTGATCAGAGAGTAAAAAAGGCGTAAGGTTCACAATGGTGTAAAATTAAAATGGGATATACCGGGCTAGTATTCGAGTTACAGGAATAAGGGCCAGGCCAACCACCCAAGAATGGAATCGTCGAGCGAAAACACTTGACAACCTCCTAGAAGCAGCTTTTCTTGCCACCAGACCTTTCTCCATCAATTAGGAATCTGATGCCGTCACTAAACAAATTCCTTAAATTGTATCCATTTGTTGAATGTTTTTTTTGTGTCTAATCCGCATATATATCATCATTGCCCTTGATTTTCTTGACTGTATATCTCTTAAATGTCAACATATACACGTGTGATTTAATTTACGAAGATTTTTCAATGCTGAGAACCTCGATCAGAGAAAAATAGGCGTAAGGTTCACAATGGTGTTAAATTAAAATGGGATATAACGGGCTAGGATTCGAATTACAAGAACAAGGGCCAAACCAACCACCCAAGAATGGAATCGTCGAGAGAAAACACTTGATAACCTCCTAGAAGCAGCTTTTCTTGCCACCAGACATTTCTCCATCAATTAGGAATCTGATGCCGTCACTAAACACATTCCTTAAATTGTAGCCATTTGTTGAGTGTTTTTTTTTTGGTGTCAAATCCGCATATATATCACCATTGCCCTTGATTTTCTTGACTGTATACCTCTTAAATGTCAACATATACACGTGTGATTTAGTTTACGAAGATTTTTCAATGCTGAGAACCTCGATCAGAGAGTAAAAAAGGCGTAAGGTTCACAATGGTGTAAAATTAATATGGGATATACCGGGCTAGGATTCGAGTTACAGGAACAAGGGCCAAACCAACCACCCAAGAATGGAATCGTCGAGCAAAAACACTTGACAACCTCCTAGAAATAGCTTTTCTTGCCACCAGACCTTTCTCCATCAATTAGGAATCTGATGCCGTCACTAAACACATTCCAAAAATTGTAGCCATTTGTTGAGTGTTTTTTTGGTGTCTAATCCGCATATATATCACCATTGCCCTTGATTTTCTTGACTGTATATCTCTTAAATGTCAACATATACACGTGTGATTTAGTTTACGAAGATTTTTCAATGTTGAGAACCTCGATCAGAAAGTAAAAAGGCGTAAGGTTCACAATGGTGTAAAATTAAAATGGGATACACCGGGCTAGGATTCGAGTTACAGGAACAAGGGCCAAACCAACCACCCAAGAATGGAATCGTCGAGAGAAAACACTTTACAACCTCCTAGAAGCAGGTTTTCTTGCCACCAGACCTTTCTCCAACAACTAGAAATCTGATGACGTCACAAAACACATTCCTTAAATTGTAGCTATTTGTTGAGTGTTTTTTTTTTTTTGGTTTCTAATCCGCATATATATCACCATTGCTCTTGATTTTCTTGACTGTATATCTCTTAAATGTCAACATATACTCGTGTGATTTAGTTTGCGAAGATTTTTCAAAGCTGAGAACCTCGATCTAAGAGTAAAAAAGGCGTAAGGTTCACAATGGAGTAAAATTAAAATGGGATATATCGGGCTAGGATTCGAGTTACAGGAACAAGGGCCAAACCAACCACTCAAGAATGGAATCGTCGAGCGAAAACACTTGACAACCTCCGAGAAGCAGCTTTTCTTGCCACCAGACATTTCTCCATCATTTAGAAATTTGATGCCGTCACTAAACACATTCCTTAAATTGTAGCCATTTGTTGAGTGTTTTTTTTTTGTGTCTAACCCGCATATATATCACCATTGCCCTTGATTTTCTTGACTGTATATCTCTTAAATGTCAACATATACACGTGTGATTTAGTTTACGAAGATTTTTCAATGCTGAGAACCTGGATCAGAGAGTAAAAAAGGCGTAAGGTTCACAATGGTGTAAAATTAAAATGGGATATACCGGGCTAGGATTCGAGTTACAGGAACAAGGGCCAAACCAACCACCCAAGAATGGAATCGTCGAGCAAAAACACTTGACAACCTCCTAGAAGCTGTTTTTCTTGCCACCAGACCTTTCTCCATCAATTAGGAATCTGATGGCATCACTAAACACATACCTTAAATTGTAGTCATTTGTTGAGTGTTTTTTTTGGTGTCTAATCCGCATATATATCACCATTGCCCTTGATTTTCTTGACTGTATATCTCTTAAATGTCAACATATACACGTGTGATTTAGTTTACGAAGATTTTTCAATGTTGAGAACCTCGATCAGAAAGTAAAAAGGCGTAAGGTTCACAATGGTGTAAAATTAAAATGGGATATACCGGGCTAGGATTCGAGTTACAGGAAAAAGGGCCAAACTAACCACCCAAGAATGGAATCGTCGAGAGAAAACACTTGACAACCTCCCAGAAGCAGGTTTTCTTTCCACCAGACCTTTCTCCATCAATTAGGAATCTGATGACGTCACTAAACACATTCCTTAAATTGTAGCCATTTGTTGAGTGTTTTTTTTTTTGTGTCTAATCCGCATATATATCACCATTGACCTTGATTTTCTTGACTATATATCTCTTAAATGTCAACATATACACGTGTGATTTAGTTTACGAAGATTTTTCAATGCCGAGAACCTCGATCAGAGAGTAAAAAAGGCGTAAGGTTCACAATGGTGTAAAATTAAAATGGGATATACCGGGCTAGGATTTGAGTTCCAGGAACAAGGGCCAAACCAACCACCCAAGAGTGGAATCGCCGAGCGAAAACACTTGACAACCTCCTAGAAGCAGCTTTTCTTGCCACCAGACCTTTCTCCATCAACTAGGAATCTGATGCCGTCACTAAACACATTCCTTAAATTGTAGCCATTTGTTGAGTGTTTTTTTTTGTGTCTAATCCGCATATATATCACCATTGCCCTTGATTTTCTTGACTGTATATCTCTTAAATGTCAACATATACACGTGTGATTTAGTTTACGAAGATTTTTTAATACTGAGAACCTCGATCAGAGAGTAAAAAAGGCGTAAGGTTCACAATGGTGTAAAATTAAAATGGGATATATCGGGCTAGGATTCGAGTTACAGGAACAAGGGCCAAACCAACCACCCAATAATGGAATCGTCGAGCGAAAACACTTGACAACCTCCTAGAAGCAGCTTTTCTTGCCACCAGACCTTTCTCCATCAATTAGGAATCTGATGCCGTCACTAAACACATTCCTTAAATTGTAGCCATTTGTTGAGTGTTTTTTTTTTTTTGTGTGTAATCCGCATATATATCACCATTGCCCTTGATTTTCTTGACTGTATATCTCTTAAATGTCAACATATACACGTGTGATTTAGTTTACGAAGATTTTACATTACTGAGAACCTCGATCAGAGAGTAAAAAAGGCGTAAGGTTCACAATGGTGTAAAATTAAAATGGGATATATCGGGCTAGGATTCGAGTTACAGGAACAAGGGCCAAACCAACCACCCAAGAACGGAATAGTCGAGTGAAAACACTTGACAACCTCCTAGAAGCAGCTTTTCTTGCCACCAGACCTTTCTCCATCAATTAGGAATCTGATACCGTCACTAAACGCATTCCTTAAATTTTCGCCATTTGTTGAGTGTTTTTTTCTTTTGGTGTCTAATCCGCATATATATCACCATTGCCCTTGATTTTATTGACTGTATATCTCTTAAATGTCAACATATACACGTGTGATTTAGTTTACGGAGATTTTTCAATGCCGAGGACCTCTATCAAAGAGTAAAAAAGGCGTAAGGTTCACAATGGTGTAAAATTAAAATGGGATATTCCGGGCTAGGATTCGAGTTCCAGGAACAAGGGCCAAACCAACCACCCAAGAACGGAATCGTCGAGCGAAAACACTTGACAACCTCCTAGAAGTAGCTTTTCTTGCCACCAGACCTTTCTCCATCAATTAGGAATCTGATGCCGTCACTAAACACATTCCTTAAATTTTAGCCATTTGTTGAGTGTTTTTTTTTTTTGGTGTCTAACCCGCATATATATCACCATTGCCCTTGATTTTCTTGACTGTATATCTCTTAAATGTCAACATATACACGTGTGATTTAGTTTAAGAAGATTTTTCAATGCAGAGAACCTCGATCAGAGAGTAAAAAAGGCGTAAGGTTCACCATGGTGTAAAATTAAAATGGGATAGACCGGGCTAGGGTTCGTGTTACAGGAACAAGGGTCAAACCAACCACCCAAGAATGGAATCGTCGAGCGTAAACACTTGACAACCTTCTTGAAGCTGTTTTTCTTGCCACCAGACCTTTCTCCATCAATTAGGAATCTGATGGCGTCACTAAACACATACCTTAAATTGTAGTCATTTGTTAAGTGTTTTTTTTTGTGTCTAATCCGCATATATATCACCATTGCCCTTGATTTTCTTGACTGTATATCTCTTAAATGTCAACATATACACGTGTGATTTAGTTTACGAAGATTTTTCAATGTTGAGAACCTCGATCAGAAAGTAAAAAGGCGTAAGGTTCACAATGGTGTAAAATTAAAATGGGATATAACGGCTAGGATTCGAGTTACAGGAACAAGGGCCAAACCAACCACCCAAGAATGGAATCGTCGAGAGAAAACACTTGACAACCTCCTAGAAGCAGGTTTTCTTGCCACCAGACCTTTCTCCATCAATTAGGAATCTGATGACGTCACTAAACACATTCCTTAAATTGTAGCCATTTGTTGAGTGTTTTTTTTTGGTGTCTAATCCGCATATATATCACCATTTCCCTTGATTTTCTTGACTATATATCTCTTAAATGTCAACATATACACGTGTGATTTAGTTTACGAAGATTTTTCAATGCCGAGAACCTCGATCAGAGAGTAAAAAAGGCGTAAGGTTCACAATGGTGTAAAATTAAAATTAGATAAACCGGGCTAGGATTCTAGTTACAGGAACAAGGGCCAAACCAACCACCCAAGAATGGAAACGTCGAGCGAAAACACTTGACAACCTCTTAGAAGCAGCTTTACTTGCCACCAGACCTTTCTACGTCAATTAGGAATCTGATGCCGTCACTAAACGCATTCCTTAAATTGTCGCCATTTGTTGAGTGTTTTTTTTCTTTTGGTGTCTAATCTGCATATATATCACCATTGCCCTTGATTTTCTTGATTGTATATCTCTTAAATGTCAACAAATACACATGTGATTTAGTTTACGAAGATTTTTCAATGCCGAGAACCTCGATCAGAGAGTAAAAAAGGCGTAAAGTTCACAATGGTGTAAAATTAAAATGAGATATACCGGGCTAGGATTTGAGTTCCAGGAACAAGGGCTAAACCAACCACCCAAGAGTGGAATCGTCGAGCGAAAACACTTGACAACCTCCTAGAAGCAGCTTTTCTTGCCACCAGACCTTTCTCTATCAATTAGGAATCTGATGCCGTCACTAAACACATTCCTTAAATTGTAGCCATTTGTTGAGTGTTCTTTTTTTGTGTCTAATCCGCATATATATCACCATTGCCCTTGATTTTCTTGACTGGATATCTCTTAAATGTCAACATATACACGTGTGATTTAGTTTACGAGGATTTTTCAATGCCGAGAACCTCGATCAGAGAGTAAAAAAGGCGTAAGGTTCACAATGGTGTAAAATTAAAATGGGATATACCGGGCTAGGATTCGAGTTACAGGAACAAGGGCCAAACCAACCACCCAAGAATGGAATCGTTGAGCGAAAACACTTGACAACCTCCTAGAAGCAGCTTTTCTTGCCACCAGACCTTTTCTCCATCAATTAGGAATCTAATGTCATCAATAAACACATTCCTTAAATTGTAGCCATTTGTTGAGTGTTTTTTTTTGCGTCTAATCCGCATATATATCACCATTGTCCTTAAATTTCTTGACTGTATATATCTTAATTGTCAACATATACACGTGTGATTTTGTTTATGAAGATTTTTCAATGCCGAGAACCTCGATCAGAGAGTAAATAAGGCGTAAGTTTCACAATGGTGTAAAATTAAAATGGGATAAACCGGGCTAGGAGTCGAGTTACAGGAACAAGGGCCAAACCAACCACCCAAGAATGGAATCGTCGAGCGAAAACACATGACAAACTCCTAGAAGCAGTTTTTCTTGCCACCAGACCTTTCTCCATCAATTAGGAATCTGATGCCGTCACTAAACACATTCCTTAAATTGTAGCCATTTGTTGGGTGTTTTTTTTGTGTAATCCGCATATATATCACCATTGCCCTTGATTTTCTTGACTGTATATCTCTTAAATGTCAACATATACACGTGTGATTTTTTAATACTGAGAACCTCGATCATAGAGTAAAAAAGGCGTAAGGTTCACAATGGTGTAAAATTAAAATGGGATATATCGGGCTAGGATTCAAGTTACAGGAACAAGGGCCAAACCAACCACCCAAGAATGGAATCGTCGAGCGAAAACACTTGACAATGTTGGTGCATATTTGTGACAACAGCTTAGATTTGGTCTTTGGATATCTTGTAATTAATTAAACGATAAACGGTTAGCGGGTTTGGCTTTGTATTAGTTGAATATGTTGGATCTGAGTTTGTTTCTGATTGTATTTTGTGTTTGTAATTAAAATGAGAATGGATGAGTGTGCAGCGGAATTATGATGAAAACAAACTTTGCATACAATCAAACGTGAGTAATACTTTGATCAAACATCTTTTCACAATGAATCGGAAGATTGAATTTATTTCAATAACGATTACAATGATTGATGAATGAATGCAAACTCCCCCTCAGCCAGAGCTCAGTTGTTTGTTCGTGCAAAGAAGACGATGATGCAAAAGAGCTAATAGAACAGTACAAAGTACTGAACTATTTATAGGCACTTGCAAACCACTGAGCATCTTAGCTGACGTCACCATGAAAGTGACATCTAACCTCCTAACAAACTCTAACCTCTGATCTATACAAGCACTGCTATGTTAACTACTGATATTACATTACTTTTACAAAACAGACTATAGATCAGCTGCTGCAACTTTCCACCGCTGTGAACCCAGCAGTACTTGTCCGGATCAGCAGTGCTTGACTCAAGGCAGTAGATAGAATCAGCAGGACTTTAGTTCTTTCATCAGATCTTTACTTTGAGCAGCAGTTGTAGGTCAGCACTTTGCAAGATCAGCAGATAGGAGGTCAGCAGATATGAAATCACTTTCAAGGGGAGAGATTTGTATGTAAACATCTGCTTATTCTGGATCCACTGCTCTGATCCAGTTTTGGCTTTAATTATCTGTTCCTCTGATAGGGTTCAATCCCAACAATCTCCTCTGGAACAGATAATGCCAAAACTCTTCATTATTTATGGAAATCTTTTTTGCCTCATCAACAGTTCCCTTATCTGACCTTTAAATTGTAGTTCAAAGTCTAGGGCATCTGTGTCTTCATCATCCCTGCTAAGTGGAAGATCAAGGAGATCCTGCAAATCTTCAAGACTCAGGCCAAGAGCTTGTTCCCTTGATATTTTCTCCACTTCTCCACCAGACCTGAGCAAAGTCAATACGCAGGTCTGTTTGTCAGTTTCCCACTTTAGTATTTTTGAGCCTAGTGGGTTTCTTGGGAGATGTTTATTTGCAGAAGTATTTGGTGAGGCTGGCCTATTCAAAACTGGCTGAGCAGTACTTGCAGTTTGATTCAAACCAAGAGTTTCTATGATCATTTTCTTTATGCCTTCTTTTACAAGGTCATCTCCTTTTATCATCTCTTGGATGGTTTCACCTCTCAACTGCAGCTTTGTTGGTCTTTTTGAAACCTCTGCTTTAGGATAGTCAGGCTTTTGAGGAACATTTGGATCTTTCTTTCTTAGTTCCTCCAACCTTTTGTAGGTGATCCTGACCACATCTTCTTTCCATCTAGCAACTTGTCTTTTGTTTCCATATTCAGCAGCAACCAGTTCTTCTTTCATTCTTTTCAGTTCTACCTGTTTGTCAGGTACATTCTTTCTATACTTTGCCTAGACAGGAGGAGTGTGAGTGACTTTCCTTTTTATCATGTCTTGAATTCTTGCTGCTTCATTTTCAAGCTCAGGAACAGTCCACTCTTTGTACATGTATCTCTCTCCTTTGTACTTTTTGTGAGCCATAATGCTTTCAATGTAGTCTTTCTTCAAAGTTTCAGCTGCTCTTTCTGAAATTTGTTGACTGACATTTTTTGCAAATTGTTCTAGGGATCTGACCTGTGTGAGCAGATATTGATAGTTTCTTGAAATTTCCTTGTCAGATTTCCCTTGTGTGTTTCTTTTTGAGATATCCTCTGCTTGCTTGGCCTTGATTCATCAACATTTTTAGGCCAGGGATATCCTTTTATTGATGGCAAACTCCTTTTGGCAGGGTTATCCTCATAGTAAAAGGATTTTATTTCTTCTCTAACAGCTGCTAGTTCAAGAGGAAATTGAACACCTGCAGGAGGTAAGGGCTTGTACATTGGAACTGAAGAGAGAGGAACAGGTTTTGGTATTGTGACAAGAGCTAAAGATTTTGAAGATGGTTGTGGTGGTGAAGTGTCATCATCTTTGAGAATTAGCCGTCTCCTCTTTGTTTGAGGAGGGGCTGATGATGTTTTGGATGGAATAGTGGTGGTGGATGTAGTGGCAGTGGTTTGTGATTGACTAACAGTTGTTGAAACAACTGGTGTTCCAACCACTGTTGTCATTACAGCAGATGTTGTAACAACTACTGTCTTCTGCTTTTTGGCAGGAGGTGATTTTGTTTTTGGTGGTAATGGTGGTAAAGCAGTGGATTTGGTGTATGTTGAAGTGGTGTGTGTTGAAGTGGGAGCAGATGTTGAAACCACTAAAGTACCAACAGTTGTTGATACAACAGGAGTTACAACAGCTGTTTTAGGTGGTGGTTTTGGAGCAGACTTTGAACGTCTGGTTGGAATGGATTTGGGTAGCCTTACTCTTCTTGTAGGCTTCTTCTTTTCATCAACAAGATTTTCATCATCTTTTGACCCTGAAGTACCCTGATCCGGATAATCCACCCTGGCTTTCCTTTTGGCCTCTCTATCCCTTTTTACACTTGCAACTGCTTCTGCCAGTGCATTTGTGGTCACATCAATTTTCTTGCTTCCATCTGGCAAAGGGATCTGTTTGGTCATGTTTGCATTTTCTGGTTCAATGTAGAGACCATCCTCTATTCCCTTCTTTTTCCACTCCTGAATTTTCTCCCCCTTTTTGGCATTATCTGGGGGAAGTTGATAAATGAAACGAACTTTTGGAGGAGCAGTGCCAGTGGTGTGTAGGATCTGAGTTTTGAGAGCCTTTAGATCAGCTTGAGTGTTCTTGAACCTTGACTCCATTTCATTTCTCAGCTGTTGGACATGTTTTTCATGTTGCTGATCTGTTAAATGTGCTTGTTGATGGAGAAAAGGTTGAAACAAATTCCAGAGCTCATTTGTAGCAGGTGCCCTTTGTGAAGCAGGTGCTTGAGATGGAACAGCAGTTGATTGTACCTTTTGTACTTGTAACACCTGTTGTAGCATATCTTTGAGTTCTGCAACAGAGTTATCAAGCTTTTCAATACGATCCGTCAATTTCTGGTACTTTAAACCATCACCCAAGTTAATGGGATCATCTGATTTCCCACTAGCAGTGGTTTTATCAGTAGTTGATGTAGGGAGTGTACTCCAAACATTAACCACTTATGCCCCTTTTTCTTGGTACTGGGGTCTTCTTCCTTCAACACTTGATAACCTTTTGATGTTGCCAGTAGGATAAATAAATCCACTGGTGGTTGGCAGAGGTGCTATGTAAGGAATTGCCTCCAAGGAAGTCTTATTAATGTAACCACTGTCCAACTGTAAACCAGTGGGTTCAACAGTTGTAGTGGCTGCTTCACTTGGACTACCACCAAGAGTTACTTGTAACTCAAGGGGTGTAACCTCCTCAGGTTGTGTTGGTGGGTTAGCAAAGATTGATTCATCAGACCCAGTCAGTTGTTGAGGTGTATTCTCATTGATAGGTGATTGAGAAGGACTGGTTAGTGCCTGGTTCAAATCAATTGCATCCAACAGCAGTTTAGTTGGTGGGGGAATTGTGGATGTGATGGGTGGTGTAGAAAGTGGATTTGCCCCGGGTATTGAGCTGTGGATGATAGAAACAAGTGTTTCCAGAGCATCATGATGTGGAGACCCTATTTGTACAACCTGTTCTTTTTGTGAAGAAGCAGGAGGAGTTTCGGTTATGGGTTGAGATATTTGTACCAACTGCTGTGAGGAAGAAGCAGCAGTGGTTTCTTGTGACTTTTGTGTTGTCACAGGCATTTAATCTGGTATCTCATCCTCCAGAGTTACCTTTTTGATTGGTTTGGGGGGTTTTTGAGTTTTTCTTTTTGTAGGCTTTTTGGTGATTGTAGGTGTGGGTTTCAAAATAGTTGGTCTGCTGCTTTGATCACCTTGAGCAGTGGGCTCAGCAGCAAATACCTGAGGAGCAGTTGTAACTGCTAAAATCTGCTCAGGCACCTCTGCTTGTGTTTTGCAAGGTGCTAACATTCTTGAAAAAGTTTTAGTTGTTAAACTGTTTATTTGAGTAGAATCACCTTGGTTTATTGCAGCTAAATCATCCTTACTGAATTTCTTTGCAAAATAGTAACTTAAAAACCTTGGAAACAGTAAGAATGATTTTGTTTCAACATTATTAACCAAATCTTTAAAAATTTCCCGAGAATAGTTAAAATTTTCTTCTTGAAGAATTGCATATCCCAGATTTTGAATCTTTAAAGGGATTTCATTGAAAGAAGTGGTTTTATTTGAAACACATAGTAGGAGGGTATGAAATAAAAATCTGGTTGCAGAAGGAAAATAACCTTTTTGTAAGGTAAGTTTCTTCATCATTATGGCTTCATACCCTCTTTCAATGAAGTCAGTTTGCAACTCGTTTTTAGTGAAAGAAATTTTACCTTCTTGATCATCGAGTTGAAAGACCTCTGAAATGGATTGTGGCGTGATTTGGACAGCTTTACCCTTTATAGAAGAGTGTATGGTGGTTACAATGTCTCCTTGTTTTTCAAGGGTTGCATTCTTCCAAAACTCCCTTTGGGTCTCCAAATAGATTGGTGCATCGACGGTGAACAAAGTTTTGTACTTTGATTTTGCCATGGTGTCAATGATGGAATCGAAAACATTGGTGGTTCATGGTTTAGTGAGAAGACCCAGGAGATTGTGGGATGGTTTATATGGAATTTCAGTGGAAATTGCCTTTTGAGAGGCTGTTTTCGATGAAGATTTGGAAGAGGGTTTTGAAGATGACTTCGATTTTGTCATTTTGAAGATGATGATCGAAGAAATTTGTGAAGAAATGAGATGAAAAACTGCTTTGAGAAGAGAATTTTTAAGAATTCAATTCGACAGTAAAACCCTATTTTGGTGGTGAGTGGGGGATTTTATAGGGAAGGAAGTGAATGCTGACGTGGCAGCCGTTACAAAAGGTCTGACCACTATGTACTGCCCACGTGACAACCCCTGGTGAAAGTGAAGGACAGTACCTTTATGAAAGTGACTGATGAAGGCAGTGGTATGAAAGCAGTGGATGATTTTCACTATCAGTGGATAGAATATCAGTGGATAAGACACTGCTTTTGAACAACAGAGTTTATCAAAGGAATGTGAGAACAGGGGTTGACTTTCAACAGTGGACAGGCTTTTGAAGTAGAGCAGACTTTTGAACAATCAGTGGTTAATGGCAGACTTTTAAGGATTTTAATTAAAATTTCATTTTTAGCTATTCTTAAGGATGGATTTTTGATTTTCTGAAAACATTTTGATGCTTTTATGCATAGAAAAACAAGATTGTGCTTGTTATTCCATGTTTAGCATCCCAATTCTAGAGACCAAGCTTTCAAAAGTGGCTGTATCAAGTGCTTTTGTGAGCACATCTGCCAACTGGTCTTTAGTTGGGACATGATGCAGAGAAATCAAACCTTTTTCATAGCAATCCCTCACAAAGTGATGTCTGATGTCGATGTGTTTGGTGGTTGAATGGGAAACTGGATTTTTGATGATATTTTCTGCTGCCTGGCTGTCCAACATGAGTGGTGTCTTTAAGGCAGTGATACCAAAATCCAGCAACTGATTTTGAAGCCACAGGAGTTGGGCTGTACAGCTTGCAGCAGCAATGTATTCAGCTTCAGCAGTGGATGTTGAAACAGCTGCTTGCTTTTTGCTTTGCCAAGAAACCAAGCAATCACCTAGAAACTGGCACCCTCCTGATGTGGACTTCCTTGTGGTGTTACATCCAGCAAAGTCACTGTCTGAAAAGCCTGAAAGCTTGATATTCCCATTAGCTGGATACCAGATACCAAGTGTGGGAGCACCTTTTATGTATCTGAAGATCCTTTTTACAGCAATGAGATTTGATTTTCTGGGAGCTGATTGACTTCTTGCACAGACACATGTTGCAAACATGATGTCTGGTCTAGATGCAGTTAGGTACAATAAAGACCCAATCATGCTTCTATAAAGTGTTTGGTCAATCAGCTCATCTTTTTCATCAGACATGACCAGCTTATTTGTTGCCATGGGTGTGCTGCATGGTTTACAATCATTCATATCAAATTTGGTCAAAAGTTCTTTAGCATATTTGCTTTGATGAATGAAAGTTCCATTTTGCATTTGCTGAACTTGGAGACCAAGAAAGCATTGCAGCTCACCCATTGCACTCATTTCAAACTCAGCTATCATGAGTTCTCTAAACTCTTCACACATTGAGTTACATGTGCTTCCAAAAATAATGTCATCCACATAAATCTGGACAATCATTAAATCCTTCCCTCTCCATTTTAAAAACAGTGTTTTATCAATGGTACCTCTTTTGAAACCATTTGAGAGTAGGAAGTTGGAAAGAGTTTCATACCAGGCCCTTGGTGCTTGTTTCAAGCTATACAAGGCTTTGTTTAGCCTGTAGACATGATCTGGATAAAATGGATCCTCAAAACCTGGAGGTTGACACACATACACCTCTTCTTGAATTGTACCATAGAGGAAAGCACTTTTGATATCCATTTGAAACACCTTCATATTGTGGTTGACAGCAAAGGCCAGGAACATACTAATGGCTTCCAATCTTGCAACAGGGGCAAATGTTTCATCATAATCAATCCCCTCTTCCTCTCTGTAACCTTGAACCACAAGCCTGGCTTTATTCTTGACAACAATACCCCTTTCATCAGTTTTGTTCTTGAAGACCCACTTTGTGCCAATGGGACTAACCTCTTCTGGCAGTGGTACAAGCTCCCATACTTGCTTTTAAACTGTTGGAGCTCCTCTTGCATGGCTTCTACCCAGCTGTTGTCTTTTAGTGCCTCTTGGTACTTGACTGGCTGATGGAGTGATAGAAAACCAGCAAAAAGAAAAATGTTTTGGGTTTGGCTTCTTGTGAGCACCCCTTCATTTATGTTGCCAATGATTTGATCAGGTGGATGAGATTTCAAGAAGATTAAATCTCCTTGGTATGGTATGATGGCATTTGTTGGTGAAGGCTGCAAATGTGTATCATCTAAGCTAACCACTGCTGGGGACTTTGATGATCCAGCAGTGGCTTCAAAAGGTGGTGGAATAGGAGGTAATGAAGTGGACATCTGCTGACTTTTATCCACTGTTTGAGGACTTTTGTCAGCAGTGTTTGAGGATGTGGAAGCAGTGGTGGATGGGCTACTTTGGTCAACAACTGTTGAGGTAGTAGTGGTTGAGCTTTGACAACTGTTTTGAACAGCTGATGCTTTTCCCTTTGTGGCAGACCTTTGAGGGATGATGATTTCATACCCATAGTCTGGTGTTGTATCCTCTGATGGACCTGCACTGTTAGTCTTGACAGCAGTATTTTCAAAAGTGAATTTTTCAAGATCAAACAGATCTGCAGGATTTGCTGGGATTTTCATTGATGAAAGTTCATTGAACTTAACATTCAAAGTCTCCTCCACTGCTTTGGTCCGTGTATTGAACACTTTGTAGGCCTTGGCAGTGGTTGAGTATCCCAGATGATAACCACAATCAATTTTGGCTGCAAATTTTGAAATGGAATCTTTTAAGTTCAAAATAAAACATGGGCAGCCAAACACTTTGAAATATGAGATCAGTGGTTTGATTTTATACAGAATTTCATAAGCAGTCTTTTTGTGCCTGGGGTTTATTAAAACTCTGTTCTGAACATAGCAAGCAGTGTTTACTGCCTCTGCCCAGAAAGTTAGTGGCAAACCTGAATCTGCAAGCATGGTTCTGGCAGCCTCAATCAAAGTTCTGTTCTTTCTTTCAACTACCCCATTTTGCTCTGGTGTTCTAGGGATGCTGTACTGCCTTACAATCCCTTTCTTCACACAGAAGGCATCCAACTCCTTATTTTTAAATTTTGTGCCATTGTCACTCCTGAAGCTTTTCACTGGAAGGTCAAATTGTTTTTCAACCTGTGTCACAAAGTCTTGCAAAATGCCTGCAGTCTCATCTTTTGAGTGTAAAAAGAAAGTCCATGTAAACCTAGAAAAGTCATCAACAATAACCAAACAATATCTTTTCTTTTTGAGGCTCATGACTTGAACTGGGCCAAACAAATCCATGTGTAGCATTTGCAAACACTGGGTTGTTTTGGACTCTTCAATGGACTTGAAAGAACTTTTATGTTGTTTTCCTTTTAAACAGGAAATGCAATGTTCAGGACATGAAAACATTTTTTGTGGTAGGCCTCTCACCAAACCATTTTTTGAAATTTCTGTGATAGTCTTAAGATTTGTGTGCCCCAGCCTTCTGTGCCAAAGTTCTGTCTCTTTGTTAGAGGCAGCTGAGAACAGACAGGCATCAGCTCTGGGACACTCTTTTGACATGTCAACAACATAAACATTGCCACTTCTTTTGAGCAACAAGTTTAGTTTGACCAGTTTTGATTATTGCTTCAATCTTTTTGACCATTTCTGGTCCAACAATCCTACAACAATCTTTTGTGAAGAATGACCCAAACCCTTTGTCACTCATTTGTGATACACTCAGAAGGTTGAATTTTAGATTGTCTATCAGATTGACATTTTCAAATTTTACATTTCCAGACTGCACTGTACCAGACCCTAGAACTTTCCCTTTACTATTATTCCCAAAGGATATATCACCCCCTCCATGGATTTTAAAGTCTTTGAGGAGGGCTTTACATCCTGTCATGTGCCTGGAGCCTCCACTATCTACATACCAAAGACTATCAAAGCATGCAGAAGCTCCCTACACATGAAGTAAAAGGATTAGTTCATTAAGGTCTCCAAAGCCAACAAGGCTTTGGATGGGGTCTCAATAGTGTCTGGAATGGATGCAGAATGATGGACAGTGGTTAGGTCAGGGGTTTGGACTGTTTTAGAATAGTGTTTCTCTAACCACTGTTGTGGGTCTTGACCAATCATCTGCTGGTAACCAAAAGGATGCCTATTCACTTTAGGTTTAGAGGGCCTTTTGTAGGCCTCATAAACGTGTGGAATCCTTTGGTAAGACTGTTTTTCCTTGCCTTTTCTGAACTGATTGGCAGGGGGTGCATCAGTAACCTGAACATCTCTTTTGACAGATGTTTGGTTCAGCTGTTTTGTGACAGCTGTTTGAACTGGCACAAACAGTGGTTGTTTCTTGGTGAATTTGACAGATGTTGATGATGATGATGGACTCAAGGATGTTTTAGCAATGTACTCATTCTTTTTCACATCAAAGTTTTTGAGATACACACATGCTTGAGTTTTGTGGTTTGTTTTACCACAAACAATGCAACTTTCAGCTGAGACAATGACACTTGTTCTGTTTAAATCATAAGCTTTTAAGTGGAAACAATCTTTTGTAAGATGATTCCTTTTCTCACAGAATTCACAAAACAAGTTATCAATTTTTTCTTTCTTCTTTCTCTTTTCAGACTCCTTTGCAGCAGAGGTTTTAACCACTGCTGGGATGTCCTTGAGAGGTATGACTTTAGCTTTTGGAGCTTTAACACCATCAGTTGATGTAAAGTCCATTGGCTTGAAATTTTCAAGAATATCACACTCATCAGACCATTTTGGTTTAAACTGATGATCTTCAAGCTCCTTGAAAGTGGAGGATCCCATTGGTCTGTTAAGTGTGATTTTGTTACCAAATTTGTCAGTGATTTTCACTTCTTGGCCATTCTTGTTTGTGGGGATGAGCTCAGTGGCTACATCAGTGGTTTGGACAGATTTTTCAAAAGCAATATGTTCATCATCATATTTTCTATAACCAACCCCAAATTTCACATTGCTTTCAATCTGTTTAGCAAGCATCACCTCATATCCTCTGCAGGATTCCACCCATCTTTCACAAGTAATCTGGGTGGATTCCAACTCCTTTTTGCAAACCTGGTATTTTTCTACCATAGTTTGAAGTTGGGTTTTGGTTATGCTTTGCTCTTCTTTTAGACAGCTGATCTCTTTTTCCTTTTCAGTCAATTTGTTTTTAAATTCTTTTAAAGACTTTTCAAATTTAACTTCATCAGTTAAGATTTTATCCCGAAGGTTTTCATTCACCTCTTTGATGTTAGCAAAAGCAATTATGCAATTGTCAGAACACAGTTTTTCAAGAACTTGAGGAGATACCTTGGCAGCTGCCATCATTGCACAATCACATTGATGATCTTCTTCATCATCAACTTTCACCTTCTTTTCACCAGCCTTTTCTTCTTTCTCTTCTTCTTTGTCCTCTTCGGACCATGGATCTGTCATTGGTTCAATCAGGGTACCTGAACTTTCTCCCAACAGTAGTTCACCAGCCACAGCAGTAACCACTGCTTCAGTCACCTCATCCACTGTTTCAATACTCAGCTGTTCCTCCTCAGTTTCAACCCCCTCCTGTATTGACTCTAGTGCCATCAAACAAAATTCATTATGAGAAGAATCATTAGAAGCATAGAGTGCAAAATTTTCATCACTAAGGTCTTCAGGCATACTGCTCCAGTCAACAAACCCTTGAGTGAAAAAGCTTTGTTGATCTGGTTGTACTGCTGCTGGAGCAGTGGTTTGAGGTGCAGGCTGCACTTGTGCCTGGGGGACAGGGGTTTGAACATATTGGATCTGTGGAACAGTAGTTTGGACATAGTGCACTGGCACAGGGGCAGCAGCATAGTGAGCAGTGTTCACTTGAGCTGCTGGGGCATATTGGGCATAGTGTACAGTGCCTTGATTTTGAGGTCTAGGATTTGAGCTAGGATGAGTAATTATGGGACCAATAGTTTGACTCCTACATTCCCTAGCGAAAGGTCCCAACCTATTACACTTGTAGCACTTGATTTTCTATTTATCCAACCCAACCCTTAGATTCCCATGTAAACCTGGGAATTTTCGCCCTGTTCTTTTGTAGAATTTGCTAGTTCTAACACTTAGCAAGGCCAGTTGGTGCAGGATGTCCATTTCCTCTAAGTCAGTGGGATCAAAATGTTGCAAATCATTTAGTTCAAAGCTTAAATTGTCTGACATCTGGTTTTCGTTTGCAGTGAATGCATAACTAGCAGAGTGAGGATCAGGGTTGTTAAAATTTGCACCAGCAGTTATGTCAATGAAGTGATCATAACCCTGATCCTTACCACTGCTCCCAGATTCTTCTTGACCCAGAAGAGCAGTGTTACCGAAAGTGTAATCATCAGTAACTTTTCCTGACTCTTGTAACCTCCTTTTCTGGTTCAACTCCCTTTCGTAGGTCAGGAGTCGACCGTGAAGTTGGGTCAAGGTCAGATCCTTGAACTCATGTGAGTTTCGGGTGACAAAAGCTATGGTGTCCCATTTTTCTGGCAGTGACCTGAGGAACCTGCTATTTTGAGTTGAGTTTGTAAAAGTGGTGTTAACAAGCCTCAGTTCACTGATGAGACAACTGAAACGCTCAAATTGTTGCGTTAGTGATTCACCTTTAACGTAACAAAATGTTTCATACTGTTGGTTCAGGATTTCCCTATTGTTTTCTATGACTTCTTCGGTCTCCCCAAACTGTTCCTTAAGTGCGTCCCATAACTCTTTGGCATTGTTACAGTGTAACAGTCCAGCATATATTTCATTGGGCAGCGCTGATGTTATGATGCTAAACGCTTTAGCATCTAGTTCGAACTTTTGATAGTCGGTTTCGGTATAATTTTCAACTGGTTTTGGAACGAACTTTTTAGCATCTTCAGCGCTTGGCACTGTGGGAACGTGGGGACCATAGATGACAGACCTCCAACAACCTGTGCTTTGTTGAGCGAGGATGTGACCCATCCTCCTCTGCCAGATGTTGTACTCATTTCTTTTTAGCATAGGTGGTTTAAAAAAGCGAACCGATGTTGTTTTTATCATCCTGAGATTGTGACGTCATTCTTGTTGTTTTACAGACACTGAGAAATCAACTTTAATGGTGATTAATCCTTGCTCTGTTTTTCAACAAACGAACAAATGATCAGTATCAACTGTTATGAGCTGAACTATTTACGTCAAAATGATTGTTAAATCAAATTTGACTGTCCAAGCTCTGATACCAATTGTTGGATCTGAGTTTGTTTCTGATTGTATTTTGTGTTTGTAATTAAAATGAGAATGGATGAGTGTGCAGCGGAATTATGATGAAAACAAACTTTGCATACAATCAAACGAGAGTAATACTTTGATCAAACATCTTTTCACAATGAATCGGAAGATTGAATTTATTTCAATAACGATTACAATGATTGATGAATGAATGCAAACTCCCCCTCAGCCAGAGCTCAGTTGTTTGTTCGTGCAAAGAAGACGATGATGCAAAAGAGCTAATAGAACAGTACAAAGTACTGAACTATTTATAGGCACTTGCAAACCACTGAGCATCTTAGCTGACGTCACCATGAAAGTGACATCTAACCTCCTAACAAACTCTAACATCTGATCTATATAAGCACTGCTATGTTAACTACTGCTATTACATTACTTTTACAAAACAGACTATAGATCAGCTGCTACAACTTTCCACTGCTGTGAACCCAGCAGTACTTGTCCGGATCAGCAGTGCTTGACTCAAGGCAGTAGATAGAATCAGCAGGACTTTAGTTCTTTCATCAGATCTTTACTTTGAGCAGCAGTTGTAGGTCAGCACTTTGCAAGATCAGCATATAGGAGGTCAGGAGATATGAAATCACTTTCAAGGGGAGAGATTTGTATGTAAACATCTGCTTATTCTGGATCCACTGCTCTGATCCAGTTTTGGCTTTAATTATCTGTTCCTCTGATAGGGTTCAATCCCAACAGAATAATAGAGTTTGGGCTAAACTAAACCCACATTGGGTCTAGGGAGACGAATTGGGCTTTGCCCATGTAGGAAACCATAGCCCAAGTAGCAAACCTTGTGTTATATAAACAAGGCTTTGCATTATGGTTGTGGTTAATCAGCCAAAACAGAGTTTGAGAGAGATTTCGTGAGAGGCTAGTGTCTTGGACGAAATTGTGTGTGTTAGGGTTTTGATTGATTGTAATTCTTGTGATTGATAATCAATAGAAACCCGGTTTGATTGTGAATTGTTATGTCTACTCGTTTCTGTGATATTCTGATCAAGAGGATTCCGCACTCTTGATTGGATTGACAATTCTGTGAAGATCCATACGAATCAAGGGGACCTACAATTGGTATCTGAGCATTAGGCTCTTGAAGGCTCGGTTCTGAATTGTGCTTGGCAGAAACAGGAAGTTATTCTAAAATTTTGAAACCTGAAAAATTAGGGTTTCGAAATTTTTAGTGTGTTTAATATAAATTTTGGAAATTATTGGCTGTTTTGATCTTCTGCTTTGTTTGGTTGCTGTTTTGCAGGATTTCAGGAAAGTTTTTGTCGATTCTGGAAAAGTTGTTGGCTGAAAGACTTGAAGATTCGAAGACTGTTCTTCGTGTTTTTTTTTTCGATCAGTTCTTCATAATATTCAAAAATATTGTGCTGATTAGGTTGTCTGATTTTGCAGATTTGTGTTGGAGAAGAGATAAAATCTTCAGAATTTCAAAAAGATTAAGTTTCCGAATTTACTGGACCAGCGAATTTGACTATCAGCGAATTTAACAAATTCCCAGACTGGACTAGCATAATTAACTGATCAGCGAATTTGGGACTTAATATCTCGGTGACCGGCGAAGTTAAATCCAAAGGCGACTTTGGTAACCGTATAATTTTCCACAGCGAAATTATCACGGTGTGCGGCGACTTTACTGGTCGTCGAAATAGCGAAATTAAACAGCAAATTTGGAGCGAATTTGACTAGTGAACTAAACAGCGAAATTGACCTTTCAGCGAGCTTTGATCAGCGAAATTGAACAAATAACATGCCAGCGAAATTAATTACTGACCCAGCGAAATTAATAGCATAATTAAAGTGGTGGAATATTTTCTGGCAAGCATCGATAAAATTTCACTGTTTTGCAAATACAAATTGATATGTAGCTCATTTAAGAAAACCGTCTGCACCGTTAAATTCCTTGCATTTTTAGGAAAAAAAACTCTGGAAAATCCCGAATTCGGTTTTTGACATTATATATCATTGGATTCGTCTTTTCGAGATGATTCTAACGGTGTAATTTGGTAACCACTGTTTTCAGAGATATTTTTGTACGGTTTTAACAGTCTGCAACGTTTAAAATGTCGAACATGTCTACTTTGAATGAGCTTTTGAAAATGGAGCATGAGGTTGGCACTACCAACAAACCGCCTAAGATGATGAAGGTGGAAAATTATTTGACATGGAAGGATCGTTTTCAATCCTTCGTTGAATATCAGGACACGCGCATGTGGATATGTATTGAAGATGGGTACAAAAACCCAACACACGACTTTGAGGGCAGACCACATAGAAGAGCCTATGTGAACATGCAAGAGGCTGATAAAAAGATGTATGAGGCTGAAAAGAGAGCCTTGGCTGCAATAAAGATGTCCTTACCTGATAGCATCAAGCATACCTTCAACAAGTACACTAATTCAACAGATATGTGGGATGCATTAGAAAAGCGATATGCGGGAAATGCAGATGTCAAGAAAAACAAAATTGATCTACTGAAGAAGCAGTTCGCTGTTTTCAAGTACATGAAACATGAGACACTTGAGGACATCATCACTCGTTACTACCATCTGATGTCGGAAATGGAAAATTATGAGATAGAGTGCTACACTGACGTAGAAAAGAATGACAAGCTGCTCGATGGCTTACCTACTAAATGGGATATCTGCACTCTCATGATCAAGGGAGAAGCAGATTATGAGACAAAGGAGCTGGAAGAAGTAGTTGGCAAGCTGAGAGCTTATGAGCTCAGTATGAAGAAGAAAGACACTGGATATGATCAGGTTCAAGATCCAGCAATTTACAATGGGCTTACATCTTCTTCATCTCACAACGCTTCTAGCGACTCTGCTACTGCGTTTCTATCGTGTGAGAATGAGCAGGTCACAGTGAATGAGGATGGTGATGTGTGTTTTGTAGCTGCTTCAGGAGGATCAACAGGAGCCAAAAGAACATCAGCTTCTAAGTAGAGTAGTGGTGTTAAGTCGATGCCTATGAGTGTTAAGTCTGCAGAAGAGCATCTTGCCAGGGGAAGATATCTGATCCTGCCACTTTAGATGAAGATTACGATCAGATTGACCCTGATGATCTTGAAGATATGGATTTGCAATGGCAAATGGCCATGATTACTAGACGAGTGAAAAGATTTATGAACCGAACTGGAAGGAAGTTTATAGGAAAGACGGTTGGTTTCGATAAGAACAAAGTGAGATGCTTCAACTGTCAAAGTTATGGGCATTTCGCTAGGGAATGTCAAAAACAAAAGCAGGAGACTTCGAGTCAGAGTTCAAACAATAGGAATGCGTCAAACAACACTAACTCGAGAGCACTGATCTCCACAGCTAGAGAAGGTTCTTATGACTGGAGTGTTCACTTGGAAAATGATGACAATGTCACTCAGGCATTCATGGCAGAGATAACGCATTTTGATGATGGTGAAGCTACAGTAGATGATGCTGAAGTTGAGAAGAAAAGTGAAGCTACAGTAAATGATGCTAAAGTTGAGAAGAAAAGTGAAGCTATAGTAAATGATGCTAAAGTTGAGAAGAAAAGTGAAGCTACAGTAAATGATGCTAAAGTTGAGAAGAAAAAGTGAAGATGAGGTAGATAAGGCTGATCAGACAACAGATGCTGAAAAAGAAAAGCAAAAGTCTGACCATGAAAAGGAAGCTGAAGAAAAGGAAGCTAAATACAAAAGAATGGAAGCTCAACTTGCGGCGCTAATGGCCAATCTTGACAAACAAACAGGAGAGGTACAGTCTAATTCTATGTGTTTAAAATGTCGTGAACTACAGGGTGAGGTAGACAGGTTGTCAACACAAAACCAAAGTCTGGTGGGCGAGATGTCTAACATTAAAGAATCAAACTTTTTTGCTAAAAGAAATGAATCTTTATACTTGAAGAAGATAAAAGGTTATGAAAGTGAAATTGAAGCTTTAACCTACAAATTAAACGAAAAACTTCAAGTCATAGACTTAGCTCATGAAATGATGGCTGAGAAAACAAAAGAGATTTCTGAAAAATGCAAAGAGTTGTCAGATGCACAACTCAAAATTGTTGAACTTGAAAAGAAATTAGTTCAATTCAGGGATTCTACTTTTGTTATGAAACACATGATGGGTGGCATAAAGAAAAGTAATGACAAAACCAGTGTGGGATTCCATGCTTTCAATGAAGTTCCACCTCTTGTTAGTCATGACTATTCTTTCTTGGCTGATGAAGATGAGCTCATAGACTTTGTGTCAACATCACCAAGTAGTTCCACATCAAGTCAAGGAAATGTGTCTGAGAGTGATGATGCTAAGAAAACTTCACATCCTAAGAATTACAATCCAACTTTTGTTAAAAAGGTTAATTTTGTTCAAGGAAGTGACATGAAAAACAAAACAGCTGTTATTGAAAACGAATCTAATGTAGAGTTTGCTAAAAACAAAAACAAAGAAAATTCTGAAACTAAGCAAACTGAACCAAATCCTTCTAAGGCATCATCATCAAAACCTGAATCTAGTTCAAAGGCTTCAGATAAAAAGTCTTCGAAAAAGACATCGTGCTTCAAATGTCACACCAAGGGACATGTAGCTAGCTGCTGTCTTAACAAAAAGAGTGAAGCACAAATTAGTGAGAAACAGAGAGGGAAATCACCTGAGAAGAAAGGTGATAATGAGGAGAAAGTTGCAAATTCTCCAAAGCAATCTTCTACTAAGCAACCAGAGAATGTTGCTGTTGGTGTAGATAAGGCTTACAAAGGAACTCCACAAGTTCCTCGTTTTCAAAGAAATCAACCAAGATTTCAGCCTGAATCTACATCAGGCAGATATGAGAGACCTAGAAGCAGTTCACCAAGAATGAACAATTATAATTCAAATAATTTCAGAAGTCAAGGTCAATATCAAAATCGATACCAAAATAATGGTGGTCGAACCTTTTATAATAATGGCTTTAGAAATTATAACAGTCAAGCTTCTTAGAATCAAAACTCAAGGTATCAAAACCAAAATTTTCAAAGGTCAAATAGTCCAAACACATATAGAAACCCTCAGGACCATAGACCTAGTGGAAATCAAAATCAAATTCCATCAACAGGTCTGAGATCCAAGACTCCAGTTAGGAGTAATGGATATTGGATGGCTGTTCCAGTAGTTGGTGAATTTAGACGACCCAAGACTATTAAGGCTTGGGTCCCCCAATCTAACTAATTTCTTGGTTGGTGTGTGCAGGAGCTGCTAAGGAGGATTATCAACTTATGCTCTGTTGATAGTGGCTGCTCCAGGCACATGACGGGGGATGCGACATTGTTAACTGAGTTTGAAGATTATGATGGTGGAAAGGTGAACTTTGCGGGTGCTAAAGGTGGTAGAATTACAGGACGAGGAAAAGTGACCAATGGGAAGATCACACTGGACAAAGTGAACTATGTTGAGCAGCTTAAACACAATCTGATGAGCGTTTCACAAGTCTGCGACAAGGGTCACTCGGTCCATTTTACCAAGAATGAAGCATTAGTGTTGAAACCAGGTTTGGTGATTCCGGATGATTGGATAGTGATGAGAGCGCCAAGGAGAAATGACACTTATGTCATGGACATGGGTGCTAAGGATCCAACTGCTGTGGTGGCGTGTTTACTATCAAAAGCATCTGAAGCTGAATCGATGTTGTGGCACAGACGCATGGCCTATATTCACTATAGAAAAATGAATTACCTTGTTAAAAATGAGCTAGTGAAAGGGGTTCCAATGCAGAGGTTTCAAGTGGAAGATAAATGTCTTCCATGTCAAAAGGTAAAACAACACAAGAAACCTCATAAGTCTAAAACAGTAAATTCCATAGATGCCCCTTATGAATTACTTCACATGGATTTATTCGGTCCAGTGAACGTGAGGAGCATAGGTGGAAAGTACTATTGTCTTGTTGTTACTGATGATTACTCATGATATTCATGGGTTTTCTTTTTAGGTACAAAAGATGAGAAGGCGGAGTTGCTGATAGATCTTTTTACGAAATTGGAAAACGTCCATGATGCAAGGATCAAGAGGATAAGGAGTGATAATGGCACGGAGTTCAAGAATCGAATTCTGGATCTCTACTGTCTTCGAAAGGGAATTGAACATCAATATTCTGCTCCATATACACCTCAACAAAATGGAGTCGCTGAGAGGAAAAACAGGACGTCGATTGAAGCCGCTAGGACGATGCTTTCAGATTCAAAGCTACCAGTTCTTTTCTGGGGAGAAGCTGTGAATACAGCTTGCTACGTCCTAAACAAAGTTTTGACTGTTAAACATTTTAATAAAACTTGTCATGAATTGATGTTTAACAAGAAACCAAACTTGGAAGGCTTTGAACCATTTGGATTACCCTTCACCATTGTGCGAAATAAAGATAAACAAAAATTCGGTGAGGTGGTTGACGATGGCTACTTTCAAGGTTACGTGCCTGGCACACCGAATAAAAGGGGTTTTAATCTAAAATCTGGTAAAATTGAGGTTGTTTACAATGTTGAAATTACCACATACAAACCTCAACAATAAACGAGTGGTCCAGCCATATTATATGATTATGAAAGTGTTTTTAAATCATTTAATATTCCTGAGTTTCCAAATGCAGATGATTCTCAGTTGATTCAAACAGTGATTGGTGAAGACGATGAAGGCGAGTTCATGCCTAGATCGAATGTTGATATGACAGATGCTCCGAAAACTTCCCAAGGTGCTGTTGATCTTGATTAAAGCAATAGTGAACCTGAACCCAATCAGGGGGAGGATTTCATTAATCCATTTGCGGATCAGAACATTCAAGGGGAGGTTGGATCAAACCTGGGTGATAATTTAGAAGTCGAAGCTGTTGCTACTACACGAGCAAATAGACATCATCCAGTTGACATGATACTTGGAGATCCTACTACAGGTGTTCAGACGAGAAGAAGTATAGCAGCGAATTCTGGTTTATTTGTGTCGATTGAGAAGACTGGAGTAGTGAACGAATGCTTGTATAGCTGTTTTATTTCCCAAGAGGAGCCGAAGAACATTCATATGGCTCTAAAAGACAATTCATGGGTTGAAGCTATGCAAGAGGAATTGGCCCAGTTTGCGAAGTTGAAGGTTTGGGAGTTAGTTGATCTTCCTAAAGGTGAAAGAGAGATTGGCACTAAATGGGTATTTAGGTGCAAGAAAGATAAAAGAGGGATAGTGACGCGAAACAAGGCTCGATTGGTGGTAAAAGGTTTCAATCAGCAAGAAGGAATTGATTACAATGAAGTTTTTGCACCAGTGGCAAGGTTGGAAGCAATACGTTTGTTCCTAGCCTTCGCATCATTCAAGGGCTTCAAAGTTTACCAACTAGACGTGAAGAGTGCATTTCTTTATGGGAAAGTCCAAGAAGTGGTGTATGTCTCACAACCAGATGGGTTTGTTGATCCAGATTATCCGGATCGGGTGTACAAACTTGATAAGGCTTTGTATGGATTACATCAAGCTCCCAGGGCGTGGTACGAGACACTGACTACACATCTGATCAAGAATGGTTTTGAAAGAGGTCAGATTGACAGTACACTGTTCATCAAGAGGAAGAAGGAAGATTTTCTGCTAGTACAGGTGTACATGGATGACATCATCTTTGGGTCATCAGATGAGAGCATGTGTAAAGAGTTCGAGCAGGTGATGAAGAGCAAGTTCGAAATGAGCGCTATGGGTGAGCTGTCTTACTTTCTGGGATTACAAGTTGAACAAAAGGAGGATGGGATGTTTATTCATCAAACGAAGTATGTGTATGACATTTTGGATCGGTTCAAAATGAATGATTGCTCTACTTTCAACACACCCATATGTGAAAATCACAATCTTGGCCCAGATCATGAAAGTACTGAAGATGTTGATCCAACTCAATACAGGGCAATGATTGGTTCTCTAATGTATTTGACTGCTTCAAGACCCGACATCATGTTTGTCGTATGTCTGTGTGCAAGATATCAGGCAAATCCAAAAGAGTCACCCATGAAAGCAGTGAAGCGTATTCTTCGTTAATTGAAAGGGAAACCTAAACTTGGGTTGTGGTATCCAGCTGATAGTGATCTGAATTTTGTTGCTTACACTGACTTAGACTTTGGAGGATGCAAGTCGAACAGAAAGTCTACAACAGGTGGTTGTCAGTTCTTAGGAGGCAGGATTGTGTCTTGGCAATGCAAGAAGCAATCTTGTGTGTCTACCTCTATGTGTGAAGCTGAATATATTGCTGCGGGTAGCTGCTGCTCTCAGGTTCTCTGGATACAACAGCAAATGTGAGATTAAGGTTTGGATTTCACTCGTACTCCTATTATGATAGACAATAATGCCACAATTTCTATAACAAATAATCCCTTGAAACACAGTCGCACAAAACATATTGACATTCGTCATCATTTTATACGGGATTGTGCTGAAAAGAGACTAATTGAATTACATCGAGTCGACACACAGGATAACCTGGCAGATCTTTATACTAAAGCTTTTGATAGGGCTCGCTTTGAACATTTAGTCGAACTCAACGGGATGAGGAATCCTGAATAACTGGTTTTTCATAAGAATTTTGTAAATAGTTTATTGTTTTCTTAAAAATCAAAAATAAAAAAAATAGAAAACCACGAAAATCCAAAAACATTGAAAAATTGAAAAACATAAAATAAATAGAAAATCAAAAATGTGTTATCACTGTGTGAAAAAAATGAAATGATAGTACATCAACAAGTTAGACTGTCACACTCAAACTGAATTAAATTGCTTAAGTGTGATAGCAGCTTCATTATATGATATACCAGTAGGCAAAAAGCAAGAAATAATCAACTTACCAATGTGATATAAACCTAAATAAACTGAATATGAGTGGGGAACACATCAGTGGTGTATGGTTTAATGACCTTAAATCTTGCGTTGATAGATTGCCAAAATCTGAGGTTTTGGGTCTTTATACTGCTATTTCATCTGGAGATATCAGGGTTGTCCTTCTGCTGCATCCAGATACATGCTGACCTAGGCACAACCAGGATATCTTAAAAGAGCTAAAAATGCCAAAACCCTGAAAAAGAAGAAGCTCTCCTAGAGAGTCATTCAAAAAGTGCAAAATGCATAAATCGTACCAAAAATGGTATTTGTCTTAGCCCTCGTTAGATATTTTGGTCTCTTTACTGTACGGAAGTACTGACCTGATCACCAATTATCCAAACTTTGAAAAACAAAACGGATGAATTCAGTATACTCACCTACTACGATGAATCTTTGTGCATACCTTGATCACGGGGGTATATCCTGAAGTGGGACACACTAGTATATCAGTAATAATATTACCTTAATGTATCATACGGTAATGGTACTTGAAATGTTCATGCATTTTGTTTAAGTGGACAAACATACTGGTAATCGTCTTGGACAGCTTTTAACGAAAAATTAAATAAAGAATTATCTAATAGTGTGAAAATAGTTTGATTTTGCTGATATGTTCTTCTTACCGGTGATTCTCACAAAAATAGAGTGTTTATTGTTTTTGTTATTTACTTGCTTTCAAAAATAAAAAAAAATCCAAAAAAGTGTCTTTTTCTGTTTAAAATTCTTAACGTACGGAAAACTGTTATTCTTGGAGAAATTGTCACTGATAGGGGGAGACGGTGTTGGAAAGTGAGTTGAAAATTTTAAATCATGCTGGTTATAGGGTGTATGATTAAAAAGTTTTGCGTGTTGATGATAAGTTGAAAATGCTTAATCTTTAATACAGTTTAACTATCTCTTGAATAATAATAATTTATTTAACTTTGTTGAAAAATTCTTATGGTTTCTCGAGATGTTTGTTTTATAGTATACTAATCGAAGCGGTATGTTGCTGAGAAGTTGCTGAGTTGAGAAGATGAGAGTTTGATTAGATGCATGGTAGAACCTCCTTTCTACATTGCAAACAAGTTGAAGAGTTTGAAGATTGCTATACATATGCTGAACTGGAGTTTACTCAAACGCTAAAGTTTTTGAAGATTTGGTCATTGGATGCATCAGCTTAGGGGGAGTCTCTGTTGGTGACAGAAGCTGTTAAAGCTGAAGCTATCCAAAGACCAAAGATAGTGCAAGACTACATGAAGATTGCAAGATGACTGAAGACAAAGTTATTTTATGAATCTATTGTCAAGGGGGAGTTTGTTGGTGCATATTTGTGACAACAGCTTAGATTTGGTCTTTGGATATCTTGTAATTAGTTAAACGATAAACGGTTAGCGGGTTTAGCTGTGTATTAGTTGAATAATAGAGTTTGGGATAAACAAAACCCACATTGGGTCTAGGGGGACGAATTGGGCTTTGCCCATGTAGGAAACCTTAGCCCAAGTAGCAAACCTTGTGTTATATAAACAAGGCTTTGCATTAGGGTTGAGGTTAATCAGCCAAAACAGAGTTTGAGAGAGATTTTGTGAGAGACTAGTGTCTTGGACGAAATTGTGTGGTTAGGGTTTTGATTGATTGTAATTCTTGTGATTGATAATCAATAGAAACCCGGTTTGATTGTGAATTGCTATGTCTACTCGTTTCTGTGATATTCTGATCAAGAGGATTCCGCACTCTTGATTGGATTGACAATTCTGTGAAGATCCATACGAATCAAGGGGACCTACAGACAACCTCCTTGAAGCAGCTTTTCTTGCCACCAGACCTTTCTCCATCAATTAGGAATCTGATGCCGACACTAAACACATTCCTTAAATTGTAGCCATTTGTTGAGTGTTTTTTTTTGTGTCTAATCCGCATATATATCACCATTGCCCTTGATTTTCTTGATTGCATATCTCTTAAATGTCAACATATACACGTGTGATTTAGTTTACGAAGATTTTTCAACGCCGAGAACCTCGATCAAAGAGTAAAAAAGGTGTAAGGTTCACAATGGTGTAAAATTAAAATGGGATATACCGGGCTAGGATTCGAGTTACAGGAACAAGGGGCAAACCAACCACCCAAGAATGGAATCGTCGAGCGAAAACACTTGATAACCTCCAAGAAGCAGATTTTCTTACCACCAGACCTTTCCCCATCAATTAGGAATCTGATACCGTCACTAAACACATTCCTTAAATTGTAGCCATTTGTTGAGCGTTTTTTTTGGTGTCTAGTCCGCATATATATCACCATCGCCCTTGATTTTCTTGATTGTATATCTCTTAAATGTCAACATATACACGTGTGATTCAGTTTACGAAGATTTTTCAATGCCGAGAACCTCCATCAGAGAGTAAAAATGGCTTAAGGTTCACAATGGTGTAAAATTAAAATGGTATATACCGGGCTAGGATTCGAGTTACAGGAACAAGGGCCAAACCAACCACCCAAGTATGGAATCGTCGAGGGAAAACACTTGACAACCTCCTAGAAGCAGCTTTTCTTGCCACCAGACCTTTCTCCATCAATTAGGAATCTGATGCCGTCACTAAACACAATCCTTAAATTGTAGCTATTTGTTGAGTGTTTTTTTTTTTGTGTCTAATCTGCATATATATTACCATTGCACTTGATTTTCTTGAATGTATATCTCTTAAATGTCAACATATACATGTGTGATTTAGTTTACGAAGATTTTTCAATGCCGAGAACCTCGATCAGAGAGTAAAAAAGGGGTAAGGTTCACAATGGTGTAAAATTAAAATGGGATATACCGGGCTAGGATTCGAGTTACAGGAACAAGGGACAAACCAACCACCCAAGAATGGAATCGTGGAGCGAAAACACTTGACAACCTCCTAGACACAGCTTTTCTTGCCACCAGACCTTTCTCCATCAATTAGGAATCTGATGCCGTCACTAAACACATTCCTTAAATTGTAGCCATTTGCTGAGTGTTTTTTTTGGTGTCTAATCCGCATATATATCACCGTTGCTCTTGATTTTCTTAACTGTATATCTCTTAAATGTCAAGATATACATGTGTGATTTAGTTTACGAAGATTTTGCAATGCCGAGAACCTCGATCAGAGAGTAAAAAAGGCGTAAGGTTCATAATGGTGTAAAATTAAAATGGGATACACCGGGATAGGATTCGAGTTACAGGAACAAGGGCCAAACCAACTACCCAAGAATGGAATCGTCGAGGGAAAACACTTGATAACCTCCTAGAAGCAGATTTTCTTGCCACCAGACCTTTCTCCATCAATTAGGAATATGATACCGTCACTAAACACATTCCTTAAATTGTAGCCATTTGTTGAGCGTTTTTTTTTTTTGGTGTCTAATCCGCATATATATCACCATTGCCCTTGATTTTCTTGATTGTATATCTCTTAAATGTCAACATATACACGTGTGATTTAGTTTACGAAGATTTTTCAATGCCGAGAACCTCGATCAGAGAGTAAAAATGGCTTAAGGTTCACAATGGTGTAAAATTAAAATGGGATATACCGGGCTAGGATTCGAGTTACAGGAACAAGGGCCAAACCAACCACCCAAGAATGGAATCGTCGAGCGAAAACACTTGACAACCTCCTAGAAGCAGCTTTTCTTACCACCAGACCTTTCTCCATCAATTAGGAATCTGATGCCGTCACTAAACACAATCCTTAAATTGTAGCCATTTGTTGAGTGTTTTTTTTTTGTGTCTAATCTGCATATATATTACCATTGCCCTTGATTTTGTTGAATGTATATCTTTTAAATGTCAACATATACACGTGTGATTTGGTTTACGAAGATTTTTCAATGCCGAGAACCTCGATCAGAGAGTAAAAAAGGGGTAAGGTTCACAATGGTGTAAAATTAAAATGGGATATACCGGGCTAGGATTCGAGTTACAGGAACAAGGAACAAACCAACCACCCAAGAATGGAATCGTTGAGCGAAAACACTTGACAACCTCCTAGAAGCAGCTTTTCTTGCCACCAGACCTTTCTCCAATAATTAGTAATCTGATGCCGTCACTAAACACATTCCTTAAATTGTAGCCATTTGTTGAGTGTTTTTTTTGGTGTCTAATCCGCATATATATCACCATTGCCCTTGATTTTCTTGACTGTATATCTCTTAAATGTCAACATATACACGTGTGATTTAGTTTACGAAGATTTTTCAATGCCGAGAACCTCGATCAGAGAGTAAAAAAGGGGTAAGGTTCACAATGGTGTAAAATTAAAATGGGATATACCGGGCTAGGATTCGAGTTACAGGAACAAGGGACAAACCAACCACCCAAGAATGGAATCGTGGAGCGAAAACACTTGACAACCTCCTAGACACAGCTTTTCTTGCCACCAGACCTTTCTCCATCAATTAGGAATCTGATGCCGTCACTAAACACATTCCTTAAATTGTAGCCATTTGCTAAGTGTTTTTTTGTCTCTAATCTGCATATATATCACCGTTGCTCTTGATTTTCTTAACTGTATATCTCTTAAATGTCAAGATATACATGTGTGATTTAGTTTACGAAGATTTTACAATGCCGAGAACCTCGATCAGAGAATAAAAAAGGTGTAAGGTTCACAATGGTGTAAAATTAAAATGGGATATATCGGGCTAAGATTCGAGTTACAGGAACAAGGGCCAAACCAACCACCCAAGAATGGAATCGTCGAACGAAAACACTTGACAACCTCCTAGAAGCAGATTTTCTTGCCACCAGACCTTTCTCCATCAATTAGGAATATGATACCGTCACTAAACACATTCCTTAAATTGTAGCCATTTGTTGAGCGTTTTTTTTT
The DNA here is from genome assembly GCA_030545235.1 of Helianthus tuberosus. Lineage (NCBI taxonomy): Eukaryota > Viridiplantae > Streptophyta > Magnoliopsida > Asterales > Asteraceae > Helianthus > Helianthus tuberosus. The sequence goes on from CM060451.1 coordinate 24,188,689, forward strand.
TTGTGTCTAATCCGCATATATATCACCATTGCCCTAAATTTTCTTGATTGTATATCTCTTAAATGCCAACATATACACGTGTGATTTAGTTTACGAAGATTTTTCAATGCCGAGAACCTCGATCAGAGAGTAAAAATGGCTTAAGGTTCACAATGGTGTAAAATTAAAATGGGATATACCGGGCTAGGATTCGAGTTACAGGAACAAGGGCCAAACCAACCACCCAAGAATGGAATCGTCGAGCGAAAACACTTGACAACCTCCTAGAAGCAGCTTTTCTTGCCACCAGACCTTTCTCCATCAATTAGGAATCTGATGCCGTCACTAAACACAATCCTTAAATTGTAGCCATTTGTTGAGTGTTTTTTTTTTTTGTGTCTAATCTGCATATATATTACCATTGCCCTTGATTTTCTTGAATGTATATCTTTTAAATGTCAACATATACATGTGTGATTTAGTTTACGAAGATTTTTCAATGCCGAGAACCTCGATCAGAGAGTAAAAAAGGGGTAAGGTTTACAATGGTGTAAAATTAAAATGGGATATACCGGGCTAGGATTCGAGTTACAGGAACAAGGGACAAACCAACCACCCAAGAATGGAATCGTCGAGCGAAAACACTTGACAACCTCCTAGAAGCAGCTTTTCTTGCCACTAGACCTTTCTCCATCAATTAGGAATCTGATGCCGTCACTAAACACATTCCTTAAGTTGTAGCCATTTGTTGAGTGTTTTTTTTTTGGTGTCTAATCCGCATATATATCACCATTGCCCTTGATTTTCTTGACTGTATATCTCTTAAATGTCAACATATATATGTGTGATTTAGTTTACGAAGATTTTTCAATGCCGAGAACCTCGATCAGAGAGTAAAAAAGGGGTAAGGTTCACAATGGTGTAAAATTAAAATGGGATATACCGGGCTAGGATTCGAGTTACAGGAACAATGGCCAAACCAACCACCCAGGAATGGAATCATCGAGCGAAAACACTTGACGACCTCCTAGAAGCAGCTTTTCTTGCCACCAGACCTTTCTCCATCAATTAGGAACCTGATGCCGTCACTAAACACATTCCTTAAATTGTAGCCATTTATTGAGTGTTTTTTTTTTGTCTATTCCGCATATATATCACCATTGCCCTTGATTTTCTTGACTGTATATCTCTTAAATGTCAACATATACACGTGTGATTTAGTTTATGAAGATTTTTCAATGCCGAGAACCTCGATCTGAGAGTAAAAAAGGCGTAAGGTTCACAATGGTGTAAAATTAAAATGGGATATACCGGGCTAGGATTCGAGTTACAGGAACAAGGGCCAAACCAACCACCCAAGAATGGAATCGTCGAGCAAAAACACTTGACAACCTCCTAGAAGCAGCTTTTCTTGCCACCAGACCTCTCTCCATCAATTAGGAATCTGATGCCGTCACTAAACACATTCCTTAAATTATAGAGATATGTTGAGTGTTTTTTTTTTTGGTGTCAAATCCGCATATATATCACCATTGCCCTTGATTTTCTTGACTGTATATCTCTTAAATGTCAACATATACACGTGTGATTTAGTTTGCGAAGATTTTTCATTGCCGAGAACATCGATCAGAGAGTAAAAAAGGGGTAAGGTTCACAATGGTGTAAAATTAAAATGGGATATACCGGGCTAGGATTCGAGTTATAGGAACAAGGGCCAAACCAACCACCCAAGAATGGAATCGCCGAGCGAAAACACTTGACAACCTCCTAGAACCAGCTTTTCTTGCCATCAGACCTTTCTCCATCAATTAGGAATCTAATGTCGTCACTAAACACATTCCTTAAATTGTAGCCATTTGTTGAGTGTTTTTTTTTTGTGTCTAATCCGCATATATATCATCATTGCCCTTGATTTTCATGACTGTATATCTCTTAAATGTCAAAACATATACACGTGTGATTTAGTTTACGAAGATTTTTCAATGCCGAGAACCTCGATCAGAGAGTAAAAAAGGTGTATGGTTCACAATGGTGTAAAATTGAAATGGGATATACCGGGCTAGGATTCGAGTTACAGGAACAAGGGCCAAACCAACCACCCAAGAATGGAATTGTCTAGCGAAAACACTTGACAACCTCCTAGAAGCAGCTTTTCTTGCCACCAGACCTTTCTCCATCAATTAGGAATCTGATACCGTCACTAAACACATTCCTTAAATTGTAGCCATTTGTTGAGTGTTTTTTTTTGGTGTCTAATCCGCATATATAACACCATTGCCCTTGATTTTCTTGACTCTATATCTCTTAAATGTGAACATATACACGTGTGATTTAATTTACGAAGATTTTTCAATGTCGAGAACCTCGATCAGAGAGTAAAAAAGGCGTAAGGTTCACAATGGTGTAAAATTAAAATGGGATATACCGGGCTAGGATTCGAGTTACAGGAACAAGGGCCAAACTAACCACCCAAGAATGGAATCGTCGAGCGAAAACACTTGACAACCTCCTAGAAGCAGCTTTTCTTGCCACCAAACCTTTCTCCATCGATTAGGAATCTGATGTCGTGTAGGTCCCCTAATCCGTGTGGATCGTAACAGAATCGTCGATCTAACCTAGAGTGCGGAATCCCCTAGATCAGATTTCACAGAAAACGAGTAGAAACAGAAATCTCTATAAACGCGATCTTTATTGATTATCTTCATCTAAAGTGGCAGGATCAGATATCTTCCCCTGAATGTAGTTTTCATAAGAAGCAACAAATGAAGCAAGTAGGGCAAGATGTTCTTCAGCTGATTTAAAACTCATAGGCATCGATTTTGTACTACTACTACTACTACTACTACTACTATGCTTAGAAGCTGATGTTCTCTTGGCTCCTGTTGATCCTCCTGAAACATCTACAAAACACACATCACCATCCTCATTCACTGTGATTTGCTCATTTTCACACGAAAGAAACGCAGTGGCAGAGTCGCTAGAAGCATCGTGAGATGAAGAAGATGTAAGCCCATTGTAAATCCCTGGATCTTGAACCTGATCATATCCAGTGTCTTTGTTCTTCATATTGAGCTCATAAGCTCTCAGCTTTCCAACTACTTCTTCCAGTTCCTTTGTCTCATAATCTGCTTCTCCCTTGATCATGAGAGTGTAGATATCTCATTTAGCAGGTAGAGCATCAAGCAGCTTGTCATTTTTCTCTATGTCAGAATAGTAATCTATATCATAATTGTCCAATTCTGACATCAGATGGTAGTATCGAGTGATGATGTCCTCAAGTGACTCATTTTTCATATACTTGAATACAGCAAACTGCTTCTTCAGTAGATCAACTTCGTTCTCTTGACATCAGGATTTCCCTCATATCTCTTCTCTAGTGCATCCCACATTTCCTTTGAAGTAGTGTACTTCTTAAAGGTATGTTTGATGCTATCAGGTAAGGACATCTTGATAGCAGCCAAGGCTCTCTTTTCAGCCTCATACATTTTCTTATCAGCCTCCTACATGTTCACGTATGCTGTGACACGTGGTATGCACTCAAAGTCGTGTGTTGGGTTTGTGTACCCATCTACAATACAGATCCACATGCGTGTGTCCTGATATTTAATGAAGGATTGAAACCTGTCCTTCCATGTCAAGTAGTTTTCCACCTTCATCATCTTAGGTGGTTTGTTGGTTGTGCCAACCTCGTGTTCCATCCTTAAAAGTTCGTTCAATTTTGACATGTTTGACATTTTAACTTAAGCAGACTTGTAAAACCGTACAAATTTTGTCTGAAACCTGTTTTTACCAAATTATACCGTTAGATTCGTCTCAAGATTACGATTCTAATGATATATAATGTCGAAAACCTTTTTCGGGATTTTCCAGAGTCTTTTTTTTGTCCTAAAAATCCAAGGAGTCCAACTGTGCAAACGGTTTCCTGAGATGAGCTACTGATAATTTTCTAAACACGAAACAATGAAATTTTTCTTACGCAAGCCAAGAAAAAATCCACCCCTTGTCCGAAATGGTTCTGAATCTGAAATGGTTATCCGGAATGGTCAGAAATGGTCCGAAATGAACACCTTCTTGTCCAAAATGAACTAATCTGATCCGAAATGACCCCTTTCTGATCCGAAATGAAACCTTCTTATCCGAAATGGTCCGAAATCCTTCAGTATGATCCGAACTGCAAGATTTCTTGTCCGAAATGCAAGTCTCTTGATCCAAAATGATCCGAAATGCTTGATTTCTGTCCGAAATGGTCCGAAAAGCAAGATTTCAATCCGAAATGGATCTGAAATGCTTGCTGTTTATCCGAAATCAGCAGCAGAACCCTAACACAGCCTCCAAGAACGTCCAAACCTTTGATTTTTCTGCAGAAAATGATTCTGAACCAAGCCAATTAAGAGCCTAATGCTTTGATACCAATTGTAGGTCCCCTAATCCGTGTGGATCGTAACAGAATCGTCGATCTAACCTAGAGTGCGGAATCCCCTAGATCAGATTTCACAGAAAACGAGTAGAAACAGAAATCTCTATAAACCCGATCTTTATTGATTATCTTCAAACGATTACAATCAATCAAGATCTCCAATTCGTCCAAGCCTTTGTCTTTCATGAATTCTTTCCAAAGTGATTAAGGTGATTAGATCATTAACCTAAACCCTAATGCTAAGCTTTGTTTATATAGGACAAAGCTTTGCATATGGGCAAGGCCCATTTCGCCTACAATCCCCCTTATGCGGGTTTGGTTTGGCCCAATCACTCTTAATTAACTACTACAATGCTAAACCCGCTAATTGTTTATCGTTTTACTAATTACAAGATATCCAAAGACCAAATCTAAGATGTTGTCACAAATATGCACCAACATGCCGTCACTAAACACATTCCTTAAATTGTAGTCATTTGTTGAGTGTTTTTTTTTTGGTGTCTAATCCGCATATATATCACCATTACCCTTGATTTTCTTGACTGTATATCTCTTAAATGTCAACATATACACGTGTGATTTAGTTTACAAAGATTTTTTAATGCCAAGAACCTCGATCAGAGAGTAAAAAAGGCGTAAGGTTCATAATGGTGTAAAATTAAAATGGGATATACCGGCTTGGATTTGAGTTACAGGAACAAGGGCCAAACCAACCACCCAAGAATGGAATCGTGGAGCGAAAACACTTGACAACCTCCTAGAAGCAGCTTTTCTTGCCACCAGACCTTTCTCCATCAATTAGGAATCTGATGCCGTCACTAAACACATTCCTTAAATTGTAGCCATTTTTTTAGTGTTTTTTTGTGTCTAATCCGCATATATATCACCATTGCCCTTGATTTTCTTGACTGTATATCTCTTATATGTCAACATATACACGTGTGATTTAGTTTACGAAGATTTTTCTGTAGGTCCCCTTGATGTATGGATCTTTCACAGAATTGTCAATCTAATCAAGAGTGTGGAATCCTCTTGATCAGAATATCACAGAAACAAGTAGAAGAACAGAAACAGCAATTCCAATCAAACCGGGTTTCTATTGATTATCAATCAAACTGAATTACAATCAATCAAAATCCTAACCAACACAATTTCGTCCAAGCCTATTGCTCTCACGAAATTACTCTCTCTCAAAATATATTTTTGCTGATTAACCTAAACCCTAAAGCCTAACCTTGTTTATATAACACAAGGTTTGCAACTTGGGCTAGAGTTTCCTACATGGGCAAGCCCAATTCGTGCCCCTAGACCCAATGTGGGTTTTGTTTAGCCCAAACTCTATTATTCCACTAATACAAAGCTAAACCCGCTAACCGTTTATCATTTAACTAATTACAAGATATCCAAAGACCAAATCTAAGCTGTTGTCACAAATATGCACCAACATTTTCAATGTCGAGAACCTCGATCAGAGAGTAAAAAAGGTGTAAGGTTCACAATGGTGTAAAATTAAAATGGGATATACCGGGCTAGGATTCGAGTTACAGGAACAAGGGCCAAACCAACCACCCAAGAATGGAATCGTCGAGCGAAAACACTTGACAACCTACTAGAAGCAGCTTTTCTTGCCACCAGACCTTTCTTCATCAATTAGGAATCTGATGCCGTCACTAAACACATTACTTAAATTGTAGCCATTTGTTGAGTGTTTTTTTTGTGTCTAATTCGCATATATATCACCATTGCCCTTGATTTTCTTTTCTGTATATCTCTTAAATGTCAACATATACAAGTGTGATTTAGTTTACCAAGACATTTTCAATGCCAAGAACCTCGATCAGAGAGTAAAAAAGGTGTAAGGTTCACAATGGTGTAAAATTAAAATGGGGTATACCGGGCTAGGATTCGAGTTACAGGAACAAGGGCCAAACCAACCACCCAAGAATGGAATCGTCGAGCGAAAACACTTGACAACCTCCTAGAAGCAGCTTTTCTTGCCACCAGACCTTTCTCCAACAATTAGGAATCTGATGCCGTCACTAAACACATTCCTTAAATTGTAGCCATTTGTTGAGTGTTTTTTTTTTGTGTCAAATCCGCATATATATCACCATTGCCCATGATTTTCTTGACTGTATATCTCTTAAATGTCAACATATACAGGTGTGATTTAGTTTACCAAGACATTTTCAATGCCGAGAACCTCGATCAGAGAGTAAAAAAGGTGTAAGGTTCACAATGGTGTAAAATTAAAATGGGATATACCGGGCTAGGATTCGAGTTACAGGAACAAGGGCCAAACCAACCACCCAAGAATGGAATCGTCGGGCGAAAACACTTGACAACCTCCTAGAAGCAGCTTTTCTTGCCACCAGACCTTTCTCCATCAATTAGGAATCTGATGCCGTCACTAAACACATTCCTTAAATTGTAGCCATTTATTGAGTGTTTTTCTTTTTGGTCTAATCCGCATATATATCACCATTGCCCTTGATTTTCTTGACTGTATATCTCTTAAATGTCAACATATACAGGTGTGATTTAGTTTACCAAGACATTTTCAATGCCGAGAACCTCGATCAGAGAGTAAAAAAGGTGTAAGGTTCACAATGGTGTAAAATTAAAATGGGATATACCGGACTAGGATTCGAGTTACAGGAACAAGGGCCAAACCAACCACCAAAGAATGGAATCGTCGAGCGAAAACACTTGACAACCTCCTAGAAGCAGCTTTTCTTGTCACCAGACCTTTCTCCATCAATTAGGAATCTGATGCCTTCACTAAACACATTCCTTAAATTGTAGCCATTTGTTGAGTGTTTTTTTTTGTGTCTAATCCGCATATATATCACCATTGCCCTTGATTTTCTTGACTGTATATCTCTTAAATGTCAACATATACAGGTGTGATTTAGTTTACCAAGATATTTTCAATGCCGAGAACCTCGATCAGAGAGTAAAAAAGGTGTAAGGTTCACAATAGTGTAAAATTAAAATGGGATATACCGGGCTAGGATTCGAGTTACAGGAACAAGGGCCAAACCAACCACCCAAGAATGGAATCGTCGAGCGAAAACACTTGACAACCTCCTAGAAGCAGCTTTTCTAGCCACCAGACCTTTCTCCATCAATTAGGAATCTGATGCCGTCACTAAACGCATTCCTTAAATTGTAGCCATTTGTTGAGTGTTTTTTTTGTGTCTAATCCGCATATATATCACCATTGCCCTTGATTTTCTTGACTGTATATCTCTTAAATGTCAACATATACAGGTGTGATTTAGTTTACCAAGACATTTTCAATGCCGAGAACCTCGATCAGAGAGTAAAAAAGGTGTAAGGTTCACAATGGTGTAAAATTAAAATGGGATATACGGGGCTAGGATTCGAGTTACAGGAACAAGGGCCAAACCAACCACCCAAGAATGGAATCGTCGAGCGAAAACACTTGACAACCTCCTCGAAGCAGCTTTTCTTGCCACCAGACCTTTCTCCATCAATTAGGAATCTGATGCCGTCACTAAACACATTCCTTAAATTGTAGCAGTTTGTTGAGTGTTTTTTTTTGTGTCTAATCCGCATATATATCACCATTGCCCTTGATTTTCTTTACTGTATATCTCTTAAATGTCAACATATACAGGTGTGATTTAGTTTACCAAGACATTTTCAATGCCGAGAACCTCGATCAGAGAGTAAAAAAGGTGTAAGGTTCACAATGGCGTAAAATTAAAATGGGATATACCGGGCTAGGATTCGAGTTACAGGAACAAGGGCCAAACCAACCACCCAAGAATGAAATCGTCGAGCAAAAACACTTGACAACCTCCTAGAAGCAGCTTTTCTTGCCACCAGACCTTTCTCCATCAATTAGGAATCTGATGCCGTCACGAAACACATTCCTTAAATTGTAGCCATTTGTTGAGTGTTTTTTTTTTTGTGTCTAATCCGCATATATATCACCATTGCCCTTGATTTTCTTGACTGTATATCTCTTAAATGTCAACATATACAGGTGTGATTTAGTTTACCAAGACATTTTCGATGCCGAGAACCTCGATCAGAGAGTAAAAATGGTGTACGGTTCACAATGGTGTAAAATTAAAATGGGATATACCGTGCTAGGATTCGAGTTACAGGAACAAGGACCAAACCAACCACCCAAGAATGGAATCGTCGAGCGAAAACACTTGACAACCTCCTAGAAGCAGCTTTTCTTGCCACCAGACCTTTCTCCATGAATTTGGAATCTGATGTCGTCACTAAACACTTTCCTTAAATTGTAGCCATTTGTTGAGTGTTGTTTTTTTTTCTGTCTAATCCGCATATATAACACCATTGCCCTTGATTTTCTTGACTGTATATCTCTTAAATGTCAACATATACAGGTGTGATTTAGTTTACCAAGACATTTTCAATGCCGAGAACCTTGATCAGAGAGTAAAAAAGGTGTAAGGTTCACAATGGTGTAAAATTAAAATGGGATATACCGGGCTAGGATTCGAGTTACAGGTACAAGGGCCAAACCAACCACCCAAGAATGGAATCGTCGAGCGAAAACAATTGACAACCTCCTAGAAGCAGCTTTTCTTGCCACCAGAACTTTCTCCATCAATTAGGAATCTGATGCCATCACTAAACACATTCCTTAAATTGTAGCCATTTGTTGAGTGTTTTTTTTTTGTCTAATCCGCATATATATAACCATTGCCCTAAATTTTGTTGACTGTATATCTCTTAAATGTCAACATATACAGGTGTGATTTAGTTTACCAAGACATTTTCAATGCCGAGAACCTCGATCAGAGAGTAAAAAAGGTGTAAGGTTCACAATGGTGTAAAATTAAAATGGGATATACCGGGCTAGGATTCGAGTTACAGGAACAAGGGCCAAACCAACCACCCAAGAATGGAATCGTCGAGCGAAAACACTTGACAAACTCCTAGAAGCAGCTTTTCTTGCCACCAGACCTTTCTCCATCAATTAGGAATCTGATGCCGTCACTAAACGCATTCCTTAAATTGTAGCCATTTGTTGAGTGTTTTTTTTTTGTGTCTAATCCGCATATATAACACCATTGCCCTTGATTTTCTTGACTGTATATCTCTTAAACGTCAACATATACAGGTGTTATTTAGTTTACCAAGACATTTTCAATGCCGAGAACCTTGATCAGAGAGTAAAAAAGGTGTAAGGTTCACAATGGTGTAAAATTAAAATGGGATATACCGGGCTAGGATTCGAGTTACAGGTACAAGGGCCAAACCAACCACCCAAGAATGGAATCGTCGAGCGAAAACACTTGACAACCTCCTAGAAGCAGCTTTTCTTGCCACCAGAACTTTCTCCATCAATTAGGAATCTGATGCCATCACTAAACACATTCCTTAAATTGTAGCCATTTGTTGAGTGTTTTTTTTTTGTCTAATCCGCATATATATCACCATTGCCCTTAATTATGTTGACTGTATATCTCTTAAATGTCAACATATACATATATAGGTGTGATTTAGTTTACCAAGACATTTTCAATGCCGAGAACCTCGATCTGAGAGTAAAAAAGGTGTAAGGTTCACAATGGTGCAAAATTAAAATGTGATATACCGGGCTAGGATTCGAGTTACAGGAAGAAGGGCCAAACCAACCACCCAAGAATGGAATCGTCGAGCGAAAACACTTGACAACCTCCTAGAAGCAGCTTTTCTTGCCACCAGACCTTTCTCCATGGATTTGGAATCTGATGTCGTCACTAAACACATTCCTTAAATTGTAGCCATTTGTTGAGTGTTTTTTTTTTTGTGTCTAATCCGCATATATAACACCATTGCCCTTGATTTTCTTGACTGTATATCTCTTAAATGTCAACATATACAGGTGTGATTTAGTTTACCAAGACATTTTCAATGCCGAAAACCATGATCAGAGAGTAAAAAAGGTGTAAGGTTCACAATGGTGTAAAATTAAAATGGGATATACCGGGCTAGGATTCGAGTTACAGGTACAAGGGCCAAACGAACCACCCAAGAATGGAATCGTCGAGCGAAAACACTTGACAACCTCCTAGAAGCAGCTTTTCTTGCCAGCAGAACTTTCTCCATCAATTAGGAATCTGATGCCATCACTAAACACATTCCTTAAATTGTAGCCATTTGTTGAGTGTTTTTTTTGTCTAATCCGCATATATATCACCATTGCCCTAAATTTTGTTGACTGTATATCTCTTAAATGTCAACATATACATATATAGGTGTGATTTAGTTTACCAAGACATTTTCAATGCCGAGAACCTCGATCAGAGAGTAAAAAAGGTGTAAGGTTCACAATGGTGTAAAATTAAAATGTGATATACCGGGCTAGGATTCGAGTTACAGGAACAACGGCCAAACCAACCACCCAAGAATGGAATCGTCGAGCGAAAACACTTGACAACCTCCTAGAAGCAGCTTTTCTTGCCACCAGACCTTTCTCCATCAATTAGGAATCTGATGTCGTCGCTAAACACATTCCTTAAATTGTAGCCATTTGTTGAGTTTTTTTTTTGTGTCTAATCCGCATATTTATCACCATTGCCCTTGATTTTCTTGACTGGATATCTCTTAAATGTCAACATATACAGGTGTGATTTAGTTTACCAAGACATTTTCAATGCCGAGAACCTTGATCAGAGAGTAAAAAAGGTGTAAGGTTTACAATGGTGTAAAATTAAAATGTGATATACCGGGCTAGGATTCGAGTTACAGGTACAAGGGCCAAACCAACCACCCAAGAATGGAATCGTCGAGCGAAAACACTTGACAACCTCCTAGAAGCAGCTTTTCTTGCCACCAGAACTTTCTCCATCAATTAGGAATCTGATGCCATCACTAAACACATTCCTTAAATTGTAGCCATTTGTTGAGTGTTTTTTTTGTCTAATCCGCATATATATCACCATTGCCCTTAATTTTGTTGACTGTATATCTCTTAAATGTCAACATATAGATATATAGGTGCGATTTAGTTTACCAAGACATTTTCAATGCCGAGAACCTCGATCAGAGAGTAAAAAAGGTGTAAGGTTCACAATGGTGTAAAATTAAAATGTGATATACAAGGCTAGGATTCGAGTTATAGGAACAAGGGCCAAACCAACCACCCAAGAATGGAATCGTCGAGCGAAAACACTTGACAACCTCCTAGAAGCAGCTTTTCTTGCCACCAGACCTTTCTCCATCAATTAGGAATCTGATGCCGTCGCTAAAGACATTCCTTAAATTGTAGCCATTTGTTGAGTTTTTTTTTTGTGTCTAATCCGCATATTTATCACCATTGCCCTTGATTTTCTTGACTGTATATCTCTTAAATGTCAACATATACAGGTGTGATTTAGTTTACCAAGACATTTTCAATGCCGAGAACCTCGATCAGAGAGTAAAAAAGGTGTAAGGTTCACAATGGTGTAAAATTTAAATGGGATATACTGGGCTAGGATTCGAGTTAAAGGAACAAGGGCCAAACCAACCACCCAAGAATGGAATCGTCGAGCGAAAACACTTGACAACCTCCTAGAAGCAGCTTTTCTTGCCACCAGACCTTTCTCCATCAATTAGGAATCTGATGTCATCACTAAACACATTCCTTAAATTGTAGCTATTTGTTGAGTGTTTTTTTTTTGTGTCTAATCCGCATATATATCACCATTGCCCTTGATTTTCTTGACTGTATATCTCTTAAATGTCAACATATACAGGTGTGATTTAGTTTACCAAGACATTTTCAACGCCGAGAACCTCGATCAGAGAGTAAAAAAGGTGTAAGGTTCACAATGGTGTAAAATTAAAATGGGATATACCGGGCTAGGATTCGAGTTACAGGAACAAGGGCCAAACCAACCACCCAAGAATGGAATCGTCGAGCGAAAACACTTGACAAACTCCTAGAAGCAGCTTTTCTTGCCACCAGACCTTTCTCCATCAATTAGGAATCTGATGCCGTCACTAAACGCATTCCTTAAATTGTAGCCATTTGTTGAGTGTTTTTTTTTTGTGTCTAATCCGCATATATAACACCATTGCCCTTGATTTTCTTGACTGTATATCTCTTAAATGTCAACATATACAGGTGTTATTTAGTTTACCAAGACATTTTCAATGCCGAGAACCTTGATCAGAGAGTAAAAAAGGTGTAAGGTTCACAATGGTGTAAAATTAAAATGGGATATACCGGGCTAGGATTCGAGTTACAGGTACAAGGGCCAAACCAACCACCCAAGAATGGAATCGTCGAGCGAAAACACTTGACAACCTCCTAGAAGCAGCTTTTCTTGCCACCAGAACTTTCTCCATCAATTAGGAATCTGATGCCATCACTAAACACATTCCTTAAATTGTAGTCATTTGTTGAGTGTTTTTTTTTTGTCTAATCCGCATATATATCACCATTGCCCTTAATTATGTTGACTGTATATCTCTTAAATGTCAACATATACATATATAGGTGTGATTTAGTTTACCAAGACATTTTCAATGCCGAGAACCTCGATCAGAGAGTAAAAAAGGTGTAAGGTTCACAATGGTGCAAAATTAAAATGTGATATACCGGGCTAGGATTCGAGTTACAGGAACAAGGGCCAAACCAACCACCCAAGAACGGAATCGTCGAGCGAAAACACTTGACAACCTCCTAGAAGCAGCTTTTCTTGCCACCAGACCTTTCTCCATCAATTAGGAATCTGATGCCATCGCTAAACACATTCCTTAAATTGTAGCCATTTACTGAGTTTTTTTTTTTGTGTCTAATCCGCATATTTATCACCATTGCCCTTGATTTTCTTGACTGTATATCTCTTAGATGTCAACATATACAGGTGTGATTTAGTTTACCAAGACATTTTCAATGCCGAGAACCTCGATCAGAGAGTAAAAAAGGTGTAAGGTTCACAATGGTGTAAAATTAAAATGGGATATACCGGGCTAGGATTCGAGTTACAGGTACAAGGGCCAAACCAACCACACAAGAATGGAATCGTCGAGCGAAAACACTTGACAACCTCCTAGAATCAGCTTTTCTTGCCACCAGAACTTTCTCCATCAATTAGGAATCTGATGCCATCACTAAACACATTCCTTAAATTGTAGCCATTTGTTGAGTGTTTTTTTTTTGTCTAATCCGCATATATATCACCATTGCCCTTAATTTTGTTGACTGTATATCTCTTAAATGTCAACATATACATATATAGGTGTGATTTAGTTTACCAAGACATTTTCAATGCCGAGAACCTCGATCAGAGAGTAAAAAAGGTGTAAGGTTCACAATGGTGTAAAATTAAAATGTGATATACCGGGCTAGGATTCGAGTTACAGGAACAAGGGCCAAACCAACCACCCAAGAATGGAATCGTCGAGCGAAAACACTTGACAACCTCCTAGAAGCAGCTTTTCTTGCCACCAGACCTTTCTCCATCAATTAGGAATCTGATGCCATCGCTAAACACATTCCTTAAATTGTAGCCATTTGCTTAGTTTTTTTTTTTGTCTAATCCGCATATATATCACCATTGCCCTTGATTTTCTTGACTGTATATCTCTTAAATGTCAACATATACAGGTGTGATTTAGTTTACCAAGACATTTTCAATGCCGAGAACCTCGATCCGAGAGTAAAAAAGGTGTAAGGTTCACAATGGTGTAAAATTTAAATGGGATATACCGGGCTAGGATTCGAGTTATAGGAACAAGGGCCAAACCAACCACCCAAGAATGGAATCGTCGAGCGAAAACACTTGACAACCTCCTAGAAGCAGCTTTTCTTGCCACCAGACCTTTCTCCATCAATTAGGAATCTGATGTCGTCACTAAACACATTCCTTAAATTGTAGCTATTTGTTGAGTGTTTTTTTTTTGTGTCTAATCCGCATATATATCACCATTGCCCTTGATTTTCTTGACTCTATATCTCTTAAATGTCAACATATACAGGTGTGATTTAGTTTACCAAGACATTTTCAACGCCGAGAACCTCGATCAGAGAGTAAAAAAGGTGTAAGGTTCACAATGGTGTAAAATTAAAATGGGATATACCGGGCTAGGATTCGAGTTACAGGAACAAGGGCCAAACCAACCACCCAAGAATGGAATCGTCGAGCGAAAACACTTGACAACCTCCTAAAAGCAGCTTTTCTTGCCACCAGACCTTTCTCCATCAATTAGGAATCTGATGCCGTCACTAAACGCATTCCTTAAATTGTAGCCATTTGTTGAGTGTTTTTTTTTTTTGTGTCTAATCCGCATATATATCACCATTGCGCTTGATTTTCTTGACTGTATATCTCTTAAATGTCAACATATACAGGTGTGATTTAGTTTACCAAGACATTTTCAACGCCGAGAACCTCGATCAGAGAGTAAAAAAGGTGTAAGGTTCACAATGGTGTAAAATTAAAAAGGGATATACCGGGCTAGGATTCGAGTTACAGGAACAAGGGCCAAACCAACCACCCAAGAATGGAATCGTCGAGCGAAAACACTTGACAACCTCCTAGACGCAGCTTTTCTTGCCACCAGACCTTTCTCCATTAATTAGGAATCTGATGCCGTCACTAAACGCATTCCTTAAATTGTAGCCATTTGTTGAGTGTTTTTTTTTTTGTGTCTAATCCGCATATATATCACCATTGCGCTTGATTTTCTTGACTGTATATCTCTTAAATGTCAACATATACAGGTGTGATTTAATTTACCAAGACATTTTCAATGCCGAGAACCTCGATCAGAGAGTAAAAAAGGTGTAAGGTTCACAATGGTGTAAAATTAAAATGGGATATACCGGGATAGGATTCGAGTTACAGGAAGAAGGGCCAAACCAACCACCCAAGAATGGAATCGTCGAGCGAAAACACTTGACAACCTCCTAGAAGCAGCTTTTCTTGCCACCAGACCTTTCTCCATCAATTAGGAATCTGATGCCGTCACTAAACACATTCCTTAAGTTGTAGCCATTTGTTGAGTGTTTTTTTTTGTGTCTAATCCGCATATATATCACCATTGCCCTTGATTTTCTTGACTGTATATCTCTTAAATGTCAACATATACAGGTGTGATTTAGTTTACCAAGACATTTTCAATGCCGGGAACCTCGATCAGAGAGTAAAAAAGGTGTAAGGTTCACAATGGTGTAAAATTAAAATGGGATATACCGGGCTAGGATTCGAGTTACAGGAACAAGGGCCAAACCAACCACCCAAGAATGGAATCGTCGAGCGAAAACACTTGACAACCTCCTAGAAGCAGCTTTTCTTGCCACCAGACCTTTCTCCATCAATTAGGAATCTGATGCCGTCACTAAACACATTCCTTAAATTGTAGCCATTCGTTGAGTGTTTTTTTTTTGTCTAATCCGCATATATATCACCATTGCCCTTGATTTTCTTGACTGTATATCTCTTAAATGTTAACATATACAGGTGTGATTTAGTTTACCAGGACATTTTCAATGCCGAGAACCTCGATCAGAGAGTAAAAAAGGTGTAAGGTTCACAATGGTGTAAAATTAAAATGGGATATACCGGGCTAGGATTCGAGTTACAGGAACAAGGGCCAAACCAACCACCCAAGAATGGAATCGTCGAGCGAAAACACTTGACAACCTCCTCGAAGCAGCTTTTTTTGCCACCAGACCTTTCTCCATCAATTAGGAATCTGATGCCGTCACTAAACACATTCCTTAAATTGTAGCAATTTGTTGAGTGTTTTTTTTTTCTCTAATCCGCATATATATCACCATTGCCCTTGATTTTCTTGACTGTATATCTCTTAAATGTTAACATATACAGGTGTGATTTAGTTTACCAAGACATTTTCAATGCCGAGAACCTCGATCAGAGAGTAAAAAAGGTGTAAGGTTCACAATGGTGTAAAATTAAAATGGGATATACCGGGCTAGGATTCGAGTTACAGGAACAAGGGCCAAACCAACCACCCAAGAATGGAATCGTCGAGCGAAAACACTTGACAACCTCCTAGAAGCAGCTTTTCTTGCCACCAAACCTTTCTCCATCAATTAGGAATCTGATGCCGTCGCTAAACACTTTCCTTAAATTGTAGCCATTTGTTGAGTTTTTTTTTCTGTCTAATCCGCATATTTATCACCATTGCCCTTGATTTTCTTGACTGTATATCTCTTAAATGTCAACATATACAGGTGTGATTTAGTTTACCAAGACATTTTCAATGCCGAGAACCTCGATCAGAGAGTAAAAAAGGTGTAAGGTTCACAATGGTGTAAAATTTAAATGGGATATACCAGGCTAGGATTCGAGTTATAGGAACAAGGGCCAAACCAACCACCCAAGAATGGAATCGTCGAGCGAAAACACTTGACAACCTCCTAGAAGCAGCTTTTCTTGCCACCAGACCTTTCTCCATCAATTAGGAATCTGATGTCGTCACTAAACACATTCCTTAAATTGTAGCTATTTGTTGAGTGTTTTTTTTTGTGTCTAATCCGCATGTATATCACCATTGCCCTTGATTTTCTTGACTGTATATCTCTTAAATGTTAACATATACAGGTGTGATTTAGTTTACCCAGACATTTTCAATGCCGAAAACCTCGATCAGAGAGTAAAAAATGTGTAAGGTTCACAATGGTGTAAAATTAAAATAGGGATATACCGGGCTAGGATTCGAGTTACAGGAACAAGGGCCAAACCAACCACCCAAGAATGGAATCGTCGAGCGAAAACACTTGACAACCTCCTAGAAGCAGCTTTTCTTGCCACCAGACCTTTCTCCATCAATTAGGAATCTGATGCCATCGCTAAACACATTCCTTAAATTGTAGCCATTTGCTGAGTTTTTTTTTTTTTTGTGTCTAATCCGCATATTTATCACCATTGCCCTTGATTTTCTTGACTGTATATCTCTTAAATGTCAACATATACAGGTGTGATTTAGTTTACCAAGACATTTTCAATGCCGAGAACCTCGATCAGAGAGTAAAAAAGGTGTAAGGTTCACAATGGTGTAAAATTAAAATGGGATATACCGGGCTAGGATTCGAGTTACAGGAACAAGGGCCAAACCAACCACCCAAGAATGGAATCGTCGAGCGAAAACACTTGACAACCTCCTCGAAGCAGCTTTTTTTGCCACCAGACCTTTCTCCATCAATTAGGAATCTGATGCCGTCACTAAACACATTCCTTAAATTGTAGCAATTTGTTGAGTGTTTTTTTTTTGTCTAATCCGCATATATATCACCATTGCCCTTGATTTTCTTGACTGTATATCTCTTAAATGTTAACATATACAGGTGTGATTTAGTTTACCAAGACATTTTCAATGCCGAGAACCTCGATCAGAGAGTAAAAAAGGTGTAAGGTTCACAATGGTGTAAAATTAAAATGGGATATACCGGGCTAGGATTCGAGTTACAGGAACAAGGGCCAAACCAACCACCCAAGAATGGAATCGTCGAGCGAAAACACTTGACAACCTCCTCGAAGCAGCTTTTTTTGCCACCAGACCTTTCTCCATCAATTAGGAATCTGATGCCGTCACTAAACACATTCCTTAAATTGTAGCAATTTGTTGAGTGTTTTTTTTTTGTCTAATCCGCATATATATCACCATTGCCCTTGATTTTCTTGACTGTATATCTCTTAAATGTTAACATATACAGGTGTGATTTAGTTTACCAAGACATTTTCAATGCCGAGAACCTCGATCAGAGAGTAAAAAAGGTGTAAGGTTCACAATGGTGTAAAATTAAAATGGGATATACCGGGCTAGGATTCGAGTTACAGGAACAAGGGCCAAACCAACCACCCAAGAATGGAATCGTCGAGCGAAAACACTTGACAACCTCCTAGAAGCAGCTTTTCTTGCCACCAAACCTTTCTCCATCAATTAGGAATCTGATGCCGTCGCTAAACACTTTCCTTAAATTGTAGCCATTTGTTGAGTTTTTTTTTGTGTCTAATCCGCATATTTATCACCATTGCCCTTGATTTTCTTGACTGTATATCTCTTAAATGTCAACATATACAGGTGTGATTTAGTTTACCAAGACATTTTCAATGCCGAGAACCTCGATCAGAGAGTAAAAAAGGTGTAAGGTTCACAATGGTGTAAAATTTAAATGGGATATACCAGGCTAGGATTCGAGTTATAGGAACAAGGGCCAAACCAACCACCCAAGAATGGAATCGTCGAGCGAAAACACTTGACAACCTCCTAGAAGCAGCTTTTCTTGCCACCAGACCTTTTCTCCATCAATTAGGAATCTGATGTCGTCACTAAACACATTCCTTAAATTGTAGCTATTTGTTGAGTATTTTTTTTGTGTCTAATCCGCATGTATATCACCATTGCCCTTGATTTTCTTGACTGTATATCTCTTAAATGTTAACATATACAGGTGTGATTTAGTTTACCCAGACATTTTCAATGCCGAGAACCTCGATCAGAGAGTAAAAAATGTGTAAGGTTCACAATGGTGTAAAATTAAAATAGGGATATACCGGGCTAGGATTCGAGTTACAGGAACAAGGGCCAAACCAACCACCCAAGAATGGAATCGTCGAGCGAAAACACTTGACAACCTCCTAGAAGCAGCTTTTCTTGCCACCAGACCTTTCTCCATCAATTATGAATCTGATGCCGTCACTAAACACATTCCTTAAATTGTAGCCATTTGTTGAGTGTTTTTTTTTTGTGTCTAATCCGTATATATATCACCATTGCCCTTGATTTTCTTAACTGTATATCTCATAAATGTCAACATATACAGGTGTGTGATTTAGTTTACCAAGACATTTTCAATGCCGAGAACCTCGATCAAAGAATTAAAAAGGTGTTAGGTTGACAATGGTGTAAAATTAAAATGGGATATACCGGGCTAGGAATCGAGTTACAGGAACAAGGGCCAAACCAACCACCCAAGAATGCAATCGTCGAGCGAAAACACTTGACGACCTCCTAGAAGCAGCTTTTCTTGCCACCAGACCTTTCTCCATCAATTAGGAATCTGATGTCGTCACCAAACACATTCCTTAAATTGTAGCTATTTGTTGAGTGTTTTTTTTTTGTGTCTAATCCGCATGTATATCACCATTGCCCTTGATTTTCTTGACTGTATATCTCTTAAATGTTAACATATACAGGTGTGATTTAGTTTACCCAGACATTTTCAATGCCGAGAACCTCGATCAGAGAGTAAAAAATGTGTAAGGTTCACAATGGTGTAAAATTAAAATAGGGATATACCGGGCTAGGATTCGAGTTACAGGAACAAGGGCCAAACCAACCACCCAAGAATGGAATCGTCGAGCGAAAACACTTGACAACCTCCTAGAATCAGCTTTTCTTGCCACCAGAACTTTCTCCATCAATTAGGAATCTGATGCCGTCACTAAACACATTCCTTAAATTGTAGCCATTTGTTGAGTGTTTTTTTTTTGTCTAATCCGCATATATATCACCATTGCCCTTAATTTTGTTGACTGTATATCTCTTAAATGTCAACATATACATATATAGGTGTGATTTAGTTTACCAAGACATTTTCAATGCCGAGAACCTCGATCAGAAAGTAAAAAAGGTGTAAGGTTCACAATGGTGTAAAATTAAAATGTGATATACCGGGCTAGGATTCGAGTTACAGGAACAAGGGCCAAACCAACCACCCAAGAATGGAATCGTCGAGCGAAAACACTTGACAACCTCCTAGAAGCAGCTTTTCTTGCCACCAGACCTTTCTCCATCAATTAGGAATCTGATGCCATCGCTAAACACATTCCTTAAATTGTAGCCATTTGCTGAGTTTTTTTTTTTTTGTGTCTAATCCGCATATTTATCACCATTGCCCTTGATTTTCTTGACTGTATATCTCTTAAATGTCAACATATACAGGTGTGATTTAGTTTACCAAGACATTTTCAATGCCGAGAACCTCGATCCGAGAGTAAAAAAGGTGTAAGGTTCACAATGGTGTAAAATTTAAATGGGATATACCGGGCTAGGATTCGAGTTATAGGAACAAGGGCCAAACCAACCACCCAAGAATGGAATCGTCGAGCGAAAACACTTGACAACCTCCTAGAAGCAGCTTTTCTTGCCACCAGACCTTTCTCCATCAATTAGGAATCTGATGTCGTCACTAAACACATTCCTTAAATTGTAGCTATTTGTTGAGTGTTTTTTTTTGTGTCTAATCCGCATATATATCACCATTGCCCTTGATTTTCTTGACTGTATATCTCTTAAATGTCAACATATACAGGTGTGATTTAGTTTACCAAGACATTTTCAACGCCGAGAACCTCGATCAGAGAGTAAAAAAGGTGTAAGGTTCACAATGGTGTAAAATTAAAATGGGATATACCGGGCTAGGATTCGAGTTACAGGAACAAGGGCCAAACCAACCACCCAAGAATGGAATCGTCGAGCGAAAACATTTGACAACCTCCTAAAAGCAGCTTTTCTTGCCACCAGACCTTTCTCCATCAATTAGGAATCTGATGCCGTCACTAAACGCATTCCTTAAATTGTAGCCATTTGTTGAGTGTTTTTTTTTGTGTCTAATCCGCATATATATCACCATTGCCCTTGATTTTCTTGACTGTATATCTCTTAAATGTCAACATATACAGGTGTGATTTAGTTTACCAAGACATTTTCAACGCCGAGAACCTCGATCAGAGAGTAAAAAAGGTGTAAGGTTCACAATGGTGTAAAATTAAAAAGGGATATACCGGGCTAGGATTCGAGTTACAGGAACAAGGGCCAAACCAACCACCCAAGAATGGAATCGTCGAGCGAAAACACTTGACAACCTCCTAGACGCAGCTTTTCTTGCCACCAGACCTTTCTCCATCAATTAGGAATCTGATGCCGTCACTAAACGCATTCCTTAAATTGTAGCCATTTGTTGAGTGTTTTTTTTTGTGTCTAATCCGCAAATATATCACCATTGCGCTTGATTTTCTTGACTGTATATCTCTTAAATGTCAACATATACAGGTGTGATTTAATTTACCAAGACATTTTCAATGCCGAGAACCTCGATCAGAGAGTAAAAAAGGTGTAAGGTTCACAATGGTGTAAAATTAAAATGGGAGATACCGGGCTAGGATTCGAGTTACAGGAAGAAGGGCCAAACCAACCACCCAAGAATGGAATCGTCGAGCGAAAACACTTGACAACCTCCTAGAAGCAGCTTTTCTTGCCACCAGACCTTTCTCCATCAATTAGGAATCTGATGCCGTCGCTAAACACTTTCCTTAAATTGTAGCCATTTGTTGAGTTTTTTTTTTTTGTGTCTAATCCGCATATTTATCACCATTGCCCTTGATTTTCTTGACTGTATATCTCTTAAATGTCAACATATAGAGGTGTGATTTAGTTTACCAAGACATTTTCAATGCCGAGAACCTCGATCAGAGAGTAAAAAAGGTGTAAGGTTCACAATGGTGTAAAATTTAAATGGGATATACCAGGCTAGGATTCGAGTTATAGGAACAAGGGCCAAACCAACCACCCAAGAATGGAATCGTCGAGCGAAAACACTTGACAACCTCCTAGAAGCAGCTTTTCTTGCCACCAGACCTTTCTCCATCAATTAGGAATCTGATGTCGTCACTAAACACATTCCTTAAATTGTAGCTAGTTGTTGAGTGTTTTTTTTTGTGTCTAATCCGCATGTATATCACCATTGCCCTTGATTTTCTTGACTGTATATCTCTTAAATGTTAACATATACAGGTGTGATTTAGTTTACCCAGACATTTTCAATGCCGAGAACCTCGATCAGAGAGTAAAAAATGTGTAAGGTTCACAATGGTGTAAAATTAAAATAGGGATATACCGGGCTAGGATTCGAGTTACAGGAACAAGGGCCAAACCAACCACCCAAGAATGGAATCGTCGAGCGAAAACACTTGACAACCTCCTAGAAGCAGCTTTTCTTGCCACCAGACCTTTCTCCATCAATTATGAATCTGATGCCGTCACTAAACACATTCCTTAAATTGTAGCCATTTGTTGAGTGTTTTTTTTTGTGTCTAATCCGTATATATATCACCATTGCCCTTGATTTTCTTAACTGTATATCTCATAAATGTCAACATATACAGGTGTGTGATTTAGTTTACCAAGACATTTTCAATGCCGAGAACCTCGATCAGAGAATTAAAAAGGTGTTAGGTTCACAATGGTGTAAAATTAAAATGGGATATACCGGGCTAGGAATCGAGTTACAGGAACAAGGGCCAAACCAACCTCCCAAGAATGCAATCGTCGAGCGAAAACACTTGACAACCTCCTAGAAGCAGCTTTTCTTGCCACCAGACCTTTCTCCATCAATTAGGAATCTGATGCCATCACTAAACACATTCCTTAAATTGTAGCCATTTGTTGAGTGTTTTTTTGTGTCTAATCCGCATATATGTCACCATTGCCCTTGATTTTCTTGACTGTATATCTCTTAAATGTCAACATATACAGGTGTGATTTAGTTTACCAAGACATTTTCAATGCCGAGAACCTCGATCAGAGAGTAAAAAAGGTGTAAGGTTCACAATGGTGTAAAATTAAAATGGGATATACCGGGCTAGGATTCGAGTTACAGGAACAAGGTCCAAACCAACCACCCAAGAATGGAATCGTCGAACGAAAACACTTGACAACCTCCTAGAAGCAGCTTTTCTTGCCACCAGACCATTCTCCAATAATTAGGAATCTGATGTCGTCCCTAAACACATTCCTTAAATTGTTGCCATTTGTTGAGTTTTTTTTTTGTGTCTATTCCGCATATATATCACCATTGCCCTTGATTTTCTTGACTGTATATCTCTTAAATGTCAACATATACAGGTGTGATTTAGTTTACCAAGACATTTTCAATGCCGAGAACCTCGATCAGAGAGTAAAAAAGGTGTAAGGTTCACAATGGTGTAAAATTAAAATGGGATATACCGGGCTAGGATTCGAGTTACAGGAACAAGGGCCAAACCAACCACCCAAGAATGGAATCGTCGAGCGAAAACACTTGACAACCTCCTAGAAGAAGCTTTTCTTGCCACCAGACCTTTCTCCATCAATTAGGAATCTGATGCCGTCACTGAACACATTCCTTAAATTGTAGCCATTTGTTGAGTGTTTTTTTTTGTGTCTAATCCGCATATATATCACCATTGCCCTTGATTCTCTTGACTGTATATCTCTTAAATGTCAACATATACAGGTGTGATTTAGTTTACCAAGACATTTTCAATGCCGAGAACCTCGATCAGAGAGTAAAAAAGGTGTAAGGTTCACAATGGTGTAAAATTAAAATGGGATATATCGGGCTAGGATTCGAGTTACAGGAACAATGGCCAAACCAACCACCCAAGAATGGAATCGTCGAGCGAAAACACTTGACAACCTCCTAAAAGCAGCTTTTCTTGCCACCAGACCTTTCTCCATCAATTAGGAATCTGATGCCGTCACTAAACACATTCCTTAAATTGTAGCCATTTATTGAGTGTTTTTTTTTGTCTAATCCGCATATATATCACCATTGCCCTTGATTTTCTTGACTGTATATCTGTTAAATGTCAACAAATACAGGTGTGATTTAGTTTACAAAGACATTTTCAATGCCGAGAACCTCGATCAGAGAGTAAAAAATGTGTAAGGTTCACAATGGTGTAAATTTAAAATGGGATATACCGGGCTAAGATTCGAGTTACAGGAACAAGGGCCAAACCAACCACCCAAGAATGGAATCGTCGAGCGAAAACACTTGACAACCTCCTAGAATCATCTTTTCTTGCCACCAGACCTTTCTCCATCAATTAGGAATCTGATGCCGTCACTAAACACGTTCCTTAAATTGTAGCCATTTGTTGAGTGGTTTTTTTGTGTCTAATCCGCATATATATCACCATTGCCCTTTATTTTCTTGACTGTATATCTCTTAAATTTTAACATATACAGGTGTGATTTAGTTTACCAAGACATTTTCAATGCCGAGAACCTCGATCAGAGAGTAAAATAGGTGTAAGGTTCACAATGGTGTAAAATTAAAATGGGATTTTCCGGGCTAGGATTCAAGTTACAGGAACAAGGGCCAAACCAACCACCCAAGAATGGAATCGTCGAGCGAAAACACTTGACAACCTCCTAGAAGCTGCTTTTCTTGCCACCAGAGCTTTCTCCATCAATTAGGAATTTGATGCCGTCACTAAACACATTCCTTAAATTGTAGCCATTTGTTTAGTTTTTTTTTTGTGTCTAATCCGCATATATATCACCATTGCCCTTGATTTTCTTGACTGTATATCTCTTAAATGTCAACATATACGGGTGTGATTTAGTTTACCAGGACATTTTAAATGCCGAGAACCTCGATCAGAGAGTAAAAAAGGTGTAAAGTTCACAATGGTGTAAAATTAAAATGGGATATACCGGGCTAGGATTCGAGTTACAGGAACAAGGGCCAAACCAACCACCCAAGAATGGAATTGTCGAGCGAAAACACTTGACAACCTCCTAGAAGCAGCTTTTCTTGCCACCAGACCTTTCTCCATCAATTAGGAATCTGATGCCGTCACTAAACACATTCCTTAAATTGTAGCCATTTGTTGAGTGTTTTTTTGTGTGTCTAATCCGCATATATATCACCATTGCCCTTGATTTTCTTGACTGTATATCTCTTAAATG
Organism: Helianthus tuberosus; assembly: GCA_030545235.1. NCBI lineage: Eukaryota > Viridiplantae > Streptophyta > Magnoliopsida > Asterales > Asteraceae > Helianthus > Helianthus tuberosus. The sequence goes on from CM060451.1 coordinate 24,213,773, forward strand.
TCAACATATACAGGTATGATTTAGTTTACCAAGACATTTTCAGTGCCGAGAACCTCGATCAGAGAGTAAAAAAGGTGTCAGGTTCACAATGGTGTAAAATTAAAATGGGATATACCGGCTAGGATTCGAGTTACAGGAACAAGGGCCAAACCAACCACCCAAGAATGGAATCGTCGAGCGAAAACACTTGACAACCTCAAAGAACCAGCTTTTCTTGCCACCAGACATTTCTCCATCAATTAGGAATCTGATGCCATCACTAAACACATTCCTTAAATTGTAGCCATTTGTTGAGTGTTTTTTTTGGTGTCTAATCCGCATATATATCACCATTGCCCTTGATTTTCTTTACTGTATATCGCGTAAATGTCAACATATACACGTGTGATTTAGTTTACGAAGATTTTTCAATGCCGAGAACCTCGATCAGAGAGTAAAAAAGGCGTAAGGTTCACAATGGTGTAAAATTAAAATGGGATATATCGGGCTAGGATTCGAGTTACAGGAACAAGGGCCAAACCAAGCACCCAATAATGGAATCGTCAGGCGAAAACACTTGACAACCTCCTAGAAGCAGCTTTTCTTGCCACCAGACCTTTCTCCATCAATTTGGAATCTGATGTCGTCACTAAACACATTCCTTAAATTGTAGACATTTGTTGAGTGTTTTTTTTGGTGTCTAATCCGCATATATATCACCGTTGCCCTTGATTTTCTTGACTGTATATCTCTTAAATGTCAACATATACAGGTGTGATTTAGTTTACCAAGACATTTTCAATGCCGAGAACCTCAATCAGATAGTAAAAAAGGTGTAAGGTTCACAATGGTGTAAATTTAAAATGGGATATACTGGGCTAGGATTCGAGTTACAGGAACAAGGGCCAAACCAACCACCCAAGAATGGAATCGTCGAGCGAAAACACTTGACAACCTCCTAGAAGCAGCTTTTCTTGCCACCAGACCTTTCTCCATCAATTAGGAATCTGATGCCGTCACTAAACACATTCCTTAAATTGTAGCCATTTGTTGAGTGTTTTTTTGTGTCTAATCCGCATATATATCACCATTGCCCTTGATTTTCTTGACTGTATATCTCTTAAATGTCAACATATACAGGTGTGATTTAGTTTACCAAGACATTTTCAATGCCGAGAACCTCAATCAGTTAGTAAAAAAGATGTAAGGTTCACAATGGTGTAAAATTAAAATGGGATATACCGGGCTAGGATTCGAGTTACAGGAACAAGGGCCAAACCAATCACCCAAGAATGGAATTGTCGAGCGAAAACACTTGACAACCTCCTAGAAGCAGCTTTTCTTGCCACCAGACCTTTCTCCATCAATTAGGAATCTGATGCCGTCACTAAACACATTCCATAAATTCTAGCCATTTGTTGAGTGTTTTTTTTTGTGTCTAATCCGCATATATATCACCATTGCCCTTGATTTTCTTGACTGTATATCTCTTAAATGTCAACATATACACCTGTGATTTAGTTTACCAAGACATTTTCAATACCGAGAACCTCGATCAGAGAGTAAAAAAGGTGTAAGGTTCACAATGGTGTAAAATTAAAATGGGATATATCGGGCTAGGATTCGAGTTACAGGAACAAGGGCCAAACCAACCACCCAAGAATGGAATCGTCGAGCGAAAACACTTGACAACCTCCTAGAAGCAACTTTTCTTGCCACCAGACCTTTCTCCATCAATTAGGAATCTGATGCCGTCACTAAACACATTTCTTAAATTGTAGCCTTTTGTTGAGTGTTTTTTTTTGTGTCTAATCCGCATATATATCACCATTGCCCTTGATTTTCTTGCCTGTATATCTCTTAAATGTCAACATATACAGGTGTGATTTAGTTTACCAAGACATTTTCAATGCCGAGAACCTCGATCAGAGAGTAAAAAAGGTGTAAGGTTCACAATGGTGTAAAATTAAAATGGGATATGCCGAGCTAGGATTCGAGTTACAGGAACAAGGGCCAAACCAACCACCCAAGAATGGAATCGTCGAGCGAAAACACGTGACAACCTCCTAGAAGCAGCTTTTCTTGCCACCAGACCTTTTTCAATCAATTTGGAATATGATGCCGTCACTAAACACATTCCTTAAATCGTAGCCATTTGTTGAGTGTTTTTTTTTTGTGTATAATCCGCATATATATCACCATTGCCCTTGATTTTCTTGACTGTATATCTCTTAAATGTCAACATATACAGGTGTGATTTAGTTTACCACGACACTTTCAATGCCGAGAACCTCGATCAGAGAGTAAAAAAGGTGTAAGGTTCACAATGGTGTAAAATTAAAATGGGATATACCGGGCTAGGATTCGAGTTACAGGAACAAGGGCCAAACCAACCACCCCAGAATGGAATCGTCGGGCGAAAACACTTGACAACCTCCTAGAAGCGGCTTTTCTTGCCACCAGACCTTTCTCCATCAATTAGGAATCTGATGCCGTCACTAAAGACGTTCCTTAAATTGTAGCCATTTGTTGAGTGTTTTTTTTTGTGTCTAATCTGCATATATATCACCATTGCCCTTGAATTTTCTTGACTGTATATCTCTTAAATGTCAACATATACAGGTGTGATTTAGTTTACCAAGACATTTTCAATGCCGAGAACCTCGATCAGAGAGTAAAAAAGGTGTAAGGTTCACAAGGGTATAAAATTAAAATGGGATATACCGGGCTAGTATTCGATTTACAGGAACAAGGACCAAACCAACCACCCAAGAATGGAATCGTCGAGCGAAAACACTTGACAACATCCTAGAAGCAGCTTTTCTTGCCACCAGACCTTTCTCCATCAATTAGGAATCTGATGCCGTCACTAAATACGTTCCTTAAATTGTAGCCATTTGTTGAGCCTTTTTTTTTTTGTGTCTAATCCGCATATATATCACCATTGCCCTTGATTTTCTTGACTGTATATCTCTTAAATGTCAACATATACAGGTGTGATTTAGTTTACCAAGACATTTTCAATACCGAGAACCTCGATCAGAGAGTAAAAAAGGTGTAAGGTTCACAATGGTGTAAAATTAAAATGGGATATATCGGGCTAGGATTCGAGTTACAGGAACAAGGGCCAAACCAACCACCCAAGAATGGAATCGTCGAGCGAAAACACTTGACAACCTCCTAGAAGCAACTTTTCTTGCCACCAGACCTTTCTCCATCAATTAGGAATCTGATGCCGTCACTAAACACATTTCTTAAATTGTAGCCTTTTGTTGAGTGCTTTTTTTTTTGTGTCTAATCCGCATATATATCACCATTGCCCTTGATTTTCTTGCCTGTATATCTCTTAAATGTCAACATATACAGGTGTGATTTAGTTTACCAAGACATTTTCAATGCCGAGAACCTCGATCAGAGAGTAAAAAAGGTGTAAGGTTCACAATGGTGTAAAATTAAAATGGGATATACCGAGCTAGGATTCGAGTTACAGGAACAAGGGCCAAACCAACCACCCAAGAATGGAATCGTCGAGCGAAAACACGTGACAACCTCCTAGAAGCAGCTTTTCTTGCCACCAGACCTTTTTCAATCAATTTGGAATATGATGCCGTCACTAAACACATTCCTTAAATCGTAGCCATTTGTTGAGTGTTTTTTTTTTTGTGTCTAATCCGCATATATATCACCATTGCCCTTGATTTTCTTGACTGTATATCTCTTAAATGTCAACATACACAGGTGTGATTTAGTTTACCACGACACTTTCAATGCCGAGAACCTCGATCAGAGAGTAAAAAAGGTGTAAGGTTCACAATGGTGTAAAATTAAAATGGGATATACCAGGCTAGGATTCGAGTTACAGGAACAAGGGCCAAACCAACCACCCCAGAATGGAATCGTCGAGCGAAACACTTGACAACCTCCTAGAAGCGGCTTTTCTTGCCACCAGACCTTTCTCCATTAATTAGGAATCTGATGCCGTCACTAAACACATTCCTTAAATTGTAGCCATTTGTTGAGTGTTTTCTTTGTGTCTAATCCGCATATATATCACCATTGCCCTTGATTTTCTTGACTGTATATCTCTTAAATGTCAACATATACAGGTGTGATTTAGTTTACCAAGACATTTTCAATGCCGAGAACCTCGATCAGAGAGTAAAAAAGGTGTAAGGTTCACAATGGTGTAAAATTAAAATGGGATATACCGGGCTAGGATTCGAGTTACAGGAACAGGGCCAAACCAACCACCCAAGAATGGAATCGTCGGGCGAAAACACTTGACAACCTCCTAGAAGCAGCTTTTCTTGCCACCAGACCTTTCTCCATCAATTAGGAATCTGATGTCGTCACTAAAGACGTTCCTTAAATTGTAGCCATTTGTTGAGTGTTTTTTTTTGTGTCTAATCTGCATATATATCACCATTGCCCTTGAATTTTCTTGACTGTATATCTCTTAAATGTCAACATATACAGGTGTGATTTAGTTTACCAAGACATTTTAAATGCCGAGAACCTCGATCAGAGAGTAAAAAAGGTGTAAGGTTCACAAGGGTATAAAATTAAAATGGGATATACCGGGCTAGTTTTCGATTTACATGAACAAGGGCCAAACCAACCACCCAAGAATGGAATCGTCGAGCGAAAACACTTGACAACCTCCTAGAAGCAGCTTTTCTTGCCACCTGACCTTTCTCCATCAATTAGGAATCTGATGCCGTCACTAAATACGTTCCTTAAATTGTAGCCATTTGTTGAGCGTTTTTTTTTTGTGTCTAATCCGCATATATATCACCATTGCCCTTGATTTTCTTGACTTTGTATCTCTTAAATGTCAACATATACAGGTGTGATTTAGTTTACCAAGACATTTTCAACTTCGAGAACCTCGATCAGAGAGTAAAAAAGGTGTAAGGTTCATAATGGTGTAAAATTAAAATGGGATATAACGGGCTAGGATTCGAGTTACAGGAACAAGGGCCAAACCAACCACCCAAGATGGAATCGTCGAGCGAAAACACTTGACAACCTCCTAGAAGCAGCTTTTCTTGCAACCAGACCTTTCTGCATCAATTAGGAATCTGATGCGGTCTCTAAACACATTCCTTAAATTGTAGCCGTTTGTTGAGTGTTTTTTTTTGGTGTCTAATCCGGATATATATCACCATTGCCCTTGATTTTCTTGACTGTATATCTCTTAAATGTCAACATATACAGGTGTGATTTAGTTTACCAAGACATTTTCAATGCCGAGAACCTCGATCAGAGAGTAAAAAAGGTGTAAGGTTCACAATGGTGTAAAATTAAAATGGGATATACCGGGCTAGGATTCGAGTTACAGGAACAAGGGCCAAACCAACCACCCAAGAATGGAATCGTCGAGCGAAAACACTTGACAACCTCCTAGAAGCAGCTTTTCTTGCAACCAGACCTTTCTCCATCAATTAGGAATCTGATGCCGTCACTAAACACGTTCCTTAAATTGTAGCCATTTGTTGAGCGTTTTTTTTTGTGTCTAATCCGCATATATATCACCATTGCCCTTGATTTTCTTGACTGTGTATCTCTTAAATGTCAACATATACAGGTGTGATTTAGTTTACCAAGACATTTTCAACTTCGAGAACCTCGATCAGAGAATAAAAAAGGTGTAAGGTTCACAATGGCGTAAAATTAAAATGGGATATACCGGGCTAGGATTCGAGTTAGAGGAACAAGGGCCAAACCAACCACCCAAGAATGGAATCGTCGAGGGAAAACACTTGACAACCTCCTAGAAGCAGCTTTTCTTGCCACCGGACCTTTCTCCATCAATTAGGAATCTGGTGCCGTCACTAAACACATTCCTTAAATTGTAGCCATTTGTTGAGTGTTTTTTTTTTTTTGGTGTGTAATCCGCATATACATCACCATTGCCCTTGATTTTCTTGACTGTATATCTCGTAAATGTCAACATATACACTTGTGATTTAGTTTACCAAAACATTTTCAATGCCGAGAACCTCGATCAGAGAGTAAAAAAGGCGTAAGGTTCACAATGGTGTAAAATTAAAATGGGATATACCGGGCTAGGATTCGAGTTAGAGGAACAAGGGCCAAACTAACCACCCAAGAATGGAATCGTCGAGCGAAAACACTTGACAACCTCCTAGAAGCAGCTTTTCTTGCCACCAGACCTTTCTCCATCAATTAGGAATCTGATGTCGTCACTAAACACATACCTTAAATTGTAGCCATTTGTTGAGTGTTTTTTTTGGTGTGTAATCCGCATATATATCACCATTGCCCTTGATTTTCTTGACTGTATATCTCGTAAATGTCAACATATACACTTGTGATTTAGTTTACCAAAACATTTTCAATGCCGAGAACCTCGATCAGAGAGTAAAAAAGGTGTAAGGTTCACAATGGTGTATAATTAAAATGGGATATACCGGGCTAGGATTCGAGTTACAGGAACAAGGGCCAAACCAACCACCCAAGAATGGAATCGTCGAGCGAAAACACTTGACAACCTCCTAAAAGCAGCTTTTCTAGCCACCAGACCTTTCTCCATCAATTAGGAATCTGATGTCGTCACTAAACACATTCCTTAAATTGTAGCCATTTTTTGAGTGTTTTTTTTGTGTCTAATCCGCATATATATCACCATTGCCCTTGATTTTCTTGACTGTATATCTCTTAAATGTCAACATATACAGGAGTGATTTAGTTTACCAAGACATTTTCAATGCCGAGAACCTCGATCAGAGAGTAAAAAAGGTGTAAGGTTCACAATGGTGTAAAATTAAAATGGGATATACCGGGCTAGGATTCGAGTTACAGGAACAAGGGCCAAACCAACCACCCAAGAATGGAATCGTCGAGCGAAAACATTTGACAACCTCCTAGAAGCAGCTTTTCTTGCCACCAGACCATTCTCCATCAAATAGGAATCTGATGCCGTCACTAAACACATTCCTTATATTGTAGCCATTTGTTGAGTGTTTTTTTTTTGTGTCTAATCCGCATATATATCACCATTGCCCTTGATTTTCTTTACTGTATATCTCTTAAATGTCAACATATACAGGTGTGATTTAGTTTACCAAGTCATTTTCAATGCCGAGAACCTCGATCAGAGAGTAAAAAAGGTGTAAGGTTCACAATGGTGTAAAATTAAAATGGATATACCGGGCTAGGATTCGAGTTGCAGGAACAAGGGCCAAACCAACCACCCAAGAATGGAATTGTCAAGCGAAAACACCTGACAACCTCCTAGAAGCAGCTTTTCTTGCCACCAGACCTTTCTCCATCAATTAGGAATCTGATGCCGTCACTAAACACATTCCTTAAATTGTAGCCATTTGTTGAGTGTTTTTTTTTTTGTGTCTAATCCGCATATATATCACCATTGCCCTTGATTTTCTTGACTGTATATCTCTTAAATGTCAACATATACAGGTGTGATTTAGTTTACCAAGACATTTTCAATGCCAAGAACCTCGATCAGAGAGTAAAAAAGGTGTAAGGTTCACAATGGTGTAAAATTAAAATGGGATATACCGGGCTAGGATTCGAGTTACAGGAACAAGGGACAAACCAACCACCCAAGAATGGAATCGTCGAGCGAAAACACTTGACAACCTCCTAGAAGCAGCTTTTCTTTCCACCAGACCTTTCTCCATCAATTAGGAATCTGATGCCGTCACTAAACACATTCCTTAAATTGTAGCCATTTGTTGAGTGTTTTTTTTGGTATGTGTAATCCGCATAAACATCACCATTTCCGTTGATTTTCTTGACTACATATCTCGTAAATGTCAACATATACACTTGTGATTTAGTTTACCAAAACATTTTCAATGCCGAGAACCTCGATCAGAGAGTAAAAAAGGTGTAAGGTTCACAATGGTGTAAAATTAAAATGGGATATATCGGGCTAAGATTCGAGTTACAGGAACAAGGGCCAAACCAACCACCCAAGAATGGAATCGTCGAACGAAAACACTTGACAACCTCCTAGAAGCAGCTTTTCGTGCAACCAGACCTTTCTCCATCAATTAGGAATCTGATGTCGTCACTAAACACATACCTTAAATTGTAGCCATTTGTTGAGTGTTTTTTTTGGTGTGTAATCCGCATATATATCACCATTGCCCTTGATTTTCTTGACTGTATATCTCGTAAATGTCAACATATACACTTGTGATTTAGTTTACCAAAACATTTTCAATGCCGAGAACCTCGATCAGAGAGTAAAAAAGGTGTAAGGTTCACAATGGTGTATAATTAAAATGGGATATACCGGGCTAGGATTCGAGTTACAGGAACAAGGGCCAAACCAACCACCCAAGAATGGAATCGTCGAGCGAAAACACTTGACAACCTCCTAAAAGCAGCTTTTCTAGCCACCAGACCTTTCTCCATCAATTAGGAATCTGATGTCGTCACTAAACACATTCCTTAAATTGTAGCCATTTTTTGAGTGTTTTTTTTGTGTCTAATCCGCATATATATCACCATTGCCCTTGATTTTCTTGACTGTATATCTCTTAAATGTCAACATATACAGGAGTGATTTAGTTTACCAAGACATTTTCAATGCCGAGAACCTCGATCAGAGAGTAAAAAAGGTGTAAGGTTCACAATGGTGTAAAATTAAAATGGGATATACCGGGCTAGGATTCGAGTTACAGGAACAAGGGCCAAACCAACCACCCAAGAATGGAATCGTCGAGCGAAAACATTTGACAACCTCCTAGAAGCAGCTTTTCTTGCCACCAGACCATTCTCCATCAAATAGGAATCTGATGCCGTCACTAAACACATTCCTTATATTGTAGCCATTTGTTGAGTGTTTTTTTTTTGTGTCTAATCCGCATATATATCACCATTGCCCTTGATTTTCTTTACTGTATATCTCTTAAATGTCAACATATACAGGTGTGATTTAGTTTACCAAGTCATTTTCAATGCCGAGAACCTCGATCAGAGAGTAAAAAAGGTGTAAGGTTCACAATGGTGTAAAATTAAAATGGATATACCGGGCTAGGATTCGAGTTGCAGGAACAAGGGCCAAACCAACCACCCAAGAATGGAATTGTCAAGCGAAAACACCTGACAACCTCCTAGAAGCAGCTTTTCTTGCCACCAGACCTTTCTCCATCAATTAGGAATCTGATGCCGTCACTAAACACATTCCTTAAATTGTAGCCATTTGTTGAGTGTTTTTTTTTGTGTCTAATCCGCATATATATCACCATTGCCCTTGATTTTCTTGACTGTATATCTCTTAAATGTCAACATATACAGGTGTGATTTAGTTTACCAAGACATTTTCAATGCCAAGAACCTCGATCAGAGAGTAAAAAAGGTGTAAGGTTCACAATGGTGTAAAATTAAAATGGGATATACCGGGCTAGGATTCGAGTTACAGGAACAAGGGACAAACCAACCACCCAAGAATGGAATCGTCGAGCGAAAACACTTGACAACCTCCTAGAAGCAGCTTTTCTTTCCACCAGACCTTTCTCCATCAATTAGGAATCTGATGCCGTCACTAAACACATTCCTTAAATTGTAGCCATTTGTTGAGTGTTTTTTTTGGTATGTGTAATCCGCATAAACATCACCATTTCCGTTGATTTTCTTGACTACATATCTCGTAAATGTCAACATATACACTTGTGATTTAGTTTACCAAAACATTTTCAATGCCGAGAACCTCGATCAGAGAGTAAAAAAGGTGTAAGGTTCACAATGGTGTAAAATTAAAATGGGATATATCGGGCTAAGATTCGAGTTACAGGAACAAGGGCCAAACCAACCACCCAAGAATGGAATCGTCGAACGAAAACACTTGACAACCTCCTAGAAGCAGCTTTTCGTGCAACCAGACCTTTCTCCATCAATTAGGAATCTGATGACGTCAATAAACACATTCCTTAAATTGTAGCCATTTGTTGAGTGCTTTTTTTTGTGTCTAAGCCGCATATATATCACCATTGCCCTTAATTTTCTTGACTGTATATCTCGTAAATGTCAACATATACACCTGTGATTTAGTATACGAAGATTTTTCAATGCCGAGAACCTCGATCAGAGAGTAAAAAAGGCGTAAGGTTCACAATGGTGTAAAATTAAAATGGGATATACCGGGCTAGGATTCGAGTTAGAGGAACAAGGGCCAAACCAACCACCCAAGAATGGAATTGTCGAGCGAAAACACTTGACAACCTCCTATAAGCAGCTTTTCTTGCCACCAGACCTTTCTCCATCAATTAGGAATCTGATGTCGTCACTAAACACATTCCTTAAATTGTAGCCATTTGTTGAGTGTTTTTTTTGGTATGTGTAATCCGCATAAACATCACCATTTCCGTTGATTTTCTTGACTACATATCTCGTAAATGTCAACATATACACTTGTGATTTAGTTTACCAAAACATTTTCAATGCCGAGAACCTCGATCAGAGAGTAAAAAAGGTGTAAGGTTCACAATGGTGTAAAATTAAAATGGGATATATCGGGCTAAGATTCGAGTTACAGGAACAAGGGCCAAACCAACCACCCAAGAATGGAATCGTCGAACGAAAACACTTGACAACCTCCTAGAAGCAGCTTTTCTTGCCACCAGACCTTTCTCCATCAATTAGGAATCAGATTCCGTCGCTAAACACATTCCGTAAATTGTAGCCATTTGTTGAGTGTTTTTTTTTTTTTGTGTCTAATCCGCATATATATCACCATTGCCCTTGATTTTCTTGACTGTATATCTCTTAAATGTCAACATATACAGGTGTGATTTAGTTTACCAAGACATTTTCAATGCCGAGAACCTCAATCAGAGAGTAAAAAAGGTGTAACGTTCACAATGGTGTAAAATTAAAATGGGATATACCGGGCTAGGATTCGAGTTACAGGAACAAGGGCCAAACCAACCACCGAAAAATGGAATCGTCGAGCGAAAACACTTGACAACCTCCTATAGCAGCTTTTCTTGCAACCAGACCTTTCTGCATCAATTAGGAATCTGATGCCGTCTCTAAACACATTCCTTAAATTGTAGCCATTTGTTGAGTTTTTTTTGGTGTCTAATCCGCATATATATCACCATTGCCCTTGATTTTCTTGACTGTATATCTCGTAAATGTCAACATATACACCTGTGATTTAGTTTACGAAGATTCTTCAATGCCGAGAACCTCGATCAGAGGGTAAAAAAGGCGTAAGGTTCACATTGGTGTAAAATTAAAATGGGATATACCAGGCTAGGATTCGAGTTAGAGGAACAAGGGCCAAACCAACCACCCAAGAATGGAATCGTCGAGTGAAAACCCTTGACAACCTCCTAGAAGCAGCTTTTCTTGCCACCAGACCTTTCTCCATCAATTAGGAATCTGATGTCGTCACTAAACACATTCCTTAAATTGTAGCCATTTGTTGAGTGTTTTTTTTGGTGTGTAATCCGCATATACATCACCATTGCCCTTGATTTTCTTGACTGTATATCTCGTAAATGTCAACATATACACTTGTGATTTAGTTTACCAAAACATTTTCAATGCCGAGAACCTCGATCAGAGAGTAAAAAAGGTGTAAGGTTCACAATGGTGTAAAATTAAAATGGGATATACCGGGCTAGGATTCGAGTTACAGGAACAAGGGCCAAACCAACCACCCCAGAATGGAATCGTCGAGCGAAAACACTTGACAACCTCCTAGAAGCAGCTTTTCTTGCCACCAGACCTTTCTCCATCAATTAGGAATCTGATGCCGTCACTAAACACATTCCTTAAATTGTAGACATTTGTTGAGTGTTTTTTTTTTTGTGTCTAATCCGCATATATATCACCGTTGCCCTTGATTTTCTTGACTGTATATCTCTTAAATGTCAACATATACAGGTATGATTTAGTTTACCAAGACATTTTCAATGCCGAGAACCTCGATCAGAGAGTAAAAAAGGTGTAAGGTTCACAATGGTGTAACATTAAAATGGGATATACCGGGCTAGGATTCGAGTTACAGGAAGAAGGCCAAACCAACCACCCAAGAATGGAATCGTCAAGCGAAAACACTTGACAACCTCCAATAAGCAGCTTTTCTTGCCACCAGACCTTTCTCCATCAATTAGGAATCTGAGGCCGTCACTAAACACATTCCTTAAATTGTAGCCATTTGTTGAGTGTTTTTTTTTTTTGTGTCTAATCCGCATATATATCACCATTGCCCTTGATTTTCTTGACTGTATATCTCTTAAATGTCAACATATACAGGTGTGATTTAGTTTACCAAGACATTTTCAATGCCAAGAACCTCGATCAGAGAGTAAAAAAGGTGTAAGGTTCACAATGGTGTAAAATTAAAATGGGATATACCGGGCTAGGATTCGAGTTACAGGAACAAGGGACAAACCAACCACCCAAGAATGGAATCGTCGAGCGAAAACACTTGACAACCTCCTAGAAGCAGCTTTTCTTTCCACCAGACCTTTCTCCATCAATTAGGAATCTGATGCCGTCACTAAACACATTCCTTAAATTGTAGCCATTTGTTGAGTGTTTTTTTTGGTATGTGTAATCCGCATAAACATCACCATTTCCGTTGATTTTCTTGACTACATATCTCGTAAATGTCAACATATACACTTGTGATTTAGTTTACCAAAACATTTTCAATGCCGAGAACCTCGATCAGAGAGTAAAAAAGGTGTAAGGTTCACAATGGTGTAAAATTAAAATGGGATATATCGGGCTAAGATTCGAGTTAGAGGAACAAGGGCCAAACCAACCACCCAAGAATGGAATCGTCGAACGAAAACACTTGACAACCTCCTAGAAGCAGCTTTTCTTGCCACCAGACCTTTCTCCATCAATTAGGAATCAGATTCCGTCGCTAAACACATTCCTTAAATTGTAGCCATTTGTTGAGTGTTTTTTTTTGTGTGTCTAATCCGCATATATATCACCATTGCCCTTGATTTTCTTGACTGTATATCTCTTAAATGTCAACATATACAGGTGTGATTTAGTTTACCAAGACATTTTCAATGCCGAGAACCTCAATCAGAGAGTAAAAGAGGTGTAAGGTTCACAATGGTGTAAAATTAAAATGGGATATACCGGGCTAGGATTCGAGTTACAGGAACAAGGGCCAAACCAACCACCGAAAAATGGAATCGTCGAGCGAAAACACTTGACAACCTCCTATAGCAGCTTTTCTTGCAACCAGACCTTTCTGCATCAATTAGGAATCTGATGCCGTCTCTAAACACATTCCTTAAATTGTAGCCATTTGTTGAGTTTTTTTTGGTGTCTAATCCGCATATATATCACCATTGCCCTTGATTTTCTTGACTGTATATCTCGTAAATATCAACATATACACCTGTGATTTAGTTTACGAAGATTCTTCAATGCCGAGAACCTCGATCAGAGGTTAAAAAAGGCGTAAGGTTCACATTGGTGTAAAATTAAAATGGGATATACCAGGCTAGGATTCGAGTTAGAGGAACAAGGGCCAAACCAACCACCCAAGAATGGAATCGTCGAGTGAAAACACTTGACAACCTCCTAGAAGCAGCTTTTCTTGCCACCAGACCTTTCTCCATCAATTAGGAATCTGATGTCGTCACTAAACACATTCCTTAAATTGTAGCCATTTGTTGAGTGTTTTTTTTGGTGTGTAATCCGCATATACATCACCATTGCCCTTGATTTTCTTGACTGTATATCTCGTAAATGTCAACATATACACTTGTGATTTAGTTTACCAAAACATTTTCAATGCCGAGAACCTCGATCAGAGAGTAAAAAAGGTGTAAGGTTCACGATGGTGTAAAATTAAAATGGGATATACCGGGCTAGGATTCGAGTTACAGGAACAAGGTCCAATCCAACCACCCCAGAATGGAATCGTCGAGCGAAAACACTTGACAACCTCCTAGAAGCAGCTTTTCTTGCCACCAGACCTTTCTCCATCAATTAGGAATCTGATGCCGTCACTAAACACATTCCTTAAATTGTAGACATTTGTTGAGTGTTTTTTTTTGTGTGTCTAATCCGCATATATATCACCATTGCCCTTGATTTTCTTGACTGTATATCTCTTAAATGTCAACATATACAGGTGTGATTTAGTTTACCAAGACATTTTTAATGCCGAGAACCTCGATCAGAGAGTAAAAAAGGTGTAAGGTTCACAATGGTGTAACATTAAAATGGGATATACCGGGCTAGGATTCGAGTTACAGGAACATGGCCAAACCAACCACCCAAGAATGGAATCGTCAAGCGAAAACACTTGACAACCTCCTAGAAGCAGCTTTTCTTGCCACCAGACCTTTCTCCATCAATTAGGAATCTGATGCCGTCACTAAACACATTCCTTAAATTGTAGCCATTTGTTGAGTGTTTTTTTTTGTGTCTAATCCGCATATATATCACCATTGCCCTTGATTTTCTTGACTGTATATCTCTTAAATGTCAACATATACAGGTGTGATTTAGTTTACCAAGACATTTTCAATGCCAAGAACCTCGATCAGAGAGTAAAAAAGGTGTAAGGTTCACAATGGTGTAAAATTAAAATGGGATATACCGGGCTAGGATTCGAGTTACAGGAACAAGGGCCAAACCAACCACCCAAGAATGGAATCGTCGAGCGAAAACACTTGACAACCTCCTAGAAGCAGCTTTTCTTTCCACCAGACCTTTCTCCATCAATTAGGAATCTGATGCCGTCACTAAACACGTTCCTTAAATTGTAGCCATTTGTTGAGTGTTTTTTTTTTTGTGTCTAATCCGCATATATATCACCATTGCCCTTGATTTTCTTGACTGTATATCTCTTAAATGTCAACATATACAGGTGTGATTTAGTTTAGCACGTCATTTTCAATGCCGAGAACCTCGATCAGAGAGTAAAAAAGGTGTAAGGTTCAGAATGGTGTAAAATTAAAATGGGATATACCGGGCTAGAATTCGAGTTACAGGAACAAGGGCCAAACCAACCACCCAAGAATGGAATCGTCGAGCGAAATCACTTGACAACCTCCTAGAAGCAGCTTTTCTTGCCACAAGACCTTTCTCCATCAATTAGGAATCTGATGCCATCACTAAACACATTCCTTAAATTGTAGCCATTTGTTGAGTGTTTTTTTTTTTGTGTCTAATCCGCATATATATCACCATTGCCCTTGATTTTCTTGACTGTATATCTCGTAAATGTCAACATATACACCTGTGATTTAGTTTACGAAGATTTTTCAATGCCGAGAACCTCGATCAGAGAGTAAAAAAGGTGTAAGGTTCACAATGGTGTAAAATTAAAATGGGATATACCGGGCTAGGATTCGAGTTACAGGAACAAGGGCCAAACCAACCACCCAAGAATGGAATCGTCGAGCGAAAACACTTGACAACCTCCTAGAAGCAGCTTTTCTTTCCACCAGACTTTTCTCCATCAATTAGGAATCTGATGCCGTCACTAAACACATTCCTTAAATTGTAGCCATTTGTTGAGTGTTTTTTTTGTGTCTAATCCGCATATATATCACCATTGCCCTTGATTTTCTTGAATTTATATCTCTTAAATGTCAACATAAACAGGTGTGATTTAGTTTACCACGTCATTTTCAATGCCGAGAACCTCGATCAGAGAGTAAAAAAGGTGTAAGGTTCACAATGGTGTAAAATTAAAATGGGATATACCGGGCTAGGATTCGAGTTACAGGAACATGGGCCAAACCAACCACCCAAGAATGGAATCGTCGAGTGAAAACACTTGACAACCTCCTAGAAGCAGTTTTTCTTGCAACCAGACCTTTCTCCATCAATTAGGAATCTGATGCCATCACTAAACACATTCCTTAAATTGTAGCCGTTTGTTGAGTGTTTTTTTTTTGTGTCTAATCCGCATATATATCACCATTGCCCTTGATTTTCTTGACTGTATATCTCGTAAATGTCAACATATACACCTGTGATTTAGTTTACGAAGATTTTTCAATGCCGAGAACCTCGATCAGAGAGTAAAAAAGGTGTAAGGTTCACAATGGTGTAAAATTAAAATGGGATATACCGGGCTAGGATTCGTGTTACAGGAACAAGGGCCAAACCAACCACCCAAGAATGGAATCGTCGAGCGAAAACACTTGACAACCTCCTAGAAGCAGCTTTTCTTGCCACCAGACCTTTCTCCATCAATTAGGAATCTGATGTCGTCACTAAACACATTCCTTAAATTGTAGCCATTTATTGAGTGTTTTTTTTGTGTCTAATCCGCATATATATCACCATTGCCCTTGATTTTCTTGACTGTATATCTCGTAAATGTCAACATATACACGTGTTATTTAGTTTACGAAGATTTTTCAATGCCGAGAACCTCGATCAGAGAGTAAAAAAGGTGTAAGGTTCATAATGGTGTAAAATTAAAATGGGATATACCGGGCTAGGATTCGAGTTACAGGAACAAGGGCCAAACCAACCACCCAAGAATGGAATCGTCGAGCGAAAACACTTGACAACCTCCTAGAAGCAGCTTTTCTTTCCACCAGACCTTTCTCCATCAATTAGGAATCTCATGCCGTCACTAAACACATTCCTTAAATTGTAGCCATTTGTTGAGTGTTTTTTTGTGTCTAATCCGCATATATATCACCATTGCCCTTGATTTTCTTGACTGTATATCTCGTAAATGTCAACATATACACGTGTTATTTAGTTTACGAAGATTTTTCAATGCCGAGAACCTCGATCAGAGAGTAAAAAAGGTGTAAGGTTCATAATGGTGTAAAATTAAAATGGGATATACCGGGCTAGGATTCGAGTTACAGGAACAAGGGCCATACCAACCACCCAAGAATGGAATCGTCGAGCGAAAACACTTGACAACCTCCTAGAAGCAGCTTTTCTTTCCACCAGACCTTTCTCCATCAATTAGGAATCTGATGCCGTCACTAAACACATTCCTTAAATTGTAGCCATTTGTTGAGTGTTTTTTTTTGTGTCTAATCCGCATATATATCACCATTGCCCTTGATTTTCTTGACTGTATATCTCGTAAATGTCAACATATACACCTGTGATTTAGTTTACGAAGATTTTTCAATGCCGAGAACCTCGATCAGAGAGTAAAAAAGGCGCAAGGTTCACAATGGTGTAAAATTAAAATGGGATATACCGGGCTAGGATTCGAGTTTCAGGAACAAGGGCCAAACCAACCAACCAAGAATGGAATCGTCAAGCGAAAAAACTTGACAACCTCCTAGAAGCAGCTTTTCTTTCCACCAGACCTTTCTCCATCAATTAGGAATCTGATGCCGTCACTAAACACATTCCTTAAATTGTAGCCATTTGTTGAGTGTTTTTTTTTTTTGTGTCTAATCCGCATATATATCACCATTGCCCTTGATTTTCTTGACTGTATATCTCGTAAATGTCAACATATACACCTGTGATTTAGTTTACGAAGATTTTTCAATGCCGAGAACCTCGATCAGAGAGTAAAAAAGGTGTAAGGTTCACAATGGTGTAAAATTAAAATGGGATATACCGGGCTAGGATTCGTGTTACAGGAACAAGGGCCAAACCAACCACCCAAGAATGGAATCGTCGAGCGAAAGCACTTGACAACCTCCTAGAGGCAGCTTTTCTTGCCACCAGACCTTTCTCCATCAATTAGGAATCTGATGTCGTCACTAAACACATTCCTTAAATTGTAGCCATTTATTGAGTGTTTTTTTTGTGTCTAATCCGCATATATATCACCATTGCCCTTGATTTTCTTGACTGTATATCTCGTAAATGTCAACATATACACGTGTTATTTAGTTTACGAAGATTTTTCAATGCCGAGAACCTCGATCAGAGAGTAAAAAAGGTGTAAGGTTCATAATGGTGTAAAATTAAAATGGGATATACCGGGCTAGGATTCGAGTTACAGGAACAAGGGCCAAACCAACCACCCAAGAATGGAATCGTCGAGCGAAAACACTTGACAACCTCCTAGAAGCAGCTTTTCTTTCCACCAGACCTTTCTCCATCAATTAGGAATCTCATGCCGTCACTAAACACATTCCTTAAATTGTAGCCATTTGTTGAGTGTTTTTTTTTGTGTCTAATCCGCATATATATCACCATTGCCCTTGATTTTCTTGACTGTATATCTCGTAAATGTCAACATATACACCTGTGATTTAGTTTACGAAGATTTTTCAATGCCGAGAACCTCGATCAGAGAGTAAAAAAGGTGTAAGGTTCACAATGGTGTAAAATTAAAATGGGATATACCGGGCTAGGATTCGTGTTACAGGAACAAGGGCCAAACCAACCACCCAAGAATGGAATCGTCGAGCGAAAACACTTGACAACCTCCTAGAAGCAGCTTTTCTTGCCACCAGACCTTTCTCCATCAATTAGGAATCTGATGTCGTCACTAAACACATTCCTTAAATTGTAGCCATTTATTGAGTGTTTTTTTTGTGTCTAATCCGCATATATATCACCATTGCCCTTGATTTTCTTGACTGTATATCTCGTAAATGTCAACATATACACGTGTTATTTAGTTTACGAAGATTTTTCAATGCCGAGAACCTCGATCAGAGAGTAAAAAAGGTGTAAGGTTCATAATGGTGTAAAATTAAAATGGGATATACCGGGCTAGGATTCGAGTTACAGGAACAAGGGCCAAACCAACCACCCAAGAATGGAATCGTCGAGCGAAAACACTTGACAACCTCCTAGAAGCAGCTTTTCTTTCCACCAGGCCTTTCTCCATCAATTAGGAATCTCATGCCGTCACTAAACACATTCCTTAAATTGTAGCCATTTGTTGAGTGTTTTTTTTTTGTGTCTAATCCGCATATATATCACCATTGCCCTTGATTTTCTTGACTGTATATCTCGTAAATGTCAACATATACACGTGTTATTTAGTTTACGAAGATTTTTCAATGCCGAGAACCTCGATCAGAGAGTAAAAAAGGTGTAAGGTTCATAATGGTGTAAAATTAAAATGGGATATACCGGGCTAGGATTCGAGTTACAGGAACAAGGGCCAAACCAACCACCCAAGAATGGAATCGTCGAGCGAAAACACTTGACAACCTCCTAGAAGCAGCTTTTCTTTCCACCAGACCTTTCTCCATCAATTAGGAATCTGATGCCGTCACTAAACACATTCCTTAAATTGTAGCCATTTGTTGAGTGTTTTTTTTTGTGTCTAATCCGCATATATATCACCATTGCCCTTGATTTTCTTGACTGTATATCTCGTAAATGTCAACATATACACCTGTGATTTAGTTTACGAAGATTTTTCAATGCCGAGAACCTCGATCAGAGAGTAAAAAAGGCGCAAGGTTCACAATGGTGTAAAATTAAAATGGGATATACCGGGCTAGGATTCGAGTTTCAGGAACAAGGGCCAAACCAACCAACCAAGAATGGAATCGCAAGCGAAAAAACTTGACAACCTCCTAGAAGCAGCTTTTCTTTCCACCAGACCTTTCTCCATCAATTAGGAATCTGATGCCGTCACTAAACACATTCCTTAAATTGTAGCCATTTGTTGAGTGTTTTTTTTTTGTGTCTAATCCGCATATATATCACCATTGCCCTTGATTTTCTTGACTGTATATCTCGTAAATGTCAACATATACACGTGTGATTTAGTTTACGAAGATTTTTGAATGCCGAGAACCTCGATCAGAGAGTAAAAAAGGCGCAAGGTTCACAATGGTGTAAAATTAAAATGGGATATACTGGGCTTGGATTCGAGTAACAGGAACAAGGGCCAAACCAACCACCCAAGAATGGAATCGTCAAGCGAAAACACTTGACAACCTCCTAGAAGCAGCTTTTCTTGCCACTAGACCTTTCTCCATCAATTAGGAATCTGATGTCGTCACTAAACACATTCCTTAAATTGTAGCCATTTATTGAGTGTTTTTTTTTTTTGTGTCTAATCCGCATATATGTCACCATTGCCCCTGATTTTCTTGATTGTATATCTCTTAAATGTCAACATATACACGTGTGATTTTGTTTACGAAGATTTTTCAATGCCGAGAACCTCGATCAGAGAGTAAAAAAGGCGTATGGTTCACAATGGTGTAAAATTAAAATAGGATATACCGGGCTAGGATTTGAGTTACCGGAACAAGGGCGAAACCAACCACCCAAGAATGGAATCGTCGAGCGAAACCACTTGACAACTCTTAGAAGCCGCTTTTTTTGCCACCAGACCTGTTATGATCGGAGGCTCTCATGATTGTGTTTGTTTGTGTAAATTGAACAATGAATGAATATGAAACAATGTAAAGTGCAGCGGAAATGAATAACAAACTTTGTAAACACAATCAAAGGAGAAAATAGTTTGATAAACATTTGCTTTTCATAGAATCGAAAGATTACAATTCAAAGCAAAAGATTACATTGCAAGCTTACAAACTAAGCTCCCCCTCAGCCTGATACTACAGTGGTTGGTTGCACAAGATGAAAGGATTGAACTGAGGAGAAGAACTCTCTCAGAACGAATCAAATGTAACAGTATAGAGTATTGTTCCATTTATAGACAAACCAAACCGCTGAGGCATCTCAGCTGACGTCACCAAGAAAGCGACGTCTAACAGCCTAACAACCTGTATCTACTGTTCTTATACAAACACTGCTAAACTTAACTACTGACTATACATGAACCAGATGATATACTAAACTACTGCTCTCTCTTTATGTCAGTGTTTTCCTCAAGGTTGATCAATCCTTGATTGGGCAGTGTTTTGTCATCAGTAGGTTGTACCAGCAGTGTTTTCTTCTCAGCAGTTTTCTGGTGTCATCAGTAGATAGAAGGGCAGCAGCAGTTGTATCCGGGCAGTGGATGTAAGACCATCAGATGTTATAATCACTTTTAAGGGAGAAGACTTAGTGTAAACGGCTGCTTATTGTGAATCCACTGTCATGATCCGGTTTTGGCTTTCATTATATGTTCCTCTGGCAGGGTTCAATCCCAACAATCTCCCCCTGGAACAGATAATGCAAAAACCCTTCATTATTCTGGATCTTTCTTCCTCATCAGAAGTTCCCTTGCTTTTCTTTTGAACTCTTCTTCAAATTCTTTGGAACTTGTGTCATCCTCATCCCTGCAAAATGAAAGTTCAAGGAGATCCTGCAAATCTTCAACACTAAGGCCTAGTGCTTCTTTCCTTGATATATACTTCATCTCACCATTGGATCTGACCAGGGTCAATACATGGGTCTTTTGATCAGAGAGCCACTTTAGTATTTTTGAACCCAATGGGTTTCTTGGGAGAGATTTATTTCCTGATGAGCTAGGAGATTTTGGCATTGAGAAAAATTGTAAAGCAGTATCATGAACTTTAGACATTCGTTTAAAAGCTTCTTCTATGACTCCATTTGCTGCAGCTATGTCTTCTGCAGTTTCTAGTTCAATAAGCACTTGTCTTTCTCTTTGTTCAAGTTCTGTGTCTGTGATATCTGCTGCAGGTTTGGTTAATACCCTTTTGAAAAGGTTTTGAAGTTTTACTGAGCTATCTTCTTTTAGATCCATTTTCTTTATGGCATCTGTGAAGTACTCAGCTTCTTTTTCTGCTTCACTGGTCAACAGTTTTCCTTCCACTTGGTTTATCACAAGGCTCGGGTTATCTGTTGATGTGAGCAGTGTTTTAAGAGCATCCAGCCTCTGTTCCATCTTGTTGTAGTCTGGCCTTTTAGAAGTGCCTGTGACTATTATCTTTCTTTTCATCAGCCGTTCATAAGCTTCGTCGGTATACTGCTTTGTCCATTTTGCTATGGCTTCAGCAGTATCCACTTTAGCATCTATCAATTCCTGTTTCTTCTTTTTGTATTCAGAAGTAAGATCAGCAATAAGCTTTTTGTACTTATTCCAATTTGGAGTTGTCTTCTTCTTACTTGGATCACTTTTAACCCTTTCAATCCTGTTTGCTTCATGTTTCAAGGCAACCAGTGGCCACTCTTCAAATTGGTTTTCTTCAGCTAGATAGAATTTTTCTTTCATTATATATGCAAGATATTCTTTTCTCATTGCTTTTCGTTGATCTGTCTTTTCTTTGATCAGATCTTGTGCATAGTCTTCCATCAGCTTGACTTTTGTGAGTAAAAATTCAAATTTTTCAGAAATGACTTCATCACCTTGATCTTTGCATTCGAGTTTAGCTCTGATCTTTTCTTGCCTAGCTTTCATCTCAAGATATTCATCCATGTCTTCTGGAACTACGAAGCCTATGAGAGAAGGAAATCTTCTTTTTGAAGGATCATCCTTGGTGTAAAATTGTTTCATCTCATTTTTCACAGCATCTAGTTCCAGTGGATATTTAGCAGCAATAGGATCATATTTTTCATCAGTTGGCTGAGTAGTTTCTCTTTTTCTTTTGTGAAGCTTTATGGATGAAGAGGGTTTTAGTTGTGATGTAGGACTGATGAGAGCAGTGGTGGATGGTTGACTAACAGCTGTTGAAATAACTGGTGTTTCAACCTCTGTTGTCATTACAACTACTGATGTGTCAGTAGATGTCTTCTGCTTTTGAGCAGGGGTTGAAGGTGGTGAGGTAGTTTTTGATGGTGGTGATGGTGGTGGTGAATCATCAGATATGAGAATCCTTCTCCTTTTTATTGTAGGAGAGGCTGATAGTGCTTTTTGGCAGGAAATGGTGGTATAACAGTGGTTTTGGTGGTGTGTGGTGAAGTTGTGTGTGTTGATGAGATGACAGCTATTTGGCTACTGACAGCAGTTTTTGTAACTACTGCTGTATCATCTGTTTGGATGGAAGTTTGAGATTTTGAATCTTTTGAGATTTTAGATGGCTGTTTTCCTTGTTCTGGTTCAACATACAGACCATCTTCAATTCCCTTTTTCTTCAACTGTTTGACATTCTCCCCCTTTTTGGCATTATCTGCAAGGGGGTTATCCATAAAAAGGATAGTAGAGGGAACTTTTCCAGAAGTGCTTTGGAGATGAGCCTTGATAGCTTTGATGTCTGCTTGGGTATCTTTAAATCTCGACTCCACCATGTTTGTCAACATTTTCACATGTATCTCATGCTGGTGATCAGCCATCTGTTTTTGTTTTTCAAGTAAGGGCTGGAAAATATTCCACAGCTCATTTGGAGCAAGTGCAGGTTGTGCAGATGCTTGAGCTGGGGCGGCAGTGGATTGTGCTTTTTGAGCTTTTAGCAGCTGGTGCACCATATCCTTTATCTTAGCAACTGATGTTTCGAGTTTTTCAACTCTGCCCGTCAATTCCTGATATTTTGAATCATCACCCACTTTAGTGGGATCATCTGAATCCCCACCAGCAGTGGTTGTACCAATGTGCGACTTAGGAACTGAGTCCCAAAAATCACCCATTGATGCCCCTTGTTCTTGGTACTAGGGACTTCTTTCTTCAGCACTTGATAAACCTTTGATGGTACCAGTGGTTAGAACCAACTCACTGGTGGTTACCGATGGTGCTATGGAAGAAATTGCCTTCAAGGGAGTCTTACTAATGAAACAACTGTCCAACTGAAGATCTGTTGATCCATCAGTTGTAGTTGCTGCTCCACTTGAACTACCACCTAGAGTTACTTGTAACTCATGGGGTGTAACCTCCTCAGTTTTTGCTGGGATAGCAGAGGTATAAGCATCAGACCCAGTCACTTGTTGGAGTGTACTCTCTTTGATGTGTGATTGAGAGGAACTGGTTTGTGTCTGAGCTATAACAACTGCATGCAACAAAGGTAGCATGGATTGTGGTAATATTATTGGTGAGGGTATGGGAGTTGAAAGAGACATGTCCTTGGGATCAGGACTGAGGAAGATAGATCCGATTGAATCCAGAGCTTCATATTGTGGGGTCCCTACGCTTACAACCTGATCCTTTTGTGAGGATGCAGGAGGAGTATGAGGCAAAGGTGGAGATCTTTCTACCAACTGCTGTGAGGAAGTAGCAGTAGTGGTTTGTGGTGACATTTGTGTTGTCACTGGCATTTGCTCTGGGATCTCATCTTCCAGAGTTGCCTTTGTTTTGGGTTTGGGGGTTTTCTGGATGTTTTCTTTTTGGTCTTTTTGGTAGTGGCAGGTGTGAGTTTCAAAGCAAGGGTAGTGCTGCTATGATCACCTGGAGCAGTAGGCTCAGCAGCAGATGTCTGAGGAGCAGTGGTAACTGCTAAATTCTGCTCAGACAACTCTGCTTTTGTTTTTATTGGTGCCAACATTCTAGTGAATGTTTCAGGTGTTAAACTTTTTATTTGAAAATAAACACCTTGTTTTAGCAAATTTTCATTTTCTTTTTCAAATTTTTGTTTAAAATAATAGCTTAGAAATCTTGGAAAAAGTAAAAATGCTTTGCTATCAACATTTTTTACCAAGTCATTAAAGATCTCCTAGGAGTAGTTGTAATCTTTATTATTTAAAATAGCATAGCCCATGCATTGAATCTTTAATGGTATTTCGTTAAACGCTGTTGTTTTATTTGAAACAAACGACAAAAGTGTGTGAAATAAAAACCTTGGTGCAAAAGGGAAGTAACATTTTTGTAAGGTATCTACCTTTGATTGTTCTGCATATCCCCTTTTCAGAAAATCAGCTTTCAACTCGTTTTTATCGAAGGAAGTTTTACCTTTCTGATCATCGAGTTTGAAGACTTCTGAGATTGATTGCGGAGTAATTTGAATCGCTTTACCCTGTATCGAGGAGTTTATGGCTACTATGTGACAACTGGCACAAACCGGTAATTTCCGTACACTTTAATTGTTACTTATTGACTGCAATTATGTGCTTAATTGTCAGAAATGTCTGAACACATGATTAAACAAGTGAATCCATGCACGTTGTATACTACAAAATATTGCTTTATGCATAAACGAGAGCGTTGCGTCAAAAATACTAGTAAACTCACCGGTAAGGCACACGGTGTCAACAGAACTGCAGAAAGCAGTCAGTCAATAAAATTGGAGCCTAGGTGTAGGTCCAACAATAAGAATACATTAAAACCCAAGAGTACATACAAGGGTTTAAATATATATACTCTCGGGAAGCAAAAATAAGCACTAAAAAGCACCCGAAACGCACTTTAAGTGCATAATTTATATAATTCAGCAATAAATCAGCATTTAAACATGTGAATATTATGCAGAAATTTCGTTTTATCATCCAGAATACTTCCTCAAGTGTCGGGAATCGAAAGTGTTACAAAAGGATACTTAAAAGACACTAAAAGGTGCAATTTAGCACTTTAACGAATCGGTATGTAACCGAACAACCGGATATTAGCCGGAACACCAAAATAATGCTAGAAGCATTGTTTTTATTTTCCTAAACTAGTTAGGGTCCCCGAACACCCTAACACACTACACATTATATAATATACCATAAGGCACTAACTAGACCTTTGATTTCCAACTAATCACTAACTAGTTGTTAGAAATGTTTCACTTAACCCCCCTCCCCCCACATGTTGGACGGTTGGGAACATAATCCCACATGGGATTTAAGTTGCATATTTTATTAGAACTTGCCATGTCCTTTTGAAACATAATACCCAAGGGTTAGAGCCTTGAAATGGATATAAGTAAACACCACAAGATCATAACCATCACAACTTCACACATTACACACACAACTTTCTTCTCCCTCTCTCCCTTGGCTACGGCTTCAAGCCACCACCACACCATCACCATTTTCAATCATCATTCAAGCAATCCAAGGTGATATTGAGGTGTAAGAAGCTCACTAACGAAGCTCGGTGCAAGCGGATCTTGAAGGACCTTCACCATTTGCTTTTATCCACCTCATTTGCACTCTTGAACTTCCCTAGCCTTGAGCTAGTAGTAAGTGTTCTAAAACATCCTCTTGTTCTTGTTTATGGTGGTTAATAGGTGATTTAATGGTTAAAAATTATAAACACTAAAGAACATAACATAAAGTCTTGAACATAAGAGATTAATGGTGGATAAAGAGAAGATACATGGGTAAATCATGTGAATCTTGTATGATTGTTATTATTTGATGTTGTTGTTAGTAAAAAAAACAAGATGAATCATCATCTAGACATACTAGTCCATGTTTGAGAGCATGAACTAGTAGGATGTAAAAGTTAGAAAGTTAAAGGATGATGGATCCATCCATTCATAAGACATGAACTTGAGTAAAAGTAATTTTTCTTGTAAAATAAGACTCTAAACACGTAGATCTAAAGATCTACAAGTGGTTTTTCGGAAGAACCAAGCAGAAAATGTTAGTTTTGTTAAAACCCGGACCTTACATAAACTAAAAGCATTTTAGTGCATAAACAAGTGTGTAAACACTTGTGTCACAAGAAAAATTTAACAAGAAATATGTTTGGTAAATCATGACTAGAAGTTGTGAAACTTCAAGATCTTTAAAAATAAAGTTTTTAAGAAATTAAACTTATTTTTAAAGATAACAAGACTTACTTAATGTGCTAGTAAGTTACTACACATTTTTGTAAATATTCAAGTTCATGAAATGGAGAAATTAATGATTATTGTTGATGATTATTGTTGATAATTGTTGTTGATGATTGTTGACAATTTAAAAGAAAATTAACACATGTTTTAAAAACATGGGAAACCTCCATTTTTAGGGGAAACTCTGTCAAAATTTTTATGAATTTTGACACTTATTCCCTAAAAATGTATTTAAGAGTATTACCAAGGTTTCCCTAATTTTTGGTGATAAGAAATGAGGATTTCTTCAAGAATAAAATGGATATAAGTATGTATATTTTTTAGAGAAAAATATATATTATTTTATCACCATCTTTTGTGCTAAGTGTATATAGTATGTGTTATACGTGCTAGTGTATTAAGACTTAAAAATACACTAAATAATCATGAGGAGTATAAACATAAAAATACACATACAACATACAAGATACATAATTCGGGTGCAAAGTGCAAAATACAAAACGCTTATATTTATTTTTGAGAAAATAATATAAGTAAGACTCGTAGTTAAAAATATAGAATATTTTTAACACAAGAAAATATATACACAAAAGAAAGTGACTGTACTTGTGCGACGCAAGTCTAGTGACTAACGTTAAGAAAACACGTATAGGTTACGACGTTAATTAAGCAAATCCGGTGGAGTTTACGACGCTAGGAACGCAAAGTTGTGAGTTCATGCTCCCCCTTTTCTTTTAACTGTTTTCAGTTTTATAACTTCGGGGGTGAAATACATGTACAAATGTACAAAATTTATAATTGGTATGATATAAATACAAGAAGTACACTTGGTGAGAACGAGAACCAAGTGTGACGAAATATAAGAATACAAGAAGTACACTTGGTGAGGACGAGAACCATGTGTGACGAAATGTAAGAATATGAGAAGCGCACTTGGTGAGAACGAGAACCAAGTATGAGGCGCTATGAGAAATGATAACAAGAAACGCGCTTGGTGAGGACGAGAACCAAGTAGGATGCGTTATGAGAAATAGTGTCACGAATAGGGTACAGAAGCACCATTAATCAACAATATACTTAGACCGCAGAACAAAAGGTTAGATCTAACGGGTGCCTGGCAGCCACACTCTCGGTGAGGGCGAGAATCGAGTAGTGCTTTTGTGTCTCAGAATATACCAATTAAATGCCTTAGGTTTGGTGACTTCCAATGTCGTGTCACATGTTAATGGCTTTGCAACCCATTAACAATCCTGAAACTTACAGGAATACTTTATTTACATAAAAGTCATACCATACTAAAAATTGATGAATACTTGAGTACGTGGGGTACTCAAGAAAAGATTGAATTATACTTGAAGTACGTGGGGTACTCAAGAAAAATGGGAATTATACTTGAGTACGTGGGGTACTCAAGAAGAAATTGAATTATACTTGAAGTACGTGGGGTACTCAAGAAGAAATTGAATTATACTTGAAGTACGTGGGGTACTCAAGAAGAAATTGAATTATACATGAGTACGTGGTGTACACATGAAACTGGATTTATATATGAAAACTTGATTTATTCACAAACTATGTTTTCATACAAAGTATACAAACGTGAAATACAAAACGGCATGAATTCACACCAACTTTATGTTGACGCTTTTTCCAAAACTCACATGTATTTCAGGTAACTAGGATGGATGTGCGCGCGGTCTCGCTTATGCTTGTGGATGTCGCTATTGTTTATCTTTAAATAAAGTTGTAAACTTTTAAGACAATGTTTTAAGTTGTCTAGCGATGTAAACGCTATCTTATGCTTTCAAATTATGGTATTTGAAGTATTTTTACGAGCATGTAGCATGTTTACCTTTCGTATGCAATGAGAACCTTTCATGATCACACCTCGTGCTTCCGCCGCAGAAAGGGGTGTGACAGATTGGTATCAGAGCTGCGATTGTAGTGAACCAGGATTCCTTCTCGAGTCTAGTCTACAATCTCTAGGATCCATTCACGAAAACAATTTTCAAAGAGTTTTCATTGCATAAAACGTCCCGCGACATCCACTTCCTGAAACTGACTACATGAGTTTAGAAAAGTCACTACGAGACTTAGGGTGCACGAGAGTAGCACTCGTCTGTGATTGAGAGTTAATTGCAATTATGTGTGATAATTAGCATGTACTAGAAGTAGAGTGTCACAAGTATATGTGACTTTACCTGGAAGCGATGGCCCATCTGAAGGAAGAAATGCGAGGATGAAACGAACTGTGCGGACTGTGCAAGGAGTTACATAATTATGGATGCATACATAATTATGGAATTCAGTGCACAGAAACCACAGCAAGTCTTGTCACGTATAGATTCCCTTAGTGCAAGCCTACTAAGTACTCTGCTAGAGTAATAATTGTTTGATGTCACTTATGTGGTATATACCTGTGAATATATATACTACTACTGACTAGTATGACGATATCAAACAAATGCCTAAACCTATTGGGTTGTGTTCGTCAGAACATGGCAACCAGAAGAGCTGTGAACGCTCGTGACCAACCTCCTCCTCCCCCACTGCCAAGAACGGCTGAAGAGCTGAACGCTCTACTGGAGGAAAGGATCTCCGCTACTATCGCCCAATACGAGGCGAACCGTACTCAAGAGAGTGGAGGGCCAAGCAATGCTAGGCGTAACGGGCATGGAGATTCGTCTGGAGGAAATGTAGCTCAAGGCTGCACTTTCAAGAAGTTCCTCGACTGCAAGCCGATGAACTATGATGGCACAGGAAGTGCAGTAGCAATTGTACGTTGGACGGAGAAGACTGAAGCTACTATCCGCATGAGCAAGTGAACCGCGGATCAACAAGTCACCTTTACTACTGGGTTATTCATCCATGAAGCTCTGACTTGGTGGAACTTGCAAGTCCAAACTTTGGGCGATAATGCCGCTTATGGCCTAACCTGGGAGGAACTGAAGGAAAGAATGAGAGAGAAGTATTGCTCTCGTGCTGAACTCCAAAGCCTGGAAACGGAGTTCTGGCACTTGACCATGGAAGGTGCGGATATTAGCAGTTATACTCGAAGGTTCCACGACCTGTCTAGAGTGCTTCCCTACATGGTGACTCCCGAATTTAAGCGTGTCGAACGCTACATTTGGGGACTGGCCCCAGAGTTTCGCGGCATGGTGACATCGGCCAAACCTCAAACGATCACCGAGGCTGTAACTCTGGCTGTCAGCCTTACTAAAGATTGTGTTCGTATGAAGAAGCTATCGTTGAACCCCACTGAGAAGACCGAGACACATGCCGAGTCGTCCGGTGACAAAAAAAGAAAGCATACGAGTTTGAACTAAGCAACTCGCAACAACAAGGGTTTCAGCAAGAAGTATGACGCAAACCCGCCCCAGGAGACGAAAACCCTTGCAACCAAAGGTTGCTTTAAATGAGGAAGCAATGGTCATTTTATGAAGGACTGCCCAAAGGGAAACAATGCTCAGGCTCGAGCATTTATGATTGGAGCAAAGGACGCACTCGAGGACCCTAACGTGGTCACCGGTACGTTTCTCATTAACAATCACTTTGCATCCATATTATTCGACACTGGCGCCGATTATAGCTTCATGTCTGTGGAATTTAAACGCATACTGGGAATAGAATCTAGTAGATTAGAAATTCCTTATTCCACAGAACTAGCCAATGGTAAACTTGTTGAATCGGGCGAAGTTGTTAGAGGTTGCACATTAGAACTTGGTGAACGAAGATTTAGCATCGACCTCTTACCTATTCAATTGGGTAGCTTCGATGTAGTAGTCGGGATGGACTGGTTGTCCAAGAACAAAGCTGAAGTTATTTGTCATGAGAAAATCATTCGCATCCCTTTAACGAATGGTGAAACTCTCATCGTGCATGGAGAAAAACGAGACGCACCTCTTCGAATCATCAGCTGCATGAAGGCACGGAAGTGCTTAAGGAAAGGATGTGTCGCTTTCCTAGCACACGTTATAGACAAGAAGGCTGTGGAGCCAAAACTTGAAGACATTCCTGTGGTGAAGGAATTTCCTGATGTGTTCCCTGAAGATCTGCCAGGACTACCTCCGCAACGACAAGTCGAATTCTGTATAGACTTGGTTCCAAGAGCTGCTCCTGTAGCCAAGGCACCCTATCGACTTGCGCCATCTGAAATGCAAGAGTTATCTACACAACTCCAGGAGTTGTTGGATAAAGGATTTATAAGGCCAAGCTTCTCACCCTGGGGAGCTCCAGTATTATTCGTAAAGAAGAAGGATGGAACACTGCGGATGTGTATCGATTACAGGGAACTGAACAAGCTCACTATCAAGAATCGGTATCCGCTACCAAGGATTGATGACTTATTTGATCAACTGCAAGGATCAAGCTACTATTCCAAGATCGACCTTCGATCTGGATATCATCAGCTGAGAATCCAAGAGGAAAGCGTACCAAAGACTGCATTCAGAACGCGATATGGGCACTACGAATTTCTTGTGATGCCGTTTGGGCTGACGAATGCACCAGCGGTCTTTATGGATCTGATGAACCGCGTATGCAAACCATATCTCGATAAATTCGTGATTGTATTTATCGATGATATCCTGATTTACTCGCGAACGAAAGAAGAGCACGAGCAACATCTCAGAACCATCTTGGAACTACTGAAGACAGAGAAACTGTATGCAAAGTTCTCGAAGTGCGAATTCTGGATTCGCGAAGTACAATTTCTTGGTCACGTGGTGAATGAGAAGGGCATTCATGTAGACCCGTCCAAGATAGAAGCAATAATGAACTGGGAAGCTCCCAAGACCCCAACTGAAGTTCGACAATTTTTGGGCTTAGCGGGCTACTATCGGCGATTCATTGAGAATTTCTCAAAGATAGCTCAACCGCTAACAACCCTTACACAGAAAGACCAGAAATACGACTGGGGTCACAAACAAGAGGAAGCCTTCCAGTTACTTAAAAACAAGCTCTGCGATGCACCAATACTATCATTACCCGAAGGTACTGAAGACTTCGTGGTATACTGCGACGCCTCACGACAAGGCTTGGGTTGCGTGCTCATGCAACGCCAAAAAGTCATCGCTTACGCTTCAAGACAACTGAAGGTACATGAAAGAAACTATACCACTCACGACCTGGAGCTGGGCGCAGTGGTATTCACCCTGAAGATCTGGCGACATTATTTATATGGTACTCGATGTACAATTTTCACAGATCACAAAAGCTTACAACACATATTTGATCAGAAGGAATTGAATATGCGCCAGTGACGTTGGGTCGAGCTGCTGAACGATTATGACTGTGAGATTAAGTACCATCCTGGAAAGGCAAACGTTGTAGCAGACGCGTTGAGCCGAAAAGAAAGGGTTAAGACCCTAAGGGTTCGAGCATTGGAAATGACGATTCGAACGAACCTCACTGCACGCATTCACGATGCACAACAAGAAGCTCTTAAAGAAGAGAACCGTAAAGCTGAATACCTACGGGGTATGCTGAAATACATGGTGCCAAACGAAGAGGGAGCCTTATACTTCAAGAAGCGTATTTGGGTTCCACTCTATGGTGGCATACGAGAAGTCATCCTTAATGAAGCCCACAAATCGAGATATTCGATCCATCCAGGATCAGACAAAATGTATCAAGACTTAAAGGAATACTACTGGTGGCCGAGACTTAAAAGCGATGTTGCTGTTTATGTTGGAAAATGCCTAACCTGTGCCAAGGTTAAGGCAGAATATAAGAAACCGTCCGGCCTATTACAACAACCAGAGATTCCCGTGTGGAAGTGGGAACAAATCTCGATGGACTTCATAACGAAATTACCCAGGACCCCGAGAGGGCACGATATGATATGGGTAATAGTTGATCGATTAACGAAGTCTGCGCACTTCCTACCGATCCGAGAAAAAGACAGCACTGGAAAGCTTGATGAAATATACTTAAGAGAAATTGTGGCACGTTATGGAGTGCCAATCTGAATCAATTCAGACAGAGATGGACGCTTTGTCTCAAGAATCTGGCAATCATTTCAGGAAGCCTTTGGATCTCAGTTAGATCTAAGCACGGCATTCCATCCGCAAACAGACGGCCAGAGCGAACGGACTATACAAACGTTAGAAGATATGCTTCGCGTATGTGTCATGGATCTAGGCGGCAGCTGGGGTACTCATCTACCTTTAGTTGAGTTTTCCTACAATAACAGTTATCATACAAGCATAAAAGCTGCACCGTTCGAAGCTCTGTATGGCCGCAAGTGCCGATCGCCCTTATGTTGGGCAGATGCCGGAGATAAACGTATGGTTGGTCCTGAACTTGTACAAGATACAACCGACAAGATTGCGCAGATCCGAGAGCGCATTAAGGAGGCTCGAGATCGACAAAGGAGCTACGCTGATCCGAAAAGAAAATCAGTAGAATTCAAGGTGGGAGACAAGGTGTTGTTAAAAGTCTCACCATGGAAAGGCGTAGTCAGATTTGGAAAGCGTGGAAAGCTGAATCCACGATACATCGGACCATTCAGAATATTGAAGAGAATTGGTACCGTGGCATACAAGTTGGAGTTACCGGAAGAACTTAATGGAGTACATGATACGTTTCATGTATCCAACCTGAAGAAGAGTCCAACACAAGAAAACGTGATCATCCCGACGGATGAAGTGCATATCGAGGAAGCCCTCCGATTTACAGAACAACCCGTTGAGGTTACCGACTGGAAAGTCAACAAGACCAGGAGGAGCAGCGTAAAACTTGTCAAAGCACGTTGGAGCTCAAAGCACGGACCCGAGTACACATGGGAACGTGAAGACCAGTTCAAGGAAAAGTATCCCCACCAATTCAAGAAGACTCCAGCGAGAGTTAGTTCAGCCTGAATTTCGGGACGAAATTCTTTTAACGGGGGGAGACTGTGACAACTGGCACAAACCGGTAATTTCCGTACACTTTAATTGTTACTTATTGACTGCAATTATGTGCTTAATTGTCAGAAATGTCTGAACACATGATTAAACAAGTGAATCCATGCACGTTGTATACTACAAAATATTGCTTTATGCATAAACGAGAGCGTTGCGTCAAAAATACTAGTAAACTCACCGGTAAGGCACACGGTGTCAACAGAACTGCAGAAAGCAGTCAGTCAATAAAATTGGAGCCTAGGTGTAGGTCCAACAATAAGAATACATTAAAACCCAAGAGTACATACAAGGGTTTAAATATATATACTCTCGGGAAGCAAAAATAAGCACTAAAAAGCACCCGAAACGCACTTTAAGTGCATAATTTATATAATTCAGCAATAAATCAGCATTTAAACATGTGAATATTATGCAGAAATTTCGTTTTATCATCCAGAATACTTCCTCAAGTGTCGGGAATCGAAAGTGTTACAAAAGGATACTTAAAAGACACTAAAAGGTGCAATTTAGCACTTTAACGAATCGGTATGTAACCGAACAACCGGATATTAGCCGGAACACCAAAATAATGCTAGAAGCATTGTTTTTATTTTCCTAAACTAGTTAGGGTCCCCGAACACCCTAACACACTACACATTATATAATATACCATAAGGCACTAACTAGACCTTTGATTTCCAACTAATCACTAACTAGTTGTTAGAAATGTTTCACTTAACCCCCCTCCCCCCACATGTTGGACGGTTGGGAACATAATCCCACATGGGATTTAAGTTGCATATTTTATTAGAACTTGCCATGTCCTTTTGAAACATAATACCCAAGGGTTAGAGCCTTGAAATGGATATAAGTAAACACCACAAGATCATAACCATCACAACTTCACACATTACACACACAACTTTCTTCTCCCTCTCTCCCTTGGCTACGGCTTCAAGCCACCACCACACCATCACCATTTTCAATCATCATTCAAGCAATCCAAGGTGATATTGAGGTGTAAGAAGCTCACTAACGAAGCTCGGTGCAAGCGGATCTTGAAGGACCTTCACCATTTGCTTTTATCCACCTCATTTGCACTCTTGAACTTCCCTAGCCTTGAGCTAGTAGTAAGTGTTCTAAAACATCCTCTTGTTCTTGTTTATGGTGGTTAATAGGTGATTTAATGGTTAAAAATTATAAACACTAAAGAACATAACATAAAGTCTTGAACATAAGAGATTAATGGTGGATAAAGAGAAGATACATGGGTAAATCATGTGAATCTTGTATGATTGTTATTATTTGATGTTGTTGTTAGTAAAAAAAACAAGATGAATCATCATCTAGACATACTAGTCCATGTTTGAGAGCATGAACTAGTAGGATGTAAAAGTTAGAAAGTTAAAGGATGATGGATCCATCCATTCATAAGACATGAACTTGAGTAAAAGTAATTTTTCTTGTAAAATAAGACTCTAAACACGTAGATCTAAAGATCTACAAGTGGTTTTTCGGAAGAACCAAGCAGAAAATGTTAGTTTTGTTAAAACCCGGACCTTACATAAACTAAAAGCATTTTAGTGCATAAACAAGTGTGTAAACACTTGTGTCACAAGAAAAATTTAACAAGAAATATGTTTGGTAAATCATGACTAGAAGTTGTGAAACTTCAAGATCTTTAAAAATAAAGTTTTTAAGAAATTAAACTTATTTTTAAAGATAACAAGACTTACTAAATGTGCTAGTAAGTTACTACACATTTTTGTAAATATTCAAGTTCATGAAATAGAGAAATTAGTGATTATTGTTGATGATTATTGTTGATAATTGTTGTTGATGATTGTTGACAATTTAAAAGAAAATAAACACATGTTTTGAAAACATGGGAAACCTCCATTTTTAGGGGAAACTCTGTCAAAATTTTTATAAATTTTGACACTTAGAAAAATACGAGTTTTGAGAAACTTATTCCCTAAAAATGTATTTAAGAGTATTACCAAGGTTTCCCTAATTTTTGGTGATAAGAAATGAGGATTTCTTCAAGAATAAAATGGATATAAGTATGTATATTTTTTAGAGAAAAATATATATTATTTTATCACCATCTTTTGTGCTAAGTGTATATAGTATGTGTTATACGTGCTAGTGTATTAAGACTTAAAAATACACTAAATAATCATGAGGAGTATAAACATAAAAATACACATACAACATACAAGATACATAATTCGGGTGCAAAGTGCAAAATACAAAACGCTTATATTTATATTTGAGAAAATAATATAAGTAAGACTCGTAGTTAAAAATATAGAATATTTTTAACACAAGAAAATATATACACAAAAGAGAGTGACTGTACTTGTGCGACGCAAGTCTAGTGACTAACATTAAGAAAACGCGTATAGGTTATGACGTTAATTAAGCAAATCCGGTGGAGTTTACGACGCTAGGAACGCAAAGTTGTGAGTTCATGCTCCCCCTTTTCTTTTAACTGTTTTCAGTTTTATAACTTCGGGGGTGAAATACATGTACAAATGTACAAAATTTATAATTGGTATGATATAAATACAAGAAGTACACTTGGTGAGAACGAGAACCAAGTGTGACGAAATATAAGAATACAAGAAGTACACTTGGTGAGGATGAGAACCAAGTGTGACGAAATGTAAGAATATGAGAAGCGCACTTGGTGAGAACGAGAACCAAGTATGAGGCGCTATGAGAAACGATAACAAGAAACGCGCTTGGTGAGGACGAGAACCAAGTAGGATGCGTTATGAGAAATAGTGTCACGAATAGGGTACAAAAGCACCATTAATCAATAATATACTTAGACCGCAGAACAAAAGGTTAGATCTAACGGGTGCCTGGCAGCCACACTCTCGGTGAGGGCGAGAATCGAGTAGTGCTTTTGTGTTTCAGAATATACCAATTAAATGCCTTAGGTTTGGTGACTTCCTATGTCGTGTCACATGTTAATGGCTTTGCAACCCATTAACAATCCTGAAACTTACAGGAATACTTTATTTACATAAAAGTCATACCATACTAAAAATTGATGAATACTTGAGTACGTGGGGTACTCAAGAAAAGATTGAATTATACTTGAAGTACGTGGGGTACTCAAGAAAAATGGGAATTATACTTGAGTACGTGGGGTACTCAAGAAGAAATTGAATTATACTTGAAGTACGTGGGGTACTCAAGAAGAAATTGAATTATACTTGAAGTACGTGGGGTAATCAAGAAGAAATTGAATTATACATGAGTACGTGGTGTACACATGAAACTGGATTTATATATGAAAACTTGATTTATTCACAAACTATGTTTTCATACAAAGTATACAAACGTGAAATACAAAACGGCATGAATTCACACCAACTTTATGTTGACGTTTTTCCAAAACTCACATGTATTTCAGGTAACTAGGATGGATGTGCGCGCGGTCTCGCTTATGCTTGTGGATGTCGCTATTGTTTATCTTTAAATAAAGTTGTAAACTTTTAAGACAATGTTTTAAGTTGTCTAGCGATGTAAACGCTATCTTATGCTTTCAAATTATGGTATTTGAAGTATTTTTACGAGCATGTAGCATGTTTACCTTTCGTATGCAATGAGAACCTTTCATGATCACACCTCGTGCTTCCGCCGCAGAAAGGGGTGTGACATACTACTTTATCATCTTGTTTCTCAAGCGTAGCATTTTTCCAGAACTCTCTCTGGGTTTGCAAGTAAATGGGAGCATCTGCTAACAACAAAGTTTTGTACTTTGATTCAGATAGTGTGTCGATGATGGAATCGAAAGTGTGATTGTTTGAGGGTTTTGTAAGTAAACCCAAATAGTTGTGAGGGGATTTGTATGGTATCTCAATGGATTCAGCGGCCGTTTGATCGACCTCTTTGGAAGATGATGGTGATTTTGGTTTTGATTTTGATTTTGACTTTGATTTCGTCATTTTGAAAAATGAAGAAGAAGAACAGAGAATGATTTGAGATGGAGGGTTTGGAAACTGCTTTGAGAAGAGAATTTTAGAATTCAATTCGACAGTGTAAAACCCTGTTTGGGGTTTTGATCAGGGTTTTATTTAGGGAAAAAAATGGATGCTGATGTGGCAGCGGTTACAAAGATCTGAAGGCTAAAAACTGACCACGTGTCAACCTCTGATGAAGTGGATGAATAATGGAGGACAATTGTTTTGGAGAGCCACTGATGAAATAATCATCAGTAGTTACAACGGTAATAATGTGATAACAGTGGATGATTTTTACTATCAGTAGATAGAATATCAGTGGATAAGACACTGATTTTGAGCATCAGTGCTTGCCAAGCAAAATGAATGGTCAGTGGTTGACTTTCATCAGTGGATAGTAATTAGGAAACAGATGTTTGAACAAAACAGTGGTTAAGGGTAATATAATGGTAATGATTTGAAAGACCAGTATGTCAGCAACTGTTTTGAGAATTTTCATTCAAGGTTTTGCCACATGTCAATTACACATTTTGAAGCTTTTAAAACCCCTTGACAGTGGTTTAGTACCCCAGATGATGTAAACTTTTTACTAAGGCTACTCATTCTTGCTATAATATTAAATTAAGACAAGAGTATCCCAGTAGTTCAAGGTCTATTGTCAATCAATCTCTGATCCGTTTTAAGACAAACTTGAATTAGATATGACCTTGACACATGTACCAAATTCCTTTTGAACCGTTTTGAGGAGAATATAACCAACAAAAATAAAGATTATACATCTTGACAGGAGATTGAAACTTTTACTCACAAAAACAAGTAAAAGTTCAAAATATATTATTCTTTAAAAATGAAGAATAATATATCCTGCTTTATTCGAGAGAATCCTTTTACAGAAAAATAAGTAAAGGATTTTCTGAAAACAATCACTAAAAAGAATCTGGTATAATTTTCTCTGAAACTTCTAATCATATTTAACTCAAGCCTATGAAAATGGTCAGTGGTTTGACACCAGTGGTATGAGATTTTAAATATATTTTGACCACTATTTGGTACCATTCTCTTGTAGATTGATTGACAGTAAACAGATGAGGACACAAGATCACATAAGTTTTCGAAAACCCTGGTGTAGATTTTGTTACTATGTGATGATTTTGAAAATTTGTCTAGTCCATTTAAAAGTTTATTCACTGGAAATACCATGGTTACCTGAACCTTTTCCTGAACCAATGACTACACACAGTTGCTTTGATGACCATTTTTACCCCAACTTTTAACTCTAAAGTGTTTTAATGTTTATACTCTTTTCTTCTGACTTCAAAAGTTTTGAGATAAAACACACTTCTGAGTTTTTGTGAAAATTTTTTCTTCCCTTTTTACCCTTCCCATTCATAAGTAATGAAATACTTACTGGGAGGTGTTTATTGAAGGAATACTTAATCCAGAATCATTTTGCAGTAATGTTTTAAGAGGTTTAGCCATATTTTTACAAAGTTTTGACCAATCTCACATTACATAAGATACGGACTATCTTGACTCCTTAATGTATTTTAACAGAGTTGATTTGTTCCTTTTGAGGATCTCAACCTATTTTCAACACATAAAATCTAATGACTAAAGATTTAATTTCCCTCCTTATACGTTAGCAAAAACACTAATGTTTTTATGAACATAGGCTTTTGTTAATCTGAGGTTCAACTTTGTCATCTAATACAGCGACATCACAGATTTATACGTTAATCTGAGAGTAAAAAAGGCGTAAGGTTCACAATGGTGTAAAATTAAAATGGGATATACCGGGCTAGGATTCGAGTTACAGGAACAAGGGCCAAACCAACCACCCAGGAATGGAATCGTCGAGCGAAAACACTTGACAACCTCCTAGAAGCAGCTTTTCTTGCCACCAGACCTTTCTCCATCAATTGTGAATCTGATACCGTCACTAAACACATTCCTTAAATTGTAGCCATTTGTTGAGTGTTTTTTTTTTGGTGTCTAATCCGCATATATGTCACCATTGCCCTTGATTTTCTTGATAGTATATCTTTTAAATGTCAACATATACACGTCTGATTTTGTTTACGAAGATTTTTCAATGCCGAGAACCTCGATCAGAGAGTAAAAAAGGCGTAAGGTTCACAATGGTGTAAAATTAAAATGGGATATACCGGACTAGGATTCGAGTTACAGGAACAAGGGCCAAACCAACCACCCAGGAATGGAATCGTCGAGCGAAAACACTTGACAACCTCCTAGAATCAGCTTTTCTTGCCACCAAACCTTTCTCCATCAATTAGGAATCTGATACCGTCACTAAACACATTCCTAAATTGTAGCCATTTGTTGAGTGTTTTTTTTGGTGTCTAATCCGCATATATATCACCATTGCCCTTGATTTTCTTGACAGTATATCTCTTAAATGTCAACATATACACGTGTGATTTAGTTTACGAAGATTTTTCAATGCCGTGAACCTCGACCAGAGAGTTAAAAAGGCGTAAGGTTCACAATGGTGTAAAATTAAAATGGGATACACCGGGCTAGGATTCGAGTTACAGGAACAGGGGCCAAACCAACCACCCAGGAATGGAATCGTCGAGCCAAAACATTTGACAACCTCCTAGAAGCAGCTTTTCTTCCCACCAGACCTTTCTCCGTCAATTAGGAATCTGATGACGTCACTAAACACATTCCTTAAATTGTAGCCATTTGTTGAGTGTTTTTTTTTGTGTCTAATCCGCATATATATCACCGTTGCCCTTGATTTTCTTGACTGTATATCTCTTAAATGTCAACATATACACGTGTGATTGAGTTTACGAAGATTTTTCAATGCCGAGAACCTCGATCAGAGAGTAAAAAAGGCGTAAGGTTCACAATGGTGTAAAATTAAAATGAGATATACCGGGCTAGGATTCGAGTTACAGGAACAAGGGCCAAACTAACCACCCAAGAATGGAATCGTCGAGCGAAAACACTTGACAACCTCCTAGAAGCAGCTTTTTTTGCCACCAGACCTTTCTCCATCAATTAGGAATCTGATGCCGTCACTAAACACATTCCTTAAATTGTAGCCATTTCTTGAGTGTTTTTTTTTGTGTCTAATCGGCATATATATCACCATTGCCCTGGATTTTCTTGACTGTATATCTCTTAAATGTCAACATATACACGTGTGATTTTGTTTACGAAGATTTTTCAATGCCGAGAACCTCGATCAGAGAGTAAAAAAGGCGTAAGGTTCACAATGGTGTAAAATTAAAATGGGATATACCGGGCTAGGATTCGAGTTACAGGAACAAGGGCCAAACCAACCACCCAGGAATGGAATCGTCGAGAGAAAACACTTGACAACCTCCTAGAAGCAGCTTTTCTTGCCACCAGACCTTTCTCCATCAATTGTGAATCTGATACCGTCACAAAACACATTCCTTAAATTGTAGCCATTTGTTGAGTGTTTTTTTTTTGGTGTCTAATCCGCATATATGTCACCATTGCCCTTGATTTTCTTGATAGTATATCTTTTAAATGTCAACATATACACGTCTGATTTTGTTTACGAAGATTTTTCAATGCCGAGAACCTCGATCAGAGAGTAAAAAAGGCGTAAGGTTCACAATGGTGTAAAATTAAAATGGGATATACCGGACTAGGATTCGAGTTACAGGAACAAGGGCCAAACCAACCACCCAGGAATGGAATCGTCGAGCGAAAACACTTGACAACCTCCTAGAATCAGCTTTTCTTGCCACCAGACCTTTCTCCATCAATTAGGAATCTGATACCGTCACTAAACACATTCCTTAAATTGTAGCCATTTGTTGAGTGTTTTTTTTGGTGTCTAATCCGCATATATATCACCATTGCCCTTGATTTTCTTGACAGTATATCTCTTAAATGTCAACATATACACGTGTGATTTAGTTTACGAAGATTTTTCAATGCCGTGAACCTCGACCAGAGAGTTAAAAAGGCGTAAGGTTCACAATGGTGTAAAATTAAAATGGGATACACCGGGCTAGGATTCGAGTTACAGGAACAGGGGCCAAACCAACCACCCAGGAATGGAATCGTCGAGCCAAAACATTTGACAACCTCCTAGAAGCAGCTTTTCTTCCCACCAGACCTTTCTCCGTCAATTAGGAATCTGATGACGTCACTAAACACATTCCTTAAATTGTAGCCATTTGTTGAGTGTTTTTTTTTGGTGTCTAATCCGCATATATATCACCGTTGCCCTTGATTTTCTTGACTGTATATCTCTTAAATGTCAACATATACACGTGTGATTGAGTTTACGAAGATTTTTCAATGCCGAGAACCTCGATCAGAGAGTAAAAAAGGCGTAAGGTTCACAATGGTGTAAAATTAAAATGAGATATACCGGGCTAGGATTCGAGTTACAGGAACAAGGGCCAAACCAACCACCCAAGAATGGAATCATCGAGCGAAAACACTTGACAACCTCCTAGAAGCAGCTTTTCTTGCCACCAGACCTTTCTCCATCAATTAGGAATCTGATATCGTCACTAAACACATTCCTTAAATTGTAGCCATTTGTTGAGTATTTTTTTTTGGGTGTCTAATCGGCATATATATCACCATTGCCCAGGATTTTCTTGACTGTATATCTCTTAAATGTCAACATATACACGTGTGATTTTGTTTACGAAGATTTTTCAATGCCGAGAACCTCGATCAGAGAGTAAAAAAGGCGTAAGGTTCACAATGGTGTAAAATTAAAATGGGATATACCGGGCTAGGATTCGAGTTACAGGAACAAGGGCCAAACCAACCACCCAGGAATGGAATCATCGAGCGAAAACACTTGACAACCTCCTAGAAGCAGCTTTTCTTGCCACCAGACCTTTCTCCATCAATTGTGAATCTGATACCGTCACTAAACACATTCCTTAAATTGTAGCCATTTGTTGAGTGTTTTTTTTTGTTGTCTAATCCGCATATATGTCACCATTGCCCTTGATTTTCTTGAAAGTATATCTTTTAAATGTCAACATATACACGTCTGATTTAGTTTACGAAGATTTTTCAATGCCGAGAACCTTGACCAGAGAGTAAAAAAGGCGTAAGGTTCACAATGGTGTAAAATTAAAATGGGATACACCGGGCTAGGATTCGAGTTACAGGAACAGGGGCCAAACCAACCACCCAGGAATGGAATCGTCGAGCCAAAACATTTGACAACCTCCTAGAAGCAGCTTTTCTTGCCACCAGACCTTTCTCCGTCAATTAGGAATCTGATGACGTCACTAAACACATTCCTTAAATTGTAGCCATTTGTTGAGTGTTTTTTTTTTGTGTCTAATCCGCATATATATCACCATTGCCCTTGATTTTCTTGACTGTATATCTCTTAAATGTCAACATATACACGTGTGATTTAGTTTACGAAGATTTTTCAATGCTGAGAACCTCGATCAGAGAGTAAAAAAGGCGTAAGGTTCACAATGGTGAAAAATTAAAATCAGATATACCGGGCTAGGATTCGAGTTACAGGAACAAGGGCCAAACCAACCATCCAAGAATGGAATCGTCGAGCGAAAACACTTGACAACCTCCTAGAAGCAGCTTTTCTTGCCACCAGACCTTTCTCCGTCAATTAGGAATCTGATGACGTCACTAAACACATTCCTGAAATTGTAGCCATTTGTTGAGTGTTTTTTTTGGTGTCTAATCCGCATATATATCACCATTGCCCTGGATTTTCTTGACTGTATATCTCTTAAATGTCAACATATACACGTGTGATTTAGTTTACGAAGATTTTTCAATGCCGAGAACCTCGATCAGAGAGTAAAAAAGGCGTAAGGTTCACAATGGTGTAAAATTAAAATGGGATATACCGGGCTAGGATTCGAATTACAGGAACAAGGGCCAAACCAACCACCCAGGAATGGAATCGTCGAGCGAAAACACTTGACAACCTCCTAGAAGCTGCTTTTCTTGCCACCAGACCTTTCTCCATCAATTAGGAATCTGATATCGTCACTAAACACATTCCTTTAATTGTAGCCATTTGTTGAGTGTTTTTTTTTTGGGTGTCTAATCGGCATATATATCACCATTGCCCTGGATTTTCTTAACTGTATATCTCTTAAATGTCAACATATACACGTGTGATTTTGTTTACGAAGATTTTTCAATGCCGAGAACCTCGATCAGAGAGTAAAAAAGGCGTAAGGTTCACAATGGTGTAAAATTAAAATGGGATATACCGGGCTAGGATTCGAGTTACAGGAACAAGGGCCAAACCAACCACCCAGGAATGGAATCGTCGAGCGAAAACACTTGACAACCTCCTAGAAGCAGCTTTTCTTGCCACCAGACCTTTCTCCATCAATTGTGAATCTGATATCGTCACTAAACACATTCCTTAAATTGTAGCCATTTGTTGAGTGTTTTTTTTTGGGGTGTCTAATCGGCATATATATCACCATTGCCCAGGATTTTCTTAACTGTATATCTCTTAAATGTCAACATATACACGTGTGATTTTGTTTACGAAGATTTTTCAAAGCCGAGAACCTCGATCAGAGAGTAAAAAAGGCGTAAGGTTCACAATGGTGTAAAATTAAAATGGGATATACCGGGCTAGGATTCGAGTTACAGGAACAAGGGCCAAACCAACCACCCAGGAATGGAATCGTCGAGCGAAAACACTTGACGACCTCCTAGAAGCAGCTTTTCTTGCCACCAGACCTTTCTCCATCAATTGGGAATCTGATACCGTCACTAAACACATTCCTTAAATTGTAACCATTTGTTGAGTGTTTTTTTTTTTGTGTCTAATCCGCATATATATCACCATTGCCCTTGATTTTCTTGACAGTATATCTCTTAAATGTCAACATATACACGTATGATTTAGTTTACGAAGATTTTTCAATGCCGAGAACCTCGACCAGAGAGTAAAAAAGGCGTAAGGTTAACAATGGTGTAAAATTAAAATGGGATACACCAGGCTAGGATTCGAGTTACAGGAACAGGGGCCAAACCAACCACCCAGGAATGGAATCGTCGAGCCAAAACATTTGACAATCTCCTAGAAGCAGCTTTTCTTGCCACCAGACCTTTCTCCGTCAATTAGGAATCTGATGACGTCACTAAACACATTCCTTAAATTGTAGCCATTTGTTGAGTGTTTTTTTTGGTGTCTAATCCGCATATATATCACCATTGCCCTTGATTTTTTTGACTGTGTATCTCTTAAATGTCAACATATACACGTGTGATTTAGTTTACGAAGATTTTTCAATGCCGAGAACCTCGATCAGAGAGTAAAAAAGGCGTAAGGTTCACAATGGTGTAAAATTAAAATGAGATATACCGGGCTAGGATTCGAGTTACAGGAACAAGGGCCAAACCAACCACCCAAGAATGGAATCGTCGAGCGAAAACACTTGACAACCTCCTAGAAGCAGCTTTTCTTGCCACCAGACCTTTCTCCATCAATTAGGAATCTGATGCCGTCACTAAACACATTCCTTAAATTGTAGCCATTTGTTGAGTGTTTTTTTTTTTGGGTGTCTAA
Organism: Helianthus tuberosus; assembly: GCA_030545235.1. Classification (NCBI taxonomy): domain Eukaryota; kingdom Viridiplantae; phylum Streptophyta; class Magnoliopsida; order Asterales; family Asteraceae; genus Helianthus; species Helianthus tuberosus. Next base: position 24,258,600 of record CM060451.1, read on the forward strand.
TCGGCATATATATCACCATTGCCCTGGATTTTCTTGACTGTATATCTCTTAAATGTCAACATATACACGTGTGATTTTGTTTACGAAGATTTTTCAATGCCGTGAACCTCGATCAGAGAGTAAAAAAGGCGTAAGGTTCACAATGGTGTAAAATTAAAATGGGATATACCGGGCTAGGATTCGAGTTACAGGAATAACGGCCAAACCAACCACCCAGGAATGGAATCGTCGAGCGAAAACACTTGACAACCTCCTAGAAGCAGCTTTTCTTGCCACCAGACCTTTCTCCATCAATTAGGAATCTGATACCGTCACTAAACACATTCCTTAAATTGTAGCCATTTGTTAAGTGTTTTTTTTTTGGTGTCTAATCCGCATATATATATCACCATTGCCGTTGATTTTCTTGACAGTATATCTATTAAATGTCAAAATATACACGTGTGATTTAGTTTACGAAGATTTTTCAATGCCGAGATCCTCGACCAGAGAGTAAAAAAGGCGTAAGGTTCACAATGGTGTAAAATTAAAATGGGATATACCGGGCTAGGATTCGAGTTACAGGAACAAGGGCCAAACCAACCACCCAGGAATGGAATCGTCGAGCGAAAACACTTGACAACCTCCTAGATGCAGCTTTTCTTACCACCAGACCTTTCTCCATCAATTAGGAATCTGATGTCGTCACTAAACACATTCCTTAAATCGTAGCCGTTTGTTGAGTGTTTTTTTTTTGTGTCTAATCCGTTTTTTTATCACCATTACCCTTGATTTTCTTAACTGTATATCACTTAAATGTCAACATATACACGTTTGATTTAGTTTACGAAGATTTTTCAATGCCGAGAACCTCGATCAGAGAGTAAAAAAGGCGTAAGGTTCACAATGGTGTAAAATTAAAATGAGATATACCGGGCTAGGATTCGAGTTACAGGAACAAGGGCCAAACCAACCACCCAAGAATGGAATCGTCGAGCGAAAACACTTGACAACCTCCTAGAAACATCTTTTCTTGCCACCAGACTTTTCTCCATCAATTAGGAATATGATGCCGTCACTAAACACATTCCTTAAATTGTAGCCATTTGTTGAGTGTTTTTTTTTTTTTTGGTGTCTAATCCACATATATATCACCATTGCCCTTGATTTTCTTGACTGTATATCTCTTAAATGTCAACATATACACGTGTGATTTAGTTTACGAAGATTTTTCAATGCCGAGAATCTCGACCAGAGAGTAAAAAAGGCGTAAGGTTCACAATTGTGTAAAATTAAAATGGGATATATCGGGCTAGGTTTCGAGTTACAGGAACAAGGGCCAAACCAACCAACCACCCAGGAATGGAATCGTCGAGCGAAAACACTTGACAACCTCCTAGATACAGCTTTTCTTGCCACCAGACCTTTCTCCATCAATTAGGAATCTGATACCGTCACTAAACACATTCCTTAAATCGTAGCCGTTTGTTGAGTGTTTTTTTTTTTTTTTTGACTAATCTGCATATATATCCCCATTGCCCTTGATTTTCTTGACTGTACATCTCTTAAATGTCAACATATACACGTGTGATTTAGTTTACGAAGATTTTTCAATGCCGAGAACCTCGATCAGAGAGTAAAAAAGACGTAAGGTTCACAATGGTGTAAAATTAAAATGGGATATACCGGGCCAGAATTCGAGTTACAGGAACAAGGGCCAAACCAACCACCCAGGAATGGAATCGTCGAGCGAAAACACTTGACAACCTCCTAGAAGCAGCTTTTCTTGCCACCGGACCTTTCTCCATCAATTAGGAATCTGTTACCGAAACTAAACACATTCCTTAAATTGTAGCCATTTGTTGAGTGTTTTTTTTTTATGTCTAATCCGCATATATATCACAATTGCCCTTGATTTTCTTGACTGTATATCTCTTAAATGTCAACATATACACGTGTGATTTAGTTTACGAAGATTTTTCAATGCCGAGAACCTCGATCAGAGAGTATAAAAGGCGTAAGTTTCATAATGGTGTAAAATTAAAATGGGATATACCGAGCTAGGATTCGAGTTACAGGAACAGGCGCCAAACCAACCACCCAAGAATGGAATCATCGAGCCAAAACATTTGACAACCTCCTAGAAGCAGCTTTTTTTGCCACCAGACCTTTCTCCATTAATTAGGAATCTGATGACGTCACTAAACACATTCCTTAAATTGTAGCCATTTGTTGAGTGTTTTTTTTGTGTCTAATCCACATATATATCACCATTGCCCTTGATTTTATTTAACGTATATCTCTTAAATGTCAACATATACATGTTTGATTTAGTTTACGAAGATTTTTCAATGCCGAGAACCTCGATCAGAGAGTAAAAAAGGTGTAAGGTTCACAATGGTGTAAAATTAAAATGGGATATACCGGGCTAGGATTCGAGTTACAAGAACAAGGGCCAAACCAACCACCCAAGAATGGAATTGTCGAGCGAAAACACTTGACAACCTCCTAGAAGCAGCTTTTCTAGCCACTAGACATTTCTCCATCAATTAGGAATCTGGTGCCGTCACTAAACACAGTCCTTAAATTGTAGCCATTTGTTGAGTGTTTTTTTTTTGGGTGTTTAATCCGCATATATATCACCATTGCCCTTGATTTTCTTGACTGCATATCTCTTAAATGTCAACATATACACGTGTGATTTAGTTTACGAAGATTTTTCAATGCCAAGAACCTCGATCAGAGAGTAAAAAAGGCGTAAGGTTCACAATTGTATAAAATTAAAATGGGATATACCGGGCTAGGATTCGAGTTACAGGAACAAGGGCCAAACCAACCACCCAAGAATGGAATCGTCGAGCTAAAACACTTGACAACCTTCTAGAAGCAGCTTTTCTTGCCACCAGACCTTTCTCCATTAATTTGGAATCTGATGTCGTCACTAAACACATTCCTTAAATTGTAGCCATTTGTTGAGTGTTTTTTTTTTTGTGTCTAATCCGCATATATATCATCATTGCCCTTGATTTTCTTGACTGTAAATCTATTAAATGTCAACATATACACGTGTGATTTAGTTTACGAAGATTTTTCAATGCCGAGAACCTCGATCAGAGAGTAAAAAAAACGTAAGGTTCACAATGGTGTAAAATTAAAATGGGATATACCGGGCTAGGATTCGAGTTACAGGAACATGGGCCAAACCAACCACCCAAGAATGGAATCGTCGAGCGAAAACACTTGATAACCTCTTAGAAGCAGCTTTTCTTGCAGAAGACCTTTCTCAATCAATTAGGAATCTGATGTCGTCTCTGAACACATTCCTTAAATTGTAGCCATTTGTTGAGTGTTTTTTTCTTTGTGTCTAATCCGCATAAATATCACCATTGCCCTAGATTTTCTTGACTGTATATCTCTTAAATGTCAACATATACACGTGTGATTTAGTTTACGAAGATTTTTCAATGCCGAGAACCTCAATCAGAGGGTAAAAAAGGCGTAAGGTTCACAATGGTGTAAAATTAAAATGGGATATACCGGGCTAGGATTCGAGTTACAGGAACAAGGGCCAAACCAACCACCCAAGAATGGAATCCTCGAGCGAAAACACTTGACAACTTCCTAGAAGCAGCTTTTCTTGCCACCCGACCTTTCTCCATCAATTAGGAATCTGATGCCGTCACTAAACACATTCCTTAAATTGTAGCCATTTGTTGAGTGTTTTTTTTCTTTTTGTTGTCTAATCCGCATATATATCACCGTTGTCCTTGATTTTCTTGACTGTATATCTCTTAAATGTCAACATATATACGTGTGATTTAGTTTACGGAGATTTTTCAATGCCGAGAACCTCGATGAGAGAGTAAAAAAGGCGTAAGGTTCACAATGGTGTAAAATTAAAATGGGATATACTGGGCTAGGATTCGAGTTACAGGATAAGTGCCAAATCAACCACCGAATAATGGAATCGTCGAGCGAAAACACTTGACAACCATCTAGAAGCAACTTTTCTTGCCACAAGACCTTTCTCCATCAATTAGGAATCTGATGCCATCACTAAACACATTCCTAACGTCTAATCAACTTAATTGCCTCGATCCAAGGGATAAGTTCTAAAATATATCCGTTTGAATTTAGAATTCCAACAGATATATATTGGGGACAATTGTTATGAGTGGTTTTCTGAACATATATCCTAAATTATATTCTGACTCTATAACTTTTGATTGTGATCAGGATACCGGATCAGGATATTGGTAACATCCTGATGCGAAATATCCTGGTAATAACTAATTATTCACGTGCAAATTAGCAACCCATGCCTATAACGTTTAAGTTGACTGCTTCTCCTGAAGACTCGGACTAAATAGTTGAGAAGAGAACATTGAAGCCGTAAAGAAGGGGTCTCCAACGTTCAAAGGGGAATATTTGATGCATCCCTTATTTTTAGGATAGTTTGCTATTTCCTTTTACTATATAAAGGAGTGGACGGATCGATAAGACACACAACTTTTCACACACTTTTGCTCTCTACTAGCTGCAATCACTCGCAATCACCTACACTTACACTTGAAATTCATTGTAACACTTAGTTCGTATCATATCCTGCACTGTATCCTGAAGTTTGAAGCAATAAGAAGAACTAGGCAGCTGCGATTGTTAGCTTCCGAGGTTTTATGCTGGTGATCTAGATTGATCAGGGGCTTTCCTTGTACATCTCGTGTCACCCCTTACTTTTTTGCTCGTTGTGTGATTACTAGTATAGCTCGATATCCTGAGCTATATCCTGAAAATGTTTTTTTGCAAACAACTAAACCAGGATATTTTCAATACACATTGCTAGCACACTACTTCACAAAACTAATTTGATCACTAAATTGCTTAGGTAATTTTTTACCAAAACACTAATCCTGCAATCAAAGCTTCATATTTTGCTTCATTATTAGTGACAGGAAATTCACATCTTATAGCCTGGGGTAATATGTCCCCCTGTGGCGATTTTAGTAGTATACCTAATCCTACACCTCTTACATTAGATGCACCATCAGTATATAGTGTCCAGGATTCTAAGGTTTCTCCTAGTTGTTGTACTTCTAGGTCTACTTCATTCTGAATATCACTACTATAATCAGCCACAAAGTCTGCTAGAGCCTGAGAGTTTATAGCATTTCTAGGTTCATATACTAGATCATATGCACTTAGCTTTACTGACCACTTAGCCATTCTACCCGACATTTCAGGTTTCCTAAGGACATTTTTAACAGGATAATTAGTTTTAACATGAATCCTATGTGTCTCAAAATAATGTCTAAGCTTAGTTGATGCCATAACTAGGGCTAATATCAATTTCTCTAAGTGTGAATATCTAGTTTCAGCATCTAACAAACTTTTACTAACATAGTAGACAGGATACTGCTGACCTTCGTGATCCTTTACCAAAATAGCACTTACTGCATTCCCTGATACTGCAAGATACAGGGATAATGGTTCACCATCCTCGGGCTTCATCAATAAAGGTGCAATTGAAAGATATTGCTTTAACTCCTGTAAGGCTGCTTCATGCTTTTCTCCCCACTCAAATTTGTTATTCTTTTTCAGGATATCGTAGAATTCCTTGCACTTTTCTGAGGATCTTGAAATAAACCTGTTTAATGCCGCTACTCGTCCTGTTAATCTTTGAACATCTTTCATGTTGGATGGTGACTTAATATCCAGGATAGCTTTGATCTGTTCCGGACTTGCTTCTATCCCCCTTTTTGTCACCATATATCCTAAAAACTTTCCTGCCCCCACTCTAAAATGGCACTTGGCAGGATTTAATTTCATATTACTGATCCAAGATATCAAATGCTCCTTCAATATCCCGGAGATGATCCTCAGCTTTCTTGGACTTTACCACCATATCATCAATGTACACCTCCATGGTGTCCCCCAGTTTGTCTTTAAACATCATGTTCACCAATCTCTGGTATGTTGCACCTGCGTTTTTTAAACCGAATGGCATAGCAGTATAACAATAAATACCTGTTGGTGTCATGAAAGCAGTATCCTCCTAGTCCGAAGGTTCCATTTGGATCTGCTGGAATCCTGAGGATGCATCCATAAAGGTTAGCATTTCATGACCAGCGGTTGCATCCACCATCGAGTCTATATGAGGCAGAGGAAATGGGTCTTTAGGGCATGCTTTGTTCAAGTCTATGTAGTCTACACAAACTCTCCATTTCCCATTCTTCTTTTGAACCCCGACCACATTTGCTAGCCACTTGGGAAATTTAACTTCCCTAATCATCTTGGATTTCAATAATCTTTCAACCTCTTCATGTATAATCGCGTTCCTTTCAGGAGCAAACTTCCTTCTCTTTTGCTGAACGGGCTTGAAAGACCTGTCAATTCCAAGCTTGTGAGTTATAATATCCTTAGAAATACATGTCAAATCCTCATGCTTCCATGCAAACGTGAACATCCTGCATTTCAAAAAGTAAATTAATTGATTTTCAATATCCTGAGGGATATTGGTTCCTACGAGCACCGAGATATCAGGATTATCTTGATCCAGGATAATCTTCTTAACATCTTGCTCTGAAGCCTCCATGATATCCTGGGCTCGTATCTTTAATTGTTATCCTGCTTTAGGCTTTGTTGAAGACTTCATTGAGGAAGAATAACATTCTTTTGCCTCTTGTTGATCACTTTCCACCTTGACAACCCCCCAAGGGGTAGGAATCTTGATACACTGATGATAAGTTGATGGGACAGCCTTCATATCATGAATCCATGGTCTGCCCAATATAATATTGTAGCAGGATAAGGAATCCATGACACAGAAACGTTGCATTGAGTTGACTCCCTCAACATATACTAGCAACTTTATCTCTCCCACAGTATTCTTGGCTTCTCCACTGAACCCGACAAGTACAGTGGATATCAAAGTGATCTCCATTTGGGAAATATTCATCCTTTTCAGTATCTCTACTTGAATAATGTTGACGGAGTTGCCATTATTACCAAACCATCATAATGGGGATCCTAGACATTATCCCTGTCATCACTATCAAACGTTATCACTTTATCCGTTGTGAGGGTTGTCATTCTGGTCGGCTTATCTCCTCGTTTTACCTTAGCCTCCTTTGCGTGTCTCTTTGCTGCAGAACAAGAGGTTCCACAAATGTCGGATCCTCCCGAAATAAAGTTAATTATCTTGGCATCCACAGGAGGTGATGCTGCTCGTTCAGGATCCTTCTCAATATCCTGACCCTTATTCTTCTTTCTGCCCAGAAGATCCTTCGGGTATCCTTTGCTTAGCAGATAACTTATCTCCTTCCTCAGGGCTATGCATTCTTCCATGACATGTCTAAAATCCTCATGGAAGGCACACCATTTGGATTTATCCTTCCAATCGGCTTTTTGCTGGTTCTTCCTAGGCCACCTTGCTTTATCTCTCAAACCTTGCATAGCATACATTAGTTCAGGTATATTAACAGAAAAACAATATTCTAACAATTCAGGATACTCCTCAGCATCCTCATCCTCAACAGCATTCACTTTCTTTCTGCATTCCTTCCATATGGCTTAGAGCGATATGGTTTGTATGAGGATTCAGACTTCCTGTTAGTTGATTCATATGTCGAGGATGAACTCATCCTCTCTTGCATCTTTTTCTCATCCTCCAGTCTGATATATCTCAAAGCCCTATTTCGAGCTTCATCCAGGTTCCAGCAAGGATTTATTACAAGATCCTGATAAAATTGGGAATCCTTTTGCAACCCCATTTTGAATGTCTGCACGGTTGTTACAACATCAATATGTGGGATGTCCAAGGATTCCCTACTAAACTTGTTCACATAGTCCCTTAAGGATTCTTGAGGTCCTTGAGTTATCCTGTGGAGATCACTGGTTAGTGTTTTGGTCAAAAATTACCGAAGCAATTAAGTGATCAAATTAGTTAAGTGAGGTAGTGTGCTAAAGAGTGTATTGAAAATATGCTGGTTATGTTGTTTGGAAAAACAGTATTCAGGATACGGCTCAGGATATTGAGCTGTATCTACGATCAAACAATGAGCAAAAAGTAAAGGGGGTGACACGAGATATACGAGGAAAGCCCTTGATCAATCTAGATCGCCGGCATAAAACCTCGGGAGCTGACAATCGCAGCTGCCTTGTTCTTCTTATTGCTTTAAACTTCAGGATACAGTGCAGGATATTGACCAGATCGCTAAGTGTTACAATGCTTTTGTGCGAAAGTGAAAATTGCTAGAGAACAAGTGTAAGAGTGTAGTGAGTGTTGATGTGATGTCCTATTCGATCTGATATACCCACCTATTTATAGTAACGAATTACAAACGAAAATTCCTATAAATATGGGATGCTCCGAATATTCCATTGTAAACGTTGTAGACCGAGTCATGCGGCTTCAACGTCTTTATTTGAACGACTTAGACCGAGTCTTCCGCGGAATAAGCCCTTATGAACGTTGCTAGCTTCCAACCCACGTACCTGCACATAATCCGTTAGTGATCCTGAGGATACCATTCAGGATGTTACCAATATCCTGAATCAGCATCCCGGATGTGAACAGATATCATATAACCAGGATATAACCAAAGATATTTCTCAGGATATGGGCTTAGAATTTCACCCATAACAATTGTCCCCAAAAATGTTACCGTTTAGTATCCTGCCACTAACGGTTACATTTTTTCACAGAGATCGAGGTAATTAAGAGATAAGACCAATGATGTGACCGTTTGCAACTTACTCAGCCTATATTTACTCATTGCATCCTATATATTCTCATCCTCATCTCTTTTTTAATTACTACCGATAAGGAAAAAGGTAAACATTCTTTCTCTAATCTTCATCTTCATCCTCCTTTTCCGGTCAAAAAATTCAGGCGATCAAATGCCGAGACACACAAGATCCAGTTCTGGTGATTCGGCTCCCACATTCATCCAGCAGAATCTTCTCCAAGAACCGGAGAAAGAAATATGTTCTTTTGATAGTGCCCACTTGTCGGCTTTGAAATCCTCCGGTATCTTTCCGAAAGGAACGGTATTCCGGCCGTTCGACCGGGAAATCCGGTCGGATATGGTTTCCAATGAGTGGTTGTGCTTTAGTGCCTTTCCCTTTACCTTAAGGTTACAGTTCTCCTTTCCAGACTTCATCACAGAATTCTTCAAGATTACAAAAATCTCTTTCAGCCAAACAATGCCAATGCTTTGGCGTGTTCTGTCCGTTCTTGATCAGATCAAGAAAAACCACATCCCTGATCTTTCTATTCATGATCTCCCCCTAGCTTACCGGCTTAGATGCCACGGATCATGTAGATTTTTGTTTTATTCCACCTCCGGCGACCCGCTGATACTTCGTGCCACCAGGAACGAGGATAATTGGCAATCTAAGTTCTTCTTTGTAAAAAGAGACTCAATCCCTGGTGGAACGGAATATCCAGTGAAATGGTTGAAAAAGGGTAGGATTTAGGGTTTAAGGATAATCCTGCCTCTTATCCTGTTCCATATCCTGAACTGACCAACTTTCTTTTTTCTGTTGTGCACGCAGCTGATTTTAGGAAGATTGCACCTCCCCTTGCTGATTCAAAGAAAAGGATTGATGCCATCAGACTCCTTCTAGAGGCTGAAAGAAGTTTCAACCCATCTCCTCCATCTCCAAGTCCCCTTTCTAGTGCAAACATGTCTGGTAAGGATCCTGCAAAATATCCTGTATATACATGTTTTTATTTGATATACTTAGGAGAAATTTTACTCCCTGTATGCAGACTCCAGCAAGGTTCCTGTCTACCTAGACCTTGAAGAACTTGACAGCTACCCAACTCCAGTCACGGTCAAGAAAGAGACCTCTGCTGCCACCAGCTCCAAGCCGCTCCCGGCTCCTAAGGCCAATCCGAGGACTCGTGCTTCCATAGCAAAAAAGAGGAAAGCTCCCGAAATCAGTGCTCCAGGTCCAGATGGGTTCTCCTACGATGAACTCAGCTTTTCTGACTCCTTAGAGCGAATGACATCCTTCCTCAACAAGGTAATATCATGATACATATCCTGCATATATATCTTGATAGGATATCCTGATAGGATATCCTGGTTAATATATTCTAACTCATACCTGAACTTAATGTGCAGGGCCTCCAGCATTTGCTCCACCTGTACAACGATGCCTGTGGTACTGCTGCACTCCATGAAGCCAGGATCAAATAGCTTGAAAGCACTGTTGCCGACCAAGGTGCCATTGCTGAAGCAAAGACCCAGCACTACGAGGGCATGCTGAAGAAGGTCACCCAAGATGCTGAGCTCAAACTTGCCACCGTCCAAATGGATCACGAACAGGCCATGGTTTCTTTCCGGGAAGGGATCAAAGCCTCTGCTATCGTCTCCCTACTACAAGCTCGCATCAAGATGGCCTACGAGGCCAAGGAGACAGGCCTTGTATGCCCATCCTGGCCGGTTGAATCCTGGGTGGCCAAACTGAAGGAGCTTAGAGGCAAAGCTGTGCCACTCCCTGCTGAAGCCGGGGAATCCTCTAAGACAGAAGAGGTGGTAGACAAGGCTGGAGATAAGAAGGATGCCGGAGAGGATGCTGGAACAGATGCTGGTGAGGATGCTGCTCAGGATGCTGAAGCTGGAAAGGCAGAGAAGGTTGAAGAAGATGCCGCTGTGTGAGGGCATGTAGGTGGGCAATGATGGATATACGTGCCAAGGCCGGAGCCCACCTTTTTAAATTTGAATGTTGGTTTGTAATCCCCAAAACAATTTACTTTTTCTGCACTTTACTTTTCTGCACCTGAACAATTTACATTCCCTGCATGCTTTTTGAACAATACAACAGTTGGAGGTGGATGGGTGTTGGTTTGAGACGAAACCTTCAACTGTTGGGTAAATGTGTTTAAAGACTAATTGTGCTTTTGGTGGATGGATCTCGGTTTGAGATGAAACCAAAAGCACAAACTTTTTCTATGTTAATAATATAACTTTTCTTTTGACCTTATTATTGTTGTTATTAGTGCACAAATTTTACTTATGAAAACTGTTTTGTTTGAACATTTTTGGGAATATTATTGGAACACATTCTGAAAATATCCTGACAAGTATCCTAAAAGATATCCTGGTCAGGATATTGTCATATAACCTAGAAGACTTAAGTCATTTGAAAAAAGGAGAGATCATACCAAAGACTCTTAGAGAGTTAATTCCAATCTTCCACCTTAGGAATGTCCCCAGTGCCTACTTACAAACTTGGATCCACCCTTTGAATAGTATAATGTATGTCCCCTGTGTACAACACAGAAATGCAAATGTATTCACACTTCGGCTTGAATAAATTCCGAACACCTCGAGGCAAAACTCTTGATATCCTGAAATGAATCCTTAGCATACTGGGGATAAACTCTTAATATCCTGGGGATAAACCCTGATATTCTGGGGATAAACCCTGATTTTCATGCGCTACAGGCGAGAGTGTATAAACTCCAAATCTTAGAAAGGTGAAAACCTTTAAATCTTAGAGAGTATGAAAATACCCTTTCGTGAGAGAGGGTGATCAATCCTTATATACCTTCAGGATCCAGGATATAGCCAACAGTAACGAAATAGTCAGCCACTTTTACATTAACTGGTCCCGCTACCTTGAACTATACCTAGATAACTTGTGATCCAGGCGAGGTGTTTAAACCCAATTCGAAAGAAAGGTGAATACCTTTAAACCTTTGAAGGGATCAGTATCCCTTAAACGTGAGAGAGGGGGCCAATCCTCTAATCTTTCGATTTATCCTGAGTGCATATCCTGGAGCCATATCCTGAAACATATGCTGCAAAACAACTGTAAATTAAGGTGGGTGTTAGCTTAGCTAACACCCCTCCGATGCTTAAGTCAGTATTGGGTTCAAGATAATAAACAAATATATTTAAAAGAGATAGAATACATACCATTCTGGGATAGAAATTAAATTCTATTCTTACTTGAAATAGAGCTTTAAGTGTATTGCATTCCAGGATCTTGGTAGCATATCCCCTTACATATTCTTGAGTCTATATGCTCCTTTCCCTGCTTCTGACTCAACTTCATACTGTCCTTCCCATTTTGGAGCTAGCTTGCCATCGGCAGGATTAGTGGTATTTTGAAAAGCCTTTCTTAGCACCCAATCACCAACTCGAAATCTCCTAGTCCTTATATTCTTGTTATATGCTCTGGATATTCTCTATTGATATGCTGCCATCCTTAGCCTTGCTGCATCTCTTTTTTCATCTATAGTATCCAAATCTCGACATAGGGCTTCAGGATTCTGTTCTGGATCCTGCAGGATAAATCTTGCAGTAGGTATCGCCATTTCCATTGGAATCACTGCTTCTGCTCCAAATACCAAGGAAAATGGGGTTTGGCCGGTTGCATTCTTTACCGTTGTCCTATCAGCCCACAAAACAAAGGGTAATTCTTCTGCCCACCTTCCTTTTTTGGCTCCAAGTCTCTTCTTTAAGTTATTGACAATTATCTTGTTCGAGGATTCAGCTTGTCCATTCGCTTGAGGATGTACCGGAGTGGACGTGATCATTTTGATTCCCCAACTCTTGCAAAAGTCAGTAGTCCGCTTGCTTATAAACTGGGACCCATTATCACAAATGATTTCAGCTGGTACCCCAAACCTGGTCAGGATATTCCTCTTTATGAAGGATACTACTTCTTGGTCTCTAACTTGAACAAATGCTTCAGCTTCAACCCACTTAGAGAAATAATCCGTCATTGCTAGCATAAAGACTTTTCCTCCCGGAGCTTTTGGTAACTTCCCTACTATATCCATCCCCCATTTCATGAATGGACAAGGGGAAGCTACAGGATATAGTGGTTCAGCTGGTTGATGTAGTATGTTACTATGCCTTTGACATGCATCACATCTTCGAGCATATTCTGCAGCATATTTCTTCATCGTTGGCCAATAATATCCTGTCCTTAATACTTTCGAGAACAATGATCTGCCCCCAGTGTGGTTACCACAATCCCCTTCATGTATATCCTGAAGTACTTCTTTGGCTTCAGGATCCTCCAAGCACCTCAAATACGGTCCTGCAAGAGATTTCTTGTATAAAACATTATTTATAATAGTGAATCGTGATACCTTCATCCTAAATGCCTTAGGATTTTCATTTCCGGGGATGTGTCCTTCCTTGAGATATCTCATGATTGGAGCCGTCCAGGATTTAGGATCCTTTTCAGGATACTCTGCTCCAGGATCCTAAATACCCGCTACTTCTTTATCATGAGGATTCGTCGCAGGATACAAGATATGTAATATTGGTATTTGGGTCCCTTCTGGTATCCTGATCGATGATCCCAGATTTGCTAAGGCATCTGCTTCAGCATTATCCTCCCTTGGTACCTGTTCAAGTGTAAAAACATCGAAATATCCTGCTAATTTTTTGAGAATATCGAGGTATTCGATTAATTTCTCACCCTTAACTGCATAGGATCCATTAAAATGGTTAGTAATTAATAAGGAGTCAACATACACTTGCAAATTCTTGATACTCATATTCTTAGCCAACTCTAATCCTGCAATTAAAGCCTCATACTCTGCCTCATTATTAGTAGCAGGGAATTCACACCTAATAGCCTGGGGTAATATGTCCCCTTGTGGCGATTTTAGTAGTATTCCCAATCCTACTCCTCTTACATTAGATGCACCATCAGTATATAGCGTCCAGGATCCTGAGGATTCTCCTAACTGTTGGACTTCTAAGTCTACCTCATCCTGAATGTCACTACTGAAATCAGCCACAAAGTCAGCTAAAGCCTAAGACTTTACTGACCATAAGCACTCAACTTTACTGACCACTTGGCCATCCTGCCTGACATCTCTGGTTTCCTAAGCACATTTTTGACAGGATAATTTGTTTTAACATGAATCCTATGTGTCTCAAAGTAATGTCTAAGCTTCGTTGATGCCATAACTAATGCTAGTATCAATTTTTCTAAATGAAAATACCTAGTTTCAGCATTTAACAAACTTTTACTAACATAATAAACAGGATATTGCTGACCTTCATGATCCTTTATAAGGACGGCACTTACAACATTCCCTGATACTGCGAGGTATAGGGATAGTGGTTCACCATTTTCAGGCTTCATTAGTAGAGGTGCAGTTGAAAGATATTGCTTCAAATCCTGCAGGGCTGCTTCATGCTTCTCACCCCATTCGAATTTCTTGTTCTTCTTCAGGATATCATAAAACTCTTTGCATTTCTCTGAGGATCTTGAAATAAATCTGTTTAATGCTTCCACTCGCCCTGTTAATCGTTGAACATCCTTCATATTTGAGGGTGATTTAATATCCAAGATGGCTTTAATCTGCTCTGGGCTCGCCTCTATTCCTCTTTTGGTCACCATATATCCTAGAAATTTTCCTGCCCCCACTCCGAAATGACACTTAGCAGGATTTAGCTTCATGTTATATTGATCCAGGATATCAAATGCTCCTTTAATATCCTGGAGGTGATCCTCAGCTTTCCTTGATTTTACCACCATATCGTCAATGTATACCTCCATGGTGTCCCCCAGCTTGTCTTTGAACATCATGTTTACCAATCTTTGGTATGTTGCACCTGCATTTTTCAAACCAAAAGGCATAGCCGTATAACAATAAATACATGTTGGTGTCATGAAGGCAGTATCCTCCTGGTCAGAAGGCTCCATTTGAATCTGCTGAAATCCTGAGGACGCATCCATGAAGGTCAACATTTCATGCCCGGCAGTAGCATCCACCATTGCATCAATGAGAGGAAGAGGAAACGGGTCTTTAGGACAAGCCTTGTTCAAGTCTGTGTAGTCTACACAGACTCTCCATTTCCCATTTTTCTTCTGTACCACGACTACGTTTGCTAACCATCTTGGAAACTTGACTTCTCTGATCATCCTGGACTTCAACAATCTTTCAACTTCCTCTTGGATAATCGTATTCCGCTCAGGAGCAAATTTCCTTCTTTTTTGCTGAACAGTCTTGAACGATCTGTCAATTCCAAGCTTGTGAGTGATAATGTCTTTGGATATACCTGTCATATCCTCATGCTTCCATGCAAATGTTGACATCCTGCATTTCAAAAAGTTAGTTAACTGCTCTTCAATATCCTGAGGGATATTGGTTCCTACGAGCACCGAGATATCAGGATTATCCTGATCCAGGATAATTTTCTTCACATCCTACTCCGAATCCTCCACGATATCCTGGACCCGCATCTTTGATTGCTTTGCTGTACTAGGCTTGGTTGAGGATTTCATTGATGATGAGTAGCATTCTTTCGCCTCCTGCTGATCACTATCAACCTTGACAACTCCCCAAGGGGTAGGGATCTTGATGCATTGGTGATATGTTGATGGCACAGCCTTCATATCGTGAATCCATGGTCTTCCCAATATGATGTTATAGCAGGATAGAGAATCCATCACACAGAAATGTTGTATCGAGTTGACTCCTTCAACATATACTGGTAACTTTATCTCTCCTACTGTGTTCCTAGCCTCTCCACTGAACCCAACAAGCACGGTGGACTTCGAAGTGATATCCATCGGAGATACATTCTCTTCAGAGTCTCTAGTTGGATTATGTTGACGGAGCTGCCATTATCAACCAATATCCTGCGTACAAAATGGTTAGCCACATATAATGTTATTACCAAAGCATCATGATGAGGATCCTTGACAGTATCCCTGTCATCAGCATCAAATGTGATCACTTTGTCAGTTGGGAGGGTAGTCATCCTGACAGGTCTGTCTCCCCTTTCGGCTTCAGCTTCTTTTGCATGTCTCTTCGCCGCCGAATACGAAGTCCCACAAATGTCGGATCCTCCTGAAATAAAGTTGATTATCTTGGCATCCGCGGGAGGTGACGCTGCTCGCCCAGGATCCTTCTCAGTATCCTGACCCTTATTCTTCTTTCTTCCTAAGAGATCTTTCAGATATCCCTTACTTAGAAGATAGCTTATTTCTTTCCTTAGAGCAATGCAATCCTCAGTTACATGTCCGAAATCTTCGTGGAAGGCACACCATTTTAACTTATCTTTCCAATCAGCTTTTTGTTGATTTTTTCGAGGCCACCTAGCCTTGTCTCCTAAACCCTGCATGGCGTACATCAATTCAGGAATGTTAACAGAAAAGCAATATTCAGATAATTTAGGATATTCTTCAGGATCCTCGTCTTCGATAGCATTCACTTTCTTGTTTTCATTTCTACCATATGGCTTAGGGCGATATGGATTAAATGAGGATTCTGACTTCCTGTTAGTTGACTCATAGGTGTTGGATGAGTTCATCCTCTCTTGCATCTTTCTGTCATCCTCCAATCGAATATAACTTAGGGCCCTGTTTCGAGCTTCATCCAAGTTCCTGCATGGGTTCATTACAAGGTCTTGGTAAAATTGAGAATCTTTTTGCAGCCCCATCTTGAAAGCTTGCACAGCTGTTGCAACATCAAGATGAGGAATGTCTAAGGATTCCCGGCTGAACTTGTTCACATAATCCCTTAGGGATTCTTGAGGCCCCTGTGTTATCCTGTAGAGGTCACTTGTTAGTTTTTCAAAGCTTCTACTACAAGAAAACTGACTATTAAATAAATTGACTAGGTGAGCAAAAGATGTGATCGAATGAGGAGGAACATTCAGGAGCCATTTCAAGGCTGATCCTGTTAAGGTAGAACCAAAACCCTTGCACAAGCATGCTTCCTTGAGCTCCGGTGGGATAGGGTTAATCTCCATTCTTTCCCTATACTGGGCAATATGCTCTTCAGGATCTGTTGTTCCATCATAAAGCTTCATGTTGGGGGTTTAAAATCTCTTTGGAATCTCAGCATCACAGATAGGATATGCAAAGTGAGATATCCTGTGGCTGTCTTGGGACACTTCCGGGATTGTCTGGACCACTCCAGGTACACTGGATATCATGTCCTTCAACTTCTGAAGCTCCCTAGTAAATGCTGATGTTAAACCTGTATCCTGCAAAGATCCGCTATTGTTAGCAGCATGAATATTGTTATTGTTTAACACGTTACCCGTAAGAGGATTCTGCCCATATCCTGAAGCATATCCTGAACTCCTCATGGTCGACATCCTGACGGAGGAGGGTACTTCAGGAGTATGGTTCTGAGGAAGGCTGGGCACAATATTCCCCCTATTATCCTCAGTGTACACGGCCGAACTAAAGTTCAAAGTTCTGGGTTGTAATGGAGTGACGATATCCTCAGCAGATCTGCTCGAGCCAGACTTCAGGAGTTGTATTTCCCTCAACAGCATTTGGTTTGTTTCCTGTTGCTGCCTCATTTGTTCCTGCACACTTCCAAATAAGGTTAGAATTTCATCATTAGAAGCTAAAATGGGAGCAGATCCCTGAATACTCCGAGTAGGGATAATATCCTGAGGTTGTGAAGAAGATTGCATCCTTGGAGGAGGTGGTGGAAGCACCGGACCAGTAGTAGCAGAAGTTGTAGCATACACAGTGGAGGAGCTCATGTTTGATCTTGAGGCCATTGTAAATAATGTGGCAAAAAGTTTTGAAAACAGAAACCGATTAACGATTTCACAAAGATTTTTAGTAAAGAGAGCACCACTTGCCCCACGGTGGGCGCCAAATTGTTTTGGTCAAAAATTACCGAAGCAATTAAGTGATCAAATTAATTAAGTGAGGTAGTGTGCTAAAGAGTGTATTGAAAATATGTTGGTTATGTTGTTTGGAAAAACAGTATTCAGGATACGGCTCAGGATATTGAGCTGTATCTACGATCAAACAATGAGCAAAAAATAAAGGGGGTGACACGAGATATACGAGGAAAGCCCTTGATCAATCTAGATCGCCGGCATAAAACCTCGGGAGCTGACAATCGCAGCTTCCTTGTTCTTCTTATTGCTTTAAACTTCAGGATACAGTGCAGGATATTGACCAGATCGCTAAGTGTTACAATGCTTTTGTGCGAAAGTGAAAATTGCTAGAGAACAAGTGTAAGAGTGTAGTGAGTGTTGATGTGATGTCCTATTCGATCTGATATACCCACCTATTTATAGTAACGAATTACAAACGAAAATTCCTATAAATATGGGATGCTCCGAATATTCCATTGTAAACGTTGTAGACCGAGTCATGCGGCTTCAACGTCTTTATTTGAACGACTTGGACCGAGTCTTCCGCGGAATAAGCCCTTATGAACGTTGCTAGCTTCCAACCCACGTACCTGCACATAATCCGTTAGTGATCCTGAGGATACCATTCAGGATGTTACCAATATCCTGAATCAGCATCCCGGATGTGAACAGATATCATATAACCAGGATATAACCCAAGATATTTCTCAGGATATGGGCTCAGAATTTCACCCATAACAGTTAGTTTTTAAAACTTCACTACAAGAAAATTGACTATTAAATAAGTTAACTAAGTGAGCAAATGATGTAATTGAATGAGGTGGAATGTTTAAGAGCCATTTTAAGGCTGATCCTGTTAGCGTAGAGCCAAAACCCTTGCAGAGGCATGCTTCCTTGAGATCCGGAGGGATAGGGTTAATTTCCATCTTTTCCCTATACTGAGCAATATGCTCTTCAGGATTCGTGGTTCCATCATAGAGCTTCATGTTGGGGGTTTGAAATCATTTTGGGATTTCAGCATCACATATAGGATATGCAAACCGGGATATCCTATGGTTGTCCTGAGACACTTCTGGAATTGGCTGGACCACCCCAGGTATACTGGATATCATATCATTCAGCTTCTGAAGCTCCCTAGAGAGTGCCGACGTCACACCTATATCCTACAAAGATCCAACACCGTTAGTAGCAAGAGTATTAATATTATTAGGACGCGTTACCAGCCTGAGGATTCTGGCCATATCCTGGAGAATATCCTGAGCTTCTCACAGTTGATACCCTGACCAATGAGGGTATCTCAGGAGTATGACTCTGGGAATAACTAGGTACAATATTGCCCATGTTATCCTCGATATATACTGTCGAACTGAAGTTCAATGCTCTGGGCTGTAAGGGAGTGATAGTATCCTCAGCAGGCCTGCTTGAGCCAGATTTCAAGAGTTGTATTTCTCTTATCAGCATCTGGTTGGTCTCCTGCTGTTGCTTCATCTGATCCTGTATACTATCAAACAAAGTTAGAATTTCATCATTAGAAGCCATAATAGGAGTTCCCCCTGAAGCAGCGGATCCTTGAACATTCTGAGTAGGAATAATATCCTGAGTTATGTGAGTTTAGGTCCTCCTTGGAGGAGCTTGAGGCTGTGAAGAAGTTTGCATCCTTTAAGGTGGTGGAAGCACCGAACCAATTGTTGCAGAGGTTGTAGCACACATGGTGGAAGAGCTCATGTTTGATTTTGAGGCCATAGAAAATAGTTGGGCAAAAAGTTTCGAAAACAGAAAACCAAGTAGTGATTTTAAGAAAGATCTTATCAGAAATAGCACCATTTGCCCCATGGTGGGCGCCAAATTGTTTTGGTCAAAAATTACCTAAGCAATTTAGTGATCAAATTAGTTTTGTGAGGTAGTGTGCTAGCAATGTGTATTGAAAATATCTTGGTTTAGTTGTTTGCAAAAAACAGTTTCAGGATATAGCTCAGGATATCGAGCTATACCAGTAATCAAACAATGAGCAAAAAAGTAAGGGGTGACACGAGATATCCGTGGAAAGCCCTTGATCAATCTAGATCGCCGGCATAAAAACTCGGGAGCTGACAATCACAGCTGCCTAGTTCTTCTTATTGCTTCAAACTTCAGGATACAGTGCAGGATATGATACGGATCAACTAAGTGTTACAATGAATTTCAAGTGTAAGTGTAGGTGATTGCGAGTGATTGCAGCTAGTAGAGAGCAGAAGTGTGTGAAAAGTTGTGTGTCTTATCGATCCGTCCACTCCTTTATATAGTAAAAAGAAATAACAAACTATCCTAAAAATAAGGGATGCTTCGAATATTCCCCTTTGAACGTTGGAGACCCCTTCCTTGCGGCTTCAACGTTCTCTTCTCAACTATTTAGTCCGAGTCTTCAGGAGAAGCAGTCCACTTAAACGTTATAGGCATGCCTTGCTAATCTGCACGTGAACAATTAGTTATTACCATGATACTGCATCAGGATGTTACCAATATCCTGATCCGGTATCCAGATCACAATTAAAAGTTACAGAGTCAGAATATAATTCAGGATATATGTTCAGAAAATCACCCATAACAGTTGGTTTGTCCCTTGTTCCTGTAACTCGAATCCTAGCCCGGTATATCCCATTCTAGTTTTACACCACTGTGAACCTTACGCCTTTTTTACTCTCTGGTCGAGGTTCTTGGTATTGAAAAATCTTCGTAAACTAAATCACATGTGTATATGTTGACATTTAAGAGATATACAGTCAAGAAAATCAAGAGCAATGGTGATATATATGCTGATTAGACACCAAAAGATAAACACTCAAAAAATGACTACAATTTAAGGATTGTGTTTAGTGACGGCATCAGATTCCTATTTGATGGAGAAAGGGCTGGTGGTAAGAAAAGCTGCTTCCAGGAGATTGTCAAGTGTTTTCGCATGACGATTCCATTCTTGGGTGGTTGGTTTGGCCCTTGTTCCTGTCACTCGAATCCTAGCCCGGTATATCCCATTTTAGTTTTTCACCATTGTGGACCTTACGCCTTTTTTACTCTCTAATCGAGGTTCTCGGCATTGAAAAATCTTCGTAAACAAAATCATACGTGTATAGATTCACATTTAAGAGATATACAGTCAAGAAAATCAAGAGCAACGTTGATATATATGCGGATTAGACACCAAAAAATAAACACTCAAAAAATGGCTACAATTTAAGGAATGTGTTTAGTGACGGCATCAGATTCCTAATTGATGGAGAAAGGTTTGGTGGCAAAAAAAGCTGCTTCTAGGAGGTTGTCAAGTATTTTCGCTCGACGATTCCATTCTTGGGTGGTTGGTTTAGCCCTTGTTCATGTAACTCGAATCCTAGCCCGGTATATCCCAGTTTAGTTTTACACCATTGTGAACCTTACACCTTTTTTACTCTTTGATCGAGGTTCTCGGCATTGAAAAATCTTCGTAAACTAAATCATACGTGTATATGTTGCCATTTAAGAGATATACACTTAAGAAAATCAAGAGCAATGGTGATATATATATGCGGATTAGACACCAAAAAATAACCACTCAAAAAATGACTACAATTGAAGGAATGTGTTTGTGACGGCATCAGATTCCTAATTAATAGAGAAAGGTTTGGTGGAAAGAAAAGCTGCTTCTTGGAGGTTGTCAAGTGTTTTTGCATGACGATTCCATTCTTGGGTGGCTGGTTTGGCCATTGTTCTTGTAACTCGAATCCTAGCCAGGTATATCCCATTTTAGTTTTACACCATTATGAACCTTACGCCATTTTTACTCTCTGATTGAGGTTCTCGGCATTGAAAAATCTACGAAAACTAAATCACACGTGTATATGTTGACATTTAAGAGATATACAGTCACGAAAATCAAGAGCAATGGTGATATATATGCGGATTAGACACCAACAGATAAACACTAAAAAATGGCTACAATTTAAGGAATGTGTTTAGTGACGGCATCAAATTCCTAATTGATGGAGAAAGGTCTGGTGGTAAGAAAACCTGCTTCCAGTAGGTTGTCAAGTGTTTTAGCTCGATGATTCCATTCTTGGGTGGTTGGTTTGGCCCTTGTGCCAGTAACTCGAATACTCGCCCGGTATATTCCATTTTAGTTTTACACCATTGTGAACCTTACGCCTTTTTTACTCTTTGATCGAGGTTCTCGGCATTGAAAAATCTTCATAAACTAAATCACACTTGTATATGTTGACATTTAAGAGCAATGGTGATATATATATATATGCGGATTAGACACAAAAAAATAAACACTCAAAAAATGGCTAAAACTTAAAGAATAGAGCATTGGTGATATATATATATATATATATATATATATATATATATAGGGTCAGGATTTAGATAAAACGATGAAAAGTGTGAGAACGGTGAGAACGCTTATGGATCGTCCGATCAAAACAATCTATGGACTAGATTGGCGCGGTGGCGTTTTCGTAAATAACACGAATTCTATTGAGTCGACGCGCTTCATTAAGGGTAAAAGGGTTTTTACACTTCTATACCAAAAACGCCAACTAATGAATAAAATGCCATTATTGACCAAAACGCATCCCTATATAAACAAAACATTCTCATACATAAGAACCCAGCTCCCCCCCTGAAAACGCCATATTTCTACTATATAACATTCATCTTACAAACGCCAAAAAATCCAAAACATCCAAAACATCAAACACACCTACTCAAAAACGCCATATTTTACTATATATCAATCATCATAGAAAACGCCAAATCTCTCAAATTTGAAAAATTTCCAAGAAGTGGACTTTTCTTTCAGATACACGATTTCCTCAGAAAAACGCCAAAAATCGTTTATTGTATATTCAATATTGTTCTACACGAAGTTTCGGAAAATGCATTCTTTCCTGAGGTGCTGCGACTCAAATAACATTTTGCTGAATGAGATGGACAAAACTTCAAGAAAAATATACTGGGGTCAGACATATGTCAGTTTTTGTGTTTTGCTATTGATGAATATTATAATGGCAAGAATTAGACAAATGACACTGATGAGTGGTTTGAAGATACATATTCAAACAAAAAACTCATGTCATATTGTCTTTCCAAACGGCCAAAAAAACAGAAGCATGACAAAGCCAAACCGCCAGTGAACATGTTTCAAAGAAGAAAGAGACTGACGACAGTGAAGATTTGAAAGATGAATTGTTTCTATTTTTATTTTTTTTATTTTCTTTTTCTGTTGTTTGTTATGTATTTTCCAACTTAGAATAAAAAAATAACATTATATTAATATAACGCCAAAATTTTTAATTATTGTGAAACGCCATAATGAAGTAAAACGCCAAAAACTCCAAACCTATAATAAAAGTAATTTAGAGAAGAATTATTAAAAGCTAAAAATGGAAACAAACGCCAAAAACTACTTAAAGCCATTAAAAAACGCTAAACTTGGAAGATGGAATGTCTAAGACCATAAAAACTCATAAAAACCTGAACAAAACCAGTAAAAAATACACACAGTGACTGAAAAGACCGCTACTTTATTAATATCATTTATTATAAATAAAAATCCCGCCTAAACTACGCGCCAAAAACATCCTATATGAGAGACGTATCTGCACAATCAACTTATCACACCACCAAAAAAAATAAACGCCATCTTTCCAACACTTTAAACGCCAAAAAAGATACTTAAAAAAGCCGCAGATGCGGAACGTCGTTTCTTCTTTATTGAGTATTGTTCTGCATGAAGTCTCACTGAATGGATTCTAATCTGAGGTAGGTATATCTATAAGCTTTTGGTTAATGAGATGGACAAAATTTCATGAAAAAACGAATAAAAAAAGACTTTTACCCCTTTATGAAGATGGGCATTATGTAGGAAAAAAGGATCTACATAAGGTATTCAAAACACAGGTTCAAAACGCCAAAAATGTTTAAGCAGAAGAGGCTGATAACAGTGAAGATTTGGAAGAGAAATTAGATTATAATTTTTAATTTTTTTTTTCAGTTTCTATTGTTTGTTATCTAATTCTCTTATTTAATTATCTAATTCTCGACTAAAAAAAATTAATATAAAACGCCAAAAACAGCAAAACGACTGATAGTGTGAAAACTGAGAGAACGGATGCTAGCAAAGCACAATGTTGCTATAAAACGCCAAAAAACGCCA
Organism: Helianthus tuberosus; assembly: GCA_030545235.1. Taxonomy (NCBI): domain Eukaryota; kingdom Viridiplantae; phylum Streptophyta; class Magnoliopsida; order Asterales; family Asteraceae; genus Helianthus; species Helianthus tuberosus. Next base: position 24,282,363 of record CM060451.1, read on the forward strand.
AACAAGGTATTAATGAAAAATCAACACTAATTCAACGATGAAATTAAACAAAACAGTAATTGCTAAACAGTAAAATGAAGAGACGGTAACATTATTACCAAACATTAATTAAATTAAATGCCAATACATGGATAACTGAATTTATTTATCTTTTCAAAACGCCATAATTGTCTGTCAAATTATAGACCTGTATCCTACTTTGATATAATAAACATCAAGAAAATTACTGATGTTTTTTACATCATAGACAGGCATCCTCATTTAAAAAAACAATAAAAAGCCCAAAACATAATTAAAACGCCAAAAAAATTAACTGTGATCCTGATCTACACACAATAAAACGCGGCGTATTTATTAAACGCCAAAAAAATGGAAACGGGACGTGACACGCGTTTAAAAAAAGAAATATGAAAGGACAAAAAAGGCCCTCCACCCTTTTCTAGGCCGCGTGACACGTGTTAGGCCAGGAAGCGTTCTCGCCGTTCTCACACTTTTGAGCGTTTTCTCCTGATCCCGTTTCTATATATATATATATATATGCGGATTAGACACAAAAAATAAACACTCAAAAAATGGCTACAATTTAAGGAATGTGTTTAGTGACGGCATCAGATTCCTAATTGATGGAGAAAGGTCTGGTGGCAAGAAAAGCTTCTTCCAGTAGGTTGTCAAGTGTTTTCGCTTGACGATACCATTCTTTTATGGTTGGTTTGGCCCTTGTTCCTGTAACTCGAATCCTAGCCCGGTATATCCGATTTTAGTTTTACACTATTTTGTACCTTACGCCTTTCTTACTCTCTGATCGAGGTTCTCGGCAATGAAAAACTACGTAAACAAAATCACACGTGTATATGTTGACATTTAAGAGATATACAGTCAAGAAAATCAAGAGCAATGGTGATATATATTCGGATTAGACACCAAAAAATAAACACTCAAAAAATGCCGACAATTTAAGGAATGTGTTTAGTGACGGCATCAGATTCCTAATTGATGGAGAAAGGTCTGGTGGCAAGAAAAGTTGCTTCCAGGAGGTTGTCAAGTGTTTTCGCTCGACGATTCAATTCTTAGGTGGTTGGTTTGGCGCTTGTTCCTGTAACTCGAATACTAGCCCGGTATATCCCATTTTAGTTTTACACCATTGTGAACATTCTGCCTTTTTCTCTCTCTGATAGAGGTTCTCGGCATTGAAAAATCTTCGGAAACTAAATCACACGTTTATATGTTGACATTTAAGAGATATACAATCAAGAAAATCAAGAGCAATGGTGATATATATATGTGAATTAGACACCACAAGATAAACACTCAAAAAATGGCTATAATTTAAGGAATGTTTTAAGTGACGGCATCAGATTCCTAATTGATGGAGAAATGTCTGATGGCAAGAAAAAGTGTTTCCAGGAGGTTGTCAAGTGTTTTCGCTCGACGATTCCATTCTTGGGTGGTTGCTTTTGCCCTTGAACCTGTAACTCGAATCCTAACCCGGTATATCCCGTTTTAGTTGTACACCATTGTGAAACTTACGCCTTTTTTACTCTCTGATCGAGGTTCTCGGTATTGAAAAATCTTCGAAACTAAATCACACGTGTATATGTTGACATTTAAGAGATATACAGTCAAGAAAATCAAGAGCAATGGTGATATATATGCGGATTAGACACCAAAAATAAACACTCAAAAAATGGCTACAATTTAAGGAATGTGTTTAGCGACGGCGACAGATTCCTAATTGATGGAGAAAGTCTGGTGGCAAGAAAAGCTGCTTCCAGGAGGTTGTCAAGTGTTTTCGCTCGACGATTCCATTCTTGGGTAGTTGGTATGGCCCTAGTTCATCTAACTCGAATCCTAGCCCGGTATATCCCATTTTTGTTTTACACCATTGTGAACCTTACGCCTTTTTTACTCTCTGATCGAGGTTCTCGGTATTGAAAAATCTTCGTAAACTAAATCACACGTGTATATGTTGACATTTAAGAGATATACAGTCAAGAAAATCAAGAGCAATGGTGATATATATGCGGATTAGACACCAAAAAATAAACACTCAAAAAATGGCTACAATTAAGGAATGTGTTTAGTGACGGCATCAGATTCCTAATTGATGGAGAAAGGTCTGGTGGCAAGAAAAGCTGCTTTTAGGAGGTTGTCAAGTCTTTTCGCTCGACGATCCCATTCTTGGGTGGTTGGTTTGGCCCTTGTTCCTGTAACTCGAATCCTAGCCCGGTGTATCCCATTTTAGTTTTACACCATTGTGAACCTTACGCCTTTTTTACTCTCTGATCGAGGTTCTTGTTACTGAAAAATCTTCGTAAACTAAATCACACGAGTATATGTTGACATTTAAGAGATACACAGTCAAGAAAATCAAGAGCAATGGTGATATATTTGCGGATTAGACACCAAAAGATAAACACTCAAAAAATGGTTATAATTTAAGGAATGTGTTTAGTGAAAGCCTCAGATTCCTAATTGATGGAGAAAGGTCTGGTGGCAGGAAAAGCTGCTTCCAGGAGGTTGTCAAGTGTTTTCGCTCGACGATTCCATTCTTGGGTGGTTGGTTTGGTCCTTGTTCCTGTAACTCGAATCCTAGCCCGGTATATCCCTTTTAGTTTTACTCCATTGTGAACCTTACGCCTTTTTTACTCTATGATAGTGGTTCTCGGCATTGAAAAATCTTCGTGAACTAAATCACACATGTATATGTATGTTCCTCTTTACTCTTAGAGTAAATTAGAATATATCATCTATAAAGACAATTATAAATTTATCCAGGTATGGTTTACATATCATGTTCATCATGTCCATAAATGCGGCTGGGGCATTGGTTAAACCAAATGGCATGACGGTAAATTCATGATGACCGTACCTTGTTCTGAAAGCAGTTTTAGGAATGTCCTCTTCGTGTACTTTCAGTTGATGATATGCTGAGCGTAAATCGATCTTAGAAAAGAATCGAGCTCCTTGAAGTTGATCGAACAGATCATCGATTCTCGGTAGTGGGTACTGATTCTTAATCGTAACCTTGTTCAATTCTCGGTAATCAATGCACATACGCATTGATCCATCCGTCTTTTTAACAAACAACACCGGGGCTCCCCACGTTGATGAACTTGGTTGTATAAAACCTTTGTCAAGAAGTTCGTCCAATTGTTTCTTCAGTTCCTGCATCCCCGTTGGTGCTAGTTGATATGGTGCTTTGGCAATCAATGTCGTCCCTGGTAGTAGGTGAATCCTAAATTCAACATCTCTATCAGGCGGTAATCCAGGTAACTCTTCTGGAAAAACATCTGAGAATTTAGATATTATAGGAATATCTTTTAATTCTTTTTTTTAGTATTAATGATTACTGAAATCATATATACTATTCCTCCTTTCCTTTCATAACTTGCAGCTTTCATCACAGAGATGAATTTTGTCGATCGGGTTGGCTTATCTCCTTTGATAATGATCTCTTCACCACTTGGTGTACTTACTTATACTGACTTTTGATCACATAAAATACTGGCACGATTGGCTACCAACCAATCCATTCCTAATACAACATCGAATCCAGCTAGATTCATTGGGTAAAGGTTAGCAAAGAAATGAGGGTTCAGGATTTCTATTCTTGCTCCCTGTAATATTTAGCTTACTTAATTGATTCTCCGTTTACTGTCTTCACCAGACAATCTTGTCGAAGTTTGGTTAAGGGTTGGTTGAGAAGTTGGTAGAAAGAAGTATTGATAAAACTTTGGTTTGCACCAGAGTCAAATAATACTTTGGCAAATATATTATTAACTAAGAACGTACATGCAATCACATCTGGAATTATCTTGGCTTCCTCAACTGTCAAAATGAATGCTCTGGCATTCTTCTTATGTCCTTCAGTTGTCTTAGCTTGGCTAGTTGTTGCTAGAGCTAGTTTCGGACAGTTTGGTTTAATGTGACCGGATTCTCCACAATTGAAGCATAGCCTATTGCTAGCTTTTGTTTGACATTCTTCCTCATTATGCCCTATTATGTGTCACTTGGGGAAAATCCACAGTCATCCTGATCTAACACCGTGCTGTTTTTGATTGCTTATCAAATTTCAGGGCGAAATTTCTTTCAAGTTGGGGATGATGTGACAAACCGAACTTTCAAGGTTAGTAACGTTTAATCTTGCGATCGTAACTCCTCGTTATTTCTTTCTAATGTGTCTGCTATAATTCCGTTAAACTTAAACGTAAGATAACCTTGTTAATTGGCATATTAGCATTTGTTGGGCCGCACATGTGTTGGACAACATATTCACACCTTAAAACTACACACTATATCGACCCACAATGATTACTGAGCCCAACTCACCTCTCGTATTCTTTGATCAACACGGCCCAGTTTTGTAACCAAAGAGGAAATAGGATCGGTCCACTTGTTAGGTTTTTGGCACTATAATTGGAGTGTACGTAACCTCCCTATCCCTCTCATCATCACCATATAACAAACCAAACCCTACTTCTCTTTTGCTTCGCGACGGCAGACCTCGAGACCCCCCCCCCCCCCTCTTCAAAGCATCATTCTATTGGATCAAGCTTGTGGTTAGTGATTTGTATTCGTGCTGAATCTTAATCGTTTGATCTTGTTTATATGTGTGCCAGATTAACACAAGGTGTTTTTATGTGATGATTGATATGATTATATATAATAGCTTAGGGTTTCATACTAGTATAGTTAAGTAATGGAAATTGGCATTCATGAATCGGTAATGAGTCTTTGATAATGTTTGTTAACATGTTGTTGATTGGTGGATGAAATTGATAATCTGATTCATTCATGAATGAAAATGTTGTTAGTTGGGTTGGAATCATGTAATCAAGATTGCGTAATCTGTAGTGTTGTATATTTTAATATTAAGGTTGGGGGATTATCAGATGATGATTGAAACTGTTAGAGGATTAGGGTTCGAGGGAAATGTGAAACTGCAACTATTTGGATCATGGAGTGTTTTGTCATATTGGGTTTCGACGAAAGACCAATGAGAACTCGACGAAACCTAGAGGTGTTTCGCGATATGAGAACTCGACGAAACTTAGAGGTGCTTCGTCGTGCATGGCTTTGACGAAATATGGTGTTACGTCGGCTGGGCTGCTATTGGGCCTGGGCTGGACTTTCTGTTGGGCTCCTCACACACTATTGTTTGTATAACCGTCTGGGTCTTGAACTAATGTGAACTCATACTAGTAGGAGGAATGTAATAATTGTCAAACCCATATTTGGAATTGACCGGTAAATGAACAGCATGGAATTCAACCGCCCACTATATGACATTATGATGCGTGTTTTAGTTGTTGTATTGCATGAATGAATGCTAAGACGTGCATGTTATTATGTGGGGATACTTGTGTAATATAAATAGTGGATATGTGACTTATGGTTACTAAACTAATCGATAATGGTAACCATTGTTGGAAACATGATTTGCTTATGATGAATAGCTCATTTAACTGTTAAGTGCTATTACGTAACATGCATGTGAATAGTGAACTTATCTGTTATGTGTGTTATGAATGATTGTTATCTATGTGATGATCCTTGCTACGAATACAAACTATGCACATACGTGAACAACGTGAACATAAACTGATTTCATGTACTTGAACATCATAGGCTTTGTCTGATTATGTGTGAACAAGTAATTAATCATACCGAGCAACCCAAGGTGAGTTCACTGCTCTTTTTTTTCCAAGCATGCGTCCCGGGGAGGGACATCTGGTAAATATTCCGGGGAGGAATATTGGGTAATAGGTTTGACTGGAACGTTAAACCGGAATGTTGGTTAATACACATCTATATCTATCACTCAAGTCCCTCCTACCGATTGTTGCCGGGGAGGCAACGGGGTATTAGTTAGTAGCGCTACTTAGGTTTGGCACCCTCACACCGCACCGGGGAGGTCGGTGATGAACTAATGACCCCCATCTTGACCATTGCTTTGATAGAGGCAATGGGGTTTAGGGCAAATAATCTGGAGCCATCTGCGGTAAGCGTGTGATTAACAACATCAAATCTGTGAAACATTTTAATTTGGTAAATGGTATCTAAACACGTTAACAAAACTTTGAACTCACCAGCGTCGTCTGACACACTTGTCTGCATGCTTGCAGGTCTGTAGGGTTATAGCATTGGGAACTTGCTGTCTGGAAGGCTGGAGTGGTCATGGGTCGAGATACATGGAATTGCAATACAAGTCTAATGGTTTTTACATGTGGTTTATAAAATACTTAACAACTGAGTTATGCTTCCGCTATATACAATGATTTGTATGTAACGTTGTACACTTTATGATAATGAATGAAAGTTTTATTTAAATATATTTATGATTTCAATGTGATTGGTGGCTAAGATCCTGGTTCGTCACACACCCCGCGGTGTTTCTGCAAGTGGTATTTTGGGGGTGTGACAGTTTGGTATCAGAGCCACTGGTTATAGTGAATTTAGTTTTTAAAACGTTTTTATAAAACCAGACTATAACCGAACAATTCTAAAAACGTGAATATGACCATGACACTCAGCTCCAGATTGCAAGGTTCGTCTCTCGTATACTCATTGTACTGCGTAACTAGTGAATACTTACATGTGATATTGCATGTGATTGCACGTTTAGCACAACAGTATGAATTCATGTACTACTTGCATGTGTTATATGACTGATAGAGTGGTATTCCCTAAACATTCGTGACTCGCGTTTCGTGATGCTTTTTGTTTGCTACTCGAGTTTGAGGAACCATTTGACATGAGTTAGGAGGAGCTGAGATGAGCATGCAAAACATAATATTATTGTGGGTGCACACATAATAATAATGTGGGGTGCATGCGAGTCCCAGTGAGGCTTAACAAGTGAAAAAGGGGTTTCGTTCCGTTATTTGATCGATGTGAAACATAACAAACCTATAGGGGTCATAGCAGTGATTGTCCCCTACTCGAACGTGAACTTTTCATTCCTGTCTAAATCCTTTCGAATCTCGATGCCATCGAGTATTACCTGAACACCCATCTGAACACCTAGAGAACCGTGTAGAATGTTAGGTGCTTATACGAACGTCCCTGAGTTGGATGTCGCAGCGTCAAATGATTGATCGATACCTTCCTCACTCCTCTTCGTTTGCTGGAACTCATGTATTGACGTCTTAGATCTCGAAGTGTGATCACTTCTGCAACACTCTCGTAACAGACCGTGTATTACTCAAACAACTTGCAACATCGATGGACAAAAGGATGAGCGTAGTACTTTACCAACCTCAGTATTTGGACGACCCCGACTACCGGCAACGAACATCAGCGAATTGACTTCAATCAAGTCCGTAACACTAGTCAGCGATTTATGGGAGTCAACTCTTACGAATTAATCGGGGCATAAGTGATGATAATTGACCATAGTGTGGCATGTGTAACTGCCAGCATAGTGAGTAGCGCTTTAGGACGTGGCTCAGAATGTGAAAAGATGGACTTTGATGGTGAAAAATCGTAGGGCTTCATTTCAAGCAACGACATTGGGGGCAGCAGTCACAGCGACAACAAGGTATTCGTAATCATAGCCTACAGTATGGAAATAAAGGTGCCTACAACATGGATTGGCCGTTGTTAAGTTAAGAAGACAACGACCAAAGGAACAATGATAGTACTAGAAATCCTTGTAATGAAAACAGCAACACTGGAAATGATGCTCATGGAAGGGCATTTAGGATTGGCGTGGGCGACGCCAGGATGGTGGCAACGTGGAAGCTTGTACGAGTAGCTAATCGCTTCGTCTCTGTTCTGCTTATCCCTGGTGCTTCTCGAAAGGCTGGTGGCAAGTTAATTGAAGCCTCATATGTTTATAGGGATGCAAATTCGACCGTGTGGGACAAGTTTTCGACATCAATCTTCCTTCTACTATCCACGATGGTGTTGATGCAGTAGTCAGTATGGATTGGTTAACCAGACATCACGCAGTTATACCCTGTGAGGGGAAAGTTGTCGTCTGTCATAAAGTATCCGAGTGGTGCAGAGGTTAGCATCAATTCAGCAATGAAGGCCAGAAGTGTCCACGGAAGGATTACCCCGCTATGATAGCAATCGTTACTGATGTCAAGGCTAAGGAAAAGAGGATTGAGGATCCACCAATTGTTCGTGATTTCTCCCTATGTGCTACCAGAAGGACTATCAGGTTTACCTTCACATCGTCATATGGAATATCAGATCGGTATCATGTCAGAAGCAGCCCTTATTACTAGTACTCTTTATTGTCTCACATCAGGAAGGTTGCAGGAACCGCCTAAGCAACTTCAGGAACTGTTGGACAGGAGTTTTATCGGACCTAGCTTTTCGCTTTGGGGAGCCTCATCTATATCTGTGGAGATAAGCCATTTCGTATGTATTATCGAGAACTTAACAAGGGGACCGTCAATAACCGTTTGCCTCAACTATGTATTGACAACCTGCCGACCAGATGCAAGGGTCAAGCTCCCATTCGAGGATTGACTAATGAACGAACTATCATCAGATGGAAGTCCAAGGGGAGAATGCTCTTAGAATGGCATATCGAACGCAATGCGGCCATTGCGACTTTGTACACCATGATCATCGAGATAAGCATCACACCAGCAGTTTAATGGATCACATGAATTGACCGTGTGCATTGATGACATTTTGGGTCATTTTCAGGAGGAAGGGACATCGTGGACGACATCAGTATCTTATTTTAGAGCTCCTGATGGAGGAGCCATTACGTGTGAAGTCTTGTTAAATGTAACATCTAGATTCGAGAGATACATTTTGATCATGTACCCAACGAAATGGGAAATACGCGTGGACTGTGCTAGGACCCATTTTGTTAGAAACCGATTGACACCAAAGATTCCTTCGAGGATACAACAATTTCTTGGTTTCGATGGATGCTGTTGTAGATTCATCACAGGATTTTCGAAGATCATGCAGCTTAACTCCATTAAGCACAGAAGGGTGCTGTGTTCGTGGGAGACAAAACAGGAGAACTTCTTTTCAGCTTTCGAATCCCAACTCTACAATGCACTGAGCATCGTCTTTGCCCGAGAGTGCGAGTGATCTACTGGTATACCTTAAGGGTTCGAATCAGAGTCCCAGCTACACATCGATGCAACACGAGAAAGTGATGGCTTACGTAGTGGATTTACAAGAAGAGTTACACGAGACCCAACCTGCGGTGGAACCCATGGTCTTTGGATTTGAGTTCGAGGCATTACTTGGACGGTACCAAATGCATTACCTAGACCGATCACAAGGGCCTCCCGTATACCGTTGTTTCGAAGGAGCTAAATCATGCAATGACATCGCTGGATGGAACTTTCGAATGATTGCGACTGTGGAACCTGAGCGTGCACGCGCTTTGCAGCTCACTATCGACTCTAACTTACCTGATCAGACTCGCTCTGTTCAAACTGGAAGAGGATTTTCAAGTTGAACCCATGCGGGGCATGGAGAAGCAACCTTTGGCAGGACGGACGATATTCGCTACCTCAAGGAACGAGTGTGGATCTCATTATATGGAAACTTTAGGAAACTTGTGTTGGGCAAAGCACACCGGCTTCGATATTCTAGATGTCTGGATTTTGATGAGAGATATTAGGACCTATAAATCTTGTACTGGTGATCGGGCATGAAGACCCACTTAGCAAAGTATGTGTATGATGTTTGACTTGTGGGAAAGTCAAGGTAGAGTATCAGCAACCGGCAACGCCCATATGGAAAATGAGAACAGACTGCCATGGATTTTATCGCTAGTCTACCTACAACTCGAAACAGAAACAATATCACCTGGGTGATCGATGATTGTCCCACGTAACCAGCACACTTTCTTGCAATCAAGGAAACTGACAAGTCTTCACAGCTTGTGAATATTCCTCTGAGAGAGGAGGCTTTTAGGCACGGGGTGCCAACTCCTGTTACCTCTGATTTTGAACTATACCTGATTTATGACAAGCAATGCACAACACTCTTGGTTCACGTCTAGACATGAGCATTGCTTATCAACATGGAATAGGCGGACAGAGTAAGCGAACCATCCCGACACTCGAAGACATGCTGCGAGCATGTGTGTGGTTGATTTAGTGAAAATTGGAAGGACACGTATCTTTGGTTACGTTCTACCGTAGCAGTCACCATTCTAGTATTCAGACAGCTCTGCTTGAGACATTGCATGGACAGTAACGCTAATCTCCTTGTTGGATTAAGATAGATGACAACCTAATCACAGGTCCAGGACCTGCACTCGAAACTCTTGGGAAGATTGCTTAGATCAGGATCGGCAACGCGTGACCGTCAGGAAAGCTGATAAGCTTAGGAAACACCGAGAGTTCGCTGGAGGCGAACGTATCAAAATCGAAAGTCTCACCCTGGGAGGGTGCGATACGCTTTTGAGAAACGTGGCAAGTTTAGTTTACGAAGCATTGGGACATTCGGATTTCTGGAACGGACCGGTGATATGACTCACAAACTCGAGTTACCTGACAAATTGGGTAACTGTCACAATGCCATTTATTCCGCGAATCTAAGGAAGTGTTTGTCCGACGGAAAACTAGTGATACCCTTATTAGAACCTAAGGCCAACGACAAGTTACAGTTGTCGTGTAATCTACCGAAATCATGGACCAAGACGTCAGGATCCGTTAGCATAGTCAAATTTCAATCGTGAGAGTTCGTTGGAATTTAAAACGTGGACCGAAGTTTTCATGGGAACGCAATAACCAGATGAAGCTCACGTATCCTAACCTGTTTAAAACTGTCGAATTGATTTCTGATGCAACTGGTGAATTTCGGGACGAAATTCCCTTTCAAGTTGGGGATGATGTGGCACCTGGGGAAAATCCCCAGTCATCCTGATCTAACACCGTGCTGTTTTGGATTGCTTATCAAATTTCAGGACGAAATTTCTTTCAAGTTGGGGATGATGTGACAAACCGAACTTTCAAGGTTAGTAACGTTTAATCTTGCGATCGTAACTCCTCGTTATTTCTTTCTAATGTGTCTGCTATAATTCCGTTAAACTTAAACGTAAGATAACCTTGTTAATTGGCATATTAGCATTTGTTGGGCCGCACATGTGTTGGACAACATATTCACACCTTAAAACTACAAACTATATTGGCCCACAATGATCACTGAGCCCAACTCACCTCTCGTATACTTTGATCAACACGGCCCAGTTTTGTAACGAAGGAGGTAATAGGATCGGCCCACTTGTTAGGTTTTTGGCACTATAATTAGAGTGTACGTAACCTCCCTATGCCTCTCATCATCACCATATAACAAACCAAACCCTACTTCTCTTTTTCTTCGCGATGGCAGACCTCGAGACCCCCCCCCCCTTCTTCGAAGCATCATTCTATTGGATCAAGCTTGTGGTTAGCGATTCGTATTCGTGCTGAATCTTACTCGTTTGATCTTGTTTATATGTGTGCCTGATTAACACAAGGTGTTTTTATGTGATGATTGATATGATTATATATAATAGCTTAGGGTTTCATACTAGTATAGTTAAGTAATGGAAATTGGCATTCATGAATCGGTAATGAGTCTTTGATAATGTTTGTTAACATGTTGTTGATTGGTGGATGAAATTGATAATCTGATTCGTTCATGAATGAAAATGTTGTTAGTTGGGTTGGAATCATGTAATCAAGATTGCGTAATCCGTGGTGTTGTATTTTGATATTAAGGTTGGGGGATTATCAGTTGATGATTGAAACTGTTAGAGGATTACGGTTCGAGGGAAATGTGAAACTGCAACTGTTTGGATCATGGAGTGTTTCTTCGTATTGGGTTTCGATGAAAGACCAATGAGAACTCGACGAAACCTAGAGGTGTTTCACCATATGAGAACTCGACGAAACTTAGAGGTGTTTCGTCGTGCATGGTTTTGACGAAATATGGTGTTACGTCGGCTGGGCTGCTATAGGGCCTGGGCTGGACTTTCTGTTGGGCTCCTCATACACTATTGTTTGTATAACCGTCTGGGTCTTGAACTAATGTGAACTCATACTAGTAGGAGGAATGTAATAATTGTCAAACCCATATTTGGAATTGACCAGTAAACGAACAGCATGGAATTCAACCGCCCACTTTATGACATTATGATGCGTGTTTTAGTTGTTGTATTACATGAACGAATGCTAAGACGTGCATGTTATTATGTGGTGATACTTGTGTAATATAAATAGTGGATATGTGACTTATGGTTACTAAACTAATCGATAATGGTAACCATTGTTGGAAACATGATTTGCTTATGATGAATAACTCATTTAACTGTTAAGTGCTATTACGTAACATGCATGTGAATAGTGAACTTATCTGTTACGTGTGTTATGAATGATTGTTATCTATGCGATGATCCTTGCTACGAATACACACTATGCACATACGTGAACAACGTGAACATAAACTGATTTCGTGTACCTGAACACTATAGACTTTGTCTGATTATGTGTGAACAAGTAACTAATCATACCGAGCAACCCAAGGTGAGTTCACTGCACTTTTTTTCCAAGCATGCGTCCCGGGGAGGGACATTAGGTAAATATTCCGGGGAGGAATATTGGGTAATGGGTTTGACTGGAATGTTAAACCGGAATGTTGGTTAATACACGTCTATATCTATCACTCAAGTCCCTCCTACCGATTGTTTCCAGGGAGGCACCGGGGTATTAGTTAGTAGCGCTACTTAGGTTTGGCACCCTCACACCGCACCGGGGAGGTCGGTGATGAACTAATGACCCCCATCTTGACCATTGCTTTGATAGAGGCAATGGGGTTTAGGGCAAATAATCTGGAGCCATCTGCGGTAAGCGTGTGATTAACAGCATCAAATCTGTGAAACGTTTTAATCTGGTAACTGGTATCTAAACACGTTAACAAAACTTTGAACTCACCCGCGTCGTCTGACACACTTGTCTGCATGCCTGCAGGTCTGTAGGGTTATAGCATTGGGAACTTGCTGTCTGGAAGGCTGGAGTGGTCATGGGTCGAGATACATGGAATTGCAATACAAGTCTAATGGTTTTTACATGTGGTTTATAAAATACTTAACAACTGAGTTATGCTTCCATTGTATACAATGATTTGTATGTAACGTTGTACACTTTATGATAATGAATGAAAGTTTTATTTAAATATATTTATGAGTTCAATGTGATTGGTGGCTAAGATCCTGGTACGTCACACGCCCCGCGGTGTTTCCGCAAGTGGTATTTTGGGGGTGTGACATACTCTCTTGCAGAAATTAAATTATCTTGCACATTTTCCATAATGTTTCTTTTTACAAGTCTTGCAGTAAGGTGCAGAGAAAGAACCTGTACTTTTCCCACAGTTGGAATTACCGTAGTGAAATTCCTGGGTAAGATTTTGAGCTAGGTTCTTTCTCTAGTTTTCCTCTTGTGTGCGTACCAATTCATTAGTCAGGGTGTTGGCTAGTTCTACTGCTTCTTTTATGGTTTGTGGTCTAGCCGTCTTGACTACGTGTCTGATCTCACTAATTAATCCCCAAATATAGCGGGAGATTAATATTGGTTCAGGTGAGGCTAAGGTTGGCACTATTCTAGCATATTCAAAGAATATGGTAGTGTAACTTTTGCAGTCTATTCCAGTCATTTTATGATTTAGGAACTTATTGATGATTTGTTCATTTTCATTGGGAGGATATAATTTTCTTTCAACCATTTCTTTAAAGTTGGTCCATTCCACATTATAAACTCTGTTACTTCCTCTAGACTGGAGAATAGTGTTCCACCATTCTAAGGCTGCATTCTTAAAAAGATTAGAAGGAAACATAATCTTATCTTCGTCTGCACATTTACTTATTTTTATGACTACTTTTCTATCCAACGTAATGTTGCAATGGCTCCTTCATTGCCTGAGAATTCTACTGGTTTACAGGCCAAGAATTCTTTATAAGAACAACTATAAGAGACGGTTATTCTTCTTTTAGGAAATGGAGCTTGGATTATTGGTCCGTTATCATTTACACTGTGACTTGGTTCAGTGTGTTGGCGTTTACTTCCATTTGCAAATTTATTATTTTCTACTTCTTTAACAGTCATGATAATATAAGGCATAGCATCTATAATTCCTTGTGCTACTATATGTTGGATGGCGCTGTTATCTATTTGGTCTGTTATTTTCATTATTCTAGTTTTCCTGATTTACTTCGTTCGACATCTGAATTGTAAACATTTATCAGGTATCAATATCACAGAATAAAGTTTAACATAGACATACAATATTCACATAAGCAGGTTGATCAAAAACGTTGAACATTGCGACTTTTACTATATATATATACGTATATATATATATATATATTGCATTGGTTACATACTACAACTGAAAATAAAATATACTAGTAGTTATGCATCCGTATCTATTTTAGTCTTATTGGTTATATATATATATATATATATATATATATATATATATATATATATATATTATCAAAATACAAAATTACACGCATATTGTCACACCCTCGATATTTCCACGTATTACTGGTGGGCCCGGTGGGGAGTATCGTGACGTAGTTGATATCATCATAGTCAAATAATCACAGTTCAATGCATAGCGGAAGTCTAAAAGTAATAATTATACAAACCGATTAAAAGTAACATAAAATATTACACAACGGATTGTAAAATGATCCACATGGGGATCTAAGATAAAAAGAAATATTGTTCAACAGATTTAAGCATCAAAAGCTTGCAAGACTCTTTATTTGATACTAGGAGTAGCCAGCCCATTTCGCTTAGTACCTGCACTTAACCTTTTTGGAAAATACGTCAGTTTAAACTGGTAAATACAATTAACCGACACTTTTGAAAATATTTAAGAAAACAGATTTAATGCACAAGGCACAAATATTCTTTTATAACCTGGGACAATTATTAAAAATAATCTTGTAAAAGATTTATATGTTTGTCATACATTCAAGATCCGGGATAGAAGCCGGAACAAGATTAATAGACACACCACATAATATAAACCCACGGCGAGTTATCCTCAACAAGCGGGTATATCTTTTTACATACGCACTGGCAGGTGTATGCCTACACCCCGTGCTTAAGTCGTGGCCATTTCAATGAATGAGCCGAGGATATCCAGGACATGGTCATTAACCCCCCAAAGGCTTAAAACAAACAAAACAGATTAAACGGGTTATCTCAATAATTTAACAATTATTCGATTAAAGATTCAATACCCGACCAAGCGGTATTATTAAATACCGTATCCCAAGCCCGTATAACGGAAAAATAAGTTAAAATTATTTACCTGAGCAAAATATAGTTTTTATCCTAACCGTATATCAATCAGCAAGTACAGATAGCTTTTACCGGGCTCCTAATCTGGAACGAAGGTTTTTAATAACCTATTAGATTCCTAACGGGTCTTACTTACGTTTAAACTTATAAAAGAGGTTAAATAGTAATCTGAGGTTCTGGTCTAAAATGATCAGTAAAAATATATATTTGTACCAATTATATCAGTAAGATATTGTATATATGTGAAATTTATCGTTTATAGCCAAACTATGCAACGTAGGGGCATTTTGGTCATTTCACATAAGCTTTAAGGGTTAAATTTGGAAATCTGATTTCAAAACTTTTACTTACCGTTAAAGTATAAAAATTTACTTATAATATCAGTAGGTAATGAGTTTTAGGTGTCAAATATAGTTTTAACCCATACTATGCGTTTTAAAAGCGTAAAAGTCGGTATATGGCGATTTTCGGGTTATTTAAAGAAATCTGAGTTTTTGATCAGTTTCTAAAGCTTAAAATATTTTATTTAACATATGAAATCAGTAGAAAAGGGTTTGGTATCAAAATGATATGTAAAACTCATTTTATCAAAGAAAAGGGCAATTTCGTCAATACCGAATTTACATTAAAACTTTATAGTTTAATCAGTTTAAAATTTAATAAAAATTTCCAAAAATCCCTAAATATTATATTATATCAGTAGGTGTAAAGTTTGGTGACAAAATTTGGGTTTGAATGTGATTTATACTAAAAATGCCATTTAAATAATAAAAATCCTTCAATTTCCGAAATAGAGCATAACTCCTAATTTAGACAACAAACTGATGTCAAATTTTTAGGACATGCTTATAAATCAGTAATAAAGGTTTTTGTCCTCTCACATTTTCAAAAATCTTGTTTTTATATCATAAGGGCATAATGGTCAAGTTTTAAGCAATTAACGGAAACATGCAAATGATTCGGATTTCAAAGGAACCATATTGTATAATCTCCGAGGGTTATACTAACACGTAATATGGTCCTAATGGAACCCTAAGGCATATCTAAACTAAGCTAAATCGGGTCAGAACTGAAAGTCAAAGCAAAAGTCTACTTTTGCGACTTTCGGTTGCGAACCGAGCCTAAACTCATAATTGTCGGGGTGAACATGCCTAAACATGTTCTTATATTATTTACCAAGTTATTTTAGTGTTAAAACATGTTCCATAACTTCTACAATATCAGTTATGAATTTATTTGCAAAAATTGATTATGTTGACTTTTTATTAATAAGTTTGACCCGACAATTGACCAAGTAAAAGTGATAATCAGTAGGTGCCCTTTTAAGGGTTTATTACCTACATAATTACCAACTCATAGCCACTTTTAATTCGAATAATGGCTGGACCGTTTGTGATTAATCACAAGGTCAAAGCTTAATTACGATAACTTTGACTTTCGGTCATTAAACTAATAAAACTTGAACTTAGGAGGCTAAGAATGCTTACAAGAGTACTTGGCACGAGTTTGGAACCTTAGAAAACTTCCTTGAGCTCCAGGAGGCTCCAAAGAGTGAGTTGTGAAGTGATTTTTCAAGTGTGAAATGAACAAGTGCAAATACTTGTAACACCCGTTAAGTTAATTTAAGGTTTAATGAATCTTTTACGAAAACAATCATGTAATTACAATTACATATGCATTGGAAATACGGGTTTACTAAAACTTTTACAAATCATAAGTTATTCTACATCACGTGGTTGAATTCTTTGTTTAAAATTTACAACGTAGCAAAGTGCGGAAGCGTGTATCTATATTGTGTTCGGTTCTTCGTTGAGCTTGATCGTCTTCCGGCATCCCAAAGTGTACCTACATTTCATAAACATGAAATGCTTTAGGCTTACGGGGTTTAAATCATGTCCAAACGAGTACGGGAAACAATTGATGTTCAAAAGAAAACAAGGACTTGAAAATAATCTCCACCGTAACTTACGGTGGCACCGTAAGTTACGGTGGCCCCTGAGTTCATACTCTTCTATCGTACAACAGTAGGTTACCACCGTAACCAAATCAGCTCCACCGTAACTTACGGTATTATCGGGAGAGTTGGCAAGGTAGCTTACCGCCTTGAATTACCGGAGGAGCTAAGTGGAATCCATGGCACATTCCACGTGTCGCAATTAAGAAAGTGCCTAGCAGACGAAACGGCCTATATCCATTACGATGGTATCGAAGTGGATAATAGTCTGAATTATGCGGTAAGACCGGTGGAGATTTTAGACAGAAAGGTCAAACATTTACGAAATAAACAAATTGACCAAGTCAAAGTCAAATGGGAGCATAGGAAAGGTTCGGACACTACATGGGAGTCCGAAGAGGAGATGAGACGTCTTCACCCTACATTATTTGGTACGTACTTCGGTTTCGGGGACGAAACCCTTTTTAAGGGGGGTGGACTTGTAACACCCCGAAAATATAAAACTTTATATTGTAACTATAAAGTATAAATAGACGAGAAATTATTAACTAGAAACTTTTAACCTAGTCAATTACAAGACTAGAAATAGCCTATAATAGGGTTAAAAACTACTAAATAATATGTTGAAGAAAGTTGAGGGACCTTAGTTGTTAAATGTGTAACTAAAATAGATAAAAAAAATTAATAAACCAAACACCCCATTTGAGGAGTGCTGGTCGACCAAAAAGGAGCAGGGGGCGACACCCCCAAATTCAAAACCCTAAAACTTCCTAAAATCTGCAAATTGAAGTCTCAATTCAAGTTGAAATCGGAATTAGAACCTAGAATTGTGATCCTCATTGCAAGAGGATTCTAAGGTATGTAAAATTTGATGAAATCTCTTTACTTGAATTTCTCATGATTTTGGAAAATCTGAAGATTTATGTTGCATTTGTGTTATGTGGTTAGATTAGAATTGATATGGTGATTAAAAGTAAAACCTAGCCAATTTCATGTGAAATCATGACCAAATTCAGGAAATTTCCATGAACACCTTGAAGGTGGGTTGTGGGTTTTACATGATGATGATGAACACTAGGGTTAGAGTGATTATTCTAATGCAATTCGATTTTAGAAGGTGATTTCAGAAAAGTATGATGTTTAAATGCTATATGATGACTTTATTGAAGTTAAGTTAACTAATTAGCAAACTATAAACATGAATATTAATGATGTAGAAATTCTGCCCTCATAGTGTTTGTAGAAATGCCTCAAAGAAGGCTTAAAAATGGAAATTCAGAGCTTTAACGCATAAGTATGATGTTTCGGTATATTATGCAAAATGAGGTCTAAAGAGAGTTCTAAACATGTCTTGAATTGAACTCTATAGGACAAGATACCGGAACGTCGAGTGGACAAGCCGGTGGTGATTCGCGGTTGAAGGGCGTGCGTTAAGGTATGTAACTTAACCCGTTACATTTGGTAGATTGGAGGTTTATATAATGTGTACTTGAATTTTTATATGAGAGTTGTTTTGAATTAAGCGATGAAGTCGATACATTGAATGATTGATAAAGCTTGGTTTGAACTCGTTGGTAGTTGTCATATAGGAGGATTCCTTAGACGAGCCAAACGGGTCGGATAACCAAGTAAAGTATGGTTAATGCTTCGGAATATGGTTGATTGTTCTTTGATATTGGTTAATATATAACATGTTTGAACTACTAGAATTTGATGTAGTGGTTGCTAGAAAAGTAAATTCCAAGAGTTGGGTTTGAGTGAAATGTACAAAACAAACAAGACATGGATTTCTAGGTACTACCGTAAATTGCGGTAGTACCGTAATTTACGGTAAAGGTCAGATATGTTACGGCGTGGATCTCCTGGTTTACGGTGACCAAACATTTCCAGGACTCAACGTAAATTACGGTGATACCGTAATTTACGGTGGATCCAGAATAGCTTTTATGTTTTTGTTATTCCCAATGTGATGTTAAACCTTGTGATTATATTATATAACTACGTCAAAACTAATGTTTTTAACGGTTTTGATCATAGGTAAATTGGTGGATCTTACGGGTGGCGATCAAGTGATTAATGAAGAACCGAACACTACATTTTGAAGCTTCCGCAAATGTTTTTATCATACTTAGATTTTGTTCATGGGTTGTAAATAATTAATTAAACAAATGTTGAAATTTCCAACCTAGTCATTAGATGACTAAGGTTTATGTCACTTATTAAACTTATGTTAATCTATTATCTTTTGGTATAAATTAGTGATTAATTCAAGTATAAAATTAAGGGTGTTACAAGTTAACACCTCGAAAATATAAAACTTTATATTGTAACTATAAAGTATAAATGGACGAGAAATTATTAACTAGAAAGTTTTAACCTAGTTAATTACAAGACTAGAAATAGCCTATAATAGGGTTAAAAACTACTAAATAATATGTTGAAGAAAGTTGAGGGACCTTAGTTGTTAAATGTGTAACTAAAATAGATAAAAAAAAATAATAAACCAAACACCCCATTTGAGGAGTGCTGGTCGACCAAGAAGGAGCAGGGGGCGACACCCCCAAATTCAAAACCCTAAAACTTCCTAAAATCTGCAAATTGAAGTCTCAATTCAAGTTGAAATCGGAATTAGAACCTAGAATTGTGATCCTCATTGCAAGAGGATTCTAAGGTATGTAAAATTTGATGAAATCTCTTTACTTGAATTTCTCATGATTTTGGAAAATCTGAAGATTTATGTTGCATGTGTGTTATGTGGTTAGATTAGAATTGATATGGTGATTAAAAGTAAAACCTAGCCAATTTCATGTGAAATCATGACCAAATTCAGGAAATTTCCATGAACACCTTGAAGGTGGGTTGTGGGTTTTACATGATGATGATGAACACTGGGGTTAGAGTGATTATTCTAATGCAATTCGATTTTAGAAGGTGATTTCAGAAAAGTATGATGTTTAAATGCTATATGATGACTTTATTGAAGTTAAGTTAACTAATTAGCAAACTATAAACATGAATATTAATGATGTAGAAATTCTGCCCTCATAGTGTTTGTAGAAATGCCTCAAAGAAGGCTTAAAAATGGAAATTCAGAGCTTTAACGCATAAGTATGATGTTTCGGTATATTATGCAAAATGAGGTCTAAAGAGAGTTCTAAACATGTCTTGAATTGAACTCTATAGGACAAGATACCGGAACGTCGAGTGGACAAGCCGGTGGTGATTCGCGGTTGAAGGGCGTGCGTTAAGGTATGTAACTTAACCCGTTACATTTGGTAGATTGGAGGTTTATATAATGTGTACTTGAATTTTTATATGAGAGTTGTTTTGAATTAAGCGATGAAGTCGCTACATTGAATGATTGATAAAGCTTGGTTTGAACTCGTTGGTAGTTGTCATATAGGAGGATTCCTTAGACGAGCCAAACGGGTCGGATAACCAAGTAAAGTATGGTTAATGCTTCGGAATATGGTTGATTGTTCTTTGATATTGGTTAATATATAACATGTTTGAACTACTAGAATTTGATGTAGTGGTTGCTAGAAAAGTAAATTCCAAGAGTTGGGTTTGAGTGAAATGTACAAAACAAACAAGACATGGATTTCCAGGTACTACCGTAAATTGCGGTAGTACCGTAATTTACGGTAAAGGTCAGATATGTTACGGCGTGGATCTCCTGGTTTACGATGACCAAACATTTCCAGGACTCACCGTAAATTACGGTGATACCGTAATTTACGGTGGATCCAGAATAGCTTTTATGTTTTTGTTATTCCCAATGTGATGTTAAACCTTGTGATTATATTATATAACTACGTCAAAACTAATGTTTTTAACGGTTTTGATCATAGGTAAATTGGTGGATCTTACGGGTGGCGATCAAGTGATTAATGAAGAACCGAACACTACATTTTGAAGCTTCCGCAAATGTTTTTATCATACTTAGATTTTGTTCATGGGTTGTAAATAATTAATTAAACAAATGTTGAAATTTCCAACCTAGTCATTAGATGACTAAGGTTTATGTCACTTATTAAACTTATGTTAATCTATTATCTTTTGGTATAAATTAGTGATTAATTCAAGTATAAAATTAAGGGTGTTACAAGTTAACACCCCGAAAATATAAAACTTTATATTGTAACTATAAAGTATTAATGGACGAGAAATTATTAACTAGAAACTTTTAACCTAGTTAATTACAAGACTAGAAATAGCCTATAATAGGGTTAAAAACTACTAAATAATATGTTGAAGAAAGTTGAGGGACCTTAGTTGTTAAATGTGTAACTAAAATAGATAAAAAAAAATAATAAACCAAACACCCCATTTGAGGAGTGCTGGTCGACCAAGAAGGAGCAGGGGGCGACACCCCCAAATTCAAAACCCTAAAACTTCCTAAAATCTGCAAATTGAAGTCTCAATTCAAGTTGAAATCGGAATTAGAACCTAGAATTGTGATCCTCATTGCAAGAGGATTCTAAGGTATGTAAAATTTGATGAAATCTCTTTACTTGAATTTCTCATGATTTTGGAAAATCTGAAGATTTATGTTGCATGTGTGTTATGTGGTTAGATTAGAATTGATATGGTGATTAAAAGTAAAACCTAGCCAATTTCATGTGAAATCATGACCAAATTCAGGAAATTTCCATGAACACCTTGAAGGTGGGTTATGGGTTTTACATGATGATGATGATGAACACTAGGGTTAGAGTGATTATTCTAATGCAATTCGATTTTAGAAGGTGATTTCAGAAAAGTATGATGTTTAAATGCTATATGATGACTTTATTGAAGTTAAGTTAACTAATTAGCAAACTATAAACATGAATATTAATGATGTAGAAATTCTGCCCTCATAGTGTTTGTAGAAATGCCTCAAAGAAGGCTTAAAAATGGAAATTCAGAGCTTTAACGCATAAGTATGATGTTTCGGTATATTATGCAAAATGAGGTCTAAAGAGAGTTCTAAACATGTCTTGAATTGAACTCTATAGGACAAGATACCGGAACGTCGAGTGGACAAGCCGGTGGTGATTCGCGGTTGAAGGGCGTGCGTTAAGGTATGTAACTTAACCCGTTACATTTGGTAGATTGGAGGTTTATATAATGTGTACTTGAATTTTTATATGAGAGTTGTTTTGAATTAAGCGATGAAGTCGCTACATTGAATGATTGATAAAGCTTGGTTTGAACTCGTTGGTAGTTGTCATATAGGAGGATTCCTTAGACGAGCCAAACGGGTCGGATAACCAAGTAAAGTATGGTTAATGCTTCGGAATATGGTTGATTGTTCTTTGATATTGGTTAATATATAACATGTTTGAACTACTAGAATTTGATGTAGTGGTTGCTAGAAAAGTAAATTCCAAGAGTTGGGTTTGAGTGAAATGTACAAAACAAACAAGACATGGATTTCCAGGTACTACCGTAAATTGCGGTAGTACCGTAATTTACGGTAAAGGTCAGATATGTTACGGCGTGGATCTCCTGGTTTACGGTGACCAAACATTTCCCGGACTCACCGTAAATTACGGTGATACCGTAATTTACGGTGGATCCAGAATAGCTTTTATATTTTTGTTATTCCCAATGTGATGTTAAACCTTGTGATTATATTATATAACTACGTCAAAACTAATGTTTTTAACGGTTTTGATCATAGGTAAATTGGTGGATCTTACGGGTGGCGATCAAGTGATTAATGAAGAACCGAACACTACATTTTGAAGCTTCCGCAAATGTTTTTATCATACTTAGATTTTGTTCATGGGTTGTAAATAATTAATTAAACAAATGTTGAAATTTCCAACCTAGTCATTAGATGACTAAGGTTTATGTCACTTATTAAACTTATGTTAATCTATTATCTTTTGGTATAAATTAGTGATTAATTCAAGTATAAAATTAAGGGTGTTACAAGTTAACACCCCGAAAATATAAAACTTTATATTGTAACTATAAAGTATAAATGGACGAGAAATTATTAACTAGAAACTTTTAACCTAGTTAATTACAAGACTAGAAATAGCCTATAATAGGGTTAAAAACTACTAAATAATATGTTGAAGAAAGTTGAGGGACCTTAGTTGTTAAATGTGTAACTAAAATAGATAAAAAAAAATAATAAACCAAACACCCCATTTGAGGAGTGCTGGTCGACCAAGAAGGAGCAGGGGGCGACACCCCCAAATTCAAAACCCTAAAACTTCCTAAAATCTGCAAATTGAAGTCTCAATTCAAGTTGAAATCGGAATTAGAACCTAGAATTGTGATCCTCATTGCAAGAGGATTCTAAGGTATGTAAAATTTGATGAAATCTCTTTACTTGAATTTCTCATGATTTTGGAAAATCTGAAGATTTATGTTGCATGTGTGTTATGTGGTTAGATTAGAATTGATATGGTGATTAAAAGTAAAACCTAGCCAATTTCATGTGAAATCATGACCAAATTCAGGAAATTTCCATGAACACCTTGAAGGTGGGTTGTGGGTTTTACATGATGATGATGAACACTAGGGTTAGAGTGATTATTCTAATGCAATTCGATTTTAGAAGGTGATTTCAGAAAAGTATGATGTTTAAATGCTATATGATGACTTTATTGAAGTTAAGTTAACTAATTAGCAAACTATAAACATGAATATTAATGATGTAGAAATTCTGCCCTCATAGTTTTTGTAGAAATGCCTCAAAGAAGGCTTAAAAATGGAAATTCAGAGCTTTAACGCATAAGTATGATGTTTCGGTATATTATGCAAAATGAGGTCTAAAGAGAGTTCTAAACATGTCTTGAATTGAACTCTATAGGACAAGATACCGGAACGTCGAGTGGACAAGCCGGTGGTGATTCGCGGTTGAAGGGCGTGCGTTAAGGTATGTAACTTAACCCGTTACATTTGGTAGATTGGAGGTTTATATAATGTGTACTTGAATTTTTATATGAGAGTTGTTTTGAATTAAGCGATGAAGTCGCTACATTGAATGATTGATAAAGCTTGGTTTGAACTCGTTGGTAGTTGTCATATAGGAGGATTCCTTAGACGAGCCAAACGGGTCGGATAACCAAGTAAAGTATGGTTAATGCTTCGGAATATGGTTGATTGTTCTTTGATATTGGTTAATATATAACATGTTTGAACTACTAGAATTTGATGTAGTGGTTGCTAGAAAAGTAAATTCCAAGAGTTGGGTTTGAGTGAAATGTACAAAACAAACAAGACATGGATTTCCAGGTACTACCGTAAATTGCGGTAGTACCGTAATTTACGGTAAAGGTCAGATATGTTACGGCGTGGATCTCCTGGTTTACGGTGACCAAACATTTCCAGGACTCACCGTAAATTACGGTGATACCGTAATTTACGGTGGATCCAGAATAGCTTTTATATTTTTGTTATTCCCAATGTGATGTTAAACCTTGTGATTATATTATATAACTACGTCAAAACTAATGTTTTTAACGGTTTTGATCATAGGTAAATTGGTGGATCTTACGGGTGGCGATCAAGTGATTAATGAAGAACCGAACACTACATTTTGAAGCTTCCGCAAATGTTTTTATCATACTTAGATTTTGTTCATGGGTTGTAAATAATTAATTAAACAAATGTTGAAATTTCCAACCTAGTCATTAGATGACTAAGGTTTATGTCACTTATTAAACTTATGTTAATCTATTATCTTTTGGTATAAATTAGTGATTAATTCAAGTATAAAATTAAGGGTGTTACAAGTTAACACCCCGAAAATATAAAACTTTATATTGTAACTATAATGTATAAATGGACGAGAAATTATTAACTAGAAACTTTTAACCTAGTTAATTACAAGACTAGAAATAGCCTATAATAGGGTTAAAAACTACTAAATAATATGTTGAAGAAAGTTGAGGGACCTTAGTTGTTAAATGTGTAACTAAAATAGATAAAAAAAATAATAAACCAAACACCCCATTTGAGGAGTGCTGGTCGACCAAGAAGGAGCAGGGGGCGACACCCCCGAATTCAAAACCCTAAAACTTCCTAAAATCTGCAAATTGAAGTCTCAATTCAAGTTGAAATCGGAATTAGAACCTAGAATTGTGATCCTCATTGCAAGAGGATTCTAAGGTATGTAAAATTTGATGAAATCTCTTTACTTGAATTTCTCATGATTTTGGAAAATCTGAAGATTTATGTTGCATGTGTGTTATGTGGTTAGATTAGAATTGATATGGTGATTAAAAGTAAAACCTAGCCAATTTCATGTGAAATCATGACCAAATTCAGGAAATTTCCATGAACACCTTGAAGGTGGGTTGTGGGTTTTACATGATGATGATGAACACTAGGGTTAGAGTGATTATTCTAATGCAATTCGATTTTAGAAGGTGATTTCAGAAAAGTATGATGTTTAAATGCTATATGATGACTTTATTGAAGTTAAGTTAACTAATTAGCAAACTATAAACATGAATATTAATGATGTAGAAATTCTGCCCTCATAGTGTTTGTAGAAATGCCTCAAAGAAGGCTTAAAAATGGAAATTCAGAGCTTTAACGCATAAGTATGATGTTTCGGTATATTATGCAAAATGAGGTCTAAAGAGAGTTCTAAACATGTCTTGAATTGAACTCTATAGGACAAGATACCGGAACGTCGAGTGGACAAGCCGGTGGTGATTCGCGGTTGAAGGGCGTGCGTTAAGGTATGTAACTTGACCCGTTACATTTGGTAGATTGGAGGTTTATATAATGTGTACCTGAATTTTTATATGAGAGTTGTTTTGAATTAAGCGATGAAGTCGCTACATTGAATGATTGATAAAGCTTGGTTTGAACTCGTTGGTAGTTGTCATATAGGAGGATTCCTTAGACGAGCCAAACGGGTCGGATAACCAAGTAAAGTATGGTTAATGCTTCGGAATATGGTTGATTGTTCTTTGATATTGGTTAATATATAACATGTTTGAACTACTAGAATTTGATGTAGTGGTTGCTAGAAAAGTAAATTCCAAGAGTTGGGTTTGAGTGAAATGTACAAAACAAACAAGACATGGATTTCCAGGTACTACCGTAAATTACGGTAGTACCGTAATTTACGGTAAAGGTCAGATATGTTACGGCGTGGATCTCCTGGTTTACGGTGACCAAACATTTCTAGGACTCACCGTAAATTACGGTGATACCGTAATTTACGGTGGATCCAGAATAGCTTTTATATTTTTGTTATTCCCAATGTGATGTTAAACCTTGTGATTATATTATATAACTACGTCAAAACTAATGTTTTTAACGGTTTTGATCATAGGTAAATTGGTGGATCTTACGGGTGGCGATCAAGTGATTAATGAAGAACCGAACACTACATTTTGAAGCTTCCGCAAATGTTTTTATCATACTTAGATTTTGTTCATGGGTTGTAAACAATTAATTAAATAAATGTTGAAATTTCCAACCTAGTCATTAGATGACTAAGGTTTATGTCACTTATTAAACTTATGTTAATCTATTATCTTTTGGTATAAATTAGTGATTAATTCAAGTATAAAATTAAGGGTGTTACAAATTAACACCCCGAAAATATAAAACTTTATATTGTAACTATAAAGTATAAATAGACGAGAAATTATTAACTAGAAACTTTTAACCTTGTTAATTACAAGACTAGAAATAGCCTATAATAGGGTTAAAAACTACTAAATAATATGTTGAAGAAAGTTGAGGGACCTTAGTTGTTAAATGTGTAACTAAAATAGATAAAAAAAAATAATAAACCAAACACGCCATTTGAGGAGTGCTGGTCGACCAAGAAGGAGCAGGGGGCGACACCCCCATATTCAAAACCCTAAAACTTCCTAAAATCTGCAAATTGAAGTCTCAATTCAAGTTGAAATCGGAATTAGAACCTAGAATTGTGATCCTCATTGCAAGAGGATTCTAAGGTATGTAAAATTTGATGAAATCTCTTTACTTGAATTTCTCATGATTTTGGAAAATCTGAAGATTTATGTTGCATGTGTGTTATGTGGTTAGATTAGAATTGATATGGTGATTAAAAGTAAAACCTAGCCAATTTCATGTGAAATCATGACCAAATTCAGGAAATTTCCATGAACACCTTGAAGGTGGGTTGTGGGTTTTACATGATGATGATGAACACTAGGGTTAGAGTGATTATTCTAATGCAATTCGATTTTAGAAGGTGATTTCAGAAAAGTATGATGTTTAAATGCTATATGATGACTTTATTGAAGTTAAGTTAACTAATTAGCAAACTATAAACATGAATATTAATGATGTAGAAATTCTGCCCTCATAGTTTTTGTAGAAATGCCTCAAAGAAGGCTTAAAAATGGAAATTCAGAGCTTTAACGCATAAGTATGATGTTTCGGTATATTATGCAAAATGAGGTCTAAAGAGAGTTCTAAACATGTCTTGAATTGAACTCTATAGGACAAGATACCGGAACGTCGAGTGGACAAGCCGGTGGTGATTCGCGGTTGAAGGGCGTGCGTTAAGGTATGTAACTTAACCCGTTACATTTGGTAGATTGGAGGTTTATATAATGTGTACTTGAATTTTTATATGAGAGTTGTTTTAAATTAAGCGATGAAGTCGCTACATTGAATGATTGATAAAGCTTGGTTTGAACTCGTTGGTAGTTGTCATATAGGAGGATTCCTTAGACGAGCCAAACGGGTCGGATAACCAAGTAAAGTATGGTTAATGCTTCGGAATATGGTTGATTGTTCTTTGATATTGGTTAATATATAACATGTTTGAACTACTAGAATTTGATGTAGTGGTTGCTAGAAAAGTAAATTCCAAGAGTTGGGTTTGAGTGAAATGTACAAAACAAACAAGACATGGATTTCCAGGTACTACCGTAAATTGCGGTAGTACCGTAATTTACGGTAAAGGTCAGATATGTTACGGCGTGGATCTCCTGGTTTACGGTGACCAAACATTTCCAGGACTCACCGTAAATTACGGTGATACCGTAATTTACGGTGGATCCAGAATAGCTTTTATGTTTTTGTTATTCCCAATGTGATGTTAAACCTTGTGATTATATTATATAACTACGTCAAAACTAATGTTTTTAACGGTTTTGATCATAGGTAAATTGGTGGATCTTACGGGTGGCGATCAAGTGATTAATGAAGAACCGAACACTACATTTTGAAGCTTCCGCAAATGTTTTTATCATACTTAGATTTTGTTCATGGGTTGTAAACAATTAATTAAACAAATGTTGAAATTTCCAACCTAGTCATTAGATGACTAAGGTTTATGTCACTTATTAAACTTATGTTAATCTATTATCTTTTGGTATAAATTAGTGATTAATTCAAGTATAAAATTAAGGGTGTTACAAGTTAACACCCCGAAAATATAAAACTTTATATTGTAACTATAAAGTATAAATGGACGAGAAATTATTAACTAGAAACTTTTAACCTAGTTAATTACAAGACTAGAAATAGCCTATAATAGGGTTAAAAACTACTAAATAATATGTTGAAGAAAGTTGAGGGACCTTAGTTGTTAAATGTGTAACTAAAATAGATAAAAAAAATAATAAACCAAACACCCCATTTGAGGAGTGCTGGTCGACCAAGAAGGAGCAGGGGGCGACACCCCCAAATTCAAAACCCTAAAACTTCCTAAAATCTGCAAATTGAAGTCTCAATTCAAGTTGAAATCGGAATTAGAACCTAGAATTGTGATCCTCATTGCAAGAGGATTCTAAGGTATGTAAAATTTGATGAAATCTCTTTACTTGAATTTCTCATGATTTTGGAAAATCTGAAGATTTATGTTGCATGTGTGTTATGTGGTTAGATTAGAATTGATATGGTGATTAAAAGTAAAACCTAGCCAATTTCATGTGAAATCATGACCAAATTCAGGAAATTTCCATGAACACCTTGAAGGTGGGTTGTGAGTTTTACATGATGATGATGAACACTCGGGTTAGAGTGATTATTCTAATGCAATTCGATTTTAGAAGGTGATTTCAGAAAAGTATGATGTTTAAATGCTATATGATGACTTTATTGAAGTTAAGTTAACTAATTAGCAAATTATAAACATGAATATTAACGAAGTAGAAATTCTGCCCTCATAGTGTTTGTAGAAATGCCTCAAAGAAGGCTTAAAAATGGAAATTCAGAGCTTTAACGCATAAGTATGATGTTTCGGTATATTATGCAAAATGAGGTCTAAAGAGAGTTCTAAACATGTCTTGAATTGAACTCTATAGGACAAGATACCGGAACGTCGAGTGGACAAGCCGGTGGTGATTCGCGGTTGAAGGGCGTGCGTTAAGGTATGTAACTTAACCCGTTACATTTGGTAGATTGGAGGTTTATATAATGTGTACTTGAATTTTTATATGAGAGTTGTTTTGAATTAAGCGATGAAGTCGCTACATTGAATGATTGATAAAGCTTGGTTTGAACTCGTTGGTAGTTGTCATATAGGAGGATTCCTTAGACGAGCCAAACGGGTCGGATAACCAAGTAAAGTATGGTTAATGCTTCGGAATATGGTTGATTGTTCTTTGATATTGGTTAATATATAACATGTTTGAACTACTAGAATTTGATGTAGTGGTTGCTAGAAAAGTAAATTCCAAGAGTTGGGTTTGAGTGAAATGTACAAAACAAACAAGACATGGATTTCCAGGTACTACCGTAAATTGCGGTAGTACCGTAATTTACGGTAAAGGTCAGATATGTTACGGCGTGGATCTCCTGGTTTACGGTGACCAAACATTTCCAGGACTCACCGTAAATTACGGTGATACCGTAATTTACGGTGGATCCAGAATAGCTTTTATGTTTTTGTTATTCCCAATGTGATGTTAAACCTTGTGATTATATTATATAACTACGTCAAAACTAATGTTTTTAACGGTTTTGATCATAGGTAAATTGGTGGATCTTACGGGTGGCGATCAAGTGATTAATGAAGAACCGAACACTACATTTTGAAGCTTCCGCAAATGTTTTTATCATACTTAGATTTTGTTCATGGGTTGTAAATAATTAATTAAACAAATGTTGAAATTTCCAACCTAGTCATTAGATGACTAAGGTTTATGTCACTTATTAAACTTATGTTAATCTATTATCTTTTGGTATAAATTAGTGATTAATTCAAGTATAAAATTAAGGGTGTTACAAGTTAACACCCCGAAAATATAAAACTTTATATTGTAACTATAAAGTATAAATGGACGAGAAATTATTAACTAGAAACTTTTAACCTAGTTAATTACAAGACTAGAAATAGCCTATAATAGGGTTAAAAACTACTAAATAATATGTTGAAGAAAGTTGAGGGACCTTAGTTGTTAAATGTGTAACTAAAATAGATAAAAAAAAATAATAAACCAAACACCCCATTTGAGGAGTGCTGGTCGACCAAGAAGGAGCAGGGGGCGACACCCCCAAATTCAAAACCCTAAAACTTCCTAAAATCTGCAAATTGAAGTCTCAATTCAAGTTGAAATCGGAATTAGAACCTAGAATTGTGATCCTCATTGCAAGAGGATTCTAAGGTATGTAAAATTTGATGAAATCTCTTTACTTGAATTTCTCATGATTTTGGAAAATCTGAAGATTTATGTTGCATGTGTGTTATGTGGTTAGATTAGAATTGATATGGTGATTAAAAGTAAAACCTAGCCAATTTCATGTGAAATCATGACCAAATTCAGGAAATTTCCATGAACACCTTGAAGGTGGGTTGTGAGTTTTACATGATGATGATGAACACTAGGGTTAGAGTGATTATTCTAATGCAATTCGATTTTAGAAGGTGATTTCAGAAAAGTATGATGTTTAAATGCTATATGATGACTTTATTGAAGTTAAGTTAACTAATTAGCAAATTATAAACATGAATATTAATGAAGTAGAAATTCTGCCCTCATAGTGTTTGTAGAAATGCCTCAAAGAAGGCTTAAAAATGGAAATTCAGAGCTTTAACGCATAAGTATGATGTTTCGGTATATTATGCAAAATGAGGTCTAAAGAGAGTTCTAAACATGTCTTGAATTGAACTCTATAGGACAAGATACCGGAACGTCGAGTGGACAAGCCGGTGGTGATTCGCGGTTGAAGGGCGTGCGTTAAGGTATGTAACTTAACCCGTTACATTTGGTAGATTGGAGGTTTATATAATGTGTACTTGAATTTTTATATGAGAGTTGTTTTGAATTAAGCGATGAAGTCGCTACATTGAATGATTGATAAAGGTTGGTTTGAACTCGTTGGTAGTTGTCATATAGGAGGATTCCTTAGACGAGCCAAACGGGTCGGATAACCAAGTAAAGTATGGTTAATGCTTCGGAATATGGTTGATTGTTCTTTGATATTGGTTAATATATAACATGTTTGAACTACTAGAATTTGATGTAGTGGTTGCTAGAAAAGTAAATTCCAAGAGTTGGGTTTGAGTGAAATGTACAAAACAAACAAGACATGGATTTCCAGGTACTACCGTAAATTGCGGTAGTACCGTAATTTACGGTAAAGGTCAGATATGTTACGGCGTGGATCTCCTGGTTTACGGTGACCAAACATTTCCAGGACTCACCGTAACTTACGGTGATACCGTAATTTACGGTGGATCCAGAATAGCTTTTATGTTTTTGTTATTCCCAATGTGATGTTAAACCTTGTGATTATATTATATAACTACGTCAAAACTAATGTTTTTAACGGTTTTGATCATAGGTAAATTGGTGGATCTTACGGGTGGCGATCAAGTGATTAATGAAGAACCGAACACTACATTTTGAAGCTTCCGCAAATGTTTTTATCATACTTAGATTTTGTTCATGGGTTGTAAATAATTAATTAAACAAATGTTGAAATTTCCAACCTAGTCATTAGATGACTAAGGTTTATGTCACTTATTAAACTTATGTTAATCTATTATCTTTTGGTATAAATTAGTGATTAATTCAAGTATAAAATTAAGGGTGTTACAAGTTAACACCCCGAAAATATAAAACTTTATATTGTAACTATAAAGTATAAATGGACGAGAAATTATTAACTAGAAACTTTTAACCTAGTTAATTACAAGACTAGAAATAGCCTATAATAGGGTTAAAAACTACTAAATAATATGTTGAAGAAAGTTGAGGGACCTTAGTTGTTAAATGTGTAACTAAAATAGATAAAAAAAAAATAATAAACCAAACACCCCATTTGAGGAGTGCTGGTCGACCAAGAAGGAGCAGGGGGCGACACCCCCAAATTCAAAACCCTAAAACTTCCTAAAATCTGCAAATTGAAGTCTCAATTCAAGTTGAAATCGGAATTAGAACCTAGAATTGTGATCCTCATTGCAAGAGGATTCTAAGGTATGTAAAATTTGATGAAATCTCTTTACTTGAATTTCTCATGATTTTGGAAAATCTGAAGATTTATGTTGCATGTGTGTTATGTGGTTAGATTAGAATTGATATGGTGATTAAAAGTAAAACCTAGCCAATTTCATGTGAAATCATGACCAAATTCAGGAAATTTCCATGAACACCTTGAAGGTGGGTTGTGGGTTTTACATGATGATGATGAACACTAGGGTTAGAGTGATTATTCTAATGCAATTCGATTTTAGAAGGTGATTTCAGAAAAGTATGATGTTTAAATGCTATATGATGACTTTATTGAAGTTAAGTTAACTAATTAGCAAACTATAAACATGAATATTAATGATGTAGAAATTCTGCCCTCATAGTGTTTGTAGAAATGCCTCAAAGAAGGCTTAAAAATGGAAATTCAGAGCTTTAACGCATAAGTATGATGTTTCGTTATATTATGCAAAATGAGGTCTAAAGAGAGTTCTAAACATGTCTTGAATTGAACTCTATAGGACAAGATACCGGAACGTCGAGTGGACAAGCCGGTGGTGATTCGCGGTTGAAGGGCGTGCGTTAAGGTATGTAACTTGACCCGTTACATTTGGTAGATTGGAGGTTTATATAATGTGTACTTGAATTTTTATATGAGAGTTGTTTTGAATTAAGCGATGAAGTCGCTACATTGAATGATTGATAAAGCTTGGTTTGAACTCGTTGGTAGTTGTCATATAGGAGGATTCCTTAGACGAGCCAAACGGGTCGGATAACCAAGTAAAGTATGGTTAATGCTTCGGAATATGGTTGATTGTTCTTTGATATTGGTTAATATATAACATGTTTGAACTACTAGAATTTGATGTAGTGGTTGCTAGAAAAGTAAATTCCAAGAGTTGGGTTTGAGTGAAATGTACAAAACAAACAAGACATGGATTTCCAGGTACTACCGTAAATTGCGGTAGTACCGTAATTTACGGTAAAGGTCAGATATGTTACGGCGTGGATCTCCTGGTTTACGGTGACCAAACATTTCCAGGACTCACCGTAAATTACGGTGATACCGTAATTTACGGTGGATCCAGAATAGCTTTTATATTTTTGTTATTCCCAATGTGATGTTAAACCTTGTGATTATATTATATAACTACGTCAAAACTAATGTTTTTAACGGTTTTGATCATAGGTAAATTGGTGGATCTTACGGGTGGCGATCAAGTGATTAATGAAGAACCGAACACTACATTTTGAAGCTTCCGCAAATGTTTTTATCATACTTAGATTTTGTTCATGGGTTGTAAATAATTAATTAAACAAATGTTGAAATTTCCAACCTAGTCATTAGATGACTAAGGTTTATGTCACTTATTAAACTTATGTTAATCTATTATCTTTTGGTATAAATTAGTGATTAATTCAAGTATAAAATTAAGGGTGTTACAAGTTAACACCCCGAAAATATAAAACTTTATATTGTAACTATAAAGTATAAATGGACGAGAAATTATTAACTAGAAACTTTTAACCTAGTTAATTACAAGACTAGAAATAGCCTATAATAGGGTTAAAAACTACTAAATAATATGTTGAAGAAAGTTGAGGGACCTTAGTTGTTAAATGTGTAACTAAAATAGATAAAAAAAAATAATAAACCAAACACCCCATTTGAGGAGTGCTGGTCGACCAAGAAGGAGCAGGGGGCGACACCCCCAAATTCAAAACCCTAAAACTTCCTAAAATCTGCAAATTGAAGTCTCAATTCAAGTTGAAATCGGAATTAGAACCTAGAATTGTGATCCTCATTGCAAGAGGATTCTAAGGTATGTAAAATTTGATGAAATCTCTTTACTTGAATTTCTCATGATTTTGGAAAATCTGAAGATTTATGTTGCATGTGTGTTATGTGGTTAGATTAGAATTGATATGATGATTAAAAGTAAAACCTAGCCAATTTCATGTGAAATCATGACCAAATTCAGGAAATTTCCATGAACACCTTGAAGGTGGGTTGTGGGTTTTACATGATGATGATGAACACTAGGGTTAGAGTGATTATTCTAATGCAATTCGATTTTAGAAGGTGATTTCAGAAAAGTATGATGTTTAAATGCTATATGATGACTTTATTGAAGTTAAGTTAACTAATTAGCAAACTATAAACATGAATATTAATGATGTAGAAATTCTGCCCTCATAGTGTTTGTAGAAATGCCTCAAAGAAGGCTTAAAAATGGAAATTCAGAGCTTTAACGCATAAGTATGATGTTTCGGTATATTATGCAAAATGAGGTCTAAAGAGAGTTCTAAACATGTCTTGAATTGAACTCTATAGGACAAGATACCGGAACGTCGAGTGGACAAGCCGGTGGTGATTCGCGGTTGAAGGGCGTGCGTTAAGGTATGTAACTTGACCCGTTACATTTGGTAGATTGGAGGTTTATATAATGTGTACTTGAATTTTTATATGAGAGTTGTTTTGAATTAAGCGATGAAGTCGCTACATTGAATGATTGATAAAGCTTGGTTTGAACTCGTTGGTAGTTGTCATATAGGAGGATTCCTTAGACGAGCCAAACGGGTCGGATAACCAAGTAAAGTATGGTTAATGCTTCGGAATATGGTTGATTGTTCTTTGATATTGGTTAATATATAACATGTTTGAACTACTAGAATTTGATGTAGTGGTTGCTAGAAAAGTAAATTCCAAGAGTTGGGTTTGAGTGAAATGTACAAAACAAACAAGACATGGATTTCCAGGTACTACCGTAAATTACGGTAGTACCGTAATTTACGGTATAGGTCAGATATGTTACGGCGTGGATCTCCTGGTTTACGGTGACCAAACATTTCCAGGACTCACCGTAAATTACGGTGATACCGTAATTTACGGTGGATCCAGAATAGCTTTTATATTTTTGTTATTCCCAATGTGATGTTAAACCTTGTGATTATATTATATAACTACGTCAAAACTAATGTTTTTAACGGTTTTGATCATAGGTAAATTGGTGCATCTTACGGGTGGCGATCAAGTGATTAATGAAGAACCGAACACTACATTTTGAAGCTTCCGCAAATGTTTTTATCATACTTAGATTTTGTTCATGGGTTGTAAACAATTAATTAAACAAATGTTGAAATTTCCAACCTAGTCATTAGATGACTAAGGTTTATGTCACTTATTAAACTTATGTTAATCTATTATCTTTTGGTATAAATTAGTGATTAATTCAAGTATAAAATTAAGGGTGTTACAAGTTGGTAATCAGAGCTCAAGGTTGTCAATAAGTGTTCGGTTCAAGCTTGATCGATCGTCCGGTAAGAATTAACTTATTTTGTTAATAAATTATGTACTACGTAAAGAATGAGAAATGAACAATATGCATGAAAAGAGTGTGTAAGCTCACTCAAAAACAAGAAATGCATGAAATAAGAATGATTAAATCAAGTTACGAACTTGATTGAATTGAAACAAGAATGATTAAATCAAGTTACGAACTTGATTGAATTGAAACAAGAATGATTAAACCAAGTTACGAACTTGATTGAATTGAAACAAGAATGATTAAATCAAGTTACGAACTTGATTGAATTGAAACAAGAATGATTAAATCAAGTTATGAACTTGATTAAATCAAAACAAGTAAAGCATGTGTTGTAAATGGAATGTTTAACAATCTATGTAAACATTTCAGAAATAGAGATGGCTGATGGAGGTAATGATAATGCGCTGCCAAGAGTCACCGAACAAATAAGGGAAGTGATTGCCGAAGAGATTGGAAAGGCGATCGAAAACAGTTTGTCGGGCTTTATTGATAAAATTCAAAACACAGTTTTATCAATAGTAGAAGAGAGAATCAAGAAATTGGAAGATGATTCCAATTCAGCAAAGGAAAAGCATGGTGGACGAAAGCCTTGTTCATACAAGGAATTCATGGCCTGTAAACCACCAATATATAATGGAGAGGTTGATCCAATTGTGTGCCAACGATGGCTAAGTGATATCGAAGGAGTATTCGAGAGAACTCATTGTGATGAAAACGACTACGTAGCTTATGGTACGGGTCAATTAAGAGGTCAAGCGAAAGACTGGTGGGATAACAAAAAGAAGGAGATTGGAGGTGAAGCGGCTAAGGGCATGACATGGGAGGAGTTTAAGACGCCGTTTCTTAAACACCATAGTCCCAAAGCGGTCATAAATAGAATCAAGGAAGAGTTCATGCAACTCAGACACAAGGGTGAATCCATAGACAAGATCACGGGGATGTTTATGGACAAGATAAAGTTCTGTGATGATTTGGTGACAAACGAAGAACAAAAGGTCTATTACTACCATAACATGCTAAGTGCAGAGTATAGAGAGTTCATAACCCCTTCAAAATACGAGACCCTTACCAAGATTGTCAATGCTGCTCGGGAAAGGGAGATCGAATTGAAAAAGAGCATAGAACGGGGTGAACGAAGGGCACAAGATGTGAATCCAAGCCCTACTAAGAAGGCACGAACAAACGAAAGCGCAAAGAAATCTGATACGAAAGGCGGGTCGCCAAGTTGCAGAATCTGCGGGAAGGGTCATAAAGGTGAATGCCGTTAAAAGGATAAGCCTTGTCCCATATGCAAGAAAACGGGACATATGGCTATATCATGCCCGGAGAAAGTGACGGTTTGTTACAATTGTTATCGAACGGGTCACAAGAAGTCGGAATGCCCGGAACTGGTTGGAAAGAAGGATGGGCAGGAACCGAAAGGTGAAGCCCCGAAAGCAAAGGCAAGATCTTTTCAACTAACCGCCGCAGAAGCAAAGGTTGAACCTGACGTGGTCTTAGGTATATTTGCTGTAAATTCAATTCCTGCACACGTGTTATTTGATACGGGTGCGAATAAATCCTTTGTTTCATATGGACTTATTCGACATCCTTCATTTATTCTAACAAAATTACCTGTGCCTTTAGAAGTAGAGATAGGTAATAACAAAAGCTTTATTGTTTGTGATGTATGTGAAAATTGTAAACTGAGCATCGACGATGAAGAATATTTGATAAATCTAATCCCGATGTCGATGGGAGAATTTCAAGTAGTCGTTGGGATGGATTGGCTATCTCGACACCATGCAAAGGTCGTGTGCTTCCGTAAAGAGATAAAACTAACATCTCCGAGCGGGAAACACGTCACCATTTATGGCGAAAAAGGAGGCAACCCCATAGTATGCTCAATGTTGAAAGCTCACAAGCTAATGAAGTGAGGATGCAAGGCATTCATAATATACGCTAATGAGCCCGAGAAAGAATCACGAAAGATTGGAGATGTACTGGTAGTACGAGATTATGAAGATGTTTTTCCGGAAGATTTACCGGGGATACCGCCTGAACGGGAAGTAGAGTTCGGGATCGAATTGATTCCGGGCGCGAAACCCGTAGCAAAAGCCCCGTACCGACTTGCACCGTCGGAATTACAAGAGTTCATGTCCCAAATCCAAGACCTGCTTGACAAGGGATTCATAAGGCCGAGTGTGTCTCCTTGGGGCGCACCGGTAATGTTCGTGAGAAAGAAAGACGGGAGCATGCGCATGTGTATTGATTACCGAGAGTTAAACAAACTCACGGTAAAGAACCGATACCCGCTCCCGAGGATAGATGATTTATTCGACCAACTACAAGGTGCGAACTGGTTTTCCAAAATTGACCTTAGATCGGGGTATCACCAACTAAAGGTCAAAGAAGAAGATGTGCCGAAGACGGCTTTCCGCACGAGATACGGACATTACGAATTCCTCGTAATGTCATTTGGGCTAACAAACGCACCTGCGGCTTTCATGGACCTCATGAACCGGGTTTGCAAGCCAATGCTGGATAAGTCGGTCATCGTGTTTATCGATGATATATTGGTGTATTCGAAAAGTGAAGCTGAACACGCACATCACTTACAAGAAGTGTTAGAGACCCTTAGACGAGAGAAGCTATACGCAAAATTCTCTAAATGTGCCTTTTGGTTACGAGAGGTACAATTTCTTGGCCATGTCATAAGTGCCGACGGTGTATTGGTGGATCCGTCAAAGATAGAGGCTGTGTCAAAATGGAATCCTCCAAAGAACCCTTCTGAAATTAGAAGCTTTTTGGGACTTGCGGGATACTATAGGAGATTCATCCAAGATTTTTCCAAGATTGCGTCACCGCTAACAAAGCTAACCCAAAAGAAAGCAAAGTTTATTTGGGGAATCGATCAAGAAAAAGCATTTCAAACGCTAAAAGAAAAGCTAACTCAAGCTCCGGTACTGACATTGCCGGACGGAGTCGAAGACATGGAGGTTTATTCGGATGCTTCACTATCGGGACTCGGTTGCGTACTGATGCAACGGGGCAAGGTAATAGCCTATGCCTCGAGACAATTGAAGATACATGAGAAGAAATATCCCACACACGATCTCGAGTTGGCAGCGGTAGTGTTTGCATTAAAAATATGGAGGCACTACTTGTATGGGGTAAAGTGCACCATATTCACCGACCACAAGAGTTTGAAATACTTCTTCGATCAGAAGGAGTTAAATATGCGACAAAGGCGATGGCTGGAAACGGTGAAAGACTATGATTGCGAAATACGTTATCACCCAGGAAAGGCTAATGCGGTGGTGGATGCTTTGAGCAGAAAAACAGATTATGTCCCGATACGAGTAAGATCGATGCAACTCGTGGTAACCTCGGGTATACTTGAACGTATTCGAGAGGCGCAATTAGAAGCAGTAAAAGAAGAAAATTAGAAGAAAGAAAGAATAATTGGTCAGTTGAAAGATTTGTCGGATGGGAATCACGGGTTAAAGGCTCGATCCAGAAGGATATGGGTCCCACATACCTGTGGAGTGAAGGCGCTTCTACTTAATGAAGCTCATAAATCCCGTTATTCAATTCATCCGGGTGCGACCAAGATGTACAATGATTTGAAACAAAATTATTGGTGGCCCGGAATGAAGAGAGATGTGGCGAAGTACGTGGAAAAATGCTTGACATGTTTACAAGTCAAGGCGGAGCATCAGAAACCATACGGCAAACTCCAACCGTTAGAAATTCCAGTTTGGAAATGGGAACATATCACAATGGACCTACTAACCAAGTTGCCTAAAACGAGTCGTGGTTTCGATGCCATATGGGTAGTGGTAGATAGATTGACGAAAAGTGCTCACTTCATTCCAATACGTGAGACTTATACGTCAGAAAAGATGTCAGAGGTTTACACGAATGAAATAATAGCACGTCATGGGGTACCGGTGTCTATCGTGTCTGATAGGGATACCCGGTTTACTTCGAATTTTTGGAGAGATTTCCAAGAGCAAATGGGGACCAAATTGTTCATTAGCACTGCGTACCATCCTCAAACGGATGGACAAAGTGAAAGAACGATACAAACATTAGGGGACATGCTACGGGCGTGTATAATCGACTTTGGAGGCAGTTGGGATGTTCACTTACCGTTAGTCGAGTTTTCGTATAACAACAGTTACCAATCTAGTATTAAGATGGCACCATACGAAATGCTTTACGGTAGGAAGTGTCGAACCCCGGTATGTTGGGGTGAAGTGGGTCCACGTGAACTCGCCCACCAAGATATAGTACGAGCCACGAATGAAAAGATCGGTAAAGTTCGGGCAGACTTGAAAGCGGCTCAAGACAGGCAAAAGGCGTATGCTGATAAAAGGAAAAGGCCGATTGAATTCCAAGTTGGTGACATGGTCATGCTAAAAGTCTCCCCATGGAAAGGTGTTATTAGATTCAGAAAGAGGGGGAAGCTAAGCCCAAGGTTTATTGGACCATTTAAAATTATCGGGAGAGTTGGCAAGGTAGCTTACCGCCTTGAATTACCGGAGGAGCTAAGTGGAATCCATGGCACGTTCCACATGTCGCAATTAAGAAAGTACCTAGCAGACGAAACGGCCTATATCCGTTACGATGATATCGAAGTGGATAATAGTCTGAATTATGCGGTAAGACCGGTGGAGATTTTAGACAGAAAGGTCAAACATTTACGAAATAAACAAATTGACCAAGTCAAAGTCAAATGGGAGCATAGGAAAGGTTCGGACACTACATGGGAGTCCGAAGAGGAGATGAGACGTCTTCACCCTACATTATTTGGTACGTACTTCGGTTTCGGGGACGAAACCCTTTTTAAGGGGGTGGACTTGTAACACCCCGAAAATATAAAACTTTATATTGTAACTATAAAGTATAAATAGACGAGAAATTATTAACTAGAAACTTTTAACCTAGTTAATTACAAGACTAGAAATAGCCTATAATAGGGTTAAAAACTACTAAATAATATGTTGAAGAAAGTTGAGGGACCTTAGTTGTTAAATGTGTAACTAAAATAGATAAAAAAAAAATAATAAACCAAACACCCCATTTGAGGAGTGCTGGTCGACCAAGAAGGAGCAGGGGGCGACACCCCCAAATTAAAAACCCTAAAACTTCCTAAAATCTGCAAATTGAAGTCTCAATTCAAGTTGAAATCGGAATTAGAACCTAGAATTGTGATCCTCATTGCAAGAGGATTCTAAGGTATGTAAAATTTGATGAAATCTCTTTACTTGAATTTCTCATGATTTTGGAAAATCTGAAGATTTATGTTGCATGTGTGTTATGTGGTTAGATTAGAATTGATATGGTGATTAAAAGTAAAACCTAGCCAATTTCATGTGAAATCATGACCAAATTCAGGAAATTTCCATGAACACCTTGAAGGTGGGTTGTGGGTTTTACATGATGATGATGAACACTAGGGTTAGAGTGATTATTCTAATGCAATTCGATTTTAGAAGGTGATTTCAGAAAAGTATGATGTTTAAATGCTATATGATGACTTTATTGAAGTTAAGTTAACTAATTATCAAACTATAAACATGAATATTAATGATGTAGAAATTCTGCCCTCATAGTGTTTGTAGAAATGCCTCAAAGAAGACTTAAAAATGGAAATTCAGAGCTTTAACGCATAAGTATGATGTTTCGGTATATTATGCAAAATGAGGTCTAAAGAGAGTTCTAAACATGTCTTGAATTGAACTCTATAGGACAAGATACCGGAACGTCGAGTGGACAAGCCGGTGGTGATTCGCGGTTGAAGGGCGTGCGTTAAGGTATGTAACTTGACCCGTTACATTTGGTAGATTGGAGGTTTATATAATGTGTACTTGAATTTTTATATGAGAGTTGTTTTGAATTAAGCAATGAAGTCACTACATTGAATGATTGATAAAGCTTGGTTTGAACTCGTTGGTAGTTGTCATATAGGAGGATTCCTTAGACGAGCCAAACGGGTCGGATAACCAAGTAAAGTATGGTTAATGCTTCGGAATATGGTTGATTGTTCTTTGATATTGGTTAATATATAACATGTTTGAACTACTAGAATTTGATGTAGTGGTTGCTAGAAAAGTAAATTCCAAGAGTTGGGTTTGAGTGAAATGTACAAAACAAACAAGACATGGATTTCCAGGTACTACCGTAAATTACGGTAGTACCGTAATTTACGGTAAAGGTCAGATATGTTACGGCGTGGATCTCCTGGTTTACGGTGACCAAACATTTCCAGGACTCACCGTAAATTACGGTGATACCGTAATTTACGGTGGATCCAGAATAGCTTTTATATTTTTGTTATTCCCAATGTGATGTTAAACCTTGTGATTATATTATATAACTACGTCAAAACTAATGTTTTTAACGGTTTTGATCATAGGTAAATTGGTGGATCTTACGGGTGGCGATCAAGTGATTAATGAAGAACCGAACACTACATTTTGAAGCTTCCGCAAATGTTTTAATCATACTTAGATTTTGTTCATGGGTTGTAAACAATTAATTAAACAAATGTTGAAATTTCCAACCTAGTCATTAGATGACTAAGGTTTATATCACTTATTAAACTTATGTTAATCTATTATCTTTTGGTATAAATTAGTGATTAATTCAAGTATAAAATTAAGGGTGTTACAATAAAGGGCCTTATATAGGATTTTTAGAGCTCCAAGATCATTCC
Organism: Helianthus tuberosus; assembly: GCA_030545235.1. Taxonomy (NCBI): domain Eukaryota; kingdom Viridiplantae; phylum Streptophyta; class Magnoliopsida; order Asterales; family Asteraceae; genus Helianthus; species Helianthus tuberosus. The sequence goes on from CM060451.1 coordinate 24,324,995, forward strand.
ATCTGCAAATCTATAGTAACCAGATGATCCCATGTGTCCCTAGTGCATGAAAAACTATTGGCTCAGACCCTGGTATCAAGAAATTGCATGCAAAGGCGGTGTAACAGGCTGAACATGCAGTTGTCCTGATTTTTGGTCGCTGGCACTTCTCACGCGGGCCGCGTATGACTCTTAAGGAGTCTACGCGGGCCGCGAGGCTCCTCTTTGACCGGAAATCAACTTTCATTAATTGCAGTTTTAGTCCCTGGTCCATATTTAATTAAAATAACTTTCTTTTATTGCATTTATGGCCCCCATAGTTAACTTTTAAGGGCCTTGGGTCATAAACTAACTCCGTTAAGCTCCCGGTTAGTTGTACGGTTACCCGAAAAGTCTCTAAAGAGCGTAGAAACCCCACGAAATCAATATTTATAATATGTGGAAGCATAATGAAGTATTACAAAGCTTTGGGATCATTAAAAGGTCACTCAGAGGTAACGTTTAACATGTTGACACATTTAACCCTTAAGCTTTGTAAAATTTTCAATTTAAGCACAGACGGCTTTCTATGCCTGACAATTTTATTCATCAAAGAATACGAACATCTTACGAGATCATTCAGAGGCACGAGCTTGGCATGATGACACATTTGATCCTTGTACTTACATATTTACATTGTTTGACAATTTTAGTCCTTCCAGATCAATCCATTACACGTTTGAAGTCCATGACACGTGTCTTTATTATATTGGTCGTGATTTTACGAGGTGTTACATCCTCACCCCCTTAAAAGAAATCTCGACCTCGAGATTTACTGGAATAAATGAAGGTACTTCTGCTTCATTGTGGATTCAACCTCCCACGTGTATTCTGGGCCTCTTCGGGCATCCCATTTTACCTTACAATCGGCACATGCTTCTTTCGAAGCTTCTTAACCTGCCAATCCTTGATCGACAAAGGTTTTTCAACGAACTTCAAGCTCTCATCTATTTTCACGTCCTTGTGCGACATTGCTAGCGACTCATCAGCTAGACATTTCTTTAGGTTGCAGATGTGGAACACATTATGTATTCCACTGAGCTCTTCTGGCAGATTTAGCTTATAAGCTACGGTTCCGGCACATTCGATGATCTCTAATGGTCCTATGTATCTTGGGCTTAGTTTGCCCTTTTTGCCAAAACGCATCACCCCTTTCCAGGGTGATACCTTAAGTAACACTTTGTCGCTGACGTGATTGTCGCGGGTCACGCAAATTTAATCCCAATAACAACTATATAGATAGTGGCAAGTGGGTATCGAACACAGGGAGTTTGTGGAATATGTATTATTTGAAAGTTTATCTAATTTTAACTAAATTAATCTAATTGCAAAAGAAATAAAATTCGAGAGTTTATGTGAGTGAATTGGTTTTAGACTAAATTAAACTAAGTAAATTGCAAGAGAAAAGTTTGGTTGTAAGCAAATTAGAGACAAATGACCATCCTAGATTTCCGGTTTGTTTCGACATTCATATTATCATTCCACTAGAAAGAACTACATAGACATAGCTCATGCGTGATTACTTGCAGTGATGAAAGGGAACTAAGTACTCAGATTCCTAGAACGTGAGGTTGTTACCCGATGATCAATCAACCCTTACCCAATCCTAATTCTACCCATGATATCTCGATTGCCAACGGCACCAAGAACGTATGGTTTCAAACTAGAAAATCATAAGAATTAACAAGTTACTAACAAACAATCACACACCATAACAAACCAACCATAAAGATAAGGATTGCTATTCTAGAAATTAGGAAATCAAATATAAAATGTCTCAAACAAACCTTCAATCTAGGACGATCATAAAGTGTTTAGCCACACATGGCTCGAATCAACATCATAACAAAAGTTCCAATGTTCATCCAAATCAAAAACACAAAACAAATGTTAGAGATTGTTTGCAACCAAGTATCCACAGCCAAAATCACCCCTAGGATGCTCCAAAACCGACCAACCATCAGAATACTTGAAAAGTCACAATAAAAACTAACTTAATGAGGCAGTTACACGTTTTCTCGCAGCCACCACCGTAATTTACGGTCATACCGTAAATTACGGTACACATATAAGTGTTACGGTACAGGTAGACTGATTTACGGTGAGAAAAATGGCCAATTCATGTCCACCGTAAATTACGGTGGGACCGTAATTTACGGTGACAAGCTTATTGTTTTGCCTTGTTTCAATGCTGCCGCCAATAGCCCCTAATGCACGTGATGTATGTTGTTGATGTGATGATTATGTTGTTTACCTTGTGCCTCTCGAACCAAACCATCTCAAAGTTAACGTGGTTGCCCCCAAGTCTCGTGATGTTGGACGATGTGATGATGATGACTTGATGTTTTAAGATGATCGATTCTTGTTGACTTTCTTGCCGTCCAGATGATGGATGTTATTCTTGATTTTCTGTGAATAAAATCCCTTCACGTGATTACTGCCTCTCTCCACTAAGAAGTCGGCCCAATGATGATGTTCTTATTAGCGGCCCATGTTCCTTCCAAATCGTCCCACGTGTGATGATCACTCTTGAAACCGAAGCCCAAGTCAGCGAGCCCATATGTGCAGCCAACTCTCAAGTCAGCCAAAGTGATGATAATGTTTTTGACTTCAAGATGTTGCCATTTTATTCCTCTTCCCAAGTCTGCATGTTGATATCTCCACAATTAATATCTTGCATGTGCACCTGATGCCCACCTCCTAATTTTTAAGTGGATCATGTGTTTGTATAATGTTTAACATGGTCCAATCATCTCAAAATCCAACTTGAGCCAACCCACTTGTTGCAACTTCCATTTAATCATCATAAAGGCATATTTTATGCACTTAAGTACCTACAAAACCAAACAACTCGTAGTTACTAAGTTCAAGCAAATAACCAAGTAAAACATGGAATTTTAATCTTTTTAAACCATTTAAGGGTTGTCCTACGGACCACCCGTCACATCCCCACACTTACCCGTTGCTTGTCCCAAGCAACCCATTCAAAAACTATTTCAAAACAAGTGATCAATGTAAACCAAGCAAAAACAAGCAATCCTTTTACTAACCCCTTTTTAACACCCAACTAATGCACCCCTCACTATGTCTCTCCTCTCGGTTACAGGTAAGCACTAGCAATATGAGCTAGACACACAAAGGCTAACGGGCGGTTGCACAATTATAGGCTTGTACCTAAATCGATCCTTCTCCTAACAAGTGCCAAACATGAATGCAAATCAAAGGGACTTTCAAGGTTGTAACGTGGCTAAGTGTATGGGTAGGAAATGGAATATATATGAAGTAGCGAAAATTTAACCCGGTCTTTTTATTACACAATGAAATAAATAACACATAACTACTATATACAAGATAACTCACACATCCTTCTTTTTCATTTTTTTTTCATTGCTTTTTTTTTTCTTTTTCTTTTCTTTTCTTTTCTTTTTTTTTATATTTTTTTTAACAACATAGCAAACATAACATAGCAACAACGAAACATTCAACATAACAAATCTAAACACCACTATAACAACTACTAACACTATAAGACCGGGTCAAGTCGGGTAAATTTTTGAGGAACTAGGTAAGGGGTAACAAATGATCGGCTTTAAGCACAAAATGGGCAACTAAATGTCCAAACCCCCACCCCTCTCGCAACCATGCTCATATATATATCTTATGAGGTCCAACCCCCCAAATCCCACACTCACACACGCTAAAGACGAGGCTACCTAAATGCCCTTATCCTTTTCGCATTCATATCCAACTAAGGACTCAAACCGTATTAAGGCACAAGTTCTAATGCATCCCCACCCGTTGCCACTCTCATCAAAGACAAGTATTATTTATTTATTTACATGTGTGGCTTCAACTCTCACCAAGAATAAAAGGGTATCAAGGGTTGCCGGTGCATCATTCGGGTGTAATCCAAGGTGTTCAAATTCTCACAATGTTTTGCCTGATTTAAAAAATTTTAAAAACCTCAAAATTTCCCCCCATCCCCACACTTGGGATACATTGACCCCAATGTATGGTTTTGGAAAGACTTGATCGCTAAACCCTTCAACCTCAACCAAAAGCTCATCATCTCAAACCACAACTTTCTTTTTGTTTTTTTTTTTTTTATATATAACAACTAATACCAATATTTTAATACTAAAGAACATAACAAGACTAAGGAAAGAGTACATTGACCTGGTGAAGTTTGACACAACAGATGTTGTAGATAATCCGACTTCCTATCATCACCTTCACACAACTCTCCGCACATCTTCCCCACACTTATCTAAAAACATCTTGGGTTGCCTCCCAAGCAGCGCTAAAGTTTAGGTCTTCAGCCCGACCATACCTGATATGTCTCAAGGTGGTCTCAATGCACATTTACCTTTTTCGTTGCTGATGTAAGCACGGTGTTTGATTCTTCTATTGTGTGTGTGCTTTGTCACGTCCCATCTTTCTTTGCAAAATTCTTTAAATCCACATTTTCCTACCGAATTTCCAACAAATGCTCGGTAGTTTACTCTCCACTTCACTACTTCGTTTTCTGTGCCCAACAAATCCAAACTCTCCCATAAACATAATTTATGAATGAAATCTCCCACATCATGAAGTGCGACCTTCCTAGTTTCTAAACATGCATCCGTAACATTCTTGGTTTCCATAACCACCACAGCCGGAGAGTTGTAATAAACTTTGATTGGTTCATCAAGTAAAAGGCCCTCAACTTTGCTCTCCATAGGTGGTTCCTCCACAATAATTTCAATTGTATATTCCTCATTTCGCCCTAATAATTCAGTTTCAAGTTCGGGAGGACTCACAGCCTTTTCTTCTACATCACCCATAGGTGTCATTTGTTCAATCTGCACATGTATCCAGTGTTGTTTTGCTTGACGTTTTTCCACCATCGACGTCCCTGGCCTCATCTCTTTCACCTCTTTTGGTAACAAATCATATTTCCATTCCAAAAGTTCTACTCGTTCTTCCATTGACAAATGAGGTTTTGTTAATTCTTTTTCAACATGAACCATGTGTCTCTTTCTCATCATCTCGTCAAGACTTTCAGATTTATGTGACTGATAGTGCAAAGTAGGTTGTTGAGTTACACATTCATAACCATACTGATCAAATGTATACTGAGCATGATAATAGTCTTGATCGTACATCTGAGGGCCTTTATATGAAAGTTGGGAATATTCATCATAATAATCCTTGTTCGACTTGTAAGGTGAATCATAGTATGAATCATGTGGGTGAAACTCATCATAATGGACATTCCGCTCGTCCATTCTCATCTGTTCTTCTCTACGCTTATGTTGGGCCTCCCGACAACATATACTCGGATGAAGTGGGCCTTTGCACAATCTACACGTAAATAAGCTGAAATTTGTGTAATGCCCTGTCATCCTGCACAACACTACTCAACTACCAAGTGTAAATCATGAACATAAAAGAAATCTTTTTGGTTTTTTTTTTTTAATTTTTTTTTTCAAACTAATACACAAGATAACACACGTTGCGCACTACTCCCCGGCAACGGTGCCAAAATTTGACGTGATTGTCGTGGGTCATGCAAATTTAATCCCAATAACAACTATATAGATAGTGGCAAGTGCGTATCGAACACAGGGAGTTTGTGGAATATGTGTTATTTGAAAGTTTATCTAATTTTAACTAAATTAATCTAATTGCAAAAGAAATAAAATTCGAGAGTTTATGTGAGTGAATTGGTTTTAGACTAAATTAAACTAAGTAAATTGCAAGAGAAAAGTTTGGTTGTAAGCAAATTAGAGACAAATGACCATCCTAGATTTCCGGTTTGTTTCGACATTCATATTATCATTCCACTAGAAAGAACTACATAGACATAGCTCATGCGTGATTACTTGCAGTGATGAAAGGGAACTAAGTACTCAGATTCCTAGAACGTGAGGTTGTTACCTGATGATCAATCAACCCTTACCCAATCCTAATTCTACCCATGATATCTCGATTGCCAACGGCACCAAGAACGTATGGTTTCAAACTAGAAAATCATAAGAATTAACAAGTTACTAACAAACAATCACACACCATAACAAACCAACCATAAAGATAAGGATTGCTATTCTAGAAATTAGGAAATCAAATACAAAATGTCTCAAACAAACCTTCAATCTAGGACGATCATAAAGTGTTTAGCCACACATGGCTCGAATCAACATCATAACAAAAGTTCCAATGTTCATCCAAATCGAAAACACAAAACAAATGTTAGAGATTGTTTGCAACCAAGTATCCACAGCCAAAATCACCCCTAGGATGCTCCAAAACCGACCAACCATCAGAATACTTGAAAAGACACAATAAAAACTAACTTAATGAGGCAGTTACACGTTTTCTCGCAGCCACCACCGTAATTTACGGTCATACCGTAAATTACGGTACACATATAAGTGTTACGGTACAGGTAGACTGATTTACGGTGAGAAAAATGGCCAATTCATGTCCACCGTAAATTACGGTGGGACCGTAATTTACGGTGACAAGCTGATTGTTTTGCCTTGTTTCAATGCTGCCGCTAATAGCCCCTAATGCACGTGATGTATGTTGTTGATGTGATGATTATGTTGTTTACCTTGTGCCTCTCGAACCAAACCATCTCAAAGTTAACGTGGCTGCCCCCAAGTCTCGTGATGTTGGACGATGTGATGATGATGACTTGATGTTTTAAGATGATCGATTCTTGTTGACTTTCTTGCCGTCCAGATGATGGGTGTTATTCTTGATTTTCTGTGAATAAAATCCCTTCACGTGATTACTGCCTCTCTCCACTAAGAAGTCGGCCCAATGATGATGTTCTTATTAGCGGCCCATGTTCCTTCCAAATCGTCCCACGTGTGATGATCACTCTTGAAACCGAAGCCCAAGTCAGCGAGCCCATATGTGCAGCCAACTCTCAAGTCAGCCAAAGTGATGATAATGTTTTTGACTTCAAGATGTTGCCATTTTATTCCTCTTCCCAAGTCTGCATGTTGATATCTCCACAATTAATATCTTGCATGTGCACCTGATGCCCACCTCCTAATTTTTAAGTGGATCATGTGTTTGTATAATGTTTAACATGGTCCAATCATCTCAAAATCCAACTTGAGCCAACCCACTTGTTGCAACTTCCATTTAATCATCATAAAGGCATATTTTATGCACTTAAGTACCTGCAAAACCAAACAACTCGTAGTTACTAAGTTCAAGCAAATAACCAAGTAAAACATGGAATTTTAATCTTTTTAAACCATTTAAGGGTTGTCCTACGGACCAGCCGTCAGTCGCCTACCTTGAATTTCAGAGGTTTACGCCTTTTATTTGCATAACTTTTCTTCCTATCCCTGGCAGCTTTGAGACGATCGCGGATCTGAACAATCTTATCCGTCATCTCCAGGACTATCTCATGTCCTGATAGTTGGACATCTCCAACTTCCGCCCAACAAACTGGCGTCCTACACTTTCTTCCGTACAAAGCTTCAAAAGGTGCTGCTTGAATACTCGAATGATAGCTATTATTGTACGAAAATTCAATCAATGGAAGATGATCATCCCAACTTCCTCCTAAATCAATAACACAAGCTCGTAACATATCCTCAAGCATTTGAATCATACGCTCACTTTGTCCATCCGTTTGAGGATGATATGCAGTGCTGAAATTTAATCGAGTGCCTAAAAATTGCTGAAAGCTTTTCCAAAAATGCGATGTGTATCTTGTATTCCTATCAGAGATAATAGACATTGGCACTCCATGACGAGATACAATCTCATCCACGTACAGCTGAGCTAACTTGTCGGAGCTGTGAGTTTCTTTAATCGGCAAGAAGTGAGCTGACTTAGTCAACCTGTCAACTATAACCCAAATGGTATCATTTCCACGCTTCGTCTTTGGGAACTTTGTGATAAAATCCATGGTTACCATTTCCCATTTCCATGTGGGAAGTTCAGGCTATTGTAGCAAACCCAATGGCTTTTGATGCTCATCTTTAACTTGTGCGCACGTCAAACATTTGGCCACATAAGTGGCTATAGATTTCTTCAAACCTATCCACCAATAGTTTGCCTTTAAATCCTGGTACATCTTATCACTGCCAGGATGAACTGAGTATCTCGAACTGTGGGCTTCCTGAAGGATCACGTCTCTAAGTCCCCCATGAATAGGGACCCAGATTCGACCATTTAATCTTAGGATCCCATCCTTGCCATACGACAGTTGCTCAGCAGTGACGCCTAACTTTTCATTTGGATAGTTAGCTTCTAATACAGCTTCCTTTTGAGCGGCTAATAACCTTTCATTCAAGCTATTCTTAAAATCGATGCTCTTGGCATTGATTCTAATAGGCTTAACCCTTTCCTTCCTGCTTAGAGTGTCAGCTACAACATTCGCTTTGCCAGGATGGTAGAGAAATTCACAATCATAATCATTTAAAGTCTCCATCCATCGACGCTGTCCCATGTTAAGATCCTTCTGATTGAACAAGTGTTGAAGGCTTTTATGATCAGAATAGATCACACACTTGGTACCATATAAATAATGCCTCCAAAGTTTCAGTGCAAATACTACGGCACCCAATTCCAAATCATGGGTGGTGTAATTCTTTTCGTCCACCTTTAATTGTCGTGAGGCGTAGGCAATGACCTTGCCTCGTTGCATGAGTGCACAGCCCATTCCAGTGTGCTATGCGTCGCAGTACACAACAAATTCTTCAATTCCTTCAGGTAATGTCAACACCGGAGCATTGCTCAACTTTTGCTTAAGAATCTCAAAGGATTCTTGTTGCTTAGGACCCCAATCAAACTTTATATTCTTGCGAGTCAAGGAAGTTAGGGGTGCAGCAATCCTTGAAATTTTTTCAATAAAACGCCTGTAATATCCTGCTAGACCCAAGAAGCTGCGAATCTCTGTAGGTGTTTTCGGTGCTTGCCAGTTCATGATGGCTTCAATCTTAGCGGGATCCACCTGGATACCACGCTCGCTTACCACATGTCCAAGAAATTGGACTTCACGAAGCCAAAACTCACATTTTGAAAACTTGGCGTAGAGCTTTTCTTGCTGAAGAAGTTTGAGAATACACCGGAGATGCTTTTCATGATCGGCCTGATTCTTTGAGTATATAAGTATGTCATCAATAAAGACGATGACAAACTTGTCCAAGTACGGCTTGCAAACGCGATTCGTGAGATCCATGAACGCTGCAGGTGCATTAGTGAGCCCGAAAGGCATCACCAAGAACTCGTAGTGACCATAGTGAGTTCTGAATGCAGTCTTATGCACATCTTCATCTCTGACCTTCAGTTGATGGTAACCTGACCTTAAATCAATCTTGGAAAAATAACTTGCCCCTTGCAGTTGATCGAATAGATCGTCGATCCTGGGTAACGGATACTTGTTCTTGATTGTTACTTTATTCAGCTCGCGATAATCAATGCATAGACGCATCGAACCGTCCTTCTTTTTCACAAACAGGATCGGAGCTCCCCAAGGGGACGAGCTAGGTCGAATAAAACCCTTTGCCAACAAATCATCCAACTGAGTCCTTAACTCTTTCATCTCAGTTGGAGCCGATCGATAAGGTGCTCTTGCAATTGGTGCTGCTCCAGGAATGATATTGATTCTGAACTCCACTTGTCTATCTGGGGGGTAAACCTGGTAGTTCTTCAGGGAATACTTCTGGATATTCAGAAATAACAGGGATGTCCTCAATCTTGAGCTTTGGTTCATCAATGGTTACCTGTGCCATATAAATGACACAACCTTTCTTCATACACCTTGACGCCTTAAGCAAGGACACTTGCTTAGGTAACCCGTACTGAGTATCTCCTTGTATTGTTAACGGTTCACCATAAGGAGTCCTGATAACCACTTGCTTCTTATCACAAACAATCTGGGCTTGATTAGAAGACAACCAATCCATGCCTATCACTATGTCGAATCCCGCCAATTTCAATGGAAGCAAAGACAGCGGAAAAGAGTGGTTCCTAATGGATATAAAACATCCATCTAATACGGTTGAGGCAGTCTCGATGGTACCATCGGCCAATTCTACTTCATAATTTATGCTTAGGGTTTTAACAGGCAGATTTAATAATTTGCAAAATTTATTGTCTACAAACAACTTATCTGCACCCGAATCAAACAGTACCCTTGCATAAACATCATTGATAAGAAAAGTACATGTTATCACATTGTCGTTCTGAACTGCTTCTTGTACATTCATTTGAAAGACCCGAGCATTGGTCTTTTTACCCTCTTCAGGTTTCTTTGCATACTTTGGGTAGTTAGACTTGATATGCCCCTTCTCGTTACAGTTGTAACAAGTCGCATCCTTTATCTTCTTGCAATCTAATGTTTTATGCTCACTTGATTTGCAGATCCCACAAGCTCTAGGCAACGATTGGGATTTTGATTCGAACCTGCATTTCCCTAGATGGCGCTTTCGACAGGTTTTACACTTGGGTTTCTCACCCGACTGCTGATTATCCTTTTTAAACCCTGAACTCTTCTTGTGATCCGAGTTCCCCTTTTTCTTCTTGTCGGAGCGATGAGAACTCTCATCCTCCCGTTTCCTTTTTCCATCATCAGAAACCTTGAGCGATCTTTGCCTAACCGCATCGAGAGTAAGAGATAACGATAAATCAGCCACCGACCTGAATGTGGTGGGTCTAGATGCTTTCACACTTGCTTTAATTTCTGGAGCTAGACCTCCAATAAAACGAGCTATACGTTTCGGTTCCGGTGTGACCAAGTAAGGAACCAATCCAGACATGGTGTTGAAACTGGTAAGGTATGCCTGACAATCCAAATTCTTCATGACTAAATTCAAGAAGTCAGTTTCAATCCTTTCCACCTCATGATGAGGACATAAACTATCTTTGATCAACGCAACAAACTGATCCCAAGACATGTTGTAAAGTGGGATCTTTCCTGTAGCTTGGATTAGGGATCTCCACCAAGCTAAAGCTTCGCCCTTAAAAGATTGTGAAACAAACTTCACCATGTCTTGTTCGGCACAACCACTAATATTGTTAGGATCGGAGGCTCTCATGATTGTGTTTGTTTGTGTAATTTGAACAATGAATGAATATGAAACAATGTAAAGTGCAGCGGAAAATGAATAACAAACTTTGTAAACACAATCAAAGGAGAAAATAGTGTTGATAAACATTTGCTTCATCATAAGTCGAAAGATTACAATACAAAGCAAAAGATTATAATGCAAGCTTACAAACTAAACTCCCCCTCAGCCTGATACTCCAGGGTTTGGTTACACAAGATGAAAGGATTAAATTGAGGAGAAGAACTCACTCAAAACGATCAAATGTAACAGTACAGAGTACTGTTCCATTTATAGACAATCCAAACCGCAGAGGCATCTCAGCTGACTTCACCATGAAAGCGACGTCTAACAGTCTAACAACTTGAATCTACTGGTCTTATACAAACACTGCTAAACCTTAACTACTGACTATACATGAAACAGATGATATACTAAACTACTGCTCTCTCTTTATGTCAGTGCTTTCCTCAAGGTTGATCAGTCCTTGATTGGGCAGTGCTTTGTCATCAGTAGATTGTACCAGCAGTGCTTAGTCCTCAGCAGTCTTCTGGCTTCGTCAGTAGTTAGAAGAACAGCAGCAGTTGTATCCGGGCAGTGGATGCAAGAGCATCAGATGTTATAATCACTTTCAAGGGAGAAGACTTAGTGTAAACTGCTGCTTATTGTGAATCCACTGTCATGATCCGGTTTTGGCTTTCATTATCTGTTCCTCTGGCAGGGTTCAATCCCAACAATCTCCCCCTGGAACAGATAATGCCAAAACCCTTCATTATTCTGGATCTTTATTCCTCATCAGAAATTCTTTGACTTGTTCTTTAAATTTCAGCTCAAAATCCTGAGAACTTGTATCATCTTCATCCCGGCACAGTGTAAGCTCAAGGATATCTTGTAGATCTTCAACACCCAGGCCTAGTGCTTGATTCCTTGATATATGCTTCACTTCACCATTGATTCTGACCAGAGTCAATACATGGGTCTTTTGATCAGAGAGCCACTTTAGTATTTTTAAACCAAATGGGTTTCTTGGGAGAGATTTATGTGAAGATGAGTTGGGAGATGTTGGCCTTGTGAAAACTTGCAGACTTTCAGACATTCGTTTGAAGGCCATTTCAATGATATTGTTTGCTGCAGCTATGTCTTCTGCAGTCTACTTTTCTATCTGCTCTTGTCTCTTTTGTTGATCTGGCTCAATGTCTGAAACTTCTGAAGTATTTGGTGATGCAGGCTTAGTTAACACCTTCTTAAAAAGGTTTTGAAGTTTTTCTGAGCTCTCTTCTTTTAGACCCATTTTCATGATGGTTTCTGTGAAGTACTCAGCTTCCTTTTCCTTTACCTCTTCACTAGTCAGCTGTTCTCCTTCTCCTCGGTTTGACACAAGAATAGGATTTTCTGTTGACTTGAACAGTGTTTTGAGGTTTTCAATCTGTTGTTCAAGCTTCATCATTTGTTCATGTTTCCTTGAAGTGCCTGAAATAGTTATCTTCCTTTTCTTCAGCCTTTCATAGGCTTCATCAGTATGCTGCTTTGACCATTTTGATATGGCATTGGCAGTGTCCACTTTTGCATCCACCAACTCCTGTTTCTTTCTTTTGTATTCAGCTGTTAGGTCAGTGATGAGCTTTTTGTATTTGCTCCAATTTGGAGCATTTTTCTTCTTTCTAGGATCGTTCTTGATTCTATCAATCCTATCAGCCTCATGCTTTAAAGCCACTATTGGCCATTCTTCAAATTGGTTTTCTTCAGCAGGATAAAATTTTTCTTGCATGATGTATGCAAGAAGTTTTCTTCTCATCTCTTTTCGTTGATCTGCCTTTTCTTTGCTCAGCTCTTGTGCAAAATCTTTTATTTGTTTGACTTTTGTGAGCAGAAGTTCCAATCTTTCAGCAATGGCTTCATCACCTTGACCTTCACATTCAACCTTGGCTCTTATCTTAGCCTGTATTGCTTTGAGCTCAAGATATTCATCCATGTCTTCTGGAACTAGGAAGCCAACGAGTGAAGGAAATCTTCTATTTGAAGGATCATCATCAGTGTAGAATTGCCTCATCTCATTTTTTATAGCTTCTAGTTCCAACGGATATTTTGCAGCAGTGGGATCATATTTGTCCTCATTTGGCTGAGTAAGTTTTCTTTTTCTGGTGTAGAGCTTTGAGGATGAAGAGGATTTTGATTGTGATGTAGGAATGATGAGAGCAGTGGTGGATGGTTGACTAACAGCTGTTGAAACAACTGGTGGTTCAACCTCTGTTATCATTACAACTACTGATGTGTCAGTAGATGTCTTCTGCTTTTGAGCAGGGGTTGAAGGTGGTGAAGTGGTTTTTGATGGTGGTGATGGTGGTGGTGACTCGTCATCAGGAATGAAAACCCTTCTCCTTTTTATTGTAGGAGAGGCTGATGATGTCGTTGGTGGATCAGTGGTTTGAATGGTGGAAAGTGTCTGACTAACAGCTGTTGAAACAACTGGTGCTTCAACCGCTGTTGTCATTACAACAGATGTTATAACATCTGTTGTCTTCTGCTTTATGGCAGGAGGCAATGGTGGTGAAATGATTTTAGATGATGATGGTGGTAGAGCAGTGGTTTTGGTGGTGTGTGGTGAAGTTGTGTGTGTTGATGAGATGGCAGCTGTTTGGCTACTGACAGCAGTTTTTGTAACCACTGCTGTATCAGCTGTTTGGATGGAAGTTTCAGATTTTGAATCTTTTGAGATTTTAGATGGTTGTTTTCCTTGTTCTGGTTCAACATACAGACCATCTTCAATTCCCTTTTTCTTCAACTGTTTGACATTCTCCCCCTTTTTGGCATTATCTGCAAGGGGGTTATCCATGAAAAGAATGGTAGATGGAACTTTTTCACCATGGGCAGTCTTTTGTATGCTGGCCTTTATAGCCTTGATGTCTGCTTGAGTATCTTTAAATCTTGACTCCACCATGTTTGTTAGCATTTTTACATGCATTTCATGCTGCTGATCAGCTGTTTGTTTTTGTTTTTCTAGCAAGGGTTGAAAAAGATTCCAGAGCTCATTTGCAGCAAGTGCTTGTGGTGGAGCAGGTGCTTGAACTGGAGCAGCAGTGGATTGTGCTTTTTGAGCTTTTAGCAGCTGCTGCACCATATCCTTTATCTCAGCAACTGGTGTTTCAAGTTTTTCAACTCTGCCCGTCAATTCCTAATACTTTGAATCATCACCCACTTTAATGGGATCATCTGAATCCCCACCAGCAGTGGTTGTATCAATGTGTGACTTAGGAACTGAATCCCAAAAATCACCCATTGATGCCCCTTGTTCTTGGTACTGGGGACTTCTTTCTTCAGCACTTGATAAACCTTTGATGGTACCAGTGGTTAGAATCAACTCACTGGTGGTTACCGATGGTGATATGGAAGAAATTGCCTTCAAGGGATTCTTACTAATGAAACAATTGTCCAACCGAAGATCTATTGATCCATCAGTTGTAGTTGCTGCTCCACTTGAACTATCGCCAAGAGTTACTTGTAACTCAGGGGGTGTAACCTCCTCAATTGTTGCTGGGATAGCAGTGGTAGTAGCATCAGACCCAGTCACTTGTGGAGGTATACTCTCAGTGATAGGTGATAGAGAGGAACTGGTTTGTGTCTGAGCCATATCAACTGCATGCAACAAAGGTAGCATGGATTGTGGTAGTATGATTGGTGAGAGTATGGGAGTTGAAAGAGACATGTCCTTGGGATCAGGACTGAGGAAGATGGATCCGAGTGGATTCAGAGCTTCATATTGTGGGGTCCCTGTGCTTACAACCTGATCCTTTTGTGAGGATGCATGAGGAGTTTGAGGTAAAGGTGGAGATCTTTCTACCAACTGCTGTGAGGAAGTAGCAACAGTGGTTTGTGGTGACATTTGTTTTGTCACAGGCATTTCCTCTGGGATCTCATCTTCCAGAGTTGCCTTTGTTTTGGGTTTGGTGGGTTTTCTGGATGTTTTCTTTTTGGTCTTTTTGGTAGTGGCAGGTGTGGGTTTCAAAGCAGTGGTAGTGCTGCTATGATCACCTGGAGCAGTGGGCTCAGCAGCAGATGTCTGAGGAGCAGTTGTAACTGCTAAATTCTGCTCAGACACCTCTGCTTTTGTTTTTATTGGTGCCAATATTCTAGTGAATATTTCAGGTGTTAAACTTTTTATTTGAAAATAGACACCTTGTTTTGGCAAATTTTCATTTTCTTTTTCAATTTTTTGTTTAAAATAGTAGCTTAGAAACCTTGGAAAGAGTAAAAGTGCTTTGCTATCAACATTCTTTACCAAGTCATTGAAGATTTCCTGGGAATAGTTGTAATCTTTATTATTTAAAATGGCATAGCCCAGGCATTGAATCTTCAATGGTATTTCGTTAAACGCTGTTGTTTTATTTGAAACACACATCAAAAGTGTGTGAAATAAAAATCTGGGTGCAGACGGGAAATAACCTTTTTGTAAGGTGTCTACCTTTGATTGTTCTGCATATCCCTTTTTCAGAAAATCATCTTTTAACTCGTTTTTATCAAAAGAAGTTTTAAGTTTCTGATCATCGAGTTTGAAGACTTCTGAGATTGATTGCGGAGTGATTTGAATCGCTTTCCCTTGTATCGAGGAGTTAATGGCTACTACTTTACCGTCTTGTTTTTCAAGCGTAGTATTTTTCCAGAACTCTCTCTGGGTTAGCAAGTAAATGGGAGCGTCGGCTGTCAACAAAGTTTTGTACTTTGATGCAGATATGGTGTCAATGATGGAATCGAAGGTATGGTTGTTTGAGGGTTTTGTAAGTAAACCCAAATAGTTGTGTGGAGATTTTGTACTGGATTTCAATGGGTTCTTCGGCCGTTTGAGCGACCTCTTTGGAAGATGATGGTGATTTTGATTTTGATTTTGATTTTGCTTTTGATTTCGTCATTCTGATGCGGAAGAATAGAGAATGATTTGGGATGAAGGGTTAGAAACTGCTTTGAGAAGAGAATTTTAGAATTCAATTCGACAGTGTAAAACCCTGTTTGGGGTTTTGATCAGGGTTTTATTTAGGGAAAAAAATGTGTGCTGATGTGGCAGCGGTTACAAAGATCTGAGGGCTAAAAACTGACCACGTGTCAACCTCTGATGAAATGGATGAATAACGAAGGACAGTTGTTTTGAGAGCCACAGATGAAACAAACATCAGTGGTTACAACGGTAATAATGTGACAGTGGATGATTTTTACTATCAGTGGATAGCATATCAGTGGATAAGACAATGATTTTGAAGATCAGTACTTGTCAAGAAAATTGAAGGATCAGTGGCTGACTTTCAGTAGTGGGCAGTGTTTAGAAAACAAATGTTTGAACAAAACAGTGGTTAGGGGTAAGATAATGGTAATGATTTGAAAGACCAGTATGTCAGCAACTGTTTTGAGAATTTTCATTCAAGGTTTTGCCACATGTCAATTACACATTTTGAAGCTTTTACAACCCCTTGACAGTGGTTTAGTACCCCAGATGATGTAAACTTTTTACTAAGGCTACTCATTCTTGCTATAATATTTAAATTAATACAAGAGTATCCCAGTAGTTCAAGGTCTATTGTCAATCAATCTCTGATCCGTTTTAAGACAAACTTGAATTAGATATGACCTTGACACATGTACCAAATTCCTTTTGAACTGTTTTGAGGAGAATATAACCAACAAAAATAGAGATTATACATCCTGACAGGAGATTGAAACTTTTACTCACAAAAACCAGTAAAAGTTCAAAATATATTATTCTTTAAAAAATGAAGAATAATATATCCTGCTTTATTCGAGAGAATCCTTTTACAGAAAAATAAGTAAAGGATTTTCTGAAAACAATCACTAAAAAGAATCTGGTATAATTTTCTCTGAAACTTCTAATCATATTTAACTCAAGCTTATGAAAATGGTCAGTGGTTTGACATCAGTGGTATGAGATATTTTGACCACTGTTTGGTACCATTCTCTTGTAGATTGATTGACAGTAAACAGATGAGGACACAAGATCACATAAGTTTTTGAAAACCCTGGTGTAAATTTTGTTACTATGTGATGATTCTGAAAATTTGTCTAGTCCATTTAAAAGTTTATTCACTGGAAATACCATGGTTACCTGAACCTTTTCCTGACCCAATGACTGCACACAGTTGCTTTGATGACCATTTTTACCCCAACTTTTGGCTCTAAAGTGTTTTATATTTATACTCTTTTCTTCTGACTTCAAAAGTTTTAAGATAAACACACTTCTGAGTTTTTGTGAATCTTCTTCTTCCCTTTTTACCCTTCCCATTCATAAGTAATGAAATACTTACTGGGAGGTTCTTATTGAAGGAATACTTAATCCAGAATCATTTTGCAGTAACGTTTTAAGAGGTTTAGCCATGTTTATACAAATTTTTGACCAATCTCACATTACACATGATACGGACTATCTTGACTCCTGTTTTCTTAATGTATTTCAACAGAGTTAATTTGTTCCTTTTGAGGATCTCAACCTGTTTTCAACACATAAGATCTAATGACTAAAGTTTTAATTTCCCTCTTTTTATATTAGCAAAAACACTAATGTTTTTATGAACATAGGCTTTTGTTAATCTGAGGTTCAAACTTTAACATCTAATGTAGTGACATCACAAGTTTTCATAACAGCAGTTGAAATCAATTTTGAAAATAAGAAATAATCCCATAGTTTAACAGATATGTTTTCAGATCTGAAAATTATGAGTGACTTGTGCATAATATCACCTGTTGTGTGAAATTTGTGTGTCATATGACATCTTGGTTGTTTTACAGAGTATTTGAATAGCAACTTTAAGTGTTATCACTTGTAACTCTGTTTTTCAACTAAATACAACCAACCTTAGTATCAATGAATTTTGAGCCGAACTGTTATGTCAAATTGATTGTTAGATCGAATTTGACTGTCCATGCTCTGATACCAATTGTTAGGATCGGAGGCTCTCATGATTGTGTTTGTTTGTGTAATTTGAACAATGAATGAATATGAAACAATGTAAAGTGCAGCGGAAAATGAATAACAAACTTTGTAAACACAATCAAAGGAGAAAATAGTGTTGATAAACATTTGCTTCATCATAAGTCGAAAGATTACAATACAAAGCAAAAGATTATAATGCAAGCTTACAAACTAAACTCCCCCTCAGCCTGATACTCCAGGGTTTGGTTGCACAAGATGAAAGGATTGAATTGAGGAGAAGAACTCACTCAAAACGATCAAATGTAACAGTACAGAGTACTGTTCCATTTATAGACAATCCAAACCGCTGACGCATCTCAGCTGACGTCACCATGAAAGCGACGTCTAACAGTCTAACAACCTGTATCTACTGGTCTTATACAAACACTGCTAAACCTTAACTACTGACTATACATGAAACAGATGATATACTAAACTACTGCTCTCTCTTTATGTCAGTGCTTTCCTCAAGGTTGATCAGTCCTTGATTGGGCAGTGCTTTGTCATAAGTAGATTGTACCAGCAGTGCTTAGTCCTCAACAGTCTTCTGGCTTCGTCAGTAGTTAGAAGAACAGCAGCAGTTGTATCCGGGCAGTGGATGCAAGAGCATCAGATGTTATAATCACTTTCAAGGGAGAAGACTTAGTGTAAACTGCTGCTTATTGTGAATCCACTGTCATGATCCGGTTTTGGCTTTCATTATCTGTTCCTCTGGCAGGGTTCAATCCCAACAAATATCAACCACTGCATCCATCTCATCGAGCCACGTCATGCAATCAATGGCTCCTTTCTCCCCTGTGAAATCCCTAGGCTTGCAGGAGACAAAATACTTATAAGAAAATGTCTTAACACGTGGCTCTTGACTAAGCACAATCTTCTTAGACGGGACACTCCTTTGATTTGATGAGTGATGGGAATCGTCTCTGTGTGATGCGTGCGACTTAGATGGTGGCTTTGAATGAGCTATAGATAGGGTCCAGCTACGAGTACCACTAGATTCTTTAAACTGCCTGTCAAGGGCTCGAGTAACAGCATTATCAATCATTGCTTGCAAATCCGCACCAGCCACATTAACTCTGGTGGTGTCATTATTCTCCCTCGGGTGACTGTTAACCTCATCAGACTCAGCAATGTAGCTTGATTGCTACATAAAATAATTGACAATATTTTATTCAGAAGTCTTGTTATGGTATTGTCATTGTGACAATTCATTAACCATGGTAATTCTAAACCATATTGGTTAATTTTCTTTATAATTTAACCCTAGTTATAATTCATTAGAGATACTAAAGTGGCACAAAAGATCTAGTCACAAGGACAATTTTAAAAAAATTTTAGTCCATGATCTTACAAGATCAAAGCATTAAGGTTTGAACATAGTTCATTACCTTTTCTTGACAGGGAGTCGTAGACTACAACTGTCTTTTGTCTTATAGGACAATAAGTATGGCCCGTAGGCATTTCATCACAAATGGATATTTAAATAATAAATAAAGAAAAGAAATTAGAAGAATCCAATATAAGGATGACTTGTGTGATTTTATCGAATCACATTTGCCAGGAGTGCTAACATGTTTTCAGATGTTAACAAGGATTTGAATCTTGAAAAGGTTTTACCATCTGGGTCATGTCCAAAATGACATACAGGCTAAGTTATACCTTTAAGATTTTCTTTCAATATTTATTGGCAGATTTATTACAAAAGGGATGATATTTTAATTTATTTCATATAATATATTCGTACATATAATGACAAATAAAATTTTAAATTAAAATATTCCAATAAATAATTAAAGAGAAGTACATATTTGCCCTAAACGGGACTTTTACATAAATAACTTGCCCATGCAGGGGCTAAAGCAACAAAGCAAGTCCTCGCAGGGACCAAATACATAAATAAATGTCCACACAGGAACTTAATTGAAAATTAAAAATTACAAAACAAAAAAATAAGGAATGTCAATAATCCCTCTTCTTCTTCCCCTTGATCAGGTCTGCCAAGCCCTTAAGTAGACCCCGGCGGCTTCTACTCTCCTCCTGTAACTCTCGTTCCACCTGGTTCAACCTCTGAAGGATTTCCTGTTGCTGCGGTGGTTGGATCAGTGGTGGCTGCGGCGGCTGCTGCTGCGGAGGTTGAGAAGGTGGTGGATATTGATACCCATAAGCTGGGTACCCAGTTTGGTACGAAGCTGCATAAGGTCCTTCAGGGTGGAGAGCATTGTAGTTCACCGCCTCGAGGTACAGGTCAACATTAGGGGCATTGTAGTAGTTGTAGCCAGGGTAAGCTGGCAGCTCAAAAGGGTTATACGCCGCTGCACCGACGTAAGAAGGAATTGGGTTATCATAACCCATGTGTGATGGTGGTGGTCCGACTGGTGGAGAGTCGACCTCTGAAATTGGGTTCGAAGGCCCACCCATTTGTGGGTCTTCATATAGTGGCGGGTAGTGGCTGCCACTAGAGTGTTGAGGAGCGCTGAAGTGAAAATCCCTTCCTCGCGTGCACCTGATCTTCTTCGCCTTGGTGGTTATAGAGGCAGTTGCTGCTCTAGCAGCGGCGGTGGCGGTGGCGTGACCGCCTCAAAATGTGGGTCCTCAGAGGGGACCTGTTGGTGTGGTGATGAGTTGTGGGAAGGTGTGTACTCCCAGTGATAATTACTCCACCATTGGGCAAAGGAGTCGGGGCCTCTATAAGGCGAACCATGGAAAGATGATCCGTCAGAAATCTCGATGGGATGCGTTGGTGTCCCAGTTGGCGGCTCGGCAGGTTCTGGATCTGGATCCTCGTCCATATCCATATCCTGGGCTTCAGGAAAACGGTCTTCTGGTCCCAATGGGTTATGGCCTATTGGTTCTTCACTCACGTTTGCCGGGTTGAACCGGCTCTGAAAGTATGGGGTCGGGTCCTGAAAGGCACGGTGAGAACCCGAACGCTGCAACGGGAGGTAGGAGTGGCGCGAGTGGTCGGACTCGTTGTTCTGGTGGAGCCAGAATGAGTCGTGGTACGATGGTGATGAACTGAGCGAGACAGAGTAAATTAGAATATCATCTATAAAGACAATTATAAATTTATCCAGGTATGGTTTACATATCTTGTTCATCATGTCCATAAATGCGGCTGGGGCATTGGTTAATCCAAATGGCATGACGGTAAATTCATGATGACCGTACCTTGTTCTGAAAGCAGTTTTAGGAATGTCCTCTTCGTGTACTTTCAGTTGATGATATGCTGAGCGTAAATCGATCTTAGAAAAGAATCGAGCTCCTTGAAGTTGATCGAGCAGATCATCGATTCTCGGTAGTGGATACCGATTCTTAATCGTAACCTTGTTCAATTCTCGGTAATCAATGCACATACGCATTGATCCATCCTTCTTTTTAACAAACAACACCGGGGCTCCCCACGGTGATGAACTTGGTTGTATAAAACCTTTGTCAAGAAGTTCTTCCAATTGTTTCTTCAGTTCATGTATCTCCGTTGGTGCTAGTTGATATGGTGCTTTGGCAATCAATGTCGTCCCTGGTAGTAGGTGAATCCTAAATTCAACCTCTCTATCAGGCAGTAATCCAGGTAACTCTTCTGGAAAAACATCTGAGAATTTAGATATTATAGGAATATCTTTTAATTATTTTTTTTAGTATTAATGATTACGGAAATCATATATACTATTCCTCCTTTCCTTTCATAACTTGTAGCTTTCATCACAGAGATGAATTTTGTCGATCGGGTTGGCTTATCTCCTTTGATTGTGATCTTTTCACCACTTGGTGTACTTACTTATACTGACTTTTGATCACATAAAATACTGGCACGATTGGCTACCAACCAATCCATTCCTAATACAACATCGAATCCAGCTAGATTCATTGGGTAAAGGTTAGCAAAGAAATGAGGGTTCAGGATTTCTATTCTTGCTCCCTGTAAGATTTAGCTTACTTAATGGATTCTCCGTTTGCTGTCTTCACCAGACAATCTTGTTGAAGTTTGGTTAAGGGTTGGTCGAGAAGTTGGTAGAAAGAAGTATTGATAAAACTTTGGTTTGCACCATAGTCAAATAATACTTTGGCAAATATATTATTAACTAAGAACGTACCGGCAATCACATCCGGAATTATCTTGGCTTCCTCAGCTGTCAAAACGAATGCTCTGGCATTCTTCTTATGTCCTTCAGTTGTCTTAGCTTGGCTAGTTGTTGCTAGAGCTAGTTTCGGACAGTTTGGTTTAATGTGACCGGCTTCTCCACAATTGAAGCATAGCCTATTGCTAGCTTTCGTTTGACATTCTTCTTCCTTATGCCCTATTCTCTTGCATAAATTACAATATCTTGCACATTTTCCATAATGTTTCTTTTTACAAGTCTTGCAGTAAGGTGCAGAGAAAGAACCTGTACTTTTCCCACATTTGGAATTACCGTAGTGAAATTCCTGGGTAAGATTTTGAGTACGTTCTTTCTCTAGTTTTCCTCTTGTGTGCGTACCAATTCATCAGTCAAGGTGTTGGCTAGTTCTACTGCTTCTTTTATGGTTTCTGGTCTAGCTGCCTTGACTACGTGTCTGATCTCACTAATTAATCCCCAAATATAGCGGGAGATTAATACTGATTCAGGTGAGGCTAAGGTTGGCACTATTCTAGCATATTTAAAGAATATGGTAGTGTAACCTTTGCAGTCTATTCCAGTCATTTTATGATTTAGGAACTTATTGATGATTTGTTCATTTTCATTGGGAGGACATAATTTTCTTTCAACCATTTCCTTAAAGGTGGTCCATTCCATATTATAAACTCTGTTACTTCCTCTAGACTGGAGAATAGTGTTCCACTATTCTAAGGCTGCATTCTTAAAAAGATTAGAAGCAAACATAATCTTATCTTCGTCTGCACATTTACTTATTTTTATGACTACTTTTCTATCCAACGTAATGTTGCAATGCCTCCTTCATTGCCTGAGAATTCTACTGGTTTACATGCCAAGAATTCTTTATAAGAACAACTGTAAGAGACGGTTATTCTTCTTTTAGGAATTGGAGCTTGGATTATTGGTCCGTTATCGTTTACACTGTGACTTGGTTCAGTGTGTTGGCGTTTATTTCCATTTGCAAATTTATTATTTTCTGCTTCTTTAACAGTCCTGATAATATAAGGCATAACATCTATAATTCCTTATGCTACTATATGTTGGATGGCACTGTTATCTATTTGGTCTGTTATTTTCATTATTCTAGTTTTCCTGATTTACTTCGTTCGACATCTGAATTGTAAACATTTATCAGGTATCAATATCACAGAGTAAAGTTTAACACAGACATACAATATTCACATAAGCAGGTTGATCAAAAATGTTGAACATTGCGACTTTTACTCTTTATATATATATATATATGGGACCGCTAAAATGAAAACCACCTCTAATTGTAAGAACCGTGAGAACTACACCGTACGGGGCGAGGTGGACCAAAAAAAATTTTCATAAACGTAGATGCGTGTATTATAAACATATGTGTAAAAAAAATTCAAAAAAAAAATGTCGTGTGTGTAGTTTTGAGCACCACAAGTTTGTGTTTACGGGTACAGTAAAATTTGTTTAAAATTTACGGTACCCGTAAACACAAACTTGTGGTGCTCAAAACTACATACACGACATTTTTTTTTTTTTGAATTTTTTTTTACAAATGTGTTTATAATACACGCATTTACGTTTATGAAAAAACATTTTGGTCCACCTCGCCCCGGATCAAAAAGTTCTCACGGTTCTTACAACTAGAGGTGGTTTTTATTTTAGCGGTCCCCTATATATATATGTATATATATATTGCATCGGTTACATACTACAACTGAAAATAAAATATACTAGTAGTTATGCATCCGTATCTATTTTAGTCTTATTGGTTATATATATATTATCAAAATACAAAATTACACGCATATTGTCACACCCCCGATATTTCCACGTATTACTGGTGGGCCCGGAGTGGAGTATCGTGACGTAGTTGATATCATCATAGTCAAATAATCACAGTTCAATGCACAGCGGAAGTCTAAAAGTAATAATTATACAAACTGATTGAAAGTAACATAAAATATTACACAACGGATTGTAAAAGGATCCACATGAGGATCTAAGATAAAAAGAAATATTGTTCAACAGATTTAAGCATCAAAAGCTTGCAAGACTCTTTATTTGATACTAGGAGTAGACAGCCCATTTCGCTTAGTACCTGCACTTAACCTTTTTGGAAAATACGTCAGTTTACACTGGTAAATACAATTAACCGACACTTTTGAAAATATTTAAGAAAATTGATTTAATGCACAAGGCACAAATATTCTTTTATAACCTGGGACAATTATTAAAAATAATCTTGTAAAATATTTATATGTTTGTCATACATTCAGGATCCGGGATAGAAGCCGGAACAAGATTAATAGACACACCACATAATATAAACCCACGGCGAGTTATCCACAACAAGCGGGTATATCTTTTTACATATGCACTGGCAGGTGTATGCCTACACCCCGTGCTTAAGTCGTGGCCATTTCAATGAATGAGCCGAGGATATCCAGGACATGGTCATTACCCCCCTAAAGGCTTAAAACAAACAAAACAGATTAAACAGGTTATCTCAATAATTTAACCATTATTCGATTAAAGATTCAATACCCGACCAAGCGGTATTATTAAATACCGTATCCCAAGACCGTATAACGGAAAAATAAGTTAAAAGTATTTACCTGAGCAAAATATAGTTTTTATCCCAGCCGTATATCAATCAGCAAGTACAGATATCTTTTACCGGGCTCCTAATCTGGAACGAAGGTTTTTAATAACCTATTAGATTCCTAACGGGTCTTACTTACGTTTAAACTTAGACCGGTTAGTTTTAATGAAAGGTTTACGGTTCAACATGCACGATTAAGCGAAAACCGGATTAGAATGTGATTTAGACCCAACAAGTATGAATACTTGTATAATATGGGTAAACTAAACCCATTCTGAATTTTGAAATAAAAATGATAAGGTTTGACCCGTTTCGGTTAATTTATGCAAACTAGTTACATAAACCGTACCGAACGCGAATACGCATAACGGGTAACCAAATGAGTCATATATGTTTCACAAGTTAATATGCTTTTAATATGTTGTGATATCAGTAGGATACCTTCCATTATGCCCAAAACGAAATTAAAACCAAATTAAGCCCCGTAAGGGTATTTTGGTCACTTTAAAGCTTATAAAAGAGGTTAAATAGTAATCTGAGGTTCTGGTCTAAAATGATCAGTAAAAATATTTATTTGTACCAGTTATATCAGTAAGATATTGTATATATGTGAAATTTATCGTTTATAGCCAAACTATGCACCGTAGGGGCATTTTGGTCATTTCACATAAGCTTTAAGGGTTAAATTTGGAAATCTGATTTCAAAACTTTTACTTACTGTTAAAGTATAAAAATTAACTTATAATATCAGTAGGTAATGAGTTTTAGGTGTCAAATATAATTTTAACCCATACTATGCGTTTTAAAAGCGTAAAAGTCGGTATTTGGCGATTTTCGGGTTATTTAAGGAAATCTGAGTTTTTGATCAGTTTCTAAAGCTTAAAATATTTTATTTAGTATATGAAATCAGTAGAAAAAGGTTTGGTATCAAAATGATATGTAAAACACATTTTATCAAAGAAAAGGGCAATTTCGTCAATACCGAATTTACATTAAAACTCTATAGTTTAATCAGTTTAAAATTTAATAAAAATATCCAAAAATCCCTAAATATTATATTATATCAGTAGGTATAAAGTTTGGTGACAAAAATTGGGTTTGAATGTGATTTATACTAAAAATGCCATTTAAATAATAAAAATCCTTCAATTTGCGATATCGAGCATAACTCCTAATTTAGACCACAAACTGATGTCAAATTTTTAGGACATGCTTATAAATCAGTAATAAAGGTTTTTGTCCTCTCACATTTTCAAAAATCTCGTTTTTATATCATAAGGGCATAATGGTCAACTTTTAAGCAATTAATGGAAACATGCAAATGATTCGGATTTCAAAGGAACCATATTGTATAATCTCAGAAGGTTATACTAACACGTAATATGGTCCTAATGGAACCCTAAGGCATATCTAAACTAAGCTAAATCGGGTCAGAACTGAAAGTCAAAGCAAAAGTCTACTTTTGCGACTTTCGGTTGCGAACCGAGCCTAAACTCAGAATTGTCGGGTTGAACATTCCTAAACATGTTCTTATATTATTTACCAAGTTATTTTAGTGTTAAAACATGTTCCATAACTTCTACATTATCAATTATGAATTTATTTGCAAAAATTGATTTTCTTGACTTTTTATTAATAAGTTTGACCCGACAATTGACCAAGTAAAAGTGATAATCAATAGGTGCCCTTTTAAGGGTTTATTACCTACATAATTACCAACTCATAGCCACTTTTACTTCGAATAATGGCTGGACCGTTTGTGATTAATCACAAAGTCAAAGCTTAATTACGATAACTTTGACTTTCGGTCATTAAACTAATAAAACTTGAACTTAGGAGGCTAAGAATGCTTACAAGAGTACTTAGCACGAGTTTGGAACCTTAGAAAACTTCCTTGAGCTCCAGGAAACTCCAAAGAGTGAGTTGTGAAGTGATTTTTCAAGTGTGAAATGAACAAGTGCAAACAAAGGGCCTTATATGGGATTTTTAGAGCTCCAAGATTATTCTATCTGCAAATCTATAGTAACCAGAAGATCCCATGTGTCCCTAGTGCATGAAAAACTGTTGGCTCAGACCCTAGTATCAAGAAATTACATGCAAAGGAGGTGTAACAGGCTGAACATGCAGTTGTCTTGATTTTTGGTCGCTGGCACTTCTCACGCGGGCCGCATAAGACTCTTAAGGAGTCTACGCGGGCTGCGAGGCTCCTCTTTTACCGGAAATCAACTTTCATTAATTTCAATTTTAGTCCCTGGTCCATATTTAATTAAAATAACTTTCGTTTATTGCATTTATGACCCCTATAGTTAACTTTTAAGGGCCTTGGGTCATAAACTAACTCCGTTAAGCTCCCGGTTAGTTGTACGGTCACCCGAAAAGTCTCTGAAGAGCGTAGAAACCCCACGAAATCAATATTTATAATATGTGGAAGCATAATAAAGTATTACAAAGCTTTGGGATCATTAAAAGGTCACTCAGAGGTAACGTTTAACATGTTGACACGTTTAACCGTTAAGCTTTGTAAAATTTTCAATTTAAGCACAAACGGCTTTCTATGCCTGACAATTTTATTCATCAAAGTGATGAACCTTGCAGGCGACTACTTTCTTTACAACGGCTGGTTGGATGTCGTCACGTCATTGAAATTACCAGACAATTCGTGGGTTGTTTTTCAGTGTGAATAAGCTTTATCTTCGTTCCGGCTGTTCCACTTTTATCATGATATTTCTCTTGCGCCTTCTAACTACTTCTACTACAAACCTCGAAATGATGTAAAAGACCGAGACGACTGCATGGTACTTGAACATATACAGTTTTAAATTATTTTATCCTTGCGTTCATACATTGTTTTGTATGTCGTGTATACTATCGATCCTGATATATTTTTTTTGTACTATGTGTAGTATGTGAAAGGGTTGTTAGTTCATCACTCTATGCTAAATACATGTCCTTCTGATCCTGTTTTGGTGCGTTCAGCTGGAAATCGTAAATGGGATGTTCGGATGGATGTCTTAGACCATGAGCTTTATATTACCACAGGTTGGAGTCGGATTAAGAAGGAGATGTCGATAACGGATGATCATTTGTTGGTTTTTGAAATGGTTGATTTTAAGACGTTTGATTTGAGTGTTTTTAGCTGTAAGCCTGCCCTTCTAACTTTCCCACCTGAACTGTGTGTTATCAAAAAAGAATCAACTGATGAGTTAATTGAAGTGTCTGATGATGAAGATCCTAATCCGATTGTTGCACCTGGTATTGAACAGAGTGTTGATGACAAAGTACCGGTTACTTTTGTTGTTGACAATCATTTTGTAAGTTTCTATTATTTACTTCTTCATATTATTAATGTAAAAATTTGTAGCGTGTTTAAGAAATGTTATTATAAATTTTTTTATTATTATTTGTAGCGTCTGAAGAAGAAATGGGCACAAACGCATGGATTGGATCGGAAGATGGATTTGACCATCAAGGACAGTGCTGGTCAAACTTGGGACGTGGCTATTGGTGTGGAGTTCTCGCAAGGGTGTCTGCGCTACAATGTCACTGGTATGAGAGAGTTTGTGAGAGACAAACATTTGGTATATGGTTCCCAATTTCAGATGATTCATGTTAAACGTCAAGGTATGTTGCTTTACAACTCAGCGAGTGGAGGTACATGGTATGTGGTCGTAGTATATTTTGTCCAAACAGTTTGTGGTTAGACAATGATTAGTAGTATTCTTTTGGTACGGTCATTACGATGATCGTTATGACTTGATAGACGTTCGTGATACACTTTTTTTGTTGCCATGTTAATGTGTTCTTGATTCTGGTAGATTAAGTATGCTTGTGACCATATTTAGATTATGTTTTTTGTGCTACATTTTGAAGTTGATTTGAAGTTATTTTCACGTTTATCAGTTATATATTTAACAATATCATGATAATATTGTATGTGTAAATTAAATGATTAGGAATATAAATTGTATGTTTGTTAGTTTATGGTAGAATTAAAACATTGAATACCAGTAGGAAAAAACTTGTAGATTTTATATGGTTTTAATCAACTTTTTGAAATCAAGGAATCAAATTTCTAACTAATGATTCTTTTTTAATATAATTGGGTAATTTCGGATGTTGGTTTTCTTTTTTTTTTTTTTGAATATAATGATTCTTTTTTTTTATTTATAGATCTGCCTAAATAATTTTTTTTGTTTTGAAAGTTGTCAAATATCTCAACGAATCAAATGTTGGTTTTATTTTTTTAAGTAATTCAAATTTCTTTAAATATGTGTATTAAGTTGGTTTCTTAAATTAAATGTTTCAGTTTTTTTAAATGATAAATAGTCCGTTTTATATAAATTTAAAAAAAATTGTTAACGTTTTATTTACTTTTGGAAACTAAAAAAAATTTCATACTTTTTTATGGAAGTTTTTTCAGAATCGTTGTTGACCTGTTATATTTTGACTTTAATTTTTTTTAAGTAATTCAATTTTCTTTAAATATGTACATTAAATGTTTTCTTAAATTAAACGTTTCAGTTTTTTTAAATGATAAATAGTCCGTTTTATATAAATTTAAAAAAAATTTGTTAAGGTTTTATTTACGTTTGGAAACTAAAAAAAATTTCCAAACTTTATTATGGAAGTTTTTTCAAAACCGTTGTTGGCCTGTTATATTTTGACTTTAAACAGTGATTTTTAAAACCATTAAAATCATGCCAAATTTAATTAATTAATTAACTTTATTTAAAGAAACTTTGAAATTAACTCCAACATATTACATAAGAATCCAACCAACCGTATCATAATTGTAACTAAATAAATCTTATATTTTCATTATTAAAAAATCCAATGTAATGTACACCTATTTTAAAAAAAATTAAAATTATAAAGTAAAGTACAGTTTTATTAAAAATCTAAGTTATTGGTTGTATTTTCTTATTCTTTTGTCCACAAACCTAATTTCTTGGTTAGAATACACTTTCAGATTACTTTTTTAATTGTTAATTTGATGTATATTTTGTGTTGATTGTTTTGTGTGGTGTTGTATTTATGTGTCGTTTGCATGCATTGCTTTAGAGTTTAGTTTTAGGATTGTTTTGAATAAAAGTTGCATATGTTTTTCTTTAGGTTTTCTATGTATAGATTGTTTTTAAATAAATGACTATTTGTTACTTTTTTTTAGGTAACGAAATCATATATTTCCTCATATTTTTTAGATTTGTGGGTTTTTTAGAAATGTCAATCCATTTCTAAAAATACTTCTGCATAATTTCGGTAATATTTTTTTATAATATTAAACTGATTTTCGACTTTACAAAAATAATTTACCGAAATTTGTATATATATTTACTTACTACATTCATTTGATTCAATTACTAAGCATTTTCTAACATCAATCATCTATATTCAGCTCATATCTCATCGAAATGGATGAAAACACTATTACTTTTTTAAACAAGGCAAATTGGATTTAAATAATCTCAACTCACTGTTATTGGCCAATAATAATCCCAACTCATTTAATCACCAATAATAATCCGAACTATTCACTTTTGTTTGTAAAATACTCCCAGTTAAAAAAACACTAACTAGGTTAAAAAATTGCTGATGTGGCATCTGATGTGGCCCTTTTAGCTGATGTGTCATGTGACGTGGCAGTTGATGTGGCATTTTTTGATGACGTGGCAGCTGATGTGGCAGTCTACGTGGCATTTTTCGATGACGTGGCAGCTGATGTGGCAGTCTGCGTGGCATTTTTCGATTACGTGGCAACTGATGTGGCAGGTGACGTGGCAAGCCACATCAGCAATTTCTTAACCTAGTTAGTGTTTTTTTAACTGGGAGTATTTTACAAACAAAAGTGAATAGTTAAGATTATTATTGGTGATTAAACGAGTTGGGATTATTATTGGCCAATAACAGTGAGTTGGGATTATTTAAATCCAATTTGCCTTTAAACAATCTTGATTGGAGATCCAAGCTTTTTACCATCAAAGTCAAGGTCTTAAGACTTTGGATTCGTGTGAATCCAAAGAGAGAAGGAGAAACCCTTGGTATTGAAATAGTGGTCATGGATGAACAGGTTGGTTTGAATGTCATTTGCTGTTTAAGATGTACCTTAATTTTTATATTGGTGTTTATACTAACCACTTTTAATTTTTGCTTTTGATTAGGGACCAGGGTGCAGGCTACTGTTTGGAAAAAGTTTATGAAAAAACATGAAATTTTGCTTAATGAAAATGAGTCTTATTACATTTATAAATCTCAACTTTCTGTCATTAAATCAAATTTCAAACACTTTGACAAGGATCATGCTATTAGCTTAAACTTTGATACATCGGTTAAAAAGTGTGAGAATTTTGATGGAAGTGTATATGGTATTCGGTTAGCATCGTTTGAGTCCATTAAAGCCGGTGAAGTCGATGTCAAGTATCGAGTTGGTTTGTACTTCATCATATATAACAACCACATCTGAAAATAAAAAATATATAAATATATATTATTTTTTTAATTATAGTTTTTTGTGCTGATTACATTTGTTTTTAATCAAAAAAAAATTTCATATTTTATTGGATATGTAGATGAGTGGTCTGAACCAGAAGTGACCAAAACGAAGATGGGAAAAGATAGCAAATACATGAACTTGCAATTGCTGGTTGAAGAGGTTGTTTATTAAATCCTAACTAGTTTAATTTCATTGCAACTTTAGTATCATATATTTTTTTACATGATATCCTCATATGTGTTTAATTTCTATTTATGTAGGGGTATCAAATTAAACTGCACTTTATGGGATGAGTACTGCGATGAGATGTTTGCTTACATTCAGAGCCATAAAGAAGAAGTCCATGTTGTTCTGCTTGTGCAGTTTGGTAGTTTCAACAAGTATAAAGGTATTCACTGTTTATAAACTTTGTGGATTTTATATAAATTTTTATATGATTTACGAAATTGAATATCCTAATCTCTGATATTAATTTTTTTACACAGGGAAGACAACGCTATCTAATGCTTTCCATACAACAAGGTTGTTTATCAATGCTGACATAGAGGAGATTCGTGCATTCAGAACAAAGTAAACAGTTTATAAAATAATATGAACTACTTATTGATGTTGTTAACTTTTTTTTTGCTTATATTATTGTAAACATGTTTGTTGAGAAGATATGTAAAACATCCTCTAATGGTCAGAAATCAATCAGTCTTGCGGATGACTTTTTAGTCAAGCATCCGTTTTCCAATTTCCGTGATATTACGCTCTTGGATAAGGTGTGTGTCTACTTTTTAATTTTTTAAATAAATACATTAAACAAAATTGTTTCACAAATTTATATGTATAACTCTATTTTCTTACATTTAATTTCAGCCTTGTGAGGTCATAGTTCTTGGTACGATCATGGGTGTGGATGATAAAGATGATTGGTACTACCTTGGTTGTGATGAGTGCAATCGGAAGGTGGAGACAACTTTGGTCAATGAGGAGGCTGAAGACGGTGCTGAGGAACCGAAGTTTAAACAGGTTTTAGTTTGCTCAAATCCTGAATGTCCAAAAGAGGTTGTAAGTGCGGCACCAATGTAAGTAACTTATATTTTTTGTTATTTTATAATCTTTGTGCTTATGTTATTCTACTTTACGAATGTAAATTGTATTTATTTTGTCAAATACTTTTTGTGCACTTAGTTTTAGGATTCCGATCAGAGTACAAGATTCGGCAGCTATTGCCTCTTTGACTTTGTTTGACCGTGAAGCCAGAAAAATGTTGGGAATGACTGCAGTTCAATTGCTTCAGAAGTCAAAAGTGGATCAGGTAATGTATTTCACATCACTCTTTTTTTAAATTCTTATATAAGGTACATATTAGTAATGTGTAAATCTGATTATTGTGTTCTTATCATTAAATTATAATTCATGTATATTAGGCATCTTTGGAAGAGAAAACCATTCCCTATCAGTTTAAAGCTTTGAACGATAAAAAGTTTGCTTTCAAGATTCAGGTTGGTCAATTCAATATTGACAACCATACTGATGGTTATGATGTTCATAAGTTGGTGAATGATGCAGCAATCATTGAATCCTTGGAGAGCCGAATTCCAGCTGATCAGGTTAACACATACAAACCTTTTAATTAAAGTTATGTTAGGAAATTTATTAATTTTGTTGTGCCTAGCCTTATTTTTTTATGAATTGTAGGGTGTGGACGAGGCGGCTACTGATGTTTCACTTAGTGATATATCAACTCAAAACCCTTTTGCTCTAAAGGTATGAATTTTAACTTAATGTTACAAAATACCAAATGCTCTAAACATTTATAATAGTTTCTAATTTTGAATATATCATACAGGATGCTGTGGATTCTATTGGTGATAGCTTCACACCCGATTGCACATCTAAAGATTGTTCTAAGACTTCGTCTGCGGAATTGAAGCGTAACCTTGCTGACGTGTATGAAGTTGAAGAAAGCACCTCTCTATCATCAACAAAGGTTAAAAAGGCTGGTGTCTCGGATGTCCAAATTGATGAGGAAACGATTCTGCTGGTTCAAATATTGAGAAGTAGTTCATGGTTGAAGTATTTTTACCAAAAACAATTTATCTTTTTCCGAATATTGCTTCTTTGGTTTGGTTTGCGTGTTTCATTGGTTTGGATTGATTTGTCATGGTTGGTTGGTTTGGTTTTTTTTTTTTTTTTTTTTTTTTGAAACATATGGTTGTTGGTTTTTTTATTTGAAACATATGGTTTGTTGGTTTTAATGGTTGGTTTGGAATATTTCGTATTATCTATACTCCTTTAACTTTTATCTTTTGTTACTTTATCTTTGTTTTATTCTGTTGCATGTATAAAATGTTTCCAAAAACATTTGTTTATGTTTTGAAATTTTACATTTTTAAACTTTTATTATAAGGGCATAAAGGTTTTGCATGTATACATTTAGTCTTTTTTACAAACTATACTTTTTAAAACTATTAATATTTTTTTAATATTTTAATTGCAAATAAAGATTTCAATAATCTAATTGTCTAATTTAATTTAATTTCTATAATATTTATATAGAAATTAAAAGCATATTTTTCGGAATCCCCATTAATTTAAAACTTATATTTTTTTAAAAAAAAAAAACCCCAATTCTTTTAAAATTTAGGAAACACTTAAATTGGTTTGATTTTGTTTCCTTTTTTAATTTTTATAACTGAAAATTTATATTTTTTAACCAAAAAAACTGCGACCTTTTTATAGAATTACCTCCAAATAATTTGAATTTAAATTGTTTCCTATTTTACACTTATAACCGATTTTTTTTAAATTATAAACTTTCCTTTTTTACAATAACTTCAAATACTATAAGAACCTCTCTTCTTATTCATAATACACACTTAATGTTTTAGACTAAAAGTTCTAGAACTCTAAATCAGAAAACTCTCTCACGACATTCATCATTTTTGAAGTTTTGACGTTTGGTCATTTCTCATACACGTAAGTGTTATCTCTCTGTATTATACTTATACATTTAACTTTTTGTAATACCTATTCTAATACATTTCTATGTTACTACCAGGTTTTAAGGGAATGTGGTGGTCGTGATTCCTCTTAGGAGGAAAAGGTCAGGCTAGTCGCTAAAGGCTTCGGCTTTACTCAAAGAAAAGACTTGATCCAAGGAACTATACAAGTATGGTGGGAGGGCTAAAGTCTTTCACTTCACAGATCAGATAGAGATCTACTTTTTATTCCATGGCCAGCTCAAGAAAGAGGCAGGCTAGAAAGCATACGATCTGAGACTCTTACCTAAAGCCAGTAGGGTGGAAAGAGGGTCTTAGAGTGCTGGCTAGATGAGATAAAGCATATCAGTAAGCGATTGAGGGACGGCGAATGCCTACCCTCAGAATAGTATACCTTCTAGTGATTCGACCTGAAGTTACAGACTTATCTTATCTATAGAAAGAGGTTGGATTCCTTGTCCGACCATCCTATCCTCAAAGACAGCCTTCTAGCTCTTACCCTTCTGCCTTTCGAATACCCCTTCCTACTTCTTCATCCTAGCTCTCCAACTGATTGTCTTACTCCAGCTTTCATTTCAGTTACTGATTCGCCTATCCTCTCCCTTCCGGTCGAGCTAGTTTTTATTCCTCTATCTAGGCCAACATTCATTCTAAGACTTTCACCAGCAAGGGCTGAAAGAGAAGAGCAGGGGGTGGTAGGCTTAGTAGGGCTCGAACCTACAATATCACCGTTATGAGCGGTACGTTTCAACCAATTAAACTATAAGCCCCTACGGATCTCTACATGCAATTCGCTCACTTCGGGAAGAGCGAACTGTCCCTATCGGAAATAGGGTTGACTACGGATTCGAGCCATAGCACATGGTTTCATAAAACCACACGAAGCAATACCGATCAATATGATCTTGGATCATGGAATAGTCATCTTGAGAATATTAATCTTGACAAGAAATTATCAACATAATATGATACAATATTAGGATATGCCTAAACGTGCAAAGCCTCAAACTTTACATTCATTTCCACTTCCTACTGATGTTCACCCTTCTAATAGTATGTATTTTATTCTTATTGTTGTTTACAAATATAATAAAAAATGATATAATATGTAACGATGTTAAGTAATGTTATTTTTACTTAAATTGTTGCAGGTGGTGTTGGTATAAGTCCTTTGTCTAACATTACGAATGGTAATGTTTGAAATTTTTTAGACATGAACTGAATTTTGTTTTTGTAAATAGTTAAAAAAAAATTATATGCATTTTATTCTTCAGTTGATACTAATCAAGTTGATCGTCAAGACTATGTTGAACGTAGAAAATTAAGGAAACTGTATTTGGATAATAAAAGACGAAATGCAAATAATAAATCTTCCACTTCACGAAACGTCATTCGTTCATCCAACGTTTCAGTATCTGATACAAATGATTGACGTGTCGTAACACCAATTCGTTCATCCTCTTATATGAATACGATGGATGGACGTATTTTGCCAACCACACCTTTAATAAATCCCTACGAGGCGTGTACGTCAGGTTGGTGTTATTTACTTACGTATTTAAATTTTGTTTACTATGATTGTGATTTTTTTTTAAATAAAAAATTATGGAATACGTAAACATATTTGATACGGTAAATTGGACTTTATTTTTTTGCAGTTGAAACTGGAAGAAGTCCATTGGCTACTATTACAAATGGTAATTTTTTTATTTTTTTTACACATGAATACAAGTTTTCATTTATAATTTGTTTAACATCACAAATGTTAAATTCTTTGGTTTTTTAGACAGCAATACAACTTTTTATGTATAATTTGATAGTTTATGTTTTTTTCTATTTTTTTTTTTCAGTTGTTTCTAATGATGTTGAGCATCAACAATCAGCTGAATGCAGAAAATTAAGGAAACTATATTTGGATAATAAAAGACGAAAGGCAAATAATAAATCTTCCACTTCATGAAACGTCATTCGTTCTTCCAACATTTCAAAATCCGATACAAATGATTGCCGTGTTGTAACACCAATTTGTTCATCCTCTAATATAAATACCTTGGATCGACGTATTTTGCCAACCACACCTTTAACAAATCCCTTCAAGGCGTATACGTCAGGTTGGTGTGATTTACTTACATATATAGATTTTTATTACTAAGATTATCTATTTCGTTTTTTTAAACAAAAATTATGTAATACATAAACATATTTCATTCGGTAATTTGGACTTTATTTGTTGCAGTTGAAGCTGGAAGAAGTCCATTAGCTAATATTACAAATGGTGAATTGTTTATTTTTGTACACATGAATAGAATTTTTCATTTATAATTTGTTTATTACAAATGGTAAATTATTTAGTTTTTTAGACAGGAATTCATTACTTAATTTATAATTTGATAATTTATGGATATCCATATTTTTTCTGTTGCTTGTAAAGATATTGAGCATCAAAAATCAGCTGAACGAAGAGAATTAAAGAAAATACATTTGGATAATAAGAGACATAATGTGAGTAACAAATCTTCGACTTCACAAAACGTAATTCGGTCATCCAACGTTTCAGTATCCGATACAAATGATTGTTGTGTCGTAACACTAATTTGTTCATCCTGTTATATCAATACCATTGATCGACGTATCTTGCCAAACACACCTTTAACAAATCCGTACGAGGCGTATACATCCGATTGGTGTTATTTACTTACATGTTTAAATTTTGTTTATTATGATTATCAGTTTGTTTTTTTTTAAATAAAAAATTATGTAATACATAAACATGTTTCATACGTTAACTTGGACGTTTTTTTGTTGCAGTTGAAACTGGAAGAAGTCCATTGGCTAATATTACAAACGGTAAATTCTATAATTTTTTACACATGAAGACAGTTTTTCATTTATGATTTGTGTAACATTACAAATGGTAAATTTTTTGGGTTTTTAGACGAGAATACAATTTTTAATGTATAATTTGATATTTTATGCTTTGCCATGTTTTTTTTTTCAGTTGCTTCTAATGATCTTGAGCATCAACAATCAGCTGAACGAAGAAAATATAGGAAATTACATTTGGAAAATAAGAGACATAATGTGAGCAACAAATCTTCCACTTCAAAAATCGTTACTCGGTCATTCAATGTTCCAGCATCCAATACAAATGAATGCCGGATCGTAACACCAATGACTTCATTCTCTTATATCCATACCATCGATCCACATTTTTTCCCAACCACACCTATAACAAGTCCGTCTGAAGCATCTACTTCAGGTTGGTAGTATTTATTTGGCATTTGTTTATTTTTAATCTGACATTTTTATTATTTTTCGTTGCTATGAACATATAGGTGTCAAGAGGATACAAAGAGGTAAACAAAGGTTGTCTACTAAAGGTCGCTGCGTATATCCTGTTCCAATGGTTGATTTATCTTCCGACGATCATATTATTCCTCGAAAAATTGCTGAAGATCCATATAAAGGCGTTTCTAACAGTAAGTACCTTACACACTCACTACTTTAAATTCCATTTCAAGAACGTCAATATATTAATTTCATAACAAATAGATATTTTTTATTTTGTATAATAGATTATTTGGATCATGGTGATCAAGCAGTTGTATGTGACGTATGTAACGCTAAGTTGTGGAAAGTTGAAGCCGGAAAAGGAAGGGTTTACTTAGGAAGAAAATCTTACATGCTTTGTTGTGGTTATGGAAAGGTACATCTTCCTAATTTTAAAGAGACGTGTCAGGAATATCAAAATCTTTTCAAGAGTTTAGACGACAAGAGCAAGCATTTCTTACTAAATATTCGTCGTTTTAATTCTATGTTTTCGTTTACTTCAATGGGTGGTAAAGTTGATTCGAAAATCAATAGAGGAAATGCTCCATATGTATACCGAATTAGTGGCGAGAATTATCATACACTAGGAAGTCTTCTTCCTAAAGAAGGTGGTGAACCAAAGTTTGCACAGCTTTACATATAAGACACAGATAATGAAGTCTGTAATCGCAAAACCGTATTTAGGTATCCCTGGAAACCATTTCGTTAATTATTTTTTTGATTTATTTTTCGTTTTATGATATATAAACACTTACTGTTACTTTCGTTTTTTTCTTTCAATTGCATTACAATAACTCAAAGAAACCAGCTTCTGCAACTTTTGATTTGCTTGACACTGAACTAATAGAGTACCTTAAGCTGATTTTAGATTCAAATAACCAGCTTGTGAAAACCTACAGGCGTATACGAGATTGGTTTGTTGATAATCCTCACGTTGACTTAAAATTACGGCTTAACGCAAATAGGTCTAAAGATGGTCGTACATACAACCTACCGACGTCGTCCGAAGTTGTTGCGCTTATTGTTGGAGACATTGAGGATGCTCTTGATAATCGTGATGTAGTTGTTGAGTCAAAGAAAGATGGTCTACAATGTATTAGCGAGCTTCATCCATCGTATCTCGCGCTTCAGTATCCATTGCTTTTCCCTTTTGGTGAAGATGGTTACTGGGTTGATATTCTTCATAGAGAAGGAAAGGCATCAACGAAGAAGAAAGAGTCAAAATGTACAATGAGAGAGTATTTTTCTTACCATGTTCAAGATAGAGTCAGTCATTTCTCTTTGATTCTCAATGCTCGAAGACTTTTGCAACAGTTCTTGGTTGACGTGTATACGACAGTGTTGTAAAAGTCTCTAGGCGGTCCCTAGTCGGCCAACTGGGGAGTTGGGAGTAATCGGAGTACTCGGGGAGTACGCGAACATGGTAAATATAAAGAAAATTAATTGTTATATATTATTTATGTGTTAAAATAAGCATAATTCATGTCAACTGAGTATAATTTAAAACGAAACATGTTTAAAGTTCAAATATTCGGAATACAAGTCCGACTAGTCTGAGTACAAGGCCGAGTAGTCCGAGTACAAGGCCGAGTAGGCCGAGTTTGACCGATTAAAAGTCAACAAACCACGTTGACCGCCTAGACCGACTAGGCCGACTACGTCCGACTATGTCCGACTAGGCGCCGACTAGGCCGACTAGGCACCGAGTACTCCCGAGTAATCCCGAGGCCGACTAATTGAGACCGCCTTGGAGGAAGTCGCCTCGGAGGGGGTCCAAGGACCGAGTACTCGCCGAGTACTCGGCCGAGTAATCCGACTTTTACAACACTGGTATACGATGATTGAAAGTGAACGATTACTATTCATACGTCTGCAGCAAAATAATCTGAGATCTGAGACATATGATAACCTTAGAAAGCTTGGACAAAATGGTAATCCAGATATGTCAAACGTTGGAACACGCGTACTACTACCGTCTTCGTTTACCGGTGGATCGCGTTATATGAGGGAGAATTATTATGATGCGATGGCCATTTGTAAATGGTTTGGCTACCCTGATTTTTTTCATTACGATCACGTGTAATCCGAAATGGCCAGAGATTAAAAGATTTCTGAAGAACACGAACATTAATCCCGAGGATAGACCGGACATTTTATGCCGATTATTCAAAATTAAGCTTGACGCAATCATGAAAGACTTGCGAGAGAAATCTTTATTCGGCAACGCATCGGCAGGTAAGCATCCATCTAATTGAATTATTTTATTATAGTTTTTGTGGTCTGCTACGTTGATAACCATAACTTAAAAAATTAGTATCTTAATATTAACTATCCTATTGCAGTTGTCTATACCATAGAGTTTCAGAAACGAGGTCTACCGCATGCCCATATCTGTCTGTTCTTAAATGACGAAAGCAAGCTTCCTTCGGTTAAGCATGTTGACAACTTTATTTCTGCCGAGATACCTGACAAAAACTTAGATCCAGATCTATATAATCTTGCCAGCGACTATATGATTCACGGACCTTGTGGTGTTGCAAAACCAAATTGTCCGTGTATGGTCGACGGTAACTGTTCGGAGAATTTTCCTAAGAAGTTCTGTGATCAGATTACTCTAGATTCTAATGGTTATCCGGTCTATAGACGTGCCGATTCAGGTTTTTTTGTTGAGAAATCTGGTATTCAGCTTGATAACAAAAGTGTGGTTCCGTATAGCAAAACCCTATTTAGACGTTATCAGGCACACATTAACGTCGAATGGTATAACCAGGCTGCGTCCATAAAGTATTTGTTTAAATACATTAATAAAGTTTTGTACAAAATGCCGATGAAGGTCAGCGTGAAGATGGAAAAGATGAAATTAAAGAGTATTACGATTGTAGATATCTCTTGGCGTGCGAAGCTTCATGGCGCATATTTGCATTTGATGTTCATTACCTCTATCCATCCGTAATCAGGCTTCCGTTTCATCTACCAGATAAACAAAATGTTATATACGGCCCTGATGACGATCTTGGTAGTGTTCTTCAAAAACCATCTGTTGCTTCTACGATGTTTTTGGGGTGGATGGAAAAGAACGAAAAAGATCCGTTGGCGTGCACCCTTACTTACGTTGAGTTCCCAACTAAATTTGTTTGGAAGAAGGACGAAAGGATATGGGATAAACGGATAATAGGCAAAACCATTGGTCGAATTCACTATGTTAATCCTTCTATGGGCAAGGCATACTTTTTAAGAATCCTTCTTAATAAGGTAGTAGGTCCTAAGTCTTTTGAATAGATTCGTATTGTGAATGGACAAGTGTTCCCAACATTTAGAGATGCGTGCTATGCTAGAGGCCTTTTAGACGAAGACAAGGAGTATATATAAGCTATCAAAGAGGCTTCTACACAAGTTCAGGATACTATCTTCGTAATCTGTTTGCTACAATGTTGGCGTCTAATACATTATCAAGGCCGGAACATGTTTGGGAAAACACATGGGAGTACCTTTCGGATGGTATTTTATACAATCACCAAAAGCTTTTGAGGATCTAAGGTACGCAAATTGTTATTTAATATTTTCAGAGTTATGTCTTATATATAAGTGTTTATGAAGTTCATTTTTTATTTATAAGAATTTTAATAATTTAATAATTTTTTTATATAATTGTAATAGATTTGTCTCTTCCAGAAGAACAAATAAGGAACCTAACATTGCTGGAAATTGAGCGTTACTTATTACGTAACAACTCAAGTTTAAGTCAGTTTTCGTCTATGCCTCAACCCGACAGTGAGTCAATATATTCAGCTGATAACCGTTTAAATGCTGACGAGCTTCGGTACGATGTAAGCGCTACTGCCATTGAATTTCATAATAATTTAAGTAGCCTAACCGATGAGCAGCGTTTAGTGTTTGATGAGATAATTGAAGCAGTTAATAGTAATGCGGGTGGTGTGTTCTTCGTCTAGAGCTACGGAGGAACTAGTAAGACGTTTCTGTAGAAGACATTATCTGCATCCATTAGATGTAAAGGAGATATTGTACTAAATGTTGCATCAAGTGGAATTGCATCTCTTTTGTTGCCTGGTGGACGTACTGCACATTCAGTGTTTCATATACCTTTGAATTTAACAGAAAGCTCGATGTGTTTTATTAAACCGGACGATGGCGTTGCTGATTTATTAAGTAAAACGAAATTGATAATTTGGGATGAAGCACCAATGAATCATAAACATGCGTTTGAAGCACTTGACCGGACAATGAAAGATGTCTTCAAATGTGAGATGACCGTTGGTGGTAAAGTTATGGTGTTCGGTGGTGACTTTAGACAGATACTTCCGGTTGTACCAAATGGCAGTAGGCGAGAAATCGTTAATGCTTCAATCACTTCGTCGTATATTTGGAGTAGTTGCAAGGTCCTTACGTTAACCAAAAACATGAGGTTAACCGTAGGAGCGAACGCATCTGATATCGAAGGGATTAAAGCTTTTGCGAATTGGTTGCTCGAGTTGGGCGAGGGAAAGATTGGTGACAGTGACGATTGTCAGGTGGTTATAGATATTCCTGAAGATTTGTTAATCAAGTGCTCTGAGGATCCTATGTCAGATCTGATCGACTTTGTATATCCTTCACTTCTTCAACTGTACAAAGATAAAGATTTTTTTGCTGAAAGAGCTATATTGGCACCAACAAACGAGGTTGTACAAGAAATTAATGAAAGATTGCTTGCTTCGTTTCCTGGCAATGAAGTGGAGTATCTGAGTTCTGATAGTATTTATCAAACTGATAAAGGAAAGAACGAAGCACATGCGAGACTATATTCTCCCGATGTTCTGAATGGTCTTAAAATTTCCGGTCTGCCTAATCATCGATTAGTCCTTAAAGTTGGTGTACCTGTAATGTTGCTTCGTAATATTGATCAACAAAATGGTTTATGCAACAGTACGAGACTACGGATTACTAAACTTTCTAAACGTGTTATAGAGGCTGAGATTATATCCGGCGGAAACATAGGGACTAGAACGTTTATTCCACGAATCAGTTTGACACCGTCGGATAAAAGAATTCATATCAAGTTTCAACGACGACAATTCCCCTTAAATGTATGTTTTGCAATGACTATAAATAAAAGTCAAGGACAATCTCTATCAAGGGTTGGATGGTATTTGAAATATCCAGTTTTCTCACATGGTCAGCTTTATGTTGTGTTATCAAGAGTTAAAAGCAGAGCTGGTGTGAAGTTGCTTATACTAGACAAAGATGGGAATGTAACGAGTAAAACAACAAATGTAGTCTACAAAGAAGTTTTTTTCCGGCATTTGAATACTTTTCTGTTTTTTTCTTCCAATGTATGTATTTGTACAGGACATTTCATTTCAAAGTAAATAATATGGTTTTGGTTGAAGCCTGCGTATTACGCGGACATTAACCTAGTTCTATAATATAACAATTGATGAAGAGCCTTATGAATAGTAAATTAAATGGACAACAACTTGCTACTAATTACATTCTTGTCATCTCTTTTATTTTATATTATATTATATTATATTATATTATTATATTACCTTTTTTTGCTCTAGATTTACAAGATGTACTAAAATTTAAATCAAACTAGTTGATTTTTCGTCCGCGCGTTGCGGCGGGGACCCAATAACAGCAAAACACGTGTCAGTAACGGCAAACAAATACCGAATATCGAACCATAAATAAAAATGTTGTGAAAAGGATAGTCACTCTGTCCTAAAAAAATTGATTTTAAATAACCTAATATATAATAATAGGACCCACACGTCCTACACGTTGGAAATTCGGTTATTTTCAGTTCAGTTATTATGGTGCTAACACGTTAAAATATTGATGAGCTCGGTACCGGTAACGGCACCGAAAGTACCGATCCGAAAAATCATCGAAATTAGGTACCGGCACCGAAAATGCTCGGTACAATACGGTATGGTATTTGAAGGTAAAAATCAATAAATACAGGTATGGTGCTAGACCGGTGTCAAACCGAAAGTAACGATTCTGAAAACGCCAAAAGGTGGGTACCAAATTGGTACCGAAAATGATTTGGTATAGTAAATTTGGTACCGATACGATACCGGTTTGATTACAGGATTTGATACGATTTGCTCATCAATAATCTAAATATCCAAGTTAATTTTACATGCTACAATTCATTAAATACAGAAAAAGACAAAAAATAAAGCAAAATAAGTTGTTGTGTATATAAAACCTCATTCAAACGAAATACAGCTTACTTACTGTGTGTATGAAAATTAATCTAAACGGTTCAATTACTTGAATTGCTACGTTGCTACAGGATTTGATGAGCTCGGTACTAACCGGTACCGAAAATACCGTTACCGAAATCCCCAAAAGTGGGTACCGGTACCGAATATACCTGATACAGTACGGCTCGATACGGTCAGTACTGGTACGGCACAGATATTTGAGGGTAAAAACCGATGAATACCGGTACCGGTACCCGATACGATTTCCTGATTCCTTTGTGATGTTACTATTTTTTCAATTCTTTTTTATTACTGTTTATTTAATATTTAATTAAGTTACTGTTCAATCAGTTGAGTTTTTAATATATAGGTAAATTTGATTTATTAAATTTGTATTCTTTATATTTATCTAATTCTAAATCTCAAAGTTACTTTAATTTCTTCATTTAAATCTAGATAAATTTTATTAGGGAAGTTTTTATATTTAGTTAGAACAATGTGTTTTTAGTTATGTGTTTATTTTTTATATTTTTATTCTTTTGATCCAAAAATATTCTAGCTTTGAGTTATTTCTTTCGATTACTATAGCAAGTGTCGGTATCTTAA
The DNA here is from genome assembly GCA_030545235.1 of Helianthus tuberosus. NCBI lineage: Eukaryota > Viridiplantae > Streptophyta > Magnoliopsida > Asterales > Asteraceae > Helianthus > Helianthus tuberosus. The sequence goes on from CM060451.1 coordinate 24,369,385, forward strand.
AGTAGCGAAACGATACCAACTGAATTCCTGTTGCGAAGCGTGGAAAATCTCTACTAGTTAAGAAACATAACACCAAGTGGTGAAATAAGATAAGCGGGAATAGGGGTGTAAACGATCCGGACCGAGCCCGAGTTCGACTGGGCTCGAGCTCGGCTCGTCATGTTTTTATGAAGCTTGAGCTCGGCTAGGTTCGAGCCTACTTATTTGAGCTCGAGCATGGCTCGCGAGTAAAACTCAAAGCTCGAGTGTGGCTCGACTCGGCTCGAGCTATGTTAAGAACATCCTCCGCTTGAGTCAATTGGTTTTATTTTTTCGTTTTTATTCGTTTTTGTTTTACGAGCCTTTTCGGTGTTGAGGTGGTGGTGTGACACTAGTGCTATTTGACACGATTTTACGCCCCCGCCGCACTCAGGGGCGTACCCACCCTAAGCCAAGGGTGGGCGGGCGCACCCCATGAAAAAATATTTTTTAGTGTTATTTTTCGCCGGAAATCCCGACCGCACCCCTTGGAATTTTTCACCCGCACCCCTTGAAAATTTTCAACCGCCCCACTTAGAAAAAAATAATTATTAACCACTTATTCACTTAATGATTTAATCCAATCTGCAATCAATTTTTATTAACACAAGCCCAAACCCAACCTAAAGAAATTTGAACTAAATAAAATAACCCAAACACATCCACCCATTCCATTTCCAAATCCCGCCCCCAAAAAAAAACTCCCAACGACTTGACGCCACTTCTCACGACCTGGTGGCTTTTTTTTACCGGAAAACCAAAATTCCAGTTGGACCGACCCATATTACGTCAGAATTCCAATATAGAACTAGTATGGTTTATTTATTTATTTATTTATTTATTTATTTTGTTTTATGTGATGATTATGAGAAAATATAGATGTGTAAGGGTTTAATCTTTTTATGTTTTTTATATTTTTTTGTTGTTCTAGACTTGTTGTTAAATGATTTTGTTGTTTTATTTATAGCTTTGTTTGTTTAAATGATTAGTTACAAGTAATCAACATTTAATATTAGGGCTTGAATGTTTAAATATATAATTGAAAGTTATGGGCTATAGTTGAACATGATTGTTTATTTTGTTTAAGTGTTTAGTGTTGTTTTATGAACTTATGGAGCAAATTATATGTGTTGAGAACAATGAGTAAGAATGTAATGAACTTATGGCGTGTTTAGTATCTTTAGATGATATTTTGGATATATTTCAAAAAAAAAACCCCTGTAGGGCACAAATTTAAATATGTGTGTAATTTGTAATGACGTTGACGTGTTTTTGATGATTTATAATTTTTAGTTTGATGTTTTTTGTCTTACATGATCCGACCCGACCGGCGATATTTTTATACAGCTAGGGGCCTAAAATCTTTGAAAATATTCCGCACCCCCAGGAAAAAATTCATGGGCCCGCCACTGGCCGCACTCCACTGGTTTATTTTTTCTTATAAATTTTTTATATGTTTTACGAGCTTTTTCAGTGTTGGGGTGATGGTCTGACATTGGTGTTATTTGGCACGGTTGTATGATCCCGACACAACGTGGGGAGCTTAAGACTAGTTGTTGTTATACATTGAAAAGGTTAACCCGTTATCCTAGCTTTATTGTTAAAAAGAAAGGATAACGACTAACCAAATGTAATCCAAAGGCTTGTTCCATCGAGCAAAACTAACAAAAATCGAGGAGTTAATAATTAACATGGATACGTAACACAACTTACAAAGTGCAACCACAGATGAAACACACGGTTAACAGATTACAAAAATAAATAGCAAATAAATAACTGCAAAATACACGTACTCCTCGATTGCGCCAATTGTAGACAAACTGAGTCAAGGCAAAGAAAACATAAGTTAGACCACAACGTTTATGATAGAGATCAGAAGTAATACATATTTGCACTAGATTCATGTCATTAATATGATACCATGAGTTTTGAAGACCCATTCATGAGGTAGCATGCACATGACCGACGTTAGATGGACTCTCCATCTTTTGAATCCCAATATTTGGATGGATCCTCTTCCTCAACATCTTTCTCATAAACTGTAGTAGTGTATATATCAAATAGAAATGAGTTTTAACATACAAAATATTCTTAAGAAATGAACAAGGGATTTTTTTTTTTTTTTTTTTTTTTTTGAATTTTTTCCCTGCTACTTAAGAATGGTGTTTAATTGCAAAATGTAAAAAAAAATCGTGATTCTACAGTAGTAGAGTAATTATTGTAAGGTAATTATAATTACTCTACAAAATTACATAATTACTCTACTTGTGTAAAATCATGTTTTCTATTTTTTTTTTTTTTTTTTACATTTTGCAATTAAACGTCATTCTTAAGTAATAGGGAAAAAAAATCAAAAGAAAAAAAAATGGCTCATTCACTTCTTACGTTAAAAGTATTTTTATGTTAAGACTCATTTATACAATAACAACAACATTATATGTAATAATAACCAAGGCCGTTCCAACGTTCTGGATGCCCTAAGTGAACTACAAAGTCAGGGCCTTCTATTGGTATAAATGAATCGAGATTGAAATTTGAGACATTGAATAACATGATTTTTCCTAGTATCGGCCCTAATTTCGCTCTATCCGTAATCAAATTCACACTGCTTACTCAAAAGACGCCAAGGAGGGTTGATGTGTTGCGTGCGTGGACAGTGCAGACTTCTATGTAAAATCCTAAATATTGGGCCTAGAAACGTTGTTTAAATGGCAAAAGAAAAAAAAACAAGTCTAATATATGAAAATAAATAAAATTGGAGGCCCTTGTTTTTTGGTGGTTCTACACCATAACCTAGGTTGATAAGCCTTACGGGTCGGCCCTGTAATAAGAAGATTAGATACAAACTAAGATCCTTAACTCAGAATATGATTGGTATATGCATATGATATTTAGTGATCAAACAAGAAACTCACTTGTTTTGTTTTCTTGATCGGTTGAGCTGAATCGTCTTTTCCAGGCTTCTTCTTTGCCTTTGAGACCAAGAAACTCTTAACGGATCCGGTTCTAGTATTACTATTCTTGTTATCAACATTGATCTTACGATCATCGGCTAACTCGTCATTCTTGAGTAAGTTATCTTCAGAATCCATCCGAAGCAAGTCCGCAAGAGTTATTCGCTCTCCACTCTTCTTACCCTTAGTTAAATCTTTCACAACAACATCATCTTCTTGATGATTGTTATTTTTAGCAACTTCAACACATGGTGAAAGACTATGTTTCTCAACATGATCAACCCCATGTTTAGAAGCTTTTTGCACCAAAGGACTTTCCATTTCTTCATCATGATCATCATCATCATCATTAACATCTACGAACATCACTTTATTACTCATAAATGTATCTTCTTTGTGCTTAAATTCTTGATACAGATCGACCCCAAATGTGCCAATGGCGAGTATACCATCGTTCCAGCCGATGCATGCACCGGCAAAAGCTTCATTTTCAAGCAATGCTACCTTGTCATTATTAATATTATCATCCTTCTTAGCATCTTTACGAAGAAATTGACGATGAACCCAGCTGAAGATCTGTAGGTTAACAAAATGCAAAATGACATCATTAGTTATGACATATAAACTTTAAATATAACATGTAGCTAATGAATAATAAGTTAATAACCATTGCATACCTTCATTTTTCTTGCTTTTTTGGACAAATAAGTTTATGTTGATAAAGATTATTTATATGGGAACACAGAATGTACATGTTTTATGTGTGGGGTGGTGGCGACAAAATAATGATAAATAATGAATCATTTTTTTTTTCGAAAGGCAATCGATTAATCATAGGGTTAGGTAAAATAAGGACCAAAGTGGAAGGGGGGGCTAACGTGGTTGGCGTCATAAATAGTGACACGTGTGTACCAAAACTTTTTGTTTTTTTTCTTTAATAACTTCATTGGAATTAGTTTTTTTTAAAGGCCGATTTGGATCAACCATTGGAGTATCATCCTCTTCTGAGAATCGAACCCAGGACCTATTGGTCCCAAACTCTTATCCCACCCTAAGGATGCCACTAGGTTGTGTAAAGCATGAGATATTTCAGACGTGACTCCTTAATTATATGTGTTCGAAGGCTAAGATATTGAATGTTTGATTACTAACTTAAAACATGATCAAAACATATGTGAGTGAAGTTTACACAATGTTGGGTAAACAACAAGCATGGAATTAACCAAGCAATAGTAGGTATTAATTACTTAAAATTAAGAGATAAGTTAAACACTAACCAAGATAAAACTTAGTGGAAGATATCCTATTAAACTAGACAATGAAATATTTACATTGTAAAACCTTAAAATCGAACAATAACAACAATCCGAGCCAAATCAGAATGATTCCACCGGCAGAATATGTGAAATCATCATCAACAAGTATCAACATGTAATCAGAGTAAGATAAGACGATGCTAAAAAATGGTTTCTGGAATTACACCTTAAGCTATATGTAAAGAATGATATTTTGAGAAAAGTCTACACTTGACATCATGGACATTTCTATTTATGCTATGTGGAAGTATGCGCTTCCACCAAATATGCACTCCCTAAGTTCACCCTTCTTAGGGTAGAGGGTATAACCTTCGGGGACTTGTGCGGTGAGTAGAGTCACCGAATCGGTGACTATACCCTCGGTTTGGGGGCATTCGGTGAGGAGAGATGATGTGAATTTCGGTGAGTGTTCACCGATTGAGGTGATTGATTTTTGACCGTTTTTTTAATTATTTGAACGTTATTTTTTACCGTTTTGTATTTTTTTCGACCGTTTGAATTTTGTATATAAATACCCATAATTTCAATCAATTTAAAATACACAACTCTTCTCCATCCAACTTTATTTTTTTTTTAAATCACTCCTATTTTTTCAATGGATGATATACCACCGCTATTCCTTCCAATTGATATTAGTGAAGACGATGATTCTTGCTCGAGCGATAGTAGTTTAATTTTTTTCCAAAAAATCTTATTAACGAAGCCACTCAACTGGAAGACACGGGCACTTCTAGAAAAAGGAAAACTGTCGATCGAGATCGAGTGAAATGTCACGACAACCTTATGAGAGATTATTTTGTCAAGGAGCCCGTATTCAACGAAGATGTTTTTCGTCAAAGGTTTCGTATGTCCAAAAGGTTGTTTTTAAAAATTTTGAGTGACGTGCAAGCGAATAACTCATGGTTTCAAGACGCCGCGGATGCTAGTGGTAGGAAGAGTTTTACATCGATTCAAAAAATTACTTCGGCGATTAAGCAACTAGCAACCGGTAACGCTCCAGACGAGTTCGACGAGTATTTAAATATGTCCACAAGGACTTCCCGAGAAAGTCTAGAATATTTTTGTGAAACAGTATGTAATTTATACGCTTCCGAGTTTTTACGTAGACCTACTAGTCACGACGTTGCGCTCTTGTACCAAGCTCATGAGGAGAAACATCACCTTCCTGTGATATTGGGTAGTCTTGATTGTACACATTTTGTTTGGAGAATGTGTCTAACGGAGTTGCGGGGTCAATATATGAGGGGGGTCACAGTCACCCGACAGTTATGCTCGAGGCGGTGGCCTCTCAGGATTTATGGATTTGGCATGCTTTTTGTGGTCCAGCAGGTTCACAAAACGACATCAACGTGCTCCAACAATCTCCGTTATTTCTTACTGAGCGAAATGGAACTGCACCAAAATGCTCATTTTACGTGAACAACCACTTGTACAAGCGTGGATACTATTTTACTGATGGAATCTACCCTACTTGGTCCGTGTTTGTGAAATCATTTCCGTATCCTCACATTGTGAAAGAAAAGAAGTTCAAGAGGCAACACGAGGCGGCAAGAAAAGACGTGGAGCGGGCTTTTGGTGTTTTAAAAGCAAAATGGCATATACTTCATCGCCCCATGCGTTCTACGAGTGTTAAAAAAATTAGGATGGTCGTATATGCGTGCATTATTATGCATAATATGATTCTAAAAGACGACGGAAACGCGATTGCACCGGTACGTATTCGGGATCCTCCAGTCGAGCCCGTTTTCGAAGACACTGCTTATAACGAGCTCATTGATGAAGATACGCATTATAGACTAAAATATGATCTTGTGAAGCATCTTGGAGAACAAGATTTACCCCACCTTTTAGCGGATTCCGACGACGAATAGTTAAATTAGGTTTTTTTTTAAATTTATTTTTATATTTTAAATTAGGTTTTTTTTTAATTTATTTTTATATTTTAAGTTAGGTTTTTTTTATATGTAATGCGTTTTTTTTAATTAAAAGTACCTTTGTTTTTATATTTTTTAATATGTTTTGTTTATTTATGAATATTTTCTAGAAAATAAAAAATATATAACTCAAACACCCTAGGGTGTTTGACTATACCCTCTAATTGAGTGCAAAATGAGGAGTGGAATGGGGAGTTGACATGTCATAATATTATTGGCTAGGATTTCACTCAAACACCCTAAGGTGTTTGACTATACCCTCCACCCTTATCTCTAAGCGTAAACTTTACAAGTTTGCACTCCACATACAAGTAAATGCTTCTCAACCCTGAGCGTTAGTTATCTAACCATGCGCTCCGAGCACAAGTATGCACTTGAAGCATTTACGATGTCAGAATACTAAGTCAAAGGCAGACACAAAATACAATGAAATAAATGATATAGTATTACTCTCTAGGACTAACAATAATATTCTTGGCTTGGTTCGTTCTATGAAATCCACCTGAAACCTAAAGCCATGAACCGTCACCGCCACTAAAATGATATGATACCATATCCACCAAATACGATTGGTTTAACCCTCAGTATCCAAATATGGTGCATGATTGCATTGGGTCTGTCCCACGGTGGCGTGAAGTTGGGTATGGCACATTTTAATCAAGGACCACTTACTACCTCTCTAACAGTCGCCATCCAAACTCGAAGATAATACAGTCATGGACCCCCTTGTGATCCCCCTCTCCATGAAAATGAAAGGTGACAACATTAAAATGGATTGAGGTTGGTCACATGGAGGGAATCCCTTCTCACTTTGGTAGAGGTTGATCACAAGGGAAATTCCTCTCTTTATGGCGAGAAAAATGATGGTATGTTCTGCAATGATCCGGCTAGCTAGAAGTATATGAGATCCATACCCAAGGAATATCAACTCAGAATTGTCATGTGAATTGCCATGGAAATTTGCTTCTTCACCCGTTGCCATCACCAACACTCATATGGATGTCAAACACCAATAACACCAAGTAAATCCAATGCTCAAACACCAATAACACCAACTAAATCCAATGCTTAATATTGTCATTCGTGTGAACTTTTATTGATAATTTTCCCTATTTCAACTATTCCTCAAATAAAATAGTGTTTTACATCAACATCTGATCTATGAATGAAACATGTTGTACTTAGTCCAATGAACCATACTTTGATACAATACAAAACAAGTGCATCTTGAGGTAGACCATGTACCATTCCTTCACTAGTCTTTGGAACCAAATAACTTCTTTCACTCCCTCAATAGTAGAAACATGCATCAAAGTACATTTAGTCTAATGGTATCCTGGTGTGTTAAATGGTACCTCTTCCGTAGAGGTCAAGTCAAGCTATGGACTATGAAGTAAATTAAGAGTACATTACAAGGTTGTGAGTTGTTATTCTAAAAAAAGGTTGTAAAGACATGCACATGCTTTGCCTTAGTGAGAATAATTGCATAAAGAAAAAGTCATAGTCAACATATCCTACCACTCCATTTGAAGTGACAGAATATCTTCATAAAAAGAAAGTGAATATAAGTAGGTCTTTTCGATTACCAAAGAATCCATGTGATGACTTCCTATTTAGTTTGACCTAAATTGTACATTAATGATCTACTCAATACACTAATAGCATATCCCATGACGCATTATGGAAACGAGAAAACAGCAAAAATGCGTTTTAGCAAACTTCTGATAAACACTTGATTTGAAAGAAAACACATGTACAACTTGGGACTTATTTTTGGCTTTTCATGTATCTTTCACCCTTTCAACTTAGCTGTTTCATCTTCATAATTTCCATCTTAAACCTTTCCAGCACTTCAATAAGTCTTACATCGGTTGAGGTGGGGAACAAAGTCTTCCGTATACAGGGAGTTGAAACCTTCTCTACCAAGACGCATTTTGCATTGGCAAGCAATTCTTATGGTGAAAAAAAAAACCATGAGTTCCTGGATGGGCAACCCATCAAAAGCAAAACAGATAATATTCTGACACGGTTTACTTGGGTTGTTACAACTGCTTTGATTAGATTGTTTGAAATAATGGGAGCGTCAGGTTTTCCAATCTCATGTAATCTCCATATCAGGTTTTTCTTAACAACTTCTTGATGATTCATCTCAATTTCACTTCCAAAGCTAAGTTTTGATTACTAAGTTTAATTTTGTTTTTGTGAAATAGTTATGGAAGCATCCACATATAACATCACATAAGAGGAATATTAAAAATATACACTCGCATAGCTACAAGTTGTATATTTTTAATAGAGTAAATTACGTTTTTGGCCCCTGTGGCTATATCACTTTTACTATATTAGCTCAAGATAAGATTTTTTAACATATGTGCCCCCATGGTCTCTATAACTAACTATTTTGGCCCCTAAGTCTAACCAAACCCCAAACTCTGGTTAATTATTAGTCACATGACTGACACATGATGGGTATTATGGTAATTTCTCCTCCCCTTTAAATGTAACCCAGATCTTCAAGAACATCATCTTCTAACCCAGATCTTCAAGAACACATCATCATCTTCAAGAACACATCATCTTCAAACCCAGATCTTCAAGAACATGACCACCTTCAACCATCATCATCATCCCCAGATCTTCAATTAAATTTCCAGATCTTGAACATATATTCATTTCCCACACTTATTTCACGTACTACCAAAAGCTCAAAATCATTTCAGATTAACAAATTATCACTTAATCTTCAATCTCAAATCCTACTATAACAAAAACACCAATCCACAACTGACATTCATAATTTCACATCAATCTAAAACAATATCTTCAACTCAAAATACAATTAAGAAAAAAAAAACAGATTCAGTAAACGAATTCATCGCACTTTCACAAGCTTCAAATTAAACCTCAATTATAGAAAACTCTACTTCTTTTCTTACGGTAACGGGAGCATCGACTCGTTGAACGTTGCTCTCTTCAACGAGGATTTCCATAGCCTTAAACTTAGAGCTTTAACTTTAGATTCTTCTAATGGTTCACAGTTCTTGAGCTTCTCAATTTTCTTGTCTAGGTCTGACATCGCTCGTCAAAGGAGCCTCAACCCACCGCCGTCGCCTCCACTGCTGCCGCCGTGAGCGACGGCACCTAATCATCTTGCCGCCCTCGCTCTCTTCGATCTTTGTCGCCAGAAAACGGGGGTACAGGGGAGGTGAGGGTGTTGTCGGAGGAGTGTGGTCGCCGGTGGCCGTCGCCGGCTTGCCGCCGGTGGTCTCGCCGGTCGGCTGCTGGCCTTCATCGAGAAGGAAGAGGGTGAACAGGAGAGTGTTTCATGTGTAGGTGTGTTTGAGATGTGAAGGAACTGAGGAGTTGATAAAGTTTTGTTTGTGTTTTTGGTTTAGGGTTTTCTAAGGTGGAAGAAGAGAGAACAGATTTAAAGGGGAGGAGAAATTACCATAATACCCATCATGTGCCGGTCATGTGACTAATAATTAACCAGAGTTTAGGATTTGGTTAGACTCAGGGGCCAAAATAGTTAGTTATAGAGACCATGAGGGCACATATATTAAAAAAAATCTTATTTTTGGCTAATATAGTAAAAGTGATATAACTACAAGAGCCAAAAACGTAATTTACTCTTTCTAATAAAACTGATCATATAAGTTTTTCATGTATCTTTCACACTTTCAACTTAAGTGTTTCCTCTCTTAGGCGTTTCAGCTTCACAACTTGAAACACCTAATTAAGATGTAGGCTACAACCAGTACGGTTATAAATACACCCACGTCTTTTTACTAAGAGTATTAGTATTTTGGCCCTTGGGTTTAATCAGATTAACCCTTTTGATCTAAAAAGAAATATTTATCAGATGTAACGCCCTGCTTCTTCGTACTTTCCATAATTAGAAGGTCTTGCTTGTATTTCTATTTTTGGAAGTCTTGTGTTCTTGTAATCGTTCTTTCGTTGTAATCGTTATAAAATCCGAGACTTGAATCATAAATAAAATTTATATTTCTTAAAATTCGTGTTATACATACATCATACATGTTCATACGTTTAATTTCGTGTAACAATTGATACATATTCATAATACTTGGAAACTTTTGTGTTAAACTTGCAATTACGAGAAACATGCAAGTCATACGTCTTTGAATACATACGATACTTAAATAAGACATTCATACGCTTAATCATACCTCATTATACTTGGTTTATGTTCATCATACTTGTGTTACCCTTATACTATGCTTAAATGACACATTATGTGACAACTCGAAATTTCAGGGTCTTTCCTCTACGCATCACTTGTTTCACAAATCTGTTTTCACAGTTCATTATACGTTGTACCATGTGTATGATGTTTGAATGACTAAATTGTTTGGTTGTTGCATGAAATTTAAGAGTTGTATAGTGTTAATGTTAAGTTATAGCATGGCACCACACTTGTTCATGAAAAACCCAAGCTAGTCGACGAAAAACTAGGGTCTTTCGCCCCAAACACCCCACGACGAAAAAGGGGCCCTCGCCAGGAGGTCTTTCGCCATATAGGGCCTTTGGCCCAGATCGTTTGAGGCCCAAAATGGTCAGATCCTTATTTTAGTGTGTATGAGATATCATATCACTTAACTGCAATTCCACAAACCCTAAGACACTCGACACTCTCTATGCAAAACGGCGCCTAGGTCTCGAAGTCATTCATCCCCTAATAAACGAATCAATCCAGTACTTCGGTTAGTATCTTATTCTTATTCATTTGATTTATGCCCGATAAGTGGAATTCTGTTGATTGTGATTTTCTGTGAATTAGGGTTCCGTTAATGGGTTGTTAGATTTAGAACGTTATATAATGCGGGGGTTCCGATGATTTTGTACACTTTCATGTTCGTAATGTGATTCGTTGATTTTGTGTAATTAGTTGAAGGCATGATAGATTAACATCTGATGTTACGTTTTAAAGGTTGATGAAACGGATATGTTTGGAATGAACCTGAATATTTGATGATTACTCAAAACTAGGATGTTCAATCGTGGATTGATTGATGTTGAAACTGTTAACTTGTTAATTGTTGTTAGAAGATCATAAGAGTTGTAACTGTTTGTTACCTGTGAGGATGGGCGAAGGAAGAGCTTCGACGAAAGACCCAACATAGTATTTCGTCACACATCATGTCGACGAAATAACCTAGTATTTCATCACCTCCCTGTCGACGAAAACCTTAATGTTTCGTCGCCCACCTGTCGACGAATAACCTGGATGTTTCGTCGCACTAGAGGATGGAACCTCATCATCAGACTGTGGTTTATCATGCGTATGAAACTTGAATGATTATTATATGTCTATTAATGATGTTAATTATGATTGAGGAAACATGATTTGCTTATGATGAATAGCTCACTTAACTGTTAAGTACTATTACGAAACATGCACATGAAATGTGAACTTGTATGAGTATGGGGTATGTGTTAAATGTTAACAATGATAGTTGTGTCAGATGCAAACTGTGTACAAATACGTGACCTGAATGATTGTAAAACTGATGTTGTTGGCAACCATTGTTGGAAACATGAACTTGTGTTATAAACGCGCATGAGATCTAAATGCTTGTTATGTGTTATGTGACAATGGTATTACATGTGACTTGTTGAATACATGAATCGGATACGTGTCTACGAAACTGACTGTCTTTGGTAATCACGATAGGGTATGGTTGATCACTGTGAAACAAAGTAATAAAACATACCGAGCAAATCTAAGGTGAGTTCACTTCCCTCAAAACAAGCATGCGCCCGGTGGGGACAATCAAACAGATAAAACTTGTAAACGGATTTTCGTAAACCCATATCATTGTTACCCACATCCTTGTAGGGGATGTGAGGCGGATTTCACAAACGCATGTCCTTGCAGGGGATATGCAACGGTTTTCAGTAACGTTGATGTTGGATAATACACTCACTGTCTATCACTTAAGACCCATCATACTACCGGGTTAGTTGCTTGTAGGGCAACGGGGTTACTAGTTGATAGCGCTATTAGGTTTGGCACCCTCACGACGTACCTGGAGAGGACGGGCGTGAACTAATAACTTTAAATCATGACCAATGTTTGATTGAGCATTGGAGAAGGGCAAAAAGGGCCGTCTGCGGTATCGAGTTAATATCAATATAACATGAATCAGTAATCGGTAACGAACGGTTAAACAAATCAGTGAACTCACCAGCGTTGTCTGATACACCTTTTTTCTGCATGCTTGCAGGCCTTTAGGTACATGATGTGGGAACTTGCTTTCTGGGATGCTGGAGTGGTCATGGGACAAGTTACAAGGAATCACAAGTCAAGTTTAATGACTTTATACATTTGAGTTACGAAATTGTTGACTATTGTATTATGCTTCCGCTGATTAATAAATAATGTTTTATAACGCTTTATTCTAATAAATGAAAGTTTTATTTGATTATTGTTATGAGTTCAATGTGATTGGTGGCTAGATCCTGGTACGTCACACGCCTCGCGGAGAATCCCGCTTGTGGTATTTTGGGGGTGTGACAGTTTGGTATCAGAGCCACTGGTTATAGTGAACTAGGTTTTAAAACGTTTTCATAAAACCAGACTATAACCAAACAGTATCAAGAACGACCATGACACTCAGCTCTAGATTGCAAGGTTCGTCTTTCTCACTTGTTGCATGCATTACATGACTAGTACACATTTGTTTATGACGTAACATACGAACACACACTCGTCACTATAGCATGATGGCATGGATTGCTTGTTTACTTTATGATGCGTTGATAGTATGGCATAGTCCTTGGATTTTTGTGATCGTATTACTTTGATAACCTCCGTCGATATCTGGGTTTGAAGAACCATTTGGCACGAGTTAAGAGGAACTGAAATGAGCATGCAAATCACAATATTATTGTGGGTGCACACATAATAATAATATGGGGTGCATGTGAGTCCCGGTGAGACTTAACAAGTGAAAAAGGGGTTCTGTTCCGTTATTCGAACAGTGTGAAACGTAACAAACCTATAGGGGTCGTAGCAGTGATTGTTTCCTACTCGAACGTGATCTTTTCACTCCTCTCTGAATCCTTACGAATCTCGATGCTATCGAGTATTACCTGAACACCCATCTGAACGCCTAGCAAACGGGGTAGAATGTTAGGTGCTTGTACGAACGTCCCTGAGTTGGATGTTGCAGCGTCGAATGATTGGTCTATACCTTTCTCACTTTTCTTCGTTTGCTGGAACTTAACGTATTGACGCCTTAGATCCCGAAGTGCGATCACTTCTGCAACACTCTAGCAGCATACCATGTATTATTCAATCGACTTGCAAGATCGATGGGCAAGAGGATGAGTGTAGTACCTCACCGACCTCAGTATTAGGACGACCCTGGTTACCGGCAATGAACACCAGCGAATTGACTTCAATCGAATCATTAGCCCTAGTCAGCGACCTGGGAGTCAACTCTTACGACTTGGAATAGGTAACTGCTAGCACAATGAGTAGGGCCCCAGGATGTGGCACGGAATGTGAAAAGATGGACCCGGTTGGTGAAAGATCGTAGGGCTCCGTTTCAAGCAACGACATTAGAGGCAGCAGTCACGACGACATCAAGGTACTCGTAATCATAGCATACAGTATGGAAAGGGAGGTGTCTACAATATGGATTGGTCGTTGTTAAATTAAGACGACAGCAACCAAGGGAACGACGGCAGTACTGGAAATACTTGTAACGAAAATAGAAAAACCGGAAATAAAACTCATGGAAGGGCATTTAGGATTGGCGTGGGCGACGCCAGGATTATAGCAACACGGTGGCCTGCACGTTCTTGGTAACTAATCGTTTCGTCTCTGTTCTGCTTAACCCTGAAGCTTTTGGAAACCAAACCTGTTGTGGAACCGACTGATGGCAAGTCAATGGAACCCTCCTATGTTTGCTAGGATGCAAACTTGACCTTGTGGGACAAGTGCTCGACACCTACCCGAGGAGAAAATTTTGAATATCCCTCTCTCTAGTGGCGAATCGTCGTCTGTCCTAAAGCATCAGTGTGGTGTAAAGGTTAGTATCATTTCAGCAATGAAAGGCAGGAGCGTCTATGGGGGGACTACCCCGCTATGTTGGCAACCGTTACTAATGTTTGTGATTCCTCTCAGCGAGCTACTTGAGGAACTTTCAGGTTTACTCCCATAACTGATTAGGTAGTGTCTCAGATTGATCTCACAACCATAGGCAGCCTTGATTACTCGTACTCCTTATCATCCAGCGCCTGGAAAGTTGCAAGAACTGTCCAATCAACTTCAGGAAACTACAGGATGGGAGTTTTATAGATCTAGCTCCTCGTTTTGAGGAAACGCGCTCTATTGCGGAAACGAAGGACGAGTTCTTTCGTACGTGTACAGAATACCACAAGGTGGCTATCATAGACCGTCACCCCCTGTCTCACATCGACGACCTGCTTGACCCGTTGCAACAATCAAGATTCTATCCGGAAACTGACTTAAGATCGGACTGTCACCTGATGGAAGACCACGGGGAGGATGATTCCTAACACGGTGTCACAGATACAATATAGCCACTACGATTTTCTGTTCAAACTATTTAAGGTATCCAACACACCAGCAGCCTCAGGGATTACATGAGTAGTATGTTTCAACCTCATCTCACCATATTCGTCAACCGTGTTTATCTATGACGTTTTGTATCACTTTCAGGAGAAAGGAACACCATGATCGGCACTTGTATTTTTGTCCTAGAGCTCCTAGGGGAGGAGCAACTCCACGCGAAGTCTACCTGAGTGTGACTTCAGGATTTGAGAGATACACTTTCTTGGTCACGTAGTCAACAAAGTGGGGATACATGTGGATCTAACTAAGATCCATTTTATTGGAAACTGATCGACGCCAAAGAGACCTTCGGGGATACAACAATTCCTTGGTTTCGCTAGATACTATCACAGACTCATCACAGGAATCTTGAAGATCGCGTAGCTTTAATCTCTTTAGCACAGCAGGGTGCTGTCTATTCGTGGGAGACAAAACTGGAGGACGTCTTTTCAGCTTTTGAAACCCAACACTACAATGCACTGAGCATCGTCTTTACCCGAGGGTACGGGTGATATGGTGGTATACAATGATGGTTCGAATCAGAGTCCCAATTACACGCCGATGCATCACGAGATGGTGATGGCTTACATAGTGGAGTTACAAGAAGAATGGCATGAGACACAACCTGCGGTGGAAGCCATGGTCTTTGGATTTAAGTTGGAGGCATTACTTGGACGGTACCAAATGCACTACTTAGACCGATCACAAGTGCCTCCCGTGTACCCTTGTTTCGAAAGAGCTAAACACGTGATGGCATCGCTAGATGGAACTTCTGAATGACCTCGACTGTGAAACCTAGACGCGTATGAACCTCGCAACACACCATCGACTTTAACCTATCTGATCAGATTTTCCCTGTACGAACCGAAGCACTGAAGGAAGAAAATGTTAAAGTCTGAGTCCATAAAGGGCATGGAGGAGCAACTTTCGGCAAATCAGGCGATACCCACTATCCCATGGAGTGAATAAGAACAATCTAAGGGAACTTGTGTTGAGCGAAGCACACCAGCCTTTATAATCTAGTCGACTGGATGTTGATAGGGGATATTAGGACCTATATATCTTGTACTGGCAACCAGGCATGTAGGCCCACATAGCAAAGTATGTGAACGATGTTTGACTTATGCGAAAGTCAGGGTGGAATATCAGAAACCTTCTGCTTTGTGTCAGCGACCAGAAACACCTGTTTGGAAATGGGAACAGACTGCCACAGATTGTGTCACTGGCCTACCTAAATCTCAGAACGGAACCGATATCACCTAAGTGGTCGTTGATTGTCTCACATAACCAGCACACTTTCTTGCAATCAAGGAAACTGACGAGTCTTCACAGCTTGTGAATATTTCTCTGAGAGAGACGGTTTTTAGGCACGAGGTGCCGACTCCTGATACCTTTGATTTTGATCTATACCTAATTTATGGCAGACAAAAAAAACACAACACCCTCGACTCACGTCTATACATGAGCATTGCTTATCACCGTAGGACAAACGGTCAGAGTAAACGAACTATCCTGACACTCAAAGACGTGCTGCGAGCATGTGTATAATTGACTTTAGTAAAAGTTAGAAGGACATTTACCTTTGGTTGAGTTTTACTGCAGCAGTTACCGTTTTAGTATTCAGACAGCTCTGTTCGAGGCATTGCATGGACGATAATGCCGACCTCCTTGTTGGACTAAGGTGATTGACAACTTAATCACGGGTCCAGGACTTGTACTTGAAACTCTTGGGAAGATTATTAGATTGGAAATCATGTGGCGACAATGCGTGATCGCCAGGAAACCTGATAACTTAGGAAACATTGAGAGTTCGCTGCATACGAACGTGTCATATTGGAAGTCTCACCCTGGGAGGGTGCGGTACGCCTTGGGAAGCGTGCCAAGCTTGACTTACGTTATGATGGGCCATTCAAAATTCTGGAACGTATTGGCAAAGTGGCATACAAACTCGAGTTACCTGTCAAGTTGGGTAACATCCATGATGTTTTCCATGTTTCGCAACTAAAGAAGTGGTTGTCCGATGAAACACTTGTTGTACCACTCCAAGAACCGAAAGTCGAGGACAACTTGCAGTTTGTCGAGGAACCCATCGAAATCGTGGAACGGGAAGTTAAGGTTCGTAAGCATAGTCCTATGACAATCGTGAGAGTTCGTTGGAACTCAAGACGTGGACTGGAGTTCACGTGGGAACGTAAAGATCTGATAAAGCTCTAATATCCTCAACTGTTCAGGTGGTTGAACCAACTTTTGCTGTCATTGGCGAATTTCGGGACGAAATTCCCTTTCAAGTTGGGGATGATGTGGCACTCGAGGAAAATCCACAGTCATCCTGATCTAGCACCTCACCACTTTTGGATTACTTATTAAATTTCGGGACGAAATTTCTTTCAAGTTGGGGATGATGTGACCCCTCAGAATTTCAGGGTCTTTCCTCTACGCATCACTTGTTTCACAAATCTGTTTTCACAGTTCATTATATGTTGTACCTTGTATATGATGTTTGAATGACTAAATTGTTTGGTTGTTTCATGAAATTTAAGAGTTGTATAGCGTTAATGTTTAGTTATAGCATGGCACCACACTTGTTCATGAAAAACCCAAGCTAGTCGACGAAAAACTAGGGTCTTTCGCCCCAAACACCCCACGATGAAAAAGGGGCCCTCGCCAGGAGGTCTTTCGCCATATAGGGCCTTTGGCCCAGATCGTTTGAGGCCCAGAATGGCCAGATCCTTATTTTAGTGTGTATGAGATATCATATCACGTAACAGCAATTTTCACAAACCCTAAGACACTCAACACTCTCTATGCGTAATGGCGCCTAGGTCTCGAAGTCATTCATCCCCTAACAAACGAATCAATCCAGTACTTCGGTTAGTATCTTATTCTTATTCATTTGATTTATGCCCGATAAGTGGAATTCTATTGATTGTGATTTTCTGTGAATTAGGGTTCCGTTAATGGGTTGTTAGATTTAGAACGTTATATAATGCGGGGGTTCCGATGATTTTGTACTTTCATGTTCGTAATGTGATTCGTTGATTTCGTGTAATTAGTTGAGGGCATGACAGATTAACATCTGATGTTACATTTTAAAGGTTGATGAAACGGATATGTTTGGAATGAACCTGAATATTTGATGATTACGCAAAACTAGGATGTTCAATCGTGGATTGATTGATGTTGAAACTGTTAACTTGTTAATTGTTGTTAGAAGATCATAAGAGTTGTAACTGTTTGTTACCTGTGAGGATGGGCGAAGGAAGAGCTTCTACGAAAGACCCAACCCGACGAAATACCTTAGTATTTCGTCACACATCATGTCGACGAAATAACCTAGTATTTCGTCACCTCCCTGTCGACGAAAACCTTAATGTTTCGTCGCCCACCTGTCGACGAATAACCTGGATGTTTCGTCGCACTAGAGGATGGAACCTCATCAGCAGACTGTGGTTTATCATGCGTATGAAACTTGAATGATTATTATATGTCTATTAATGATGTTAATTATGATTGAGGAAACATGATTTGCTTATGATGAATAGCTCACTTAACTGTTAAGTACTATTACGAAACATGCACATGAAATGTGAACTTGTATGAGTATGGGGTATGTGTTACATGTTAACAATGATAGTTGTGTCAGATGCAAACTGTGTACAAATACGTGACCTGAATGATTGTAAAACTGATGTTGTTGGCAACCATTGTTGGAAACATGAACTTGTGTTATAAACGCGCATGAGATCTAAATGCTTGTTATATGTTATGTGACAATGGTATTACATGTGACTTGTTGAATACATGAATCGGATACGTGTCTTCGAAACTGACTGTCTTTGGTAATCACGGTAGGGTATGGTTGATCACTGTGAAACAAAGTAATAAAACATGCCGAGCAAATCTAAGGTAAGTTCACTTCCCTCAAAACAAGCATGCGTCCGGTGGGGACAATCAAACAGATAAAACTTGTAAACGTATTTTCGTAAACCCATATCATTGTAGGGGATATGAGGCGGTTTTCAAATACCCACATCCTTGCAGGGGATGTGAGGCGGATTTCAGAAACGCATGTCCTTGCAGGGGATATGCAACGGTTTTCAGTAACGTTGATGTTGGATAATACACTCACTGTCTATCACTTAAGTCCCATCATACTACTGGGTTAGTTGCTTGTAGGGCAACGGGGTTATTAGTTGATAGCGCTATTAGGTTTGGCACCCTCACGACGTACCTGGAGAGGACGGGCGTGAACTAATAACTTTAAATCATGACCAATGTTTGATAGAGCATTGGAGAAGGGCAAAAAGGGCCGTCTGCGGTATCGAGTTATTATCAACATAACATGAATCAGTAATCAGTAACGAACGGTTTAACAAATCAGTGAACTCACCAGCGTTGTCTGATACATGTTTTGTAACACACCAAAATTGTGTAAGTCATAATATATAATTTTTATATTATGTTGATGCAATTAGAAAAGAAAATGGTAAATATAATTTTACCATATGAAAGTAAATAAGATACTAGTAAGTAAATGTGGGTTAGTAAGGTATTGTAAATAACCAAGTTAACTAAGTTAGAGGATGGATGAAAATAGTCATGTTATGAGAAATAAAGGGGTTAGTTATGTTAAAAATGAAAGAAAGTATGATTAAACAAGGAAAAATGCAGAATTTTCATAAGTAAGTATGTATGTGTCGTGGGTTTGAAAGGGGATTTAGGGTTCTCACCTAAATCCATCATCAACACAAGAATTCTGCATAAATTGAGGTGATTTGAGCTGGAAATCAAGTGCATGAGACATCATCTACACTTGTCTAAGTGTCCTTGAGGTAAGGTACGTCATGGATTCATGAAATTTTGATGAGAAAGGAAGTGGGTCTTGATTAATCCATGTGTATGTATGAAATTAGGATGGCAAAAGGCTATAATCATCATATGAGACTTGAATTATGCATGAAATTCGGATTAATTTGATGTTGTTATGTAAACCCACTTGTAGGTAATAATGTCATGGAAATGTTGATGAATTATGTGATATACTAGTTGTAGTTTGATATGTGAAGTTAATTGTTGAATGTTGATGTTATATAAATCTGATTTTGAAAGGAGATTAGGTGAAAATGATGAATCTGATGATCTTGATAAGAATTTGGTATGATTGTGCACAAGTTACTTGTACACTATGCTTGGAAAGTAGTACGCACACCAAGTGTTTGATGAAATGCCTAGTATAGGTTAGTATGTGTTATCACTTGTATGGAATGTTAATTAAATAGTAATGAAGGTGATCATGTATTAAAAGTATGAAAAGTGCTTAGTTATGATGTTGTGTGCAAAATGACATGCTACGTGTATTGAGTAACAAAGCTGATTAGGATTAAAATTTGTTGCGCAACAGTTTTGCAAAAATCATATAAAATCATAGGAAGGACCTGTGAGGTCGAGCCTTATATGCTCAGAAAGCTATTTAAACATACTACGTTTTGTGTTTGAACATGTTTGTTGAATTCGGATGTTAAATAGGCCAAAATAGTGCCCAAAGTCGGCAATACTATTTTGACAGCAAGCTGTTTGGAAGCATTTTAGCTTCTGTGCTGATTTTGTAAAAATCATATAAAATCGTAGGACCGTCCGATTGTTACGATCTTTATATGCTTAGAAAGGTCTCTGAATCTAGATCATTTCATATTTGAACATGAAGAACTGAATCGGATGATAAATGGGTTAAAAAAGGGTTGTGAACAGCTGCTGCGCAGAAAGTTGCTGCACATTTTTAGTATAAATATTCAGTAAAAATAGTTGTATTGTTATGCACACTTGTATGAAATGAATCATGAACTATTGATTTTAATAAATTATTAGTAAGTTATGTGATTGTTTAAGTGTCTAAAACACTTACCAACTAGTTTATGCATATAATTGCACCAACGGGTCGAAACGGGTTGTTGATAGAAAATAGTAGAATTGATGTGTAAAAACCAAGGTGTTAAGAAATGGTATGAAATGTATAACGTATGAAGCAAGTTGCCTAACTTAGAAAATGTTGTCATTCTAAGTATGGAGTTTTGAAAGAATAATGAACATGATGTAAATACATAATTATGCATGCTAGAAGCTCATGTATGACTTTTGTGATGATGGAATCATAAATTGTTAGATTGATTAGCATTGTAGTATTATGATACATGTTGGAACTCGTTAAGCGATTGACACGTTAATAAAAGTGTGATTAGTGATGCGTATGATAATGTATACTAACTATTGAATAGGTGTAATGGAATGAGATAATAGGAACGTGTCAAGGAGAGCTCAAGCATAGGAGGATAACGGGTCAAGATAAGGCAAGGTGACAAATACACTTATTGGAGTACTCAAGGTAAGTGATTTCCGGAATCACTTCTTATCTTATAAATAAGGTTTTGATATGTTGAACGTAGGAAATCATGAGAAGGAGTAAGTACTAAGGTATGTATTAATGTGGTAAGTGTAAGAAGTTATTTGTGCTTGGAATTACATGATAGAAGTGAACGGGTCAAGAATAAAGAAAGAAACATGGTGTAATGTGGTAGTTAGTTTGATCATGTGGTTATGCGTTAGAAAGATTTAGGAGTTTGTATATGATTATTTTACATATTGGAAGCATGAAAAATGGAGAAGAAGAAGTTCGGGTGTCTAACAGTTGTATACGAATGTAAAAATAGAGAACAAAGGTTAGCTGAACTGGGCTCTACCGTAGCTTACGGTAGCCACCGTAAGCTGCGGTAGGTATTGATGGTTATTTCTCCACCATAAGGCAGTATAAAGGCACTGTAGGCTTTTGTGTGCCACGGTAAGCTACGGTAGTCTACGGTGGAGGCCAGGTTCAGATGTAAAGTTTGTGTTTCTTCGTTTTCTTTGAATTTGGCAAGAACCCATTCCAAGTCCCGTTAAACTTCTATAATGTACCTTAACCCTATTAAATGGCTTGGTGAGTTACGGATGAATATAGAACTCATTTTAAGATTTCCGCAATGTACCCGAAAGTCATTTAAAAAGCTTTTATGAAGTGCGAGTAAGAATGGAATGTGTAAGCGAGTATGTGGAGGAATGAATTAAGTATGTGGGTATATATGTATAGAATTAATTTCATTCCGATAGCCGAGACTTATAAGTAATCATGAATAGAAGTGAGTATGCACGTAGGTTTGTATGTACGTGACCTATTTATATGGAAGTTTGTAATTAAGATACATTAGCAAATCATTTGGAATGATGTAAGTGGTATGTAAGAGCTTGTACGTTTGTATGTGTGTTCGTAATCATGTGTGGAAGTATGTGTCCATGAATATATGTATGTATGTACCTGTGCACGAAGTAGAATTTATTGTACACGAATGAATGGGACTTGTGTATATGTTTACATAGCTTCAATACTTTTGAGTATTAAGTTTCTAAACTGGTGTCTTGAGTATGAAATGAGAATGCAGGTATACTATTAATGTTCTTATGAAGGTTTAAGGAATTGGAATGCAAGATCGTACACGGAATGAGGATTCGAAAAGATTAGCATGAGATGAAGAAATACGGAGTGGCTATTTAATTACGTATGTTTAGTTTATGAACGACGTCACCAAATTTTAACGATACGTATGTATGTGGTGATTTCAGGTCGCACGCGCTTAACATCATTATGAAGTAAATGAGGATTGAAGATCGAGTCAAAGAGCGAGGATTGTACGGGAAGGGTAGTCACATAACTGGTGATTTTATATTACCTTTGATGCGATAATTAAGAATGAACGTTGTAAATCTTTTGAAGAAAGTGTTTGTTATTTTTAAACGAACCTTCAAGTAAGTCATATGAGTAATTATGAATGAAATTTTAAGTCTCTACTTTCCGTTGTGTCTGTATGGTTAAATCGTGATATGGGTGTTTCATGTTTTTCTGCATGCTTGCAGGCCTTTAGGTACATGATGTGGGAACTTGCTTTCTGTGATGCTGGAGTGGTCATGGGACAAGTTACAAGGAATCACAAGTCAAGTTGAATGACTTTATACATTTGAGTTACGAAATTGTTGACTATTGTATTATGCTTCCGCTGATTAATAAATAATGTTTTATAACGCTTTATTCTAATAAATGAAAGTTTAATTTGATTATTGTTATGAGTTCAATGTGATTGGTGGCTAGATCCTGGTACGTCACACGCCTCGCGGAAAATCCCGCTTGTGGTATTTTGGGGGTGTGAAACATTATACCCTTGAATCACCTTAAAACATCTAAAATAAACCTAAGGGACTAAAGATGTCAACAATTAAAACTTGAAAACTTGTCTGGAGGAGAGTCACGGGCCGCGACCCGCCCCAGCACAACCTTATGCGGGCCGCGAGCCAGTGTAATCCGAGAACAGATCAGCCAGTTCGCTGGTTGGTCGAAATTTGGTGATTTTGTTGCTTCCAAAGTGTGTTTCTTGCATTTAAAACCTCACCAACCCAACCCTAATCCATCCCCTATATAAACCAAGCCTCCTCCAAGCATTTTTCACTTTCTAAACACTTTCCATTCACTCTCAAACACTCAAAATCGCAGCTGAAATCAGGAGTTCGAGCAGATTTATCACATCTTACAAAAGTGAGCATAACTCACTCATTTCTTAACCTTTTCACTTGATTCTTTTTTCTACTTGCTTGGATTGACCTTAGGAACATTTCCATAGGTTTTCCATGGAAAACCAAGGTCTGGAATGTCACCAAAAAGGCTCCAAAGTTGACTGATCTTTCTGTTTTTTATTCAATCTTTGTTAAACTTGATTAAACTTGAGTTATCTCATCTCAAACCTATGTCCTTATGCTCATAACCACATCTATGGTTAGTTGGGCTTAAAAACAAGGTTGAGACATGTAAAATCAGAGGTGTAAACCTCACAAACTTTCTGTTTTGTTAAGGGTTTTTACCCACAAGTGATGTTCAAGCTTAAAGCTTGATGATTGTGTGATTTAGGATTAGCTTGGGCTATCCTACTTGAAAATCCACACATTGCTTGATGTTTTCTCATAGATTAGTTGTTCTTATTCCATTATTACTTGTAAGTTCATGACCCTTCTTGAATGTTCATAACATCAAGGGTAGTGGTGAACACCTAGAGGTACCTAAATGGAATACTTGTACTTCCTACCTCCTACATGACTTCTATGACACAAAAGAGGTTCCTAAATGGAGTATTCATCCTCCTACCTCATGCTTGAACTATTGGACTTATTGATATACATAATCTATATAATACTTATATATACTATCCAAATATTCGAACCTTTGATGATTAATTTGTGTTCATTCGTCAAAGTACTAGATTACATCATCTAAGACCTAATAACTTGTTATGATTCTAATGGGTATTCTACCCATGAAAACATTCTAACCCTTGAGGTTTCATAGTGTCAAACAAGTATTATGTGTTAAAGATGATTACTTTCTTATGTTTATGTTTATACATTTTTAAATTCCGAATCTTTACTCCACCGTTATACTCCAATACTCATACGCCTTGTTTCTTCGTGTAGAAGGACTCGGTGTTCCATCCTAATCAACCAACAACTGTCGCGGATTTATCAAGTGGAAACTTGCAAAACCGTGAGTACACTCAACCCTTTTACCTTTAAAAACACTTTGGGTTGTAACATGTTATTATACAAACTTCATATCCACACACTTAAAACATACTTTATGATCTCAATCTGTTATACATGCTACTTGTTTACTTAGGTTCATGCTAGATTTTACATGCTTTATGTCATTAACTTTGCTAAGCCCTTAACTTAACATATATAGCGCTATAGAAGTAGCACACCACCCGTCGTGGTCTTGTTAAGTCTTTATTCTAAAAGTAGTCTCGTTTCTTTTGTGGCGAGGGATGCTAAATACTAGTGGACACTTGGGTTTGACGTATTGTTATGCATGCTAGTTACCTTGTGTACAAATTGCCATGTGGATTTGAGAAAATGCTTTTATACTTATGCTATATTTTTTCAAACCTTGTGTACTCGCCTTTGCTTTTGCATTGAACTTTATTTTAAACATGTTCCAGGTTGAGGATGACGATGCCATGAAATGAAGTAGCAATGATGCCTAGATACACATTTAGACGTCTTAGGTTTAAATATGTTGTAACAATTGTGTTCATGTTGTTATGTATTTTCATTCAAATTGTTGTTATTTAATTATTATGTAATGTTGACAAATTTGAAGTTATGAAATGAAAATGGTTGATTTAATTATTGTCACAAATAGTGTTATGAACTCTCTTGCAATCTTGTTTTCGTCTCACTCTGATGTTTCCGCCATCGGTTGGGGTGTGACAGATTGGTATCAGAGCCATAACTACAGGGAGTTAGGTAGAATTGCCAGGTTCGACGTAGTCTATAGTAGGTACCATATTTTTTACCATTCTTGATTCATGCTTAAAATGTTATTCTTCCTACTTTGCTTCTTTCTCTTCTTTTTGGTCTTAATGCTTACATAATGTCTTTCCTTAGACATTTTATACAATACACTTGAAGACTTGAGGGCACTCTTTATATAAAAGAGACGAGTTTACCAAAATAGGCATGAAACCCACAATTTGGTGAACGACTCTCATTCCGCTTATTCTTTATTTTGCACGAAATTACACCATTAAGTTAGGAGTGAAATCCACATCTTAATGGTAAATTTCCAATTCAAACTCTAGTGGACCCTCGTCAAAGTGTCGAAATTAAATTTTGACCCAACGAGTACCAACCACATTAGGGTACGAAATCGTCAAGTTAGGAGTGAAACCCGCATCTTGTCGATTAAGTCCCATTCCTCGATTTTCAATCTCGCCAAAGTTTCGATTGTTTCAATCGATTAGAGATGTGTAGTAACTGGAAGGGTAAGATACCGTTAATCGCTTCTCGACGAGATTATCTTACCTGTAGGCCAAAGCACGTTTCTCTAATTTGAAAGGGCTTTCGATTCACTTTGGAATAGTCGAATTTTCTCTACCCGAAACAATCCTATATTTTATGAGCCTCTCTTTTATGTGATTCAATTTATATGTGAATTTATACTTGTTACCTCGTTCATTTCAAAAGCGTTACACAATTCGCACGTCTTGCGCAATAAAAAACAATAATAATTCTCGTGAGCGAACTAAATTTATACTCTTTTACGCATTCATACGTGATTATGTGTTGTAAATACTCGTTGAATTCAAGCTAATTATGTGAACCATACGTGATACATCATACTTACATGCTTATACTTGCAAACTTATTTGAAATTTATGACCAAGTCTCATCCTTTTTCCCTTCTCTTTCGATTCTTAGATGTCGTCCAACACCGCGCCAAAGAAGACCAAGTCAAAGAAAGGTTCAACCTCCAACGCCAACTCTGAATCCATGTCGAAAAAGGATTGTATGAAATTCATGGCCAAGCAGATGGCTAAGGTCATACCAGACATTGTCAGTGGAATTCAGACCAACACTGACTCTCCACATAGTTCTGTTGATTCAAAAGTGGAAACCCCCCAAACCGACGTTCCAATTCAAGCAATTCATGGCTTGTAAACCCTTGGAGTTTACTGGCAAAGATGGCGCTACCACCATGATGAATTGGTTCAACGCGATTGAACTCACATTCCTGTAAAGTGGGTGTCCTGATGACCTACGAACCTTGAATGCAACTAGAGTTTTCCGTTCGAGGGAACTTGAATGGTGGACCACCGAACGCAATAAAAGGGGAATGATGTTGCGCACGCCTTACCTTGGAACGAGCTTAAGCAACTTATGAAGGACCAATTTTGTCCTCCCCATGAGCTCCAAAAGTTGGAGAACGAGTTTTGGAACCGAACACAAAAGGGGAGCGACATCGATGGTCTTATTACCCGTTTTAAGTAACTTAGTGTCCTCTGCCCTAGACAGGTTGACACCGTCCCCAAGTCTGTAGCCAAATTCATCCGTTGTCTTTCACCCTTCTTGATGAACCATGTTGCCCCCGCTTGCCCCAAAACCACTGAAGATGTTTTTCGTATCGCTACTGAGCTTAACAACAACTGCGTTCTTCATGGGACTTATGACAAGGTTTCAACTAAGAGTGCGCACCAAGCCACAACCAATACCACCATTGTTGAGCCTTCATCGTCTCAACCACCCAATAAAAACCGAGGCAAGAAGCGAAAGGCTTCAAGCCAAAACTGTGCGGTCGTCACTCCCACCAAACCCTCAGCATTTACAATCAGTAGATGCCGTTATCCCTACAACTCTCGAACCTCAAAGAAGAAACTACACTAGGACATGGCCCAAGTGTAACCGATGCTCTTACTATCACCCTACTGGCACCCCATGTCACAAATGCGCAACCTGTAACAGGCTTGGGCATTTTCCGATCGCTGTCGTTTTAACCAAAAGCCTGTTCAAGATCAAGCCATTGTTGCCAACCATGCTCCTAACCAGGTTCAACCCCAAGTTGCTCCTGTGCGAGCATGTTTCAAGTGTGGCGACCTAAATCATCTCTCCAACGTGTGTCCTCAGCGTAATCAACCACAACAACAGCAGCAGCAATAACCACAGCAACAGGCTCAACAACCCGCTAGAGGCCGAGCTTTTATCCTTACCACCGCTCAAGTGCAAAATGCAAATGAGGACATCACTGGCACGCTTCTTGTAAACCATGTTTATGCTTCGTGTTTATTTGATACTGGCGCCGTTAAAATTTTGTGTCGTTAGAATTCGAACCTTTTCTTAAGTGTAAACGCTCTAAGTTGTCAAAATCTTTCGCTGTCGAAGTCGCTGATGGTAAATCCGTCGCTGTCGATTCCGTCCTTACCAAGTGTTCCTTGATTCTCAACGATCATACATTCTCAATCAATCTTATACCTATGAAAATGGGTAGCTTTGACATCATAGTAGGCATGGACTGGCTTAGGCGAGTTCGTGCTGAAGTCGTTTGTTCTGAAAAGTTTATACGTCTTCCTCTTCCAAACGGTGATTCTCTACACGTGTATGGTGAGAAACCTTCTCAAGGTCTTAATCTTATGTCGTGTATTCAACCGAACAAGTACTTACGCAAGGGTACCTTCGCCTTTCTCGCCCATATTGTGGAAAAGAAGGACAAAGGCCCAAGCATAAGCGATGTTCCTGTCGTACGTGATTTCCCTTATGTGTATCCCAACGATCTTCCTTTTCTACCTCCTGCTCGTTTTGTCGACTTTCGTATCGATTTAGTGCCTGGCGCTACGCCTCTCGCTAAGTCTCCTTACCACTTAGCACCCTCTGAGATGCAAGAGCTTTCGAGCCAACTTCAAGAGCTTCTTGATAAAGGCTTTATACGCCCTAGTACATCTCCTTGGGGCGCTCCCGTTCTGTTCGTCAAAAAGAAAGATGGGTCATTCCGCATGTGCATTGACTATCGTGAGCTCAACAAGCTTACTGTAAAAAACTGATACCCTCTTCCTCGCATTGACGATCTTTTCGATCAATTGCAAGGCGCGACCTGCTTCTCAAAGATCGATCTTCGTTCTCGGTATCATCAACTTCGAGTCCTCGAAGAAGATATACCTAAGACCGCCTTTCGAACGCGTTATGGTCATTACGAGTTCGTGTTCATGCCCTTTGGTTTAACCAACACACCTGCTATTTTCATGGATTTGATGAACCGCGTGTGCAAAGCGTACTTGGACCGTTTCGTGATCATCTTCATCGACGCTATTCTTATCTACTTCAAGACTCAAGGAGAGCATGAGCGGCACTTGCGTCTTATCCTTCAACTTCTTCGTACTGAACGTCTCTACACCAAATTCTCTAAGTGCGAATTTGGTTATGTAACACCTCGCAAAATCTTGTCCAATATAGTAATGACACGTGTCATAAACACTAAACATGTAATAAGTTGACTTTGAAGGACTAAAGTCGACAAACAGTGAAAAGATGTGTGTGGAAGGACTAAAAGTGTCAATATGTGAAAACTATGCCTTTAAATAACCTTATACGTTATTTGTATTCTTAAACGATTGAATTATTGGGCGTGAGAAGCCATTTGTGAAAAACAAGTGAAACTTATAAGACGAAGGGCTTAAATGTGTCAACATGTTAGATTCTTACCTCTGAGTAACCTTTTAACGATCCCGGAGCTTCCTAATGTTCAATTATATTTCCAAGAATTCTAGATGATAATTACATAAAATATCGGCATCATTATTCATAAAGTTGTGCACGATTTCAAGAAAAAAGGATTAAAAACGTCAACAGGAGAAACTAGTACCTTTCGGGTGATCTCGTAACATTTCGGAAGCCTAACAATGTTTGTATAAGTCCCAAGATACTTAAAAATCAAGTTTGGGGGTCAAAAGTGCAATAAATGATAGTTATTTGGAGTAATAAAGGACCAGGGATTGAAACTGTCATAATGGAAACTTGTTTAACCGGAATAGAGAGTGTCGCGAGGCGCGTAAGAACCCCCTTGTTGTCTTCGCGGCCTGCGAGAGAATGCCAGTAAGCAAAAAATGGACAGCTGCATGTTGCAGGTCTGTCCACCGCCTTTGCATGGCTTCTAATCGAAACCAGGGACTGTTTGATGGTTTTTACTACCACCATAACACTTGTAATCATCTGGGAACCCTCCATAGCAGCTGGATTGATCTCAAGGACCCTCAATTCAATATAAATAGGTGCCTTTGTTGCACCTTTGAACTTGCTCACTTCAATTTTTCACTTCTATCTCCTCTTGCTTGCATTCTCTGGGATTCCTGGTCAAGTAGGAAGCCCTCCTCAGTTCAAACTTCGTGCTAGGACCTTGTGTAAGTGTTCTTAGCTTCAGTTGTTCGGTTTTTACATATTTAAAGACTGAAAGTCAAAGTCGTCGTAATAACGCTTTGACTTTAAGTTTAAACTTTATCGGTCCAGCCATTGTTCGAGGCGAATATGGCTACGTGATCGTAATTAGGTGTGTGTTAATCCCTCAAAAGGGCACAACCTAATTACCACGTTTACTTAGTTTATTGTCGGGTCAAAGTAACTAGTCAAAAAGTCAAACTAAACAGATTTTCAAATAATAATTAAATCTGATAATATAAAAGTTCTGAACCATATTTAGTCACTTAAATAACTTGGTAAATATTATTAGAACATGTCTAAGCATGTTCAACCCGACAATTATGAATTTAGGCTCGGTTCGCAACCGAAAGTCGCAAAAGTTGACTTTTGCCTTGACTTTCAGTTCTGACCCGAATTAGCTTAGTTTCTTTATGCCTTAAGGTTCCTTTGTAACCATATTATATAGTAGTATAGCCCTCTAAGGTTATATTACATGGTCCCTTGGTAATCTGAGTTTATTTACTTGTTTCCATTATTGTGCTTAACTTTGACCATAATGCCCCTATGGTCTAAAAAACGAGATTTTTGAATATGTAAGCATGCAAATAACTTTGTTACTGATATATAGACATGTCTAAGTTAATTTGACATTATTTTCTGGTCTCAAAACGATGTTATGCAAGATATCGTAAAATTGAACTTTTTATTAATTAAATTACGCTTTTGTGCATAAATCATGTTTAAACCTAAATTTTGGCACTAAATTCATTACCTACTGTTATGATATTATTTTTAGGTATTTTTGGAATGTTGGATCAGATTATATACTGACCATAACTTGGAGTTCTTGTATAAAGTCTATAATTGACGATTATGCCCTTTTTGTTAATAAAATGTGATTTACATATATTTAACATGCCAAACCTTTTCCTACTAATTTAATATGTAAAATAAAATATTTCAACCATACAAGGCTGGTCAAAATCTCAGAATCACATAAACATCGCAAATATCGTCAATTATCGGTTTTTACGCTAATTAGGTGCATAGTATGGTTTAAAACCATATTTAGCACCCAAGACTTGTTACCTACTGAAATTATAAATAATTTTTTTTATTTTACAGTAGGTATAAGTCATGAACTCAGACTTCCAATTTTGTCCCTAAAAGCATATGTGAAATGACCAAAATACCCTTTCAGGGCATAGTTTGGTCATAATGATAAACCACACATATGTATGATATCCTACTGTTATAACATCATAAAATAAATATTTTTACAGAATGTTTTAGACCAGAACATCAGTTTACCTTAAAACCTCTTTTATAAATCTTAAAATGACCAAAATACCCTTACGGGACTTAATTGGTTTTTAAAATCTTTTTGGGCATGTTTGCTGATATCCTACTGATATCACAACATATTTTAAGCATAATAACTTTTGGAAATTGTATATGACTGATGTGTGTCGAGTGTGATATGTCTATATGTATATTTTAAGCCCTTTTTAACACTTTAGTCAAGTTTTAAATTTATAAAACACGATATTCTACTAACACTAAACGCACATATGGGCAAGTGCACCCATCGTGAACGTAGTATAGTGTTGGTAAGATACCGAGGTCGTCCAAGGACACAAGAGCTTTTAATACCGGTTTATCCTCAACGTCTAATCTAATCAAAAGTTTTAGAAAAGGTTTTTAACATGAAAAATAAAAACTAAAATGCTGAAAAATAAAAATAAAAATAAAACAGATAGACAAGATGAATCACTTGGATCCAACTCGCCTTTAATGTAACCTTTGATGATTTCCGCACTTTTGCACTTTTTAAAAGATTATCTTAGTTATAGTAGTAGGCCCCTCTTTTGAAGGTGATGTTACCCTCAACCCAGTAGTTTGAGTCAGCAAGGATACAATCCTAAAGGGTCGGAATATTGAAAGATAATTAATTAAGTTATTAATGTGTAATGTGGTAGGCCCCTCATTTGAAGGTGACGTTACCCTTGGCTAAGTGGTTTGAGTCAGCAGGGATACAATCCCAAGTATCTGGGTTAATGTATTAATAGTAGTTTACATATGAGGGGATCAAGCCATTCGCACCCCCGCCATCCAATACCAGTGGGTATTGAAGGAGGTCCTAGTAAGCTTGACCCAGGCCCTTGCAGGATCTATACACTGAACAAGGCAAGAACCTTACCAAACCATTCCCTTAACCCCCAACCAGGTAGCCAACATATCTCTATATAGACCGTAGAGATATGAATGGTGAAAATCTTTTATTTTATATAGACAGTAAAATAATGCCAAGACACCACAGACAATTGATAAGGAAGTTTCACCTTCAACATAAGAAACTAGTTATTAAAGTCATTAATACAAAACCAAATAAAAAGTGCGAAAAGATTAAAAATCAAAAGTATTACATTAAATGCTTGTCTTCACCAAGTGATGTAAGAGACTTAGGCAAACATGGCCTTTGATTGTCAAGAACTCTTACTATCAATCTTGGATCCCGAGACTACTACACACACTATAGGTGGATGATGGATGATGGTGGTGTATGTGGGTGTTGTGATGGTGGTGGAGTGTGGGTGAAGTGGGAGAGAGGTGGTTCGCCAAGGGATGCCATTGAAGTGAACCAAACACCCCTATTTATAGCCTGCACAGAAGGTCGGACATGGCCCCGTGTCCGCTGGGCACGGCCCCGTGGCCATCTTCATTCTCTTTCTTCATTAATTGCAATTTGTTTGCATTAGCTCCACAAGCCCCCGTGTCCGCTAGGCACGGCCCCGTGTACAGAAGCGTATCTGTACTATCAAGATTTGCAAGATTCTGCGAATCTTAGCATTGACCATGGCCCGTGTTGAGCTGGGCACGCCCCCGTGCTGGGAATAGAAGCTTCCATTGCTTTGTCTTTTCTGCAGACACCTGGCCACGCCCCCGTGTTCGCTGGGCACGGGGCCGTGGTCAGCCTTCTGATATCTTGTTTTTGCTTGGGAAGATGTTGTCGAGGGCCGGGCATGCACGTTTATTCCTTTCCTTTGTATTTATGTTAGATTTTGCTGCATATTTGTTTCTTTTGTTCATTTAAGCTCATTTGGTCCTGAAAATACAAAAGAAAGACAAAAGCACACTTTTTCCAACATTAGTACTAAATGGAATGGGTAGAAGAGAAGTTTTTGGGCTTGTCTTGAGTGTCGGGAATCCAAGATCTTTATTGGGTTTTATTTTTATGCTATTTACAATCCTATTCGTTATGATTTATTTAGAACGTTTCATATGAGAAATTACTTATTTGGGCATAATATGCCTCTTTAAAATTCCATTTATATACAAGTTCACATACCTCACGGGGGATCACTCAACACTCGGCCGAAGATGTATTTTTGTGAAACACTCGAGACCGGCATGGAGCTTACTTCCACCATAAGCTTGCCAAGCAATCAATCCTCCTCCTTTTTAACTATAAACCTTTGTAAATATCAAGAGGACTTTGGGGAAGGGTTAGGCTTGGGTTAAAGGTAGCTGGTTTTGGGTTAGTGGTTAGTTAAAAGGACTAAAACCGTAAAAAGCATCGGTCGTCGTAAAACTTTTTGTTTTTGTGACTTTATACAAACTAAACACTTTCAAACAAAGTTTCTTTGAGGAACTTGTTTGCTTATTGCTAGACTTTTTTTATAAGGAATCGTCACAAGAAAACCGAGCTTTTTACAAAAATAAAGGGTTTAAAATAAAAAAAAGGTTTGGTGGGTGAAGGGTGTTTGTTTTGTGGGTTTAGAAATGAAAAGGTTTAGGCTCAAAGGGGTTAACTAGGGGATTTTGGGTAGGTTAAAAGAAAAGGAAAAATAATGGTGTTGAAAAGAAAAAGGGTTAGTCCTAATGCCTCCATCATTTACTTACTTGGGTTTATGTTGGTAAGGACCGGAAATGTATCGTCGTGGCAAGTTCTAGAGTCGTAAGAAACCAAGCGGCTATTCACACAAGAAACGAAAAATGAGCATTTAGTTTAAAGATGTATGCTTGTATGCTCAATAAAGGCTCAAAACTCACTTTTTGTGGGAATGGGTTTATAATGTGATCAAGTATATATAATCAAATTTTAACTAGATTTGTCATGCCGTTTCATAATTTCCTTATGTTGGTTCTTTTTATCACGACGCTATCGGTTGTAAATTTGTAAAAATATAACCTTTTTAGAACTTGTTATTCCCAAGTTATACCAAGACAAGTAAAAAAACGAAAAGTTTTTGAAAAAAATTTGGGGTGTTAGCGGTTCCAATAGAGTTTTGTGTAAGGCTTGTTATTAGTACTTGCAAATATTCAAGGTTTAGCATCCCCCCCCCCCCCCACACACACACACACACTTAAATTACACATTGTCCTCAATGTGTCCCAAAAATAAGTTTTTAGGTTGATTGAATGTGTAAAAAGGTGTTTAAAAACAAAATTTATGTTACTGGGCGTCTAGACACAGGCCCGTGTTGGTCCGGGCACGGCCCCGTGTTTAGATTGCCAGTATCATAATTAACAGAAGACTGGGCACAGGGGCGTGTTCAGTGAGCACGACCCCATGTCCAGTTACCTGAACTGGGTGTTTTCTGCAGATCCTTGGGTACGGGGGCGTGATGGGGTGGGCACGGCCCTGTGCTGAACTTGTTGTAATGAAGAAAAATTTTCGGGAGGCTCTGTTTTTGTGTATGGGGTGTGGGTTCAAGTCTCCCTTAGTAACCTCCACCATTTCGAGTGTGTTTTATTCATTACAACATCACCCAAACACCATTTATTACTTAGAAACCATCATTCATTCAAGAGTGAAGTACATAATTTCCTAGAGAATAAAAAGCGTAAACTAAATCTGGATAATTAGGTTATGGGATATAAGAAATCTTGAACCACAAAGAAGTCCTAGCCTAGATAATTTTATTTTAAGAGCAAAATTTCCGAAAAATAATTTTCTCGGTTGAATAAGGCTTGTAGATCTTCTTTCCTGGAAAGGGTTCCTTACAAATCGTTAAGCCATTCTTCTATCTCCCGAGGAAGAAGGAAGGCGGGCTCATTGGCATCCTCGTTTTGAGGGGGTGTGACTTCCACCGAAACCTCTTGCAAATTGTCGAGAGGAGGTTCCGCGGGGATGTCATCCCATCCGGTGGGGTTAATGACTTCTTGGGCTAAGTTCCAATCTTCTTGGGGAAAGATTGGCTCCATAGGAGGCATTGCAAGAATATTCAACCTTTGGTGCAAAAGGTTGATTTCTTGGAAGCTATTTGCCAGCCCCACCGTTAGATAGTTGATACGGTCGATAAGGACTTCTTCTACGGATGTCATTTCATCGAGAGCTTCTCTTAGTGCCATTACGTAACACACGAGGGTTGCTTCGATCGAAGACCTTCGTTCCCTGCGAATGTTCCTTGAATGTGCTGAAGAGGTTCCGCTATTCTCGCTTGACATTCTAAGAAAACAAGTCGAGAAAGTTCAAACTAATGAAACAGTACTCCGGCCACGGCCCCGTGCTCGCTGAGCACAGCCCCGTGGCCACCTCTCTGCAGATTTTTAAAACAAGGAATCTTATAGTTTTAAATTATTTTTTTGATATTTGAAGCATTTTTTAAGCAGAAATAACTTAAAATAGTGTTGTAAAACTTATTTTTGATAAGATTCCTTGAATAAAAACCTAACACTTATAACAATAAAGCTTGAAATCATGGAGATTTCAAGTTTTAATGGAGGTTTTGAGGAGAGAATGAAGAAGAAAACAATAGGCAAAAGTAGAAAAGACAAGATGGTTGTTGAGAACCTTCTTTAGAATAAACCTTGTAGGGTATATGTGAAGATCCCACCAGATCTTTGTCTTTGGAATGAGTCCAAGGGTGCAGGAATCTTGCTGCATTTATAGAAAACAACAGCACGCTAGACACGGCCCCGTGTCGGCCGAACACGGCCACGTGTTCAGACAAGATTCTGACACTTTTTGTCCGTATTCTGACCCAAAGTCAGACAAGAATCTTCAGGCGGGCACGGGGGCGTGTTGACCTAGACACGCCCCGTGTTCAGAGGTTTTTATGAAGTTTCGTCTTATTTTTAAGGATTTTATCTGGATCAGGTGGTTCCTTACTGGTCGGAACAACACCGAAGTGACTAAGGTACCTTAATTGCCCTAGTTTAAGACAAGAACGCAAGAGGTTATCGGAAAGGGTGAATCCTAAGCTTATTACCGGTGGGCGAGACCAACCTTTATTTCCCTTATCCAGGCTCTCGTTAAAGAAGGTATATGTTGAATCTCTCAGGTCTATGTATGCATCGGTGGAAACTGATGGGGAGTCCTTCACAGCACAATCGACACAGGGACGACTATCGCTCATGTCCTCACAAGAGTTAGAGGTGCTTTTGGGAGCAACGATGTTGTTGTAATCCGAATGCGATCCCAATAATTCTCCTTGATCATTGTCTTGAGATGATTTAGTTAATTCCATCTCAAGTTCTCTTATCAATTGGAGAATTACTTCTTCCATTTGAAATATTCTTCAAGAATCATATCACCTAGAAGAGATGATTGAGAGCATTCGAGGGAGAGATAGGGATTGTTTTTACTTTCACCCATCTTAAGGTTACAGGAAAACGATGGGTCTATATAGTGGGGAGTATAAATTAAAAAAAAAACATTTTAATTCCTCATGTGATCCTCCACATATTTGACACCACTCACCATAAGAGGAGCGAAAGTAAAAATGATCAGCATCACTCATGTTTATGCCAGAAATTACCAACCGTTGGGATCTTACGGTTCTGTTTTCAGTAACTAAAACTTGGGCACGGGGGCGTGTTCAGTGGGCACGGCCCCGTGTTCAGCTACTGTCTGACTTAAAACAGGATTGCCAGTACCAAAGATTGGGCACGGGGGCGTGTTCAGCGGGCACGGCCCCGTGCTGAGTTCTGCAGAAGCTGAAAAATCTAAAAAAAATCCTAAAAAAAGATAGAAAAAGAAGAAAAACGATTAGCCCGTTGATTCCTAATCTTCTTAAAATCCTTGTGTCCCCGGCAGCGGCGCCAAAAACTTGATGCGTGTCGAGTGTGATATGTTTTTATATATATTTTAAGCCTTTTTTAATACTTTAGTCAAGTTTTAAATTTATAAAACACGATATTCTACTAACACTAAACACACATATGGGCAAGTGCACCCATCGTGAGCGTAGTATAGTGTTGGTAAGATACCGAGGTCGTCCAAGGACACAAGAGCTTTAAGTACCGGTTTATCCTCAACATCTAATCAAATCAAAAGTTTTAGAAAAGGTTTTTAACATGAAAAATAAAAACTAAAATGCTGAAAAATAAAAATAAAACAGATACACAAGATGAATCACTTGGATCCGACTCGCTTTTAATGTAACCTTTGATGATTTCCGCACTTTTGCACTTTTTAAGAGATTATCTTAGTTATAGTAGTAGGCCACTCTTTTGAAGGTGACGTTACCCTCAACCCAGTAGTTTGAGTCAGCAAGGATACAATCCTAAAGGGTCGGAATATTGAAAGATAATTAATTAAGTTATTAATGCGTAATGTGGTAGGCCCCTCTTTTGAAGGTGACGTTACCCTCAGCTAAGTGGTTTGAGTCAGCAGGGATAGAATCCCAAGTAGCCGGGTTAATGTATTAATAGTAGTTTACATATGAGAGGATCAAGCCATTCGCACCCCCGCCATCCAATACCAGTGAGTATTGAAGGAGGTCCTAGTAAGCTTGACCCATGTCCTTGCAGGATCTATACACTGAACAAGGCAAGAACCTTACCAAACCATTCCCTTAACCCCCGACCAGGTAGCCAACATATCTCTATATAAACCGTAGAGATATGAATGGTAAAAATCTTTTATTTTATATAGACAGTAAAATAATGCCAAGACACCACGGACAAATGATAAGGAAGTCTCACCTTCAACATAAGAAACTAGTTATTAAATTCATTAATACAAAACCAAATAAAAAGTGCGAAAAGATTAAAAATCAAAAGTATTACATTAAATGCTTGTTTTCACCAAGTGATGTAAGAGACTTAGGCAAACATGGCCTTTGATTGTCAAGAACTCTTACTATCAATCTTGGATCCCGAGACTACTACACACACTCTAGGTGGATGATGGATGATGGTGGTGTATGTGGGTGTTGTGATGGTGGTGGAGTGTGGGTGAAGTGGGAGAGAGGTAGTTTGCCAAGGGATTCCTTTGAAGTGAACCAAGCACCCCTATTTATAGCCTGCACAGAAGGTCAGACACGGCCCCGTGGCCATCTTCATTCTCTTTCTTCATTAATTTCAATTTGTCTGCATTAGCTCCACACACCCCCGTGCCCGCTGGGCACGGCCCCGTGTGTAGAAGCATATCTGTACTATCAACATTTACAAGATTCTGCGAATCTTAGCGTTGACCACGGCCCGTGTTGAGCTGGGCACGCCCCCGTGCTGGGAATAGAAGCTTCCATTGCTTTGTCTTTTCTGCAGACACCTGGCCACACCCCCGTGTTCGCTGGGCACGGGGCCGTGGTCAGCCTTCTGATCTCTTGTTTTTTCTTGGGAAGATGTTGTCGAGGGCCGGGCATGCCACGTTTATTCCTTTCCTTTGTATTTATGTTAGATTTTGCTGCATATTTGTTCCTTTTGTTCATTTAAGCTCATTTGGTCCTGAAAATACAAAAGGAAGACAAATGCACACTTTTTCCAACATTAGTACTAAAAAGGGTTAGTTTTATGCCTTATTTGATGTAATTTATATGTTGCATTTTACACACATCAAATACCCCCACACTTGAATCTTTGCTATTTCGGGCCCTGAACGTACGACAAACATATAAATCTGTATACAAGATTATTTTATATAATTATCCCAATTTATTAAAGAATCTTTGTGCCTTGTGCATTTAAAAAAATTTTCATAAATGTTTTCAAAAGAGTCGGTTAATTGTATTTACCAGTGTAAACTGACGTATTTTCAAAAAGGCTAAGGGGCAGGTACTACTCGTAATTGGCTGAGAGCTTCTGGGCGTAACTAGTGAATCTTGCAAGTTCGTATGCCTTAAGTTTGTTGAACAAGTTTTTGTATTATATTTTAGATTCTCCTGTGGATCCTATCTTACAACCGTCTGTATAATATTTTATTCGTACTTTACATTTCGGTTTGTAATAGTAATTTCCATCCAGACTTCCGTTGTGCTTTAAACTGTGTATATTTGACAATGACGATATCAACTACGTCACGATGCTCCCCACCGGGCCCACCGATAATATGTGGAAATATCGGGGTGTGACAAGTTGGTATCAGAGCCAACATTTAGTGAATTAAACACTAGCCTTTTGTGTTTAATCTCAATGACACAGTAGCACATTCCTTGACTTCCGAGTCTAGGCAAACGACCTAGGATTAATCTTAATCTTATTTGGTTTATATATTTTTTCTTGTTTCCTTGTTTTGACAGGACCACATTTCTAAACATGCCTCCAAGAATTAGAGGACGAGGAGGATGAGGCAAAGCCCCAATGAGGGGAAGAAATGATCACAAAGCAGGACCGTCGCACAGAGGAACACCCTCCGCATCTTATGGCTCCGACCCGCATGAGCATTGGAGAACTTACCTCGAACCAGCGAGACGTTCCGTTTCGCTCAGTTCTTCGCCCTCCTACCATCACTCCTTTGGTCCGCAACAAGAAGATAAGCCTCAGGCCTTGCACCATTCCTTGCAATGATCTAGCTCCCACCGTTCCTTCCAAAACCCGACTCCTTATTTTCAGAGTCGTTTTAACCCTATGAACCAAATTGATGAACCATTGGGTCATAACCCATTGGGGCCCACAGATCACTTTCCTGAATATCAGGACATGGACCTGGTCGACGATCCAGATCCCGCCATGCCACCTTCTGGGATGCCTACGCATTCCATAGAAATTTCAAGCGGTTCTTCATTTGCAGGATCGCCATACAGAGGCCCCGACTTATGGGCCGAAAGGTGGAGCACCTACAAGTGGGAGTTTACTCCCCCACACCACTACTCACCACCATATCAGCGGACTCCTTCTGAGGACCCGCATTTCCAAGCGGTTACACCACCGCCACCACCAGCACCAGAGCAGCCTCCGCCACCAGAGCCAACAAGGCAAAGAAGAAGCGCACGGATGTCCGTGCGAGGGGGGTTCCACTTTAGTACCCCACAAAATTCCGGCAACTACCCTCCGCTCTATGAAGACCCGCAAATGGGTGAGCCTTCAAACCTTGTGTCGGAAGTTGACTCTGCACCGGTCGCTTTCGCACCACCACCACCTCCAGTGGGTTATGAGAACCCAATCCCTGCTGTTAGTGCATGCGTCTGTCAACTTCGTCTTGTATCAAGATAGATCAAGACACGTTATACGAGAAAAATGTCAAATGTAGGGTGAATGGCAAGTTCAAACGAAATTAGATAATGTAATTCCGTTTGAAACTAATTCCGCATGAAGGTAATTCCGTTTGAGACATGTTCAAACGAAATTAACTCTCCTATAAATAGTGGTGTCTTGATTTCATTTGTAAGGATTCCGGTTTTAGTACCGAACTGCTGCCGAAGTGTCGACTCGCTGTAAATTGTTATCAAATCAATAATATCGACAGTTAATGAGTATATCTTGCTGAATTGAACTCAATACGTTTGTTTCCGCCTTTCGTATTGAGATAAACTCTTCTGATCGACTCGTTCGGGTCTGATAACGATCCTATAAGTGGTATCATAGCTCAGGAGGAAGAGTTCATACCAATTCAGCTGTAATTTCTGATTTCTACACCTTTTTCAAAATTAACAATTTTTCACGGTTAAAATCGGCTAAATTTCTCTCAGAATGTGCGCAATAATGTTTTAACAAAGCCTTGATAGAATTAGACCTTAATTCGATCTAAAATTGATAAAATTGGTAATTCCATTTCAAAATACAGTTCGAGAATGATGACGTCAGCAGCATTTCATACGGAATTAGTCCTTAATTCCGCTTGAAACCGGTATTCCGTTTGAAATATTGGTTGATTCCGTTTGAAACTGGTATTCCGTTTGAGTGATCTCGTTTGAAAACAGCTATTCCGCTTCAACTGGTTATTCCGTTTGAACATTTCATACGGAATTGGTAATTCCGTTTGAAAGAAGTATTGATTCAAACGAAATCAGGAATTTCGTTTGAAAGTGTGTTACCTCAAACGAAATTAGGGTAATTTCGTTCCAAAGTTAATTCCGTTTGAAAGGAATCTCGTTTGAAAGATAATTCCGTTTGAACAGGACTGTTTTGTGAACTTTGAAAATCCGAAACATGGAAGAGGAATTTTATAACGCCTTTGCTACCCCGATTACTGTTACTCAGCAGACAATGTTGGAAAATGAAACGGGGACTATGCAAAAACCGCCTAAACTCATGAACATCGAGGAGTATAAAGGTTGGGAAGGACGTTTTGAAAACTGGGTACAAGCAAATTATTTGGATGCTTGGGAATGTGTTGAGACAAAATATGTTAGACCGACGAATGATGACGAAGAGGAAGTTGCAATTAAAGATATGAGTGCTGATGATAAAAAGAAATACAAAAATGAAAAAATGATGTTAAGTCTTCTACAACAAGCTGTGAAAGAAGATATTTTGGTTTTATTGCAACATAATGGAAGTGCTTATTCAATCTGGAAAGCTTTAAGATCGAAGTTTGTTGGAAGCCAAGAAATGGTCAAGAACAAAAAGTCACTTCTGAAGAAAGAGTTTGATCTGTTTCGTGGTTTGAAAAATGAGAGCACAAAGAAAATCATAGAAAGATATTGCAATCTATTAGCAAACATGAAGAGATTGAGCATCAAAAAAGATAATGAGGAGTTGATCGAAAAACTAGCTGATGCATTGCCACACGAGACTTGGGGCACATATCTCATGATGCTAAGGAACAAGAAAGGGTTTAGCAGTCTGACACTGAGCAAGTTCATTGAAAAATTGAGGCTCTGGAGATGGAACAGAGAAAGATTTCAAGAATGAAAGATTTTGATGGTGAACAAGACATTGGGCTTTATTACAAAGCAGGGGTGAATGACAAAACTACCAACATGTCACCAAAAGTTGAAACTGCATTCAATGCAAAGAGTTCATCAGGAAGTTCATCCAAAGGATCAAACAGCAACACAAGTTTTTCAACATATCCATCTTTTGATTCGAACATTTCAGCAACCAAAAATGGCAAGAAGCTACAATGCAATATTGTATTGAATCTTGAAAATGATCAAGGTTATTCTGAAGAAGTTGCGAAAAGCCATATGTCTTTGCTGAGAACTGTGTTGGAATCATACGGTAGTTTTGTAGCAGGTCGGATTGGAAATCCAATGTTGATCAAAGAGGATTACGATCAGATTGACGCTGAAGAGATGGAATTGATAGATATAAAATGGTGTTTGGCAAGTGTTTTGAGAAGAGCTGAGAAATTCAAACAAATCACAGGAAGAGATGACTTCCGTGATGCATGTGTTTCTAATTTGGGTTTTGATAAATCTAAAGTTACTTGTTTTCGTTGCAGGGAAAAAGGACACTTCAAGAGGGAGTGCACTAATCGTGAAGCAAGTGGAGCTCAAAATCCGTTCAACAACAATGATTACTATCGGAAGGCCATTTATCATCAAGTTGCTCAACAACAACAAGAACCACAAGTGGCACATGGAAGAAAAGTAATAGAGGAGTCTTCGAAGAGAGCATGTTTGGTGAATCAAGATGATCAAAAATCATCAACAGGTTTCAGTTGGGACAAATATATCTTAGCTGACGGTAAAGCATGTTTGATAGACCAAGACGATGAAAAGTTACCAGAAGGTTTTAGTTGGGAAAATTTCAATTGGGATGATTATGATCCAAACAAAACTTCAAATCACAAAGCGTTTGTTGCTCGAGTCGAAGAAGATAGTGATGATGATAAGGATTATTATGCAAAAAGAATGGCAGCTCATTTAAAAATGATGGCAGAAAGTGATAGTGAAGATGAAAAAGCTAAAAAGAAAAAGAAAAAGGTCAAAACACCGGTTAGTAGTGATGATGAAGATGTTCCAGTGACCAGAAGAAAAGTAAAAGAAATTCCAGCTTTCAAGATTGATGAAGAAGCTGATGCAAGAGAGATTCCAGTGAATTGTGAAACTTGCAAGAACATGAAGAAGAAAAACAGTGAGTTGATCAACAACATAAACAGGCTGAAAGAATCATACGATGTTTTGAACAAAGCCATGAATATGTACAATGAAACTAGTGAAGAACAGGCAACAGCAATGAAGACACTTCAAGGAGCGTTCATGATAAAACAGAAAATTATGAACAATTATATTGAGAAGTGTGCTGCTCTGGAACAGAAATTAGAGACTCAAAGAATTGAAACAGAGAGAGTTAATCGTTTGTTAAAAAGTTACTCATGTACTTCTTATGTCATTGACAGGATTTATCCAACTGTAGAAGGCATGAAGGCTTTTGAAGATAATGAAGTAACTGAAGAACAAAAGGTATCTGAAGAAAAGACTCCTGAAAAGAAGAAAGAAAAGAAGAAGGATACTAAAGTGAAGACATCTGGTAAGAAACAAAGTGCCAGTTACAACAAGTGTCCACCCCCGCTTGAAAATGGATATTCTCCAAGAAATCCAAATTCAGAAAGAGTCAAAAAGGCAACAAACTTACAATGGGAGTCTGAGTCTACAGTTAACCTGCCAAAAAATATTGATGTTATGTTTACATCGTCTGACACTGATCAACAATCTCAATTGATGAAGAAAGTCGTGGATCATGTGTTAGATAACGATGAAACTGAGGAGTCAAAGTCGGAGTCTATGTCAGAGTCAAAGTCTGAATCCAGCATTCCAAGTCATACCATCAAACAGGGCAAAAGAGTTTACAATAAAGAATTCTTGTTATCAAAATTTAATTTGAATAATGAAACATTTAAAGTAGCTTATACTTTGAATGATTCTGACAAATTATATTCTGATGAGGAATTTCCAATAAGAGGTGTTAAAACTGATATGATCAAAAAGGTTTTCAAACTAACAGAAATTAATATTTCTGAAATAAAAG
This sequence comes from Helianthus tuberosus, assembly GCA_030545235.1. Classification (NCBI taxonomy): domain Eukaryota; kingdom Viridiplantae; phylum Streptophyta; class Magnoliopsida; order Asterales; family Asteraceae; genus Helianthus; species Helianthus tuberosus. The sequence goes on from CM060451.1 coordinate 24,413,105, forward strand.
ATGTAAATCTTTCTGAAAAACCTAAAAAATACACCTCAAGAGTTCGACAAAGAGAAAACAAGAAAAAAGGTTACAGTTTTGGTTCTGGTTATCGAAAGAAACCAAACCATAACGGTAATTTCAAAAAGAAAGGTCTTGGATTTATTCCATCAGAAAATTATAAAAATGAAAAATATGTTCGAGATTTTAAATCAAAAATGGTATTTGTTTCAGGGACAAGTGCTGAGGAAGAACAAAAGAGTCCATTCTGGAAACAATCGAACAGAAAATTCCTTGCAAAAAAGCAAGAAGAGATGGAAAGAATGGTTGATCAAAAGAAGAAGGAGACTCGAACCTGTTTTAAATGTGGAAAAAAGTGGTCATATTGCCATGAACTGTTCACAGGCAAAACAAATCAAACAGGGAGTTTCTAAACTGAAAGAGAAAGTGATAGAGTTTGAACCACCAATTGAAAGATCTAAAATTTTCAAAAATTTGAAATTTGAAATTGGTGAATGTTCAAACAGATTTTATAAAGAAGTGCAAAGCTTGACAACCAAAAGTGGGTTGTTAAGAAATCTGATGATAGTTCTAGCGATGATTCTGATAGGTTAAAATCAGAGGAGCTATCTTCTGGCGATGAATCTGATTCCACAAAGTCAGAGGAGCCACATGTTGAGAAAAAGTGTGAAATTTCAGTACCGGTTTTGGATGATGAAAATTTTCCACCACTGCGGGCTGAAAATTTTAAGAAGAATGTTGATAAAATTGAGATTTCAAATCAATTTTTCTCAGAAAAGAAAGAATTTGATATTGAAAAAGCTTTTAACTCCAAAGTGCAACATATTTTTGGTAAAATGGTTGACAGGAAGGTTAAAGGGGTTAAAGAATTTTATGAGAAGAAATTGAATAAATCAGGTAAAGTTAAGCCGTCCCAGGTTTGTGACTGGGATGGAACATACTATGATGAATGAAAAGTATGACTTGCCGGAGCTCCCAAGTGGGTAATTGCGGAGCATGAATCGGCATCTTTCTAGAAATTTTTTTAAATGGATAAGGGTGATTTACCGGAGCTCCCAGGTAGGTAAGAGTGGAGCAGGAATCGGCATATTTCTTGAGAAATTCACTCTGGTGATATTTCGACTAACAAGTGGTTATTGGCTTGTTACTTACTAGTGGTAAATCAGGGACATTAAGTTGTACTTGATTTTCTACAAATGATGTTTGTTGTTTGAAGTTAAAATTGTTAAAAAAAAAATTCAAGAGGTTGAAAAGAACAAGGTGATGAATTGACTCCTAACCTACAAGTCTAACCTACAAGTGGTTTGTAAAATCAACAAAATTTTTCCAGAAAAACCATTTGATTAAAACAAACTTAAGTGTTTTGAAATCAGAATGGGAAAATATTTTGTTGTAAGGGGGAGTTCTGATTGTTTATGCCAAGTGGATGGCGAATTGAAGTGATTTGATATCAGTTGTAATTTTACTTGTACAGTTTGTTTTCAAATTTCCTTTTAAATGTGTTTGAATTTTAGGGGGAGTAAGATTTTTTAGAAAATTTGAAAAAGGCAAATACATGATAAAATTTCAAAATGAGTTTTGTTGTAAAAAGAGGAAATGATAGTACATCAGTGGACAATCACAACATGCTAAAGAATTGGAAAGTCAATATGTGATAAACGGTCTCACTGATGATGTGCCAGTAGGTTTTTACACAATTAGTAGATTGTGACGAGATATAAACCTAAATTTCAAACTTACTTATATCGTGGGGAACATCTCTCGGATATATGGGTATCCCCCGAAATCTAGTTTGAAAGGTCCCTCTTTCTGAGATACTAGGTCTTTATACTCAGTGATATCTGGGGTATTATCCCGGGACTTCTGATTTTGCAGAAGCAATGGCCTAGTCCCCGTATAATACTTTGCATTTGCTTGAAATATAGCACCGCCCTCAGTACAAAAAATGATGAAACATTGCAAAATGCTAATCATGTACTGTTGAAGAAAAGATTCTCTAAAGGGAACACACCAAAAGTCGAAGCCGTCATCTCTCTACTGAACGGAAGTTCTGACCTGAGCTCTCACGGTTTTCGCATTTAACCCTTACAGATATCATCTAGGTATACTCACCTGTAAGACTGAATATTGGGATCTGGATACGGGAGTATATTCAAGTGGTGGGACACGCGAATAAGTTTAAGGGATTAAGACATTAATCTCGTATCTCGAAACAGTTGAACTTTGTGTGAAAATTTAAATGGATCAGTATACTGACAATCTACGTGAATCGTTTAGAACTTAAAATGTATAAAGCTTAACGGTGTTGGTGATTTGTCTCAAAAACTTATATGATCCTCTTACACAAACTCACAAAAATATTGTATGTAAATATTTCTTTATTGTATTTCTGTTATATCAAAAATTCAAAAAGATTTTAAGTGTGTTTTAGCATAAATTTTGAAAAATTCAAAAATATTTTTGACAACTGATGTTGAAGAACTGATTTTCAAAATTCCGAGTGCTAAACATGATGAGCATTTTGTGAGGGGGAGTTTGTGTTTAAAATGAAAAATGTTTTGAATGTTTCATTCATACAAGTGGTTCATCAGAAATTTATATTGTAAAATCATTTGATGTTCTTTTTGTGTATACAAGTGGTAAGCAGAAAATAAATTTGTAAAATGTTAAAATTGTGAAATTTTTTTCTGGGTTAAGAATGTACAGGTAGGCCAGGTTACGATACTGAAAATGCTGATACTGATGAACTTAAGAAATCAAGAGATCTGATCAAGAGAATGTAAGAGCCAGTTACAGATCTTGGGAAGATAGTAAGGAAGAGTCAGATTGTGATTCTGGAATTGAAGATTAGATCAACATTCGAGGGGGAGATAAGTTGATAAAGAAAAGACAGAGATTGAGGATACTTTACATTGTTAGATACTTGAAAAAGAGTTCGAGAAGATCGATAAAGACTGAAGATGTGAAGACTCGACACTGAAGACTTGTCAACATTCGAGGGGGAGTCTGTTAGTGCATGCGTCTGTCGACTTCGTCTTGTATCGAGTCTTGTATGTATTTTGATAGATCAGGACACGTTATATGAGAAAAATGTCAAATATAGGGTGAATGGCAAGTTCAAACGAAATTAGATAATGTAATTCCGTTTGAAAGTGTCATGACAATTTCAAACGAAATTACTATGCTAATTCCGTTTGAAACTAATTCCGCATGAAGGTAATTCCGTTTGAGACATGTTCAAACGAAATTAACTCTCCTATAAATAGTGGTGTCTTGATTTCATTTGTAAGGATTCCGGTTTTAGTACCGAACTGCTGCCGAAGTGTCGACTCGCTGTAAATTGTTATCAAATCAATAATATCGACAGTTAATGAGTATATCTTGCTGAATTGAACTCAATACGTCTGTTTCCGCCTTTCGTATTGAGATAAACTCTTCTGATCGACTCGTTCGGGTCTGATAACGATCCTACACCTGCTTACCCAGACACAACTGGGTACAACCCGTATGAGCCACAAGCTTACTCGGGTTATAACTATCATGCACCTACCATCGACCCATATATCGAGGTAGCTAACTTTAATGCTCTCTACCCCTCGCCTTTTCCACCTGCGTACCCAACTGGGTACCCTACTTATGGGTATCAATACCCGCCTCCTCCACGACCTCAGCAGCAACAGCAACCTCAACCACCACTTCAACAACCACAACAAGAAATCCTATAAAGGTTGGAAGAAGTGGAACAAAAGGTGGAAGAACATGATAAGAAGCATAATAGTTTTCTTAAGGGTCTTGCAAACCTTATCAAAGGGAAGAAGAAGAAAGACCGTTAAAGACCCCTTATTTCTATTTTTGTAATTTTTATTTCAATTAAGTCCCTGTGTGGACAAGTTTATTTACTTAAAGACCCGTTTAGGGCATTTTATGTAATTTTTATCACTTTAATGAGAATTTCCTTTTGAGATTAATTATTATTACACATATGTATGTAGTATATCATTGTTTAAGCTATCATTTCAATTTATAATTGATCTGCCAACAAATCTCAAAAGATAATATTAAAGGTACAACCTAGCCTATATGTCATTATGAACATGGCCATGATAGTAAAACCTTCTTAAGATGATAAATTCTTGTTAACATCTGAGAACATGTTAGCACTCCTGACAAATGTGGTTCGAGAAAATCACACTAGTCATCCTAATGCTGGGATTCTTTCAAATTCCTTACGCAGTCTATATGATCTTATGAATCATAGCTGAGATCATCAATTAAGATGATTATATCAAAACATCCATTAGTGATGTTATTGTTTGCCTTAGGGCCAAACTATATTAATTACATATCAATGACAGTTGTAGTCTAGGACTCTCTGTCAAGAAAAGTAAAGAACTATGTTCAAACCTTAACGCCTTGATCTAATAAAGATTATGGCTAATAATTTAAAATTGTCCATGTGACAAGGCCTTTTGTGCCACCTTATTATCCTTAATGATTTTAAAACTGGGAATAACTATAATGAAAAGTTTAAATAAATCTGATTAACAAATTAACCACTATGGTCTATTTTTACCATGGTTAATGAATCACTGAATATAATGATTCAATAAAGAGACGTCTGAATAAGTTATTATAAATTGTTGTATAGTATTCAAGATTCACCATGGCTGACTCTGAAGAAGTTAACAGTCATACCAATGAAAGAAATGATAACACAAGATTAAATGTAACGGGTGCTGATCTGCAAGCTATGATAGACATTGTTGTAACTAAAGTTATGGGCAGAATGTATAAAGATTCAGGTGCTACACGCACCAAGACTCAATCAGCAGCTCATTCTAAACCTCCCTCCAAAACACATGCCTCAAAGAAGGACGATTCTCAGCATTCGTCAAATCAGAAAAGTCAACCGTCCAAGAGAATAGTGTTTCATCAGGAACCACGTTCCAAGACTTGTTATTATAAGTATTTTGTCTCATGTAAGCCCAGAAACTTCACTGGTGAAAAGGCTGCCATTGATTGTATGGAATGGCTAGAGGAAATGGAGACAGTTGTTGATATTAGTGGGTGTGCTGAGCAAGATATTGTAAAGTTTGTTTCTCAGTCTTTTAAAGGTAAAGCTTTGGTATGGTGGAAGGCACTGATACAGGCCTCAGGGAAAATTCCACTCTATAATCTGTCATGGGATAAATTTGTTGATCTGATGACAACATGAAATAGTTGAAAGTTGAGGTTGACTTTTTTGATTCTGGTTATGAAAAAAGTAGATTGTCCATCTTATGTTACTAGCTTCAACTCCATGTCTCGTATGGTACCTTATTTGGTTACACCGAAGCCAAAGCGTATAACACGTTTTATTGGTGGATTGGCTCCCAAGGTGAAGGGTCATATGAAGGCCTCAAGGCCTGCGACATACAGGTCAGCGGTAGATCTGTCTTTGTCTATAACCTTAGATATTATCAGAAATAAGTCTGCAAAGACTACAGATGATGGGAAGAGAAAAAGAGAAGATGATAACTCACGACGTTTTGATAAGAAAAAGAAAGGAAATTCTGAGTTTAAGAAAAGTTCTGGGTTTAAGAAAAACTCCCATCAGTCAGGTGAGAAACCTTTGTGCAAGACCTACAAGAAACACCACTTAGGAAAATGCAGATTTGACTCGCAGCCTCAACCTTACGGAATCTGCAAGTAAAAGAATCATAAAAATTTGGAGCGTAATGACCTAAAGAATGCAACCTGTTATGGTTGTAATGAAAAAGGGCACATCAAGACCAACTGCCCGAAGTACGCAAAGAAGCCTGAAGAAGCCAAAAAGACAAATGCTCGAGTGATCCAAATGAATGCCAGAGAGGCAGTGCAGGATGATAACATTATAACAGGTACTTTCCTCATAAATGATATTTATGCTAGAGTTATTTGATTCTGGCACAGATAAGTCCTTTGTAGACAATAAATTTTGTAAATTGTTAAATCTGCCTATTAAAACTCTAGACATAAAATATGAGGTAGAATTGGCCGATGGTACCTTAGAAAATGCCTCAACGATTCTAGATGGATGCTTCATATCCATTAGGAACCACTCTTTTCCGTTGTCTTTGTTGCCAATGAAATTGGCAGTGTTTGATGTAGTTATAGGCATGGATTGCTTATCATTTAACCAAGCCCAAATTGCCTGTGCCAAGAAGCAAGTTATCATTAAAACCCCTTCTGGTGAATCAATTACTGTTCAAGGAGATACGCACCATGGATTGCTTGATCAAGTGACTATGCTTATGGCATCTAAATGTTTGAAGAACGGTTGTGTCATTTACATGGAACAAGTGACTATGGACGTGCCAAAGCCCAAAATAGAAGATATCCCCGTAATTTCAGAATACCCAGATGTCTTTCCTGAAGAATTACCTGGTTTGCCTCCTGATAGACAAGTGGAATTCAGAATTGATATTATACTAGGAGCAGCACCAGTCGCTCGAGCTCCTTATCGTTTGGTACCTACCGAAATGAAGGAATTAAGAACTCAGTTAGATGATTTATTGGAGAAAGGTTTTATTCAACCAAGCTCATCACCTTGGGGAGCGCGCATTCTGTTTGTAAAGAAGAAAGATGGTTCAATGCGTTTATGCATTGATTATCGTGAGCTTAACAAGGTAACAATCAAGAACCGCTATCCATTGCCCAGGATCGACGATCTGTTCAATCAGCTGCAAGGGGCAAGTTTCTTCTCAAAGATCGATCTAAGGTCGGGGTATCATCAATTGAAGGTCAAGACCGAAGATGTACATAAGACCGTGTTCAGAACAAGATATGGCCACTACGAGTTCTTAGTGATGCCTTTCGGGCTAACTAATGCACATGCAGCATTCATGGATCTCATGAATCGAGTCTGCAAGCCGTATTTGGACAAGTTTGTTATTGTTTTCATTGATGACATACTTATTTATTCCAAGAGTCAAGCTGATCATGAGGAACATCTCCGATGCATCCTTAAACTTCTACAACAGGAGAAGCTCTACGCAAAGTTCTCCAAATGTGAATTATGGCTTCGAGAAGTCTAATTCCTTGGACATGTGGTAAGTGAACGTTGCATCCAGGCGGATCCCGCTAAAATAGAAGCGCTTATGAATTAGCAAGCACCTAAGACGCCCACTAAAATTCGCAGCTTCTTAGGATTTGCAGGTTATTACAGTCGTTTTATCGAAAAACTTTCAAGAATTGTTGCACCTTTAACTTCTTTAACTCGCAAGAATGTGAAATTTAATTGGGGTCCCAAACAACAAGAATCTTTTGAGATTCTCAAACAGAAATTAAGCAATGCTCCTGTGTTGACATTGCCTGAAGGAATAGATGAGTTCGTTGTTTATTGTGTTGCATCGCACACTGGTATGGGTTGTGTGCTTATGCAAGGAGGCAAGGTGATTGCCTATGCGTCACGACAACTGAAAGTGCACAAAAAGAATTACACCACCCATGACTTGGAATTGGGTGCCGTTGTATTTGCCTTAAAGCTATGGAGACATTATCTATATGGAACGAAATGTGTGATATACTCAGATCACAAAAGTCTCCAACACCTATTTAACCAAAAAGATCTCAATATGAGGCAACGCCGTTGGATGTAAACTTTGAATGATTATGATTGTGAAATTCGCTACCATCCTGGTAAAGCGAATGTGGTCACTGATGCTCTAAGCTGAAAGGAAAGGGTAAAACCCATAAGGATCAATGCTAAAAGTATTGAACTAAAGAACAGCTTGAACGAAAAGTTGCTTTCAGCACAGAAAGAAGCCGTACTGGAAGATAACTTTCCAGCAGAAAGATTAGGTGCAACTATTGAGCAGTTGTCACCTGGGAATGATGGAATCCTCAGATTGAATGGCCGAATCTGGGTTCCAATCCATGGAGGACTTAGAGACGTAATCCTTCAAGAAGCTCATAATTTTAAATATTCAGTTCATCCAGGTAGTGATAAAATGTACCAAGATCTGAAGGCAAACTATTGGTGGATGGGTTTGAAGAAATCCATGGCCACACATGTAGCAAAATGTCTGGCGTGCGCACAGGTTAAAGCCGAAAATCAAAAGCCGTCAGGTTTACTGCAGCAACCAGAACTTCCCACCTGGAAGTGGGAAATGGTAACTATGGATTTCATTACCAAGTTACCAAAGATGAGACATGGAAATGATACAATATGGGTTATAGTTGACAGACTGACAAAGTCAGCTCATTTCATACCCATCAAGGAGACGCATAGCTCCAATAAACTAGCCCAGCTGTATGTGGACGAGATTGTATCTCTCCACGGAGTGCCAGTATCTATCATATCTGATAGGGATACTAGATAAACATCTCATTTTTTGAAAAGTTTCCAACAATCTCTAGGCACTCGTTTAAATTTCAGTACTGCTTACCATCCTCAGACGGATGTGCAAAGTGAGCGTACGATTCAAACACTGGAAGACATGCTCCGGGCTTGTGTTATTGACTTAGGTGGAATTTGGGATGATCACCTTCCTTTGATTGAATTTTCATATAAGAACAGTTATCATTCGAGCATCCAAGCCGCGTCTTTTGAGGCTTTATATGGAAGGAAGTGCAGAACGCCGGTTTGTTGGGCGGAAGTTGGGGAAACCCAACTATCAGGACCAGAGATAGTCCTTGAGACGACAGATAAGATTGTTCAAATCCATGATGGTCTAAAATCTTCCAGGGATGGGCAGAAGAGCTACGCAGATAAGAGGCGCAAACCTCTAAAATTCAAGGTAGGTGATAAAGTATTACTCAAGGTGTCACCCTGGAAAGGAGTAATGCGATTTGGTAAAAAGGGAAAGGTGAGCCCAAGATATGTCGGACCATTCGAGATCACCGAATGTGTCGGGAGTGTGGCCTATAAGCTGAATTTACCTGAAGAGCTTAGTGGAATTCACAATTTGTTCCACATCTGCAATTTAAAGAAATGTCTAGCCGATGAGTCGCTAGCAATGTCTCATAAAGACGTACAGATTGACGAAAGCTTGAAGTTTGTTGAAAGACCTTTATCGATCGAGGATCGACAAGTTAAAAAGCTTCGGAGGAAACATGTGTCAATCGTAAAAGTGAAATGGGATGCCCGTAGAGGTCCAGAATATACGTGGGAAGTTGAATCCATAATCCGACAGAAGTACCCTCATTTATTTCAGTAAATCTCGATGTCAAGATTTCTTTTAAGGGGGTGAGGATGTAACACCTCGCAAAATCATGTCCAATATAGTAATGACACGTGTCATAAACCCTAAACATGAAATAAGTTGACTTTGAAGGACTAAAGTCGACAAACAGTAAGGACAAAAAGTGTCAATATGTGAAAACTATCACTTTAAATAACCTTATACGGTATTCGTATTCTTAAACGATTGAATTATTGGGCGTGAGAAACCATTTGTGAAAAACAAGTGAAACTTATAAGACGAAGGGGTTAAATGTGTCAACATGTTAAATTCTTACCTCTGAGTGACCTTTTAATGATCCCAGAGCTTGGTAATGTCCAATTATATTTCCAAGAATGCTAGATGATAATTACATAAAATATCGGCATCATTATTCATAAAGTTGTGCACGATTTCAAGAAAAAAGGATTAAAAGCGTCAACAGGAGAAACTAGTACCTTTCGGGTGATCTCATACCATTTCGGAAGCCTAACAATCTTTGTATAAGTCCCAAGATACTTAAAAATCAAGTTTGCGGGTCAAAAGTGCAATAAATGATAGTTATTTGGAGTAATAAAGGACCAGGAACTGAAACTGTCATAATGGAAACTTGTTTAACCGAAATAGGGAGTGTCGCGGGGCGCGTAAGAACCCCCTTGTTGTCTTCGTGGCCCGTGAGAGAATGTCCAGTAAGCAAAAACTGGACAGCTGCATGTTGCAGGTCTGTCCACCGCCTTTGCATGGCTTCTAATCGAAACCAGGGACTGTTTGATGGTTTTTACTGCCACCATAACACATGTAATCATCTGGGAACCCTCCATAACAGCTGGATTGATCTCAAGGACCCTCAATTCACTATAAATAGGTGCCTTTGTTGCACCTTTGAACTTACTCACTTCAATTTTTCACTTCTATTGTCACACCCCAACCAATGGCGGAATCATTTGAGTGGGACTTGTTCAAGATTGCAAGAGACTTCATAACACTATTTGTGACAATAATTAATTCAACTGATTTCATTTCATAGATAAATTGTCAAAACATTACAAGAGATTCAAATAACAACATTGTTCAAACATAACATAACAAAATTGATACAACACTTTAAACCTAAACGTCTAAGTGAGTATCTAGGCATCTTTGCTAGTCCATTTTCATAGCATCATCAATCCTCAACCTGTAACATGTTTAAAATACAATTCAATGCAAAAGCAAAGGCGAGTATACAAGTTTAAGAATAAGTATAAGTATAAAAGTTTAAAAACGAATCCACATGGCAATTTAGTTTATACAAGATTAATATAACATGGCATGCAATATTTCAAGTCAACCCTCTGTTTACGCAAAATGATATAATTCAACATGACCACAAGTCTACGGGCGGTGCGTTACTCCTATAGCGCTATACATGTCAAATGGAGGCTCGTGAAAGCTAATGACTAAAACATATCACATAAGTAGGGTCCACGTATAAGCATCAAGTATCACAACATAGTATTCATGTATAAGGATTATTTTCGTGCATTACAAAAAGAATAAGTTTAAGTGTGTTTTAATAATGTAACATGTTACACCCCAAAAAGTGGTAAACATAAAAGGTTTTGAACGTACACACAGGAGGTTGAGCAGGTTGACCTGTCGTGTAAGAAAGGATAGACAAGATTAAGCACGAAAGTTGGTTCGCGAGGGTAGGATCTAAACGTCCTAAGATGGGTTGATATGGCAGGTTATACCTCCTGCAGGGACAGCTGCGAGTGCCTCAGCCACTCGTTCGTTGATTAGATCCGCCAGCTGGGCTTGAGTCAAGTTCAAGCGTCCACTCATGATCTTCACATCAAAGAGGGCATAAGTGAGAAAGGTGTCGCGAAAGTGTGTAAGCATGAGATGACGGGAGAGAGCAAGCAAGCAAGTTTTCAAGCAGTATTCGTTACATTACTACGCATACCATGGTCGTTACACTACTTAAACTAACAGGTAGGTAATACAAACATAAACCATATTACCTAAGATGTTGAGTCTTGCACGTGGAGCGAAGTGTCGTTGTGGATCGTTGAGCACTGTACAGGTTATAGTCTGGTTTTATCAAAAAGCTTTTCCCCTTTTTAAAACCAAGTTCGCTTTAACCAATGGCTCTGATACCAATCTGTCACACCCCCAAAATCCACACGCGGAGTACCACCGCTTGGAGGCGTGACATGACCAGGATCGAGCCACCAATCATATTGAACAACGTAATTAAGTAAATAAAACCAACCACAATACAATTAGTGACCAAAAGCTAGTTAACCCAGTTCAAATTAAACAGCGGAAGCGTAAGATGTGAAACCAAAACGTATGTTTAATAAGTTCATAAAGTTTAAAGTTCGACATGAGACTCAACAGTCCATGTCCCACAACGACCTCCTCCTCGTGCAAGCTCCATAAGCATCTAACGACCTGCAAGGCATGTAACAACAAGTCAACAACAAAGTTGAGCAAGTTCACAGTAGGTGTTCGTTACAAAGTAGTTTTTCAATAACTATGAGTTTGTTTGCAACTACAAGTTAAATCAGCTTTCCTTGTTTTCCAAAACATGAACGGTGGGGGCTACCCCATGTTGTGAAACCACTAGACTAGGTGTATATATAGGTGTCCTTCCCAATCCGAGGACAGAGGTACATATTAAATATGTAGGTTTAGCGCTGGTGCCCTTCCCAATCCGAGGACAGAGGTACGTATAAGAGTACGTAGGTTTAGCGTTGGTGCCCTTCCCAATCCGAGGACAGTGGTACGTAGTGAATACGTAGGTTTAGCGCCGGCGTCCTTCCCAATCCGAGGACGGAGGTACGTAGTGAATACGTAGGTTTAGCGCGGGCGTCCTTCCCAATCCGAGGACAGAGGTAAGTAATCTAGTAGTGGTGAAAGTACAAGTTCCGTCTTAGCTATTTAATCCCATTCCCAACCCACCGGGAATCCCATGCCTTAAGAGTGTGAACTCACCTTTGGTTGCTCGGTTTGACTCTCAAAAATAGCTAACAGTCAAGGTCGGTCAATCAAGTCCTAGTATGATTACCACTTAGTTTATTAGTGACTTCAAATAAGCACGAAGTTCCTACACGCATCTACCACATAACATGCACTCACTTTAACGGTTCATGCCCATATAAACTTCCCATCTATTCCTATTCATAAGCAAACATACGACATTGCACATAACACATTCATTGACATATAACATGTTAGATCATTCTCAGATAACCTACCCGACATTTAGACACGCAAATTACTACTTATGTCGTTTCAGCTTTAACATTCAAAACTGGGCTGTTTTCGGGAATTTTAATAAAATAGTTAACCTATTCCAAAATTTTCCAACTTTTTACAGAAGGTCTTAAACGATCCAAATATTATTTTGTAAAAATCTCGGGATCCAATTCTATACCAATATTTTATAAAAAATCATTTACCGGACTGTAATCAGATTCGTCTCTTTCTGACTGCAGTCCACGGAATAATTCATTTAAAATTCATTGTAAGTCCGATTGATGAAATTCCAGTTGGAGCATTACAAAGGAATCAATGGTCATCTACAGTACAAATTTCATGAGCTTATTCTACACAGATTTGAAGTTATGATGAAAAACATCACATACATTTTCAGCAGTAAAAACACAGCTTTTGCTGCTGTGAAAAACAACCCCTTTAAAAATAGCAAACGAAGTCCAAAAATTATGATTCCAGTGCCATTAGAACCGTATTTCGAAATAAAACGTTATGGACTCAAAAAAATCAGTTTTTCGTTAAGTTATGACCTGGTTACAGCCGACTGAAGACGGCTATAACAGTGTGACAGCTTCCTGTTTTTAGCTTATAGCGCTCTAACGCAAGTTCTATTCATTCCGTTAACATGTTTAGTGATCAACAACGCCATTTAACATCACTTGCAGCAGGTTATCATTTATTTCACTCAGATTTATCATGTCAAGTACCATCATTAACATAACAAAATCATACTAGCATTATTTCATCACATTACATCTTTATGTAACTTTATGTTCAAGTCTTTAGTTCATGTTCTTTAGTGTTCTAGTATTTCATCATACTACATCTTATAACCATAAAAATAAAATACACAAGAGTAATTCAAGAACTTACAACTAGCACAAAGGCTAGGGGAGATCTCTAGTGAAAAAGGATGATGAAAAGGGTGTGAGAAAGCAAGTAATGGAGTTCCTTCAAGTTCTTCAAGCTTCCACCTTCACAAGGCACCTTCTAGTACTTGAATAAGCTTGAGAATGGATGGATATGGTTGAGTTAAGGTGGTGGTGGTGGTGGCGGTTCTTGATGGAGCCAAGAGGGGAGAGGGAGAGATGAGGGAGTTGGAGTGAAATTTGTGAGGTATGGAAAGATAAGGAATGATTTCATGAATCTTACTTGCCATACTTATAAGGATCTTACACAATATCATGGAAAGCAAATCAAGCAACATATCAAATAAAATATAAGAAGGAGATCTAGTGGGATTTGTTGGTGATTTTGGGTGGGTCCCTTGGACCGTAAACAAGCATGGGGGGGGGTTAATTGTAACATTTTGATGATAGTTGGTAAATATTAGTTCAAGTTCAAGTAATAGGTTACATGTATTAGTTAGTAGGTTTCTATTGGGTGTTATGGTGTTCGGGGATCATAACTAGCCAAGAAATAATTAAACAATGTTTCTTGCAATATTTTGGTGTCCCAGGTAATGTCCGGTTGTTCGGTTAGATACCGGTTCGTTAAAGTGCTAAGTTGTTCCGTTTAGTGTCTTTTATGTATCTTTTTGTAACACTTTTAATTCCCAACACTTAGGAAAGCATACAGGACTATTTAGTCAATTTTCTGCACAAGACTAGTATGTTAACAAGCACATGTAAGTATGACGCAGTAATCAGAAAGCAATTAAGTAATTCAGCACAGTCATCGAGCACTTTAATTAACATTAATAAATTGTACGGATACATGTAATTACGAGGGTTGTCACATTCTCCCCTTGTTAAGAAAATTTCGTCCCGAAATTTAGCACGTGGTTACTGAGGAAGCTAGTTAAGTTGCGTGGTTTACTGGTTTTCCTGGGGTGTCACATCATCCCCCCGTTGGTTTGGAATTTCGTCCCAAAATTCCGCAGTAGCTTCAGGCTCAGTAGTGGTTGCACTTTTCTTAAACAACTGGGGATACTTGAGTTTCATTTGGTCTTCTCGTTCCCAGGTATACTCTGGGCCACGACGGGAGTTCCAACGAACTCGAACAAGGGGTATTCTGGTACGCTTGAGAATCTTAACGTCTCGGTCTGTGATTTCAACTGGTTCCTCGACGAATCGCAACTGGTCGTCGATTGTGAGCTCCTTTAAGGGAACTATGAGGGTCTCATCTGACAGACACTTCTTCAGTTTCGACACATGGAAGACATTGTGAACTCCGCTGAGTTCTTCAGGTAGATTCAACTTGTAAGCGACTTTGCCAATTTTCTCAATGATTTCGAACGGTCCGACATAACGCGGGTTGAGTTTGCCTCGTTTGCCAAAACGAACTACACCTTTCCAAGGTGAGACTTTGAGTAGCACTCGATCCCCAACCTGGAACTCGAGTGGTTTCCTGCGCTTATCAGCGTAGCTTTTCTAACGGTCACGAGCTGCCGCCATTCGTTGTCGTATCTGAGCAATCTTCTCAGTCGTGTCTACCACAAGTTCTGGGCCTGTTGTAAGACCCTAATCCGTTTTAATCTAAGATTCGCAGCGGAAAATACATACTAAAAATTTCTTTATAAGTTATTCCTTCTTTCACTTAATTACATTAATCCCTTTTCATAAATTAATTAAAAACTAACATACTTATATCCAATTAAATGACCACATACACACCCACGTACAATCCATGTCTTGACTCGATCTTCAATCGCTTACTCTCCATGTTGAGAATTTCGTAACCTTGTACAACTTGCAGTCACCACATACAATTACTTCATTAGCAACCGGTGACGTAATACATATACTTTAAAACATGCATTATCAAGCATCAACATTTCTTATCCTCGCTTATGTGAATCCATTCATCCATCCAGTCGAACTCTCTCGTCCGACTCTCCATACTTAACCTTCTTTCTTCACTCTTAGTATACCTGCATTTCTATTTCACTCTTAACAGAAAACAATTAGCATCATTAACTTATCTCATATGTGTAATTTCACGAGTACACATAACCAAATCTCATTCATTTGTGCATTTAACTAAATTCCATTTCATGCATAATACCTTACCATTCATACCCACTTCATTTACAACTTACATCTTGCCCACAAGTATAATTACTTACTTTATCTTTGTGCATAATACTAACATGTAAGTTCCCTACCTTACCCATACTTAATAGAAATTACTTTCTTACCCACTTTCGACTCACTTTCCGTAAACTTACCTTATTACCTCCATTGATTCATACTTTCCCACATGATTCACAATAACCATCGTACTACAATACATTTTACATCTAAAGTGTAAGTTCGGGATTCACTTACCTTATGCGCCCGTATTTGCATCCGCTTACTTGAGTCTTCTTGGCCCGTTAGCCTTCCACGCTCCCATCCCTCTTGACATGATTCCTATACTTTCATGTCATTACGTTTACATCCTTATTAGCATACATGATTATACATATGAACGATCATATCAAGTTCATATCTCACATAGGCCTTTCATTAGCCGATTCAAACAAGCATATAGCATACTCAACATCATCATAACATAACCTTTGCATATTAATGTCATTTAGACATTTCATCAAACACTTGGTGTGCGTACTACTTTTTAAGCATAATGTACACGTTTTTCATGCCTTTCCTCCTAATTATCCCTTTCATTCATCAACCTAAATAAACATCATTCAAATTCTATACCATACTTCATCCATATACAAGCACACATCACATACTACACATATTCATGATCAAATTCATACCATTTCATGGATTAAACATAAACCCACTTAGCTAAAAGTGGTAATTCATCCAAACACCTAAATTATAGCAATTCACTAAGAATTTTCACATAGGATTAGTTCCTAAACAAGCATATATCATCAATTTGGCCATAACCTCTACGATTCATACATAAATCACTACTTGTGATGTTCATCAAGATTTCTCAACTTCATTAAACATCAAAATTTAACATACCTTATGATCCTCTAGCTTGGGTGATCGTTAATTCATGTTCCTTCTTGAATTTGAGCCTCGATTCATCCTTTAATTGGATGATATATGATGAACTAGGGTTTGGCTCTCTAGAGCCTTCCCTTGATCACGTACAGAACACACACACGATGTGTGTGTATGTGTGTGTGTTATTTTCTTTTAATGAAACAACTTTCAAGTTGTTCACTTTGGTCCCTCATGTTTCGTTTTAATTAATTAAGGCTACAACCCTTCGTTTAATACCAACAATACTAATATTCAACTAGGTTAATTTTTCCTAGTTAATATTCATTTACGGGTTCACTTTTACTCCAAACGGTAATTTACCCGTTCCTTTATATTAACCGGGTTTAAATTATCAAACCCCATTTTTGGGATGTTACACCTGTGATTTGGCTGTCACCAAATTATGCCCAACAAAGAGGTGATCGGCACTTCCGTCCGTACAATGCCTCGAACGGAGCGGCTTAGATACTGGTGTGGTAACTATTGTTATACGAAAACTCCACTAACGGGAGGTGTTTTTCCCAGCCATTACCAAAGTCGATTACACATGCCCTAAGCATGTCTTCAAGGGTTTGGATGGTGCGTTCAGATTGCCCATCCGTCTGTGGATGATATGCCTTGCTCATGTCTAATCGAGAACCAAAGGACTTGTGCATAGTTTGCCACAATTCAGACGTAAAACGTGAGTCACGATCAGAAATGATGGAGGTTAGCACTCCGTGCCTTGATACTACTTCCTTTAAGTAGACGCCTGCTAGAGTAGAAAACTTATCTGTTTCCTTGATAGCCAGAAAATGTGCAGACTTGGTCAATCGATCCACTATCACCCAAATAGTGTCATTTCTGCTTTGAGATCTAGGCAGGCCAGTAATGAAATCCATGGAAATTTGCTCCCATTTCCATGTCGGGATCTATGGTTGTTGGAGTAGGCCTGATGGTTTCTGATATTCAATCTTGACTCTCGCACAAGTCAAACATTTACTGACGTAGGTTGCTATGTTGGCTTTCATACTAGGCCACCAATACGTAGTCTTAAGATCGTGGTACATCTTATCCGAACCAGGATGTACGGAATAACGAGACTTGTGTGCCTCATCCATCACAAGCTCACGTAGATTACCATAGAGTGGAACCCAGATGCGCCCGTTTACATAGTAGGCGCCGTCTTCCTTTTGTTCTAACCGTTTCCTTGATCCTCGTAGGGATTCCGCCCTAATGTTCTCTGCTTTCAATGCTTCAACCTGAGCATCTCGTATCTGAGTAGGAAGACTAGATTGGATGGTAAGTTGTAACGCACGCACACGCTTAGGTGTAGTATCCTTTCGACTGAGGGTGTCGGCCACAACATTGGCATTGCCCGGATGGTACTTGATCGCACATTCGTAATCATTCAAGAGCTCGACCCATCGACGTTGTCGCATGTTTAACTCCTTTTGCTTGAAGATATGCTCGAGACTCCTGTGATCGGTGTAAATGGTGCACTTGGTACCGTATAGGTAATGTCTCCATATCTTAAGTGCGAAAACAACTGCTCCCAATTCCAGGTCGTGCGTAGTATAGGCGCGCTACAAAGTCTATCTTTTAAGTACTGAAATGCGGACTCCTGTACATCACCCCAACGATAGGTGACACCCTTCTGAGTCAGTGAAGTGAGAGGTTGCGCAATCTTAGAGAAATCCTTGATAAACCTTCTATAATATTCTGCCAACCCCAAGAATTGGCGGATTTCTGTTGGTGTATGGGGTGCAGGCCAGTTCTTGATCGAGTCTACCTTGGATGGATCAACATGAATCCCATCCTTGTTTACCACGTGGCCTAGAAAGTGGACTTCGCGAAGCCAAAAGTCACATTTCGAAAATTTGGCATACAACTGCTCTGTTCGAAGAAGTTCCAAAATAAGCCTCAGGTGTTGCTCGTGTTCTTCCTGACTCTTCGAATAGATCAGGATGCCGTCGATGAAAACTATGACAAACTTATCCAGGTAAGGTTTGCACACTCGGTTCATGAGATCCATGAAGACCGCAGGTGCATTCGTCAATCCGAAAGGCATAACCAGAAACTTGTAATGCCCATAACGAGTCCTGAATGCTGTTTTAGAGATATCCTCATCTCGGACTCTCAGTTGGTGGTAACCTGACCTTAGGTCAATCTTGGAGTAGAAACTCGACCCTTGCAACTGGTCGAATAAGTCATCAATGCGTGGAAGAGGATAACGATTCTTCACGGTCACCTTGTTGAGTTCGCGGTAGTTAATACACATTCTGAAGGTACCATCTTTCTTCTTCATAAATAACACTGGAGCTCCCCAAGGCGAAGAGCTAGGACGTATGAAACCCTTTTTCAAGAGTTCTTGTAGTTGCGTGGACAGTTCTTCAAGTTCTGATGGAGCTAGACGATAAGGTGCTCGAGCTATGGGCGCTGCTCCAGGAGCGAGCTCGATTTGAAATTCAACTTGACAATAAGGCGGAAGACCAGGTAATTCCTCAGGAAATACCTCAGGAAAATCACGTACGATAGGTATGTCTTCTATCTTCCTTTCTTCCGAGGATGTATCAGAAACGAGGGCTAGAATAGCAGTGTGGCCCTTTCGCAACCACTTCTGGGCCTTAAGGAAAGAGATGATGCCCACAACAGCACCACTTTTGTCGCCACGAATCACGAGGGGTTCTTCACCAGAACGAGGAATGCGGACAATCTTCTCGTTGCAAAGAATTTCTGCTTGCTGATAAGATAACCAATCCATCCCAATAACAACATCAAAACTACCCAGAACGATAGGAATGAGGTCGATAGAAAAGGTCTGATCAGCAAGAACAAGATTACAACCCTTAATTATGTGTGTGGCCTCTAAACTTTTACCGTTTGCTAGCTCTACCATGTGTTTGGTGGTCAAAAGTGTTGGAGTACGCTTAAGCATTTGACTAACTTTTAAGGACACGTAGCTAGTATCGACACCCGAATCAAATAAAACAGTAACATAAAAGTCATCCAGTAGAAACTTACCCATCACAACGTTGGGATCATTCCTAGCATCACCCTGTCCAATCACGAAGGCACGACCTCGGGCGCCATTGCCATTATTGTTACCCCCGTTGTTGCCTCCATTGTTGTTCTCGTTTCCTTGGTTGTTGTTCTGATCCTGATTCTGATTCAGCTGTGGACAGTGCCTCTTGAAGTGGCCCTCAGCACCGCACTGGTAACATCCCTTATTACCCTGCTGGTGTTGCCGTTGGTTCTGTGGAGCTTGTGGCTGCTGTTGTCGATTCTGATTCGCAGGACGTGAGCTCCTGCAATCTTTGGCTTCATGCCCAGGCTTGTTACATCTCTGACAACGACCCTTGCTGCACGCCCCGCTATGGTGTAAATTACATCGATTACACTTAGGGTGATTTCCCCTGTACCCACCCTGACCTTGATTCCCAGAAGACTGCTGACTAGGGCTCCTGTACTCATCTGTCTTTCGATGCTGGGACTGAGACTGAACTGAAGTAGAACCCTTGCCTGAATTTCCATCCCACTTGCGCTTGTTATCACTGGGAGCATCAGAAGTAGTAGTAGTGCTAATACGCTTAGGCAGCTTGTTCTGCTCAACTGCCTGATCAGTGAGACGATGAGCCAGCCGGATGATTTGCTGAATGGTGCCAAGATTAGCCGAGGTCACATGGCTCTGAATTTCTGGCACTAAACCCTTAAGGTACAGTTCGATACGCTTGATAGGAGGATCCACCATAGTAGGACACAAGATAGCTAATTCATTTGATCTCTTCGTATATGCCTCGATTTCGGACCCCGTCATCTTCAAATTGAAAAATTCCACCTCTAGCTTGTGGATGTCATCACGATTACAGTACTCTTCTTTGATCAAGTCCTTGAAGTCGTTCCATGGGGTGGCATTAGCAACCGCCAGCCCTAGCAGTTGAACCTGTGCTTTCCACCAGGTTAACGCAGCACCTTCGAGTGTTCCAGTAGCAAACTTCACCCTACGAGCCTCAGGGCATTCACACATTTCGAAAACAGACTCGAGCTTCTCGAACCAGTGAAGGAGACCTACCGCTCCTTCCGTACCGCTGAAGGTACTGGGTCGGCAATCCATGAAGGTTTTGAACGTACACACAGGAGGTTGAGCAGGTTGACCTGTCGTGTAAGAAAGGATAGACAAGATTAAGCACGAAAGTTGGTTCGCGAGGGTAGGATCTAAACGTCCTAAGATGGGTTGATATGGCAGGTTATACCTCCTGCAGGGACAGCTGCGAGTGCCTCAGCCACTCGTTCGTTGATTAGAGCCGTAAGCTGGGCTTGAGTCAAGTTCAAGCGTCCACTCATGATCTTCACATCAAAGAGGGCATAAGTGAGAAAGGTGTCGCGAAAGTGCGTAAGCATGAGATGACGGGAGAGAGCAAGCAAGCAAGTTTTCAAGCAGTATTCGTTACATTACTACGCATACCATGGTCGTTAAACTACTTAAACTAACAGGTAGGTAATACAAACACAAACCATATTACCTAAGATGTTGAGTCTTGCACGTGGAGCGAAGTGTCGTTGTGGATCGTTGAGCACTGTACAGGTTATAGTCTGGTTTTATCAAAAAGCTTTTCCCCTTTTTAAAACCAAGTTTGCTATAACCAATGGCTTTGATACCAATCTGTCACACCCCCAAAATCCACACGCGGAGTACCACCGCTTGGAGGCGTGACATGACCAGGATCGAGCCACCAATCATATTGAACAACGTAATTAAGTAAATAAAACCAACCACAATACAATTGGTGACCAAAAGCTAGTTAACCCAGTTCAAATTAAACAGCGGAAGCATAAGACGTGAAACCAAAACGTAAGTTTAATAAGTTCATAAAGTTTAAAGTTCGACATGAGACTCAACAGTCCATGTCCCACAACGACCTCCTCCTCGTGCAAGCTCCATAAGCATCTAACGACCTGCAAGGCATGTAACAACAAGTCAACAACAAAGTTGAGCGAGTTCACAGTAGGTGTTCGTTACAAAGTAATTTTTCAAGAACTATGAGTTTGTTTGCAACTACAAGTTAAATCAGCTTTCCTTGTTTTCCAAAACATGAACGGTGGGGGCTACCCCATGTTGTGAAACCACTAGACTAGGTGTATATATAGGTGTCCTTCCCAATCCGAGGATAGAGGTACATATTAAATATGTAGGTTTAGCGCTGGTGTCCTTCCCAATCCGAGGACAGAGGTACGTATAAGAATACGTAGGTTTAGCGCTGGTGCCCTTCCCAATCCGAGGATAGTGGTACGTAGTGAATACGTAGGTTTAGCGCTGGCGTCCTTCCCAATCCGAGGACGGAGGTACGTAGTGAATACGTAGGTTTAGCACTGGCATCCTTCCCAATCCGAGGACAGAGGTAAGTAGTCTAGTAGTGGTGAAAGTACAAGTTCCGTATTAGCTATTTAATCCCATTCCCAACCCACCGGGAATCCCATGCCTTAAGAGTGTGAACTCACCTTTGGTTGCTCGGTTTGTCTCTCAAAAATAGCTAACAGTCAAGGTCGGTCAATCACGTCCTAGTATGATTACCACTTAGTTTATTAGTGACTTCAAATAAGCACGAAGTTCCTACACGCGTCTACCACATAACATGCACTCACTTTAACGGTTCATGCCCATATAAACTTCCCATCTATTCCCATTCATAAGCAAACATACGACATTGCACATAACACTTTCATTGACATATAACATGTTAGATCATTCTCAGATAACCTACCCAACATTTAGACATGCAAATTACTACTTATGTCGTTTCAGCTTTAACATTCAAAACTGGGCTGTTTCGGGAATTTTAATAAAATAGTTAACCTGTTTCAAAAATTCCCAACTTTTTACAGAAGGTCTTAAACGATCCAAATACTATTATGTAAAAAAATCAGGATCCAATTCATTACCAATATTTTATAAAAAATCATTTACCGGACTGCAATCAGATTCGTCTCTTTCTGACTGCAGTCCACGGAATAATTCATTTAAAATTCATCATAAGTCCGATTGATGAAATTACAGTTGGAGCATTACAAGGACATCAGTGGTCATCTACAGTACAAATTTCATGAGCTAATTCTACACAGATTTCAAGTTATGATGAAAAACATCACATACATTTTCAGCAGTAAAAACGCAGCTTTTGCTGCTGTGAAAAACAACCCCTTTAAAAATAGCAAACGAAGTCCAAAAATTATGATTCCAGTGCCATTAGAACCGTATTTCGAAATAACACATTATGGACTCAAAAAATCAGTTTTTCGTTAAGTTATGACCTGGTTACAGCCAACTGAAGACGGCTGTAACAGTGTGACAGCTTCCTGTTTTTAGCTTATAGCGCTCTAACGCAAGTTCTATTCGTTCCGTTAACATGTTTAGTGATCAACAATGCCATTTAACATCACTTGCAGCAGGTTATCATTTATTTCACTCAGATTTATCATGTCAAGTACCATCATTAACATAACAAAATCATACTAGCATTATTTCATCACATTACATCTTTATGTAACTTTATGTTCAAGTCTTTAGTTCATGTTCTTTAGTGTTTTAGTATTTCATCATACTACATCTTATAACCATAAAAATAAAAGTACACAAGAGTAATTCAAGAACTTACAACTACCACAAATGCTAGGGGAGATCTCTAGTGAAAAATGATGATGAAAAGGGTGTGAGAAACCAAGTAATGGAGTTCCTTCAAGTTCTTCAAGCTTCCATCTTCACAAGGCACCTTCTAGTACTTGAATAAGCTTGAGAATGGATGGATATGGTTGAGTTAAGGTGGTGGTGGTGGTGGCGGTTCTTGATGGAGCCGAGAGGGGAGAAGGAGAGATGAGGGAGTTGGAGTGAAATTTGTGAGATATGGAAAGATAAGGAATGATTTCATGAATCTTACTTGTCATACTTATAAGGATCTTACACAATATCATGGAAAGCAAATCAAGCAACATATCAAATAAAATATAAGAAGGAGATCTAGTGGGATTTGTTGGTGATTTTGGGTGGGTCCCTTGGACCGTAAACAAGCATTGGGGGGGTTAATTGTAACATTTTGATGATAGTTGGTAAATATTAGTTCAAGTTCAAGTAATAGGTTACATGTATTAGTTAGTAGGTTTCTAGTGGGTGTTATGGTGTTCGGGGATCATAACTAGCCAAGAAATAATTAAACAATGTTTCTTGCAATATTTTGGTGTCCCGGGTAATGTCCGGTTGTTCAGTTAGATACCGGTTCGTTAAAGTGCTAAGTTGTTCCGTTTAGTGTCTTTTATGTATCTTTTTGTAACACTTTTAATTCCCAACACTTAGGAAAGCATACAGGACTATTTAGTCAATTTTCTGAACAAGACTAGTATGTTAACAAGCACATGTAAGTATGACGCAGTAATCAGAAAGCAGTTAAGTAATTCAGCACAGTCTTCGAGCACTTTAATTAACATTAATAAATTGTATGGATACATGTAATTACGAGGGTTGTCACACCCGTGACAAGGGGCAGGGGTCAAGTTTCGTTTATTACACTTTGGCCCCTAGAGTTTGTTATTTAATGATTTTAGGGTGTTTTAGGGACTTATTTCGCCATAGAAGCATAGTTTAAGATAAATTTAAGTATGAGGAACATAAACCAAGTATAATTAAGCGTATGAAGGTCGTACTTAAATATCGTTTATGAGCAAAACACGTTTTATGCATAAGTTTCACATAATTGCAAGTTTAGCACATAGTTTCCAAGAATTACGAATAAGTATCAATTGTTTCACGAAATTGAATGTATGAGCATGTACAAAGTATGTACAACATGAATTTAAAAAAATATGAGTTTTATTTATGATCCAAGTCTCGGATTTTACAACGGTTACAAAGAAAGAACGATTACAAGAACACAAGACTTCCAAAAATAGAAATGCAAACAAGACTTTCTATTTATGGAAAGTATGAAGTAGCAGGGCGTTACATCTATCTCCTCATGCTTGCATTCTGTGGGATTCCTGGTCAAGTAGGAAGCCCTCCTCAGTTCAAACTTCGTGCTAGGACCTTGTGTAAGTGTTCTTAGCCTCAGTTGTTCGGTTTTTACATATTTAAAGACCGAAAGTCAAAGTCGTCGTAATAACACTTTGGCTTTGAGTTTAAACTTTATCGGTTCAGCCATTGTTCAAGGAGAATATGGATACGTGATCATAATTAGGTGCGTGTTAATCCCTCAAAAGGGCACAACCTAATTACCACGTTTACTTAGTTAATTTTCGGGTCAAAGTAACTAGTCAAAAAGTCAAACTAGACATATTTTCAAATAATAATTAAATCTGGTAATATAGAAGTTATGAACCATATTTTGTCACTTAAATAACTTGGTAAATATTATTAGAACATGTCTAAGCATGTTCAACTCGACAATTCTGAGTTTAGGCTCGGTTCGCAACCGAAAGTCGCAAAAGTTGACTTTTACCTTGACTTTCAGTTCTGACCCAAATTAGCTTAGTTTCTTTATGCCTTAAGGTCCCTTTGTGACCATATTATATAGTAGTATAACCCTCTGAGGTTATACTTCATGGTCCCTTAGTAATCTGAGTTTATTTACTTGTTTCCATTATTGTGCTTAACTTTGACCATAATGCCCCTATTGTCTAAAAAAAGGAGATTTTTGAATATGTAAGCATGCAAATAACTTTGTTACTGATATATAGACATGTCTAAGTTAATTTGACATTATTTTCTGGTCTCAAAACGATGTTATGCAAGATATCGTAAAATTAAACTTTTTATTAATTAAATTACGCTTTTGTGCATAAATCGTGTTTAAACCTAAATTTTGGCACCAAATTCATTACCTACTGTTATGATATTATTTTTATGGATTTTTGGAATGTTGGGTCATATTATATACTGACCATAACTTGGAGTTCTTGTATAAAGTCTATAATTGACGATTATGCCCTTTTTGTTAATAAAATGTGATTTACATATATTTAACATGCCAAACCTTTTCCTACTGCTTTAATATGTAAAATAAAATATTTCAACCATACAAAGCTGGTCAAAATCTCAGAATCACATAAACATCGCAAATATCGTCAATTATCGATTTTTACGCTAATTAGTTGCATAGTATGGTTTAAAACCATATTTAGCACCCAAGACTTGTTACCTACTGAAATTATAAATAATATTTTTTTTATTTTACAGTAGGTATAAGTCATGAACTCAGACTTCCAATTTTGTCCCTAAAAGCATATGTGAAATGACCAAAATACCCTTCCGGGGCATAGTTTGGTCATAAATGGTAAACCACACATATGTATGATATCCTACTGTTATAACATCATAAAATAAATATTTTTATAGAATGTTTTAGGCCAGAACATCAGTTTACCTTAAAACCTCTTTTATAAATCTTAAAATGACCAAAATACCCTTACGGGACTTAATTGGGTTTTAAAATCTTTTTGGGCATGTTTGCTGATATCCTACTGATATCACAACATATTTTATGATAATAACTTTTGGAACTTGTATATGACTCATCCGGTTACCCGTTTATGCTTATACGCGTACGATGCGGTTTATGCGACTAGTTTACATAAACTAGCCGAAACGGGTCAAATCTTATCATTTAAACTTCAAATTCCAGAATGTAATTAGTTTACCCATATAATACAAGTCTCCATACTTTCCGGGTCTAAATTACATTCCAATCCGGTCATCGCTTAATCTAGCGTTTCATACCGTAAACCTTTCTTTAAACTAACCGGACTAAGTTTACAACTTAAATAAGACCTGTTAGTAATCTAATAGGTTAATAAAACCTTCATTCCAGATTAGGAGCCCCGGTAAAAGCTACTTGAACTTGTTTGAGTAGATTATACGGCTGAGTATACAAAACTTGCATTTTAAGCTCAGGTAAATACTTTTAACTTATTTTCCCTTATACGGGTTTGGGATACGGTAAATTATTACCGCTTTGTCGGGTATGGAATTTTTAATCGATTAGTGGTTAATTCATTGACATAACCCGTTTTAATCTGTTTTGTTTGATATATAAACCTTTGGGGTTAATACGACCGTGTCCTGGATATCCTCGGCTCATTTCATTTGAAAATGGCCACAACTTAAGCACGGGGTATAGGCATACACCTGACAGTTGCGTATATATAAAGATATAACCACAACGTGAGGATAACTCCTTGTGGGACTCTATTAGTGGTGTGTCTATTAATCTTGTCTCGACTTCTATTACGGGCCCTGAATGTACGACAAACATATAAATCTGTATACAATATTATTTTATATAATTATCCCAAGTTATTAAAGAATCTTTGTGCCTTGTACATTTAAACAAATTTTCATAAATGTTTTCAAAAGAGTCGGTTAATTGTATTTACCAGTGTAAACTGACGTATTTTCAAAAAGGTTAAGTGGCAGGTACTACTCGTAATTGGATGAGAGCTTCTGGGTGTAACTACTGAATCTTGCAAGTTCGTATACCTTAAGTCTGTTGAACAAATTTTTATATTATATTTTAGATTCACCTGTGGATCCTATCTTACAACCGTCTGTATAATATTTTATTCGTACTTTACATTTCGGTTTGTAATAGTAATTTCTATCCAGACTTCCGATGTGCTTTAAACTGTGTATATTTGACAATGATGATATCAACTACGTCACGATACTCCCCACCGGGCCCACCGGTAATATGTGGAAATATCGGGGTGTGACAGGTTAAAAGAGGTTGAATTCCTTGGTCATACTGTCAACGAGCTTGGTATTCACGTTGATCCCTCTAAAATCAAAGTTGTGAAAAATTGGATCGCACCTAAGTCTCCGTCTGAAATTCGTTCGTTTCTTGGTCTTGTTGGTTATTATCATCGTTTTATCTCCAACTTTTCTAAGATTGCTGTTCCTTTAACCTCCTTGACTCAAAAAGAGAAACCTTTTGTTTGGGGTCCCGAACAAGAGGAATCTTTTCAAACTCTTAAGGACATGCTTTGTAATGCTCCTATCCTCGTGCTTCCCGATGGTAACGACGACTTCGTCGTGTATTGCGATGCCTCAAACCTTGGTCTTGGTTGTGTTCTTATGCAACGAGACAAGGTTATCGCTTACGCGTCAAGGCAACTCAAAATACATGAGAAGAATTATACTACTCACGACCTTGAACTTGGCGCAGTTGGTTTTGCCTTGAAGATTTGGCGACATTACCTTTATGGTACCAAGTGTGTGGTCTTCACCGACCATAAGAGCCTTCAACATATCTTCAACCAAAAGGAACTGAACATGCGTCAACGTCGTTGGGTGGAATTGTTAAACGACTAAGACTACGAAATTCGCTACCATCCAGGTAAAGTGAATGTAGTAGCCGACGCGCTTAGTCGTAAAACTCATGTAAAGGGTATTCGATGTCTCCAACTCGTTAATGATATCCAAAACAGCATTCGTGAAGCTCAATACTCCTCTATTAACGAAGGTAGTCTCTTCGTTGAGATACGAGGTGGTGTTGAAAAAGATCTTGTATCCAAGTCCGATGGTATTCTATACTATATCAATCGTATCTGGATTCCAAATCGTGATAACCTTTGAAAATTTCTGATGAAGGAGGCACACAAATCGAGATATTCCATTCACCCTGGTGCTGATAAGATGTACCAAGATATGCGTATATCCTATTGGTGGCCTGGAATGAAGAAGGATATCGCCATCTTCGTTGCGAAATGTCTTACTTGTTCGAAGGTCAAAGCTGAACATCAACGCCCCTCTGGTGTGCTCGAACAGCCAAAAATTCTTGTCTGGAAATGGGAGAGCATCACTATGGATTTTATCACCAAACTCCCTCGTACTTCTTCTGGTCATGACAGTATTTGGGTAATCGTGGATCGATTGACCAAATCAGCTCATTTTCTTCCCATTCGTGAAGATTTCAAAGTCGAGAAATTGGCTAGAATCTACACTGATGAGATCATTTGTCGTCATGGTATCCCTATTGACATCATTTCCGATTGTGATGGTCGCTTTACATCCCGTCTTTGGCAAACCTTTTAATCTGCTACGGGTACTGTTTTGAACCTTAGCACCGCATTCCATCCTCAGTCAGACGGTCAAACCGAGCGTACTATCCAAACATTAGAGGATATGCTTTGTTCCTGCGTAACCGATTTTGGTGGCAACTGGGATTCACACTTGCCTTTGATCGAATTCTCGTACAACAATAGTTATCACGCGAGTATCCAAATGGCACCCTTCGAAGCATTGTATGGTCGCAAGTGTCATTCGCCTATTTGTTGGCACGAGATTGGTGAAGTTCAAATCACTAGTCCCGAGCTCATACAAGAGACAACGGACAAGATTTTACAGGTTCGAGACAACTTACTGAAAGCCAGAAGCCGACAAAAGAGTTACGCCGACAAGCGTCGCAAGCCTTTGGAATTCGAAATAGGTGACTTCGTACTTCTCAAGGTATCCCCTTGGAAGGGAGTGGTTCGATTTGGTAAGAAAAGAAAACTCGCACAACTGGACCTACCTGAAGAACTCAACAATGTTCATCCTGTCTTCCAAGTTTCCAATCTAAAGAAGTGTCTAGCTGATGAAGGACTTCAAGTTCCACTCGAAGATCTTCAAATCAACGAGACTTTACATTTTGTGGAGAAACCTGTCGAGATCATGGGCCGAGGTGTCAAGAAATTGAGGCGTGGTCAAATTCCTATCGTTAAGGTTCGATGGGAAGGAAAACGTGGCGCTGAATTCACTTGGAAACTCGAGAGTGATATAAAGACTAAGTATCCACACCTTTTTGTTACTTCTTCCTAAATTTCGGGACGAAATTTCCTAAAGGAGGGGAGACTGTAACGTCCTGCTTCTTCGTACTTTCCATAATTAGAAGGTCTTGCTTGTATTTCTATTTTTGGAAGTCTTGTGTTCTTGTAATCGTTGTAAAATCCGAGACTTGAATCATAAATAAAATTCATATTTCTTTAAATTCGTGTTATACATACTTCATACATGTTCATACGTTTAATTTCGTGAAACAATTGATACATATTCATAATACTTGGAAACTTTTGTGTTAAACTTTCAATTACGAGAAACATGCAAATCATACGTCTTTAAATACATACGATACTTAAATACGACATTCATACGCTTAATCATACCTCATTATACTTGGTTTATGTTCATCATACTTGTTTTACCCTTATACTATGCTTAAATGACACATTATACCCTTGAATCACCTTAAAACATCTAAAATAAACCTAAGGGACTAAAGATGTCAACAATTAAAACTTGAAAACTTGTCTGGAGGAGAGTCACGGGCCGCGACCCACCCCAGCACAACCTTACGCACGCCGCGAGCCAGTGTAATCCAAGAACAGATCAGCCAGCTCGCTGGTTGGTCGAAATTTGGTGGTTTTGTTGCTTCCAAAGTGTGTTTCTTGCATTTAAAACCTCACCAACCCAACCCTAATCCATCCCCTATATAAACCAAGCCTCCTCCAAGCATTTTTCACTTTCTAAACACTCTCCATTCACTCTCAAACACTTAAAATCGCAGCTGAAATCAGGAGTTCGAGCAAATTCATCACATCTTACAAAAGTGGGCATAACTCACTCATTTCTTAACCTTTTCACTTGATTCTTTTCCTACTTGCTTGGATTGACCTTAAGAACATTTCCACAGGTTTTTCATGGAAAACCAAGGTCTGGAATGTCACCAAAAAGGCTCCAAAGTTGATTGATCTTTCTGTTTTTTATTCAATCTTTGTTAAACTTGATTAAACTTGAGTTATCTCATCTCAAACCTATGTCCTTATGCTCATAACCACATCTATGGTTAGTTGGGCTTAAAAACAAGGTTGAGACATGTAAAATCAGAGGTGTAAACCTCACAAACTTTCTGTTTTGTTAAGGGTTTTTACCCACAAGTGATGTTCAAGCTTAAAGCTTGATGATTGTGTGATTTAGGATTAGCTTGGGCTATCATACTTGAAAATCCACACATTTCTTGATGTTTTATCATAGATTAGTTGTTCTTATTCCATTATTACTTGTAAGTTCATGACCCACCTTGAATGTTCATAACATCAAATGTAGTGGTGAACACCTAGAGGTACCTAAATGGAAGACTTGTTCTTCCTACCTCCTACATGACTTCTATGACACAAAAGAGGTTCCTAAATGGATTATTCATCCTCCTACCTCATGCTTGAACTATTGGACTTATTGATATACATAATCTATATAATACTTATATATACTATCCAAATATTCGAACCTTTGATGATGAATTTGTGTTCATTCGTCAAAGTACTAGATTACATCATCTAAGAACTAATAACTTGTTATGATTCTAATGGGTATTCTACCCATGAAAACATTCTAACCTTTGAGGTTTCATAGTGTCAAACAAGTATTATGTGTTAAAGATGATTACTTTCTTATGTTTATGTTTATAGGTTTTTAAATTCCGGATCTTTACTCCACCGTTATACTCCAATACTCATACGCCTTGTTTCTTCGTGTAGAAGGACTCGGTGTTCCATCCTAATCAACCAACAACTCTCGCGGATTTATCAAGTGGAAACTTTCAAAACCGTGAGTACACTTGACCCTTTTACCTTTAAAAACCCTTTGGGTTGTAACATGTTATTATACAAACTTCATATCCACACACTTAAAACATACTTTATGATCTCAATCCGTTATACATGCTACTTGTTTACTTTGGTTCATGCTAGATTATACATGCTTTATGTCATTAACTTTGCTAAGCCCTCAACTTAACATATATAGCACTATAGGAGTAGCACACCACCCATCGTTAGGGTTGTAAACGAACCGAACGTTCAGCGAACAGTTCGTGAACTGTTCGACGGGAAGTTCGTTTATGTTCGTTCGTCTAATAAACGAACGAACATGAACAAGAAATTTCGTTCGATTAGTTAAATGAACGAACATGAACAGAGGTCTCGTTCGTTCGATTGTGTTCGTGAACGTTCAGTAAGGTGTTCGTGAACGTGTTCAGGAACATGTTCATGAACATTCGTTGATTTGCGTTCGTTTATGTTCGTATGTTTGTGTTTTAATTGAAGATCTTTGTACTTTTTTATATTTTATTTGTACTTTTTATATCATTAAACTTTTATTTATTTTATTACCCTAACAATTAAACTAGGAAACCCACTTTCACGTTGTTTATGAATCATTTCCCTTTCATTTCTCATTATTTACATCGGCGAATACGATCGACCTCTGTTCCACAATAAGGGATTCAAGTTCGAGTGCTACTCTCTGGGCCATCTATCTTTATCCTTCGTCGCGTTTGCCAAATTTATTTGTGTTTGTTTGTGTTCGTTTGTGTTCGTGAACCGTTCGCGAACATGCTCATTTCCTTAATGAACGAACACGAATATAAAATCTCGTTCGGTAAGTGTTCATGAACCGTTCGTGAACACATTTATTTCCTTAACGAACGAACATGAACAAGGCCTTGTTCGTGTTCGTTCGGTTCGTTTACAGCCCTACCCATCGTGGTCTTGTTAAGTCTTTATTCTAAAAACGGTCTCGTTACTTTTGTGGCGAGGGATGCTAAATACTAGTGGACACTTAGGTTTGACGTATTGTTATGCATGCTAGTTACCTTGTTTACAAATTTCCATGTGGATTCGAGAAAATGCTTTTATACTTATGCTATATTTATTCAAACCTTGTGTACTCGCCTTTGCTTTTGCATTGAACTTTATTTTAAACATATTACAGGTTGAGGATGACGATGCTATGAAATGAAGTAGCAATGATGCCTAGATACACATTTAGACGTCTTAGGTTTAAATATGTTGTATCAATTTTGTTCATGTTGTTATGTATTTTCATTGAAATTGTTGTTATTTGAATTATTATGTAATGTTGACAAATTTGAAGTTATGAAATGAAAATGGTTGATTTAATTATTGTCATAAATAGTGTTATGAAGTCTCTTGCAATCTTGTTTTCGTCTCACTTCGATGTTTCCGCTAGCGGTTGGGGTGTGACATCAGACCTACAGGTTGCATTTTGTAACGGTTTTGGCCCCTAACACTAACTATGTAACTTTATTCTGTTAAGTATAAGGGTATTTTAGTACTTTTATGTCTCAGGGGTTGTTTATGTAAGTTATAATGTTTCTTTTGATGTTTAATAGTCTACTGATGTAATTACTCAAATTAACAAAAATCAAACCACAATGTCGCAGCCCCCGACCCTACCCGGGGAGCGGGCGCCGTGAACATCCAGATTAGTGGTATCGGTGTTTATTAATTTAGCAGCGAAATACATCAGGACCGTAGTTAGGAAATATTTTTATCAGAGTTAAACACCAACCTTTTTATAATACTAAATCATTGGGGTAACACCCAGTTCATTTGATAATACATTTGTAGGGATAAACCCTAGTTATAAAAAAATAAAAACTTTTTTTTTATTTAGGTAACTTTTATAGCCATTTTTCCAAGCCTTCAGTGCTCTCCAGCTGGCTTCTATTGGCTTTCACATTTTGTTACCTGGAACGCGTTTTAAAAAGATTTTATCAGCAAGAAATACTGGCGAGTGCACCCCAGTTTTATAACTTCGCAGAATTGAGGGCATCCACAATTACATTTGCTTATATCTATTCAATTATTCATTCAGTACTGTCAACACCTGACTTGTGGGTTATATTACTCATTGGCTATCTCATTGTCCAATGGTAACGTCTTTCACATTTTGTATACAAAACCCCAACATACCGGCAGTAATTATAGAATCACAAATACTCAATTACTGTTAAGTGTAATTTAAAACAATTGAGGTTTTGGTAAAACATTTTTACTCACAAAGTAATTTACAAAAAGGTGGCAAAAGCAGATGGACTCACATTGTTGACTTAGGTGATACTACTATAGCTTCCTGGTTATTATCTATTAAAATTAAACAATGCACACGTGTTAGTAAAATAACCCAAATCACATTGACCGTACAACTCGAGACAGAACTCCAATGACTGAGTCAGGCAGAGCCTTGACATGCATTACGGAGCCCTAGATCAATCGGGTGTAACACGAGACAGAACTCCAACGACTGAGTCAGGAAGAGCCTTGACATGCGTTACGGAGCCCTAAATCGATCGTGTAGGGTAATAGCAGGGTTATAGTACTTACAACGAGGCAGAGCTTCGCTTTATAGTGGGTATTATGCCCGGGTATAATAATAACTATCAGAAAGTGAGAGAGAGTTTGATTTTGAACGATTTGACAAATGAGCCGAAGCACTCTATTTATAGGTTGATCGGACGCTCTCTCGCACCCCGCGAGAGATTTGATTAAGGCCTTCGCGGCCCGCGAGACTACGCGTGTCGTTTATAGCTTCGCTGAGTCAAAGGCCTAGCCCTGCCGAGTCACTAGACACATGGCGGACTTGTGTGGTCGGCAAGTTAACTGGCTTGCGCCCCGCGAAAGACCAAGGGGTCTGGTCGCGGCCCGCGAGAGACTCCTAAACTTGTTTTTTCTTGATTTTTATAAGTATAAGGGTATTTCGGGCTCGTTTCTCGTATACGGGGTATATAAGGAACGTTTTAGGATCACGTTAAGGGTTCTAGGAGGGTTGTTACACACAACCTCATTCTTCATTCTCTATACAATGAGTTTTTTTTCTATGTATATATAAAAAAAATGTTTTTGTTTTTATTTGAGTTAGGTGCCACTTTCGTCCCCGTGGTTTGTCCAATTATACCAGTTTAGACCAAATTTTCAAATTTGTACCATTTTAATCCCTGACATTCTTGAAACATGCTAGTTCCATAAAAAAAACTAAGGTTAAATCGAATAATTGGACAAACCACATGGACGAAAATGGCAGTTAACTCATGTTTTTTTGGACGGAACTGACATGTTTCAAGAATGCCGGAGACGAAAATGTTACAAATTTGAAATTTGGTCTTAACTGACATAATTAGAAAAACTAAAGGGACGAAAATGGCAGTTAACTCTTTTTATTTTTTACCTTTTTATTGTTATTTTGTTTTTATTATTTAGTTACTTTTATGATTATTATTTAATAAAACTCATTTTAAATATATAAGTAAATATGCGTTTTCTAAAAGTTTTTTTTCTATAAAGGAATAATGGATTGCAATAATACAAACTATTGTCCGTTGGCCGGCAACGGTCCCAACTTTAAAAATTCTCACTGCGGTCCTATCTTTTCACATATTGGCCTTGAATGAACCCTGACTAACAGAACCCTAACACCGTTAGTCACCGGTTGCCGGAAAAACTTTTTTGGTCGGAAAAAGGTTTCTAAAGGTCCGATCTATAGTTACAAACAGATTTGGGACGAAAACTATAGTTACTCTTTTACTAAAATTAAAAATACATTATTATATAATTAAATATATAAGTACCGATAGAATTCTTTTAACAAGCTACTAAGAGGGTGTTTGCGATTACGTTTTGAAGTGATTATTTGATTATTGCGTTTGTAAAACATAAATAATCTAAAAAGTGTTTGGATGAAAAAGTGATTATCTACCTCTAAAAAGTTGAGTTTTCTGGCAAAACAGGAGTTTTTCCGACGACCTTAATAATTGGGGCTTTTTACTAGAAAATGTTCATAATGGTGCGTAATAAGGTTTCAAAGAGGTTTGAGACGAAAAAGTTGAGTTTTCCGGCCAAAAACGTTTTTCCGGCGACCGGAGACTAACAGCGTTAGCGTTTTATTAGTCAGGGTCCATTGAAGGCCAATATGTGAAAAGATGGGACCGCCAGTGGGAATTTTTAAAGTTGGGACCATTGCCGGCTAACGGACAATAGTTGGGATTATTAAAATCCATTATTTATTTTATAAACATTTTTATGATCGTTCGTTTATCAAACTTCTTTTTAAACCGTTCATCTTTTTTAATATATTATTTATTTAAAATTGTCCGTTTGTCTAAAACTTGTTATTTTTTTATTCTTTTGTTTATTAAAATCGTTTGATTTTTTAAATCGATCATTTTCTACTTCTTTTTAAACCTTTCATTTTTTTATAAATGTTTTTTCTTAAAATGTTTAAAAAAGAAACGGTTTAAAAACAAACATTTTAAGAAAAACGTTAATAAAAAAATGCAACCTATAAGTTTGATATCTTAAGAATTTATTTTTGGACCGAAAGGGTTAAACGACTAAACTTCAGAGACCAAATAGTAATTTACTCTTTTACTAAAATTAAAAATACATTATTATATAATTAAATATATAAGTACCGATAGAATTCTTTTAACAAACTACTAAGAGGGTGTTTGCGATTACGTTTTGAAGTGATTATTTGATTATTGCGTTTGTAAAACATAAATAATCTAAAAAGTGTTTGGATGAAAAAGTGATTATCTACCTACAAAACGCAGTTTTGGAGAAGCATGTACCTACATGCTTTTTCAAAATGCAGTTTTGAAAACACAAAATATATTTTGAAAACGCAACACCAAACATCAAACCATACAGGCTTGCACCCAGTAAACTATTCACTTCAGAACCTTATTTATATAACTAGTTATGAAAACCGTCGCCGCGTTGCTGCGAACTTCTTTTGTTATTTAGTCTGTGTTTATATGTGTTTGAAATCACTACGAGCGCGTTGCACACGGAATCGCTGACAAGAATAAAAAGAAAATGTAGAAAAAAACACTAAAAAATAACCGAAAGAAAATCAACTAAAAAAGTTGTATGGTAATGATGTTGTTCGGTATAAGCCCGTAGTCAGAGATGAGCAAATAGTAATGGGTACCGGTACCAAATTTCCTGAACCGAAAGATCCTAAGTACCAGTTCGGTACTGACGTTTGGCGTTCCTGGTACCGGTTCGCTACCAGTTTTTACCTTCATATACCGATACCGTAACCGATATTTTCGGTACCAATACCGATTCGGTATCACTTGGCACCGAGCTCATCCCTACCCCTGAAACTAAAAAAAAGTTGTACGATACCGTTGGTGTTCGTACGGTACCCGTGATTCAGGGATGAGCAAATGGTACTGGGTAGCAGTACCAAATTTCTCGAACTAAAAGATTATCAAACTCAATCTGGTACCGAATTTTGGCGTTTATGTACCAGGCTGGTGCTGGTTTTTACCTTCATATACCGATAATGAACCGGTATTTTCGATACAAGTACCGGTTAACACCAAGCTTATCATACTTAAAAGGTAAAGGAGATAACAATTGTTATAATATTAAGATAATAAAACTATAAAAAAAAACTATATATAATATTTTATTATATTATAGTTTACTTTCATTTCATTCATTTATTAATATATAGGATAATGTTAACTTAAAAGAGGAATGTTGGTGGACATTCCTCTTTTGAGCCCTCAAGTTTTTTTTAAATTCATTTTTACCCCTAGACATTTCTTTTTAACCTCCAAGTTTTTAAACTTTCATTTTCATCTCGTTTTTAGGTCCTTTAGTTTAGGCAATGTAATTTTCAACCCTTTAACTTTGTGTGAACTTTGTAAAATGTCACTTTGACACCCTTGAGAGTATATATAATTTTTTTTTCTTAATACCTTCGATTATTAACTTAAAAATTTAATTTGTTGTGCGCTTATTTGTATGTACGTGTTGGTATAAATTTGTGTTGTTCTACATTTCGATGAAAAAACTTGTTTGAAAACAAGTCGGATCAAATATAATACGTTTTTGTCCTTACTTTTTATGTACGTTTCGATGTCAATTTTGCTCAGCAGGCCAAATATAATACGTCTTGATTTGACTGTATAAATTCAAGTTGATCCATGTTTCGAAGTAAATTTTATTTTCAATTATAATACGTTTTCAAGCTTAGTTTCTATGTACGTGTCGGCGTAAGTTTCGTTTAAAAACAATCGGGTCAAATATAATACATTTTGATTCATCGAGTAAATTCGGTTTGGTCTACGTTTTAACGTAAAGGGTCGATAATAATCTATATATAATCATGCCGCATAGTTGGTACAATATTCAAGTTTGTCTACATTTCGACACAATTTTCGTATACTTTTTCCCATAAGTTCGAATTTGTCTACGTTTCGACGTTAACTTGGTGTACACTTTCGTGCTTTATTTGTACATTTACTATGTATGATTCGAGTCGCATATTCGTTTTGACTTGACGGTATTCGAGTTAGTCGGTCGCATATAATATCTTATAATTGTATGGTATAAAATCAATTTACTTTAAGTTTTGATCCAATCGCAATGCTTATACATGTTAAATTGAGTTCAATCACATACATAACGCTTGGACTAATTCATTTGACGTCGAAGTAACCGCGTCGCAACACGCGCGGGTCTTATTACTAGTTTAATATGAAAGTATACATTGTACGAGTAGCCACGCTAGTGAATAGATAAAGGTTAGACACTAATAATAAAACCAAAAAATAAAAAACATTTAAAAAAATTCTGAAAAAATATTTTATAGGGCCCTCATATAAACTTACTTGAGCCAGGCCCTAATAAAAAAACGTGCCCAAATGTTCCATTGCAATCCGTTAATGCTAAGGGCCCAGATATTTAAAATCCTTTAGTTTTGGGCCAAGTGTGCATTGAATGAAACGGGCATATTAATGTACTCTTCATTACACTATTTGTGGTTTACATGCATGAATTCCGTGATTCACTTCAAACTCTACAACCAACACATCACACGACAAATAACTTCAACACCCAAATTAGTTGAAACATACTCGATCAAGGTCGTATTCAACACGAGCAAGACGACAACTTTTTCATCTCGCTTATCTCCAAATCCGGACCACCATTGACATCGATTTTTAACCCCTTTAGTATCACGGAATCCCCATTTCGGGCATCATGGTCCAAACTCTTCTTAGAAACTACAGAATAGATTTCCTCTAATAACTTAAAAAAGGCAGCTTCCACATTGTCACCGGTGAGGGCGGAGGTCTCAAAGAAATACAAACCCTGATTCTCTGCAAACTCCACCGCGTCTTCAGATGGAACCGCTCGCTTATCTTCAAGATCAACTTTGTTGCCTATCAAAGCGATGACAATTGAGTTATCTGCGTGGGCCCGAAGTTCTTCAACCCATCTTGCAACGTGATCAAATGAATCTCTTTTGGTTATATCGTACAACAACATTGCCCCCAATGCTCCTCTGTAGTATGCACTTGTTACCGCTCGGTATCTGTAGTTAGCCCATAAGTAATGTCAATTATCTCAAAATGTGTGATATTATGATAGGACTGATTAAATTTGAAAATTAATAATAAATAACTATCATCCAAATGGGGCCTAAACAGGATGGCATGAAAGGCATATGCACATGGAAATGCCAACATTGCTACATCATTGGTGTTGCTTATTAATGTTTTTATATTATCACACCAAGTATAAAGTGTTAGTGTTAGTGTTATGTTTATATAACTGTAAATGAATATAATATTATATGTATGAACAAATGAACAATACATAATTCTGTTAAAGTAATGTTAGATATTTAGATGTTTTATAAATGTCTTCTATCTAATCAAGTCATGGGATGAGATTACTAGTTCAACTATGGTTTGAATTTCTAACACTACATAAAACGTATACAACGGAAATTGTGGGGTTGGGGTTGATGGGTCCAAGTTAGTTTGAGGCAGGATTCATGAACACGTTTAGTTTAACAGTTTGGGTTCATGGGAAATTGTTAGTTTTCACGAGTTGGCGTGTTTTTAAAAAAAAAAAAAGAATGTGTATTGTTGTTTATCATGGAATTCAAGTTTTATATATAGTTTAAATGTGAAATAAGTGGGGATCTAGAGCTTTTAGTCAGAGCGAGTCGAAAATGGATCATGTTAGAACATGTTGGGTTAGAAAATCACATTAATTTATAGCAAACTCAACGGATTACAAATGAACTTAAGTGATGGTATAGACGCTCAAACCACATTAATTAATATTAATAATATATTAACAGCACATAACTTTGGAATGTCAAAATTTTGTGATGTATTAGTTGGGTCCAAGCTGCCAACACCACTTCTGTCGTTTGATGTTTTCATCGTGGGTCCGTTCGCATATGAAGCCTCCAAGAACACAATTTGCCCACATGAAACTATGGAGGCTTGATTTGATCATAACTTAGAAGCTAAGGAATTTAAAAGTTTGCTATGTTAGTTGAATGATGTGCCAATTGTTAATAAGATTTACAACACAAATTGCCCACATGAAACTATGGAGGCTAGATTTAAGCATAACTTAGAAGTCAAGGAATTGAAAGGTTTGCTATGTTAGTTCAATGATGTGACAATTGTTAATAAGATTTACATGTCCTTTTTTAGTAATTTGTTTTGGGATTTAGATGTTTGAATTGTAGTTTGGTAATTCTATGGAAGATCATGTGCTTTTGCTATGTAGTGTTTGGTAGCAAGTAATATATAAATCTACTTCTTTTGAAGCAAAATTAGATGAATTGATTGGAATTGTGTTTTCTTTCAACTACCTTAGTTTTATCTTATCTAGGTTATGTGTAGTTCGGCGTCAAGCCACCGGCCATCTTATCTCAATCGGCACTAAACACTGCTCCCCGACAGCATGGGGGGGGGGGGGGGGGGGGGGGGGCTCGGGGCACTAACGAGCATGAAAGGGGAGTGTCCGGAGTGATGTGTTGGAATGGTAACGTTCTCGAGGAAAGGGGGCGCCAAACCATTACACACTTTTAATGGCTTAGTTAGTGAGAGGCCAACTCCACTACATACGTGCATTGACGTGACACTCGTTTTTTAACTTTTTAATTAGCTTCCATCATTTCCCTCCTTAAGTGAACTCGGGAATAGAGCAAAAGAACATCGAGATATATTAAAGAGAGGAATGGGTTATGGGTATGGGTATATTAGACATTATTAAATCTGGGCATGCAAACATGGTTAAGAGGGCCTGCCAGAATTTAATAGCAGGGCCTCATTCAATTTTCATACGAAATTATACACATCTATACCTAAGACCCCCTGTAGTGGGGCTCTATATACCGCCGGAAACCTCACATAGCGCCGGAAAAACGCCCAAACACCAAAACGTGGGGCGCTATGAAGGGAAAAAAAGGGGTGTGGCGCGATGTCTATAGCGGGGTTAAAAGGGCGGTATGTGTGTGTTTGTTTGAAATTTTTTTTTTTTTTTTTTATTTTCTGGGGTTAAAATCATCATCACCATTTTTTCCGGTGAACTTGGTTGCCGGAGAAGACAGGCCGGAGAAGAAACAAGCCGGAGAAGAAGGCCCTGCATTTTACACTTTGGTCCCTGCATTTTACACTTTGGTCCTGCAAATCGGACCTGAAGAACGAGAAGAAGGCCGGAGAAGAAGGCCGGAGAAGAAGAAGGCGCGTTTGGTCCCATAACCGGAATTTCAATGCGTTTGGCCAGAGAAGAAGGCCGGAGAAGAAGCCGGAATTTCAGTGGGTTGTTTTAATTTTCAATTTTATAAAGTTAGAAAATAATTATAAAAAATTAGAAAT
This sequence comes from Helianthus tuberosus, assembly GCA_030545235.1. Lineage (NCBI taxonomy): Eukaryota > Viridiplantae > Streptophyta > Magnoliopsida > Asterales > Asteraceae > Helianthus > Helianthus tuberosus. The sequence continues at coordinate 24,453,998 of CM060451.1, forward strand.
TAATAATTGAGTAATGATTAGGCGGGGGCTTTATGACTACGGGCTTAAAATGCATAACGCCCCATAACGCCCACAAAGGGGCGTTATGACTACACATGGCCTAACAGATAACTTTATTTTTTTTTTCTTTTTTTCCCCTAAGGCTGGAACACTTTAACTTTAAACTTTAGAGGCTTTGTCAATTGAACCCAAAACCCCAACAAATGATAAGGTTGGTCATGTCATCTGTCCAATTTTGTTAGACCAATATTTTTTCCACCTTTCTTATTTCATCGCTTCATATTCTATTTCTTAATTGTAAAAGTTTAAGGGTATGTTTGTTTACCTCTTAACGAGACTCTTAATGGTTCAGACCTCTTACTGGTTCAGCACTTAACGGTTCAAACTGTTTGTTTCACGAGCAGATGTCTGAATGGTTCAGACATTTGCCTCTGAATGGTTAAGGTTTATACAGAGTCTGGATGGTTAAGACCTCTAATCTGAATTGGTCAGACATTTGCCTCTGAACGTTTAAACATTATACAGCCTCTTAATGGTTCAGACCTCTTACTTACTGGTTCAGCACTTAATGGTTTGTCAAACAGCCCCTAACTCTTAAATCATATTTTATCTTAAAGTATTGTTTTATAATTCTTAAATATTCATTTCTAACTATTTAATATTTTGTCTATTATCCAACCCATGTAATACCTAGTTAAACAGATCATATTCGTGTCAACTAGCGAATACATACATCCCGATTGGTTTAATCCAACCCAATTTCCATGTTCATGAGCTATCGGGATCAACATAAACACAACCCGTTTAACACCCGGCCGGTTTAACAAAAGAAAAGGAGTGTAAGTAAGATTTACCTTTCTTGACCGGCGGTATCCCAGATCTGAGCCTTGATAACTTTAGACTGAATAGTCAAAGTTCTGGTCTGAAATTCAACTCCGATGGTGGATTTGGAGTCCAAACAGAACTCATTTCTGGTGAATCTTGACAGCACTTGTGTCTTCCCCACCGCTGAATCACCGATCACCACCACCTTGTACACATAATCTATTATGCTCTCATCACCCACTGCCGCCTTCACCGCCGCCACACCACCGCCGTTCATCTCTGCATTCATCAGAAGTTTGTTGGTGTTGTTTCTGTTTTTAAGGAAAGAATGTAGTCACTTTGTTGGGTTTATATCTTTATATTATCACTAATTCAGCCGAAATGCCCGCCAAAGCCAATTCACCAAACTACCCTTTGCCCCTTTATTATTATTATTAGTTTTATTTTATTTTTTTAACACGATTTTCTTGTATTTGGCCACTTGGTGAGCTAAACCGGAGAGTTCGGTTGTTTCACTTTAACTAGACTATATTGTTTTAACCAAGCTTAAGCTTATGATGGTTTCAGAGTTGGCATGTTAGACCACCCGTAGTGGTTAAGAAAAATAATGCCCTCACCATGGGGCATTATCCGACACGTGTTATCCCAGTCAGCATGGGGCGTTATTGCAAAAGTGACGTAGTGGGGCATTATTCCAATAACGCCCATATTATTTTTAATGCAAAAAAAAAAAAACACTCATCCAAGTTGTCAGAGAACTCAAAAAGTGATTGGTGGGTCAGTCAAACTTGGAATGCCCCCATTGGCCAGTCAACCTTTTCATACTCATCCAATTTGTATGTTGAGCGTTTTTATTAAAACGCCGGGAACAATTTTTTTCAAAAAATTTTAAAAATAACGCCCTATGTAATGGGGGTGTGGGCGTTTCTGGGGTTTTTTTGCAATTTTTTTTAAAAACCACGCCCCACTACGGGTGGTCTTACTACTTGACAGTCGTATAAGAGCAGAACTCTCTGATGTAACAAACATTGGAACGAAAACCCAGGTTGGCTCAGAATTCAAACTGAAAATCCTTTGGGGATATTTTATTTTATTTTGTTACCATTATTGTTTGTTAAATTATTTTATTATTAAATGTTAAAGGTTAATGGATTTCCCGTTTAGCAGCTTTTTTGCTATGATAAACGACAACCACATATTCAACACGAGTTTGATTATTTCTTTTTGGAGAATAAATAAACGTACACAAATTTAAATATAAAAACAAGATCTAACTTTTAATAATAAAAACAAGATCGTTTAAACGTTATAAAATACTAAGGATTAAGTATTTCGTTCATTATATATTTTGTTTTTTTATTTATTATATGATATTCAGCCCCATATCTTAGTGTACTAAATGGTGTTTTTCTCTTTGAGGTTTTTCGAGTCTTCCTATGAAAAGTGTGAAGTAGAATTATGAGTTGATTAGAATTATGAGTTGATTAGATGAATGTATGAGTTGTACTTGTATAAAAAAATAAATATATATATAAAAGATATATTTTGTGTTTTTATTAAAGTGTGAACTGTTTGACTTATGAATCGAAACCGAACGCAAAAGGATTTAATTTTGTTAAGTTAATGAAGATGATTGTACATTATTGGTATTTATGATATAAAGAAATATAGCACCGACAAAAGATAAATAGGTGGAAAAACAAAAAGACAAAAACAAAAGTGGTAATGTCTGGCAAACGTACCTAAGTCATTAAAACCCGTCAAGTCAAAAGCATCTTTGGTCCTACATCCTCAAGCCCAATGTGTCATCTCAGCCCGTTTAGCCTGCCGTTAGGTGCACGGTTCGCGTATTGGGTCACATCTGGTTACGGGTTAAAACTGGTTAGTGTTACCGGTATAGTTAACATTTAACAAGGTCAAAAAACTGGGTATGGACGTATGGTACCAGGGTCATGTATGGAATCAAGTTTTGGAGAGGAAATGAACACGTTTTTCGATTTCGAGCTGTTGTGAATTTTTACCTGTTCGGGCCTTGTATAACCAGGTTGGGACTCGTTTCAAATCATAGAATATAAAACCCTGTATATAGCCGACAGATAAGGCCAGCCGTCCAGGTAGCGAGTTTGGCTTTTTAATATCGGATATCAGTTAAGGACTGATATCTGAGATATCGGTTATCGCGGAGGGATATTAGTAATTTTAATATCATGCCTATGTAGCACAGGAACGGGTACAGGACTGGGGTACGGGGACGATACGGGTACGGGAAACGGCAAAACTCAAAAATCTAAGATACGGGTACGACAAAGGTATGCCAAAAAAATATAAAAATATATTAAACAATAGAGAAACAAAATAATTTATATGTTTTTAATACTTGATCAAACAAAATAACAAATAATAAATAACTGAAACTTATTTGAAGTGTTTTAAGTATTTTGTTAGGTCCAAATAACCTTTAATGAATAATAGTTATAGAATTGGGCCACATAAACTTTAAAAAAAAGCCCATAAATAATAAAATAAAGGTCGTAAACTATTTTCCCACTTCATCTTCCCCATTTAAACCTAATATTAGAACACCTGCTGAACTACCGCCGCAACATTCATGTTACCTTCTTTCTTCTAGCGAGTGAAACGTCCCCGGAATGTTTTGGAGCCGTCCCCAATAACCCAGAAACATTTTGGATCCGTCCCCAAAACATCCTTGGGACGGGTACTCCATGCTTCCGGGGGTCCCCGTGCTTCATAGTATCATGCTAAATTATATATATATATAGGGGAGAGTTTAAATGAGAACGCTAAATATTGTGAGAACCGTGAGAACAAATGAAAAAACCACGAGAACTTGGTCAAAAACAATTCAAATTCAAAAAATTTTTCTACACTTATCATTATTATTCGAATACAATGTTAGAAATATAATTTACACTTTAAATTTACGTGAATTCGTAAATAAAGAAAGTTTACACATGTGTAAGTTTGCCATTTACACATGTGTAAATCTGTTATATTTACACATGTGTAAAAATTCGAATAAAAGTGATTTTGAGAGGAGAAATGCATGATTTGATGTTGTAAATTCTTTTTTTGATGTTGTATCTTAATTACAATGAGTTTTGTATTAAAAAAAATGGTTTTGATTGGTTTTTTCATTCGTTCTCACGGTTCTCGCAATATTTAGCGTTCTCAAGATAACCCTCCCCTATATATATATAAATATTATATATATATAGGGGAGGGTTATCTTGAGAACGCTAAATATTGCGAGAACCGTGAGAACGAATGAAAAAACCAATCAAAACCATTTTTTTTAATACAAAACTCATTGTAATTAAGATACAACATCAAAAAAAGAATTTACAACATCAAATCATGCATTTCTCCTCTCAAAATCACTTTTATTCGAATTTTTACACATGTGTAAATATAACAGATTTACACATGTGTAAATGGCAAACTTACACATGTGTAAACTTTCTTTATTTACAAATTCACGTAAATTTAAACGTATAAATGAAATTTATAACATTGTATTCGAATAATAATGATAAGTGTAAAAAGAAATTTTGAATTTGAATTGTTTTTGACAAAGTTTTCGCGATTTTTTTATTCGTTCTCACGGTTCTCGCGATATTTAGCGTTCTCATTTAAACCCTCCCCTATATATATATATATATATATAGGATTAGGTTCATTTGTGAACCTTTTCCTATTTGTGAACAAAACGAACTCATCCTGACCATTGATCTTGTTTAATAAATATAAGGGTAGAATGGTCATTATACATTTAAACATTATTTTTTTATATTAAATCTATCCTTATTTTTTCTCCTGATTATAATCAGTTATCAATTACATCACATCCTAATTTTCAAATCCATTACTTCAACTTTTCCAAATTTTTGCTCTCGGTCGTCGAACCGTAAGATAAACTCAAAAATCAAGAAACATCGTTTACTAGATTTCTTTGATATTTTCATTGAAATCTCTTGTTCTTGGTAGTTGTATTTTGATATTGTTTATTATTGTTTTTTAAGTTTGATTTTCCAATATTACGGCTGCTATATTTTTCGTTTTTATAAATCTGATTGCAAAAGAAAGTTTCAGCAAATAATTATTGTTATTTTTCTTTTAAAGCCATGTCCCATCCACTTGGAATTTATTCCACATACCCCAGCTTGTTTAAATTTTGTTGCATCAACTATCAATCCGTGTAAATTAAAGAGTACGACTACTTTTTTTTTTGAATTTGAAGCCACATCCCATCTATTTACTTTTATTTCTTTGTTTTATTTGTTTATCGGCTTTTATTTTTCCTTGCTTCACATATGAATAATTCACCATAAAAGATTATTTTGTTATTGTATATATATTTAAGTAGCCATGTACACATATGAACATTGATATCATCAAATTATACAATAAGTTACATGATTCAATAAATGTATTAAGTTTACTAATGTTTTTTATTTTAATGCAAATTATCACTTGTTAATTCTTTTTGTATACATCCAGTTGTTGTTCAGTGAACATTTGGTTTTTATACACATGTGTATATTTGATGTTAACTGACTGTTTGTTTTTACACATGTGTATAAGTTTTTAAGTGACTGTTTGTTTTTTTATATACATGTGTATATTTGTTGTTCACTGAGCAATTGGTTTTTATACACATGTGTATAGTTGTATATATTTGTAGTTGTTGTTAAGTGATTGTTTTTTCATATACATGTGTATAGCTGTGACAATGTACACACATAACAACAACCAAACCACATTATTATTCACAATAAATTACGCTTGTACATGCATATGCAACACATTAATTGGTTTTGTCGTCATGCTTTGATATCTAATTGAAGAAGAAAGCAATTCAAGTTCAATTTCTATAGCGACTATTATAAAGCAATATGACATAACTAATGATAATGTTGTACATGTGTGTATATATGCGTATATACACCCAAGTAAGTGTGTTATACACAATAGTGTGTATCTGAATTGAATCTTTAGAAAACATATCTCATGTGTACCCATGTGTATTTTGAGAATTATAAAACAACTAAACAAGTGTATACACATATGTACATCATTAAACTATGTAATAACTTGTATATAAATATACGTATTTTATGAAAGCATAGTAGTACATAACTATACATGTACATACTTATGAAATTATATAAGTATAAAAGGATATAAATAATGCATATATGTAGCACAGGTGGACGTAAAAACTTACTATTACACATATATACATATTTGTTTACTTATCAACACTAACATATTATATAACCATTATACATACATGTATAATAGTATTTCACTTATAAGTATTAATATTTTATTAAGTAATAGTATACTATTAACTTAAGAACATACACATTTAACATAAAAGCATTTGATGTGATAAGAAGATTATGTAGTGGAAAAATAAAATAATATACGATGATGTAGTGGGCAAAGTGAAAAATATAAGATGCAATTTATTGGGACCATTCTAAAAAAACGGAGATGATTGTTACTGCCTTCTAGAAAGTACAATATTACCCCTAATATAAAAAAAACCCGTCCAAAATCAGTTCTATATAATTACATCTTGCCATCCAATATCAATGGTTGATATTGGTTCATTTAGTTCTCAAATAAGGGTTGGTTCACTTAGGAACCCTACCCTATATATATATATATAGGACAAAGATCCGTTAGGAACCACCCTTTATTGCGAGAACCGCGAGAACCAGTGTGAACACAAACAGTAATTCCTATAAAAATCTAAAAAACACCCAAAAAATTTTTTTTTTATTTTTTTACTATTTTTTTTGAAAAAATCGCTATATTTTGTTAATAAAAAAATAAAAAAAAATTCAAAAAAATAAAAAAAAAATTTCGAGTAACAGTTATCCATGCACATGTGCATATGTATCGTTTCTTTGTCAAATTCCGTAATTCATTACAAATAATAGTCAATTGCACTTTCATTTACACTACCACGTGTAATACACTACTTTTTATGTTAACAATGTTAGAAATGCACATGTGCATCTATATGTATCAACAGGAAATAAGGTGTTTTGGTACACTACTTTCTCTTTCATCTATCATTCCATCCATAATACACAAGCATGCACATGTGCATTTTTGTCATTTCTTTGACAAATTCCGTAATTCATTACATATATTAGACAATTGCACTTTCATTTACACTACCATATGTAATACACTACTTTTTACATTACCAATATTAGAAATGCACATGTGCATTTATATGTATCAACATGAAATAAGGTGTTTTGGTACACCACTTTGAATACACTTTCTCTTTCATTTATCATACCATCCATAATACACTACCATTACCTCCTACCATCCATAATACAATACCATTAACAATATTTTCACTTTATTACATGTATGTAAACACCATTTATACCATCCAATCAACATATTACATAAAAAATTGACAACTATAACCAAACCATCAACCACTAGATATAACTAACCAAAAAACATGTATATGGGTCTACTTCTCCAATCAAAATCCCAAACTTTTTGTACCAAAACACGTTATATCATGGTTATACCTAATTATGCACATGTGCATTTTGAATATTGGTAATGTAAAAAGTAGTGTATTACTAATGGTATTGTAAATTAAAGTGCAATTGTCTATTCCTGATAACGTATTACCGAATTTGTTGAAGTAATGATATATATGCACATGTGCATGGATAACTGTTACTCGAAAAAAAAAGTTTTTTTTTTTTTTTTTTTTTTTTTTATGGTAACGAAATATAGCGATTTTTTATTAAAAAATATTAAAAAAAATAAAAAAATAAAAATTTTGAGTGCTCTTTTGATTTTTTTTAGATTTTATTTTGTGTTCACATTGGTTCTCGCGGTTCTCGCAATAAGGGTGGTTCTCGCATGAACCTTACCCTATAGAAAACCCACTTTAATTTAGAAAACCCGGGAAACTCTAACCTCCCGATGTTTTTTTTTTTTTTTAAAAATATACACATGTTATATACATGTTTTTAAGGTATTTGGGCCAAAAAAATCAAAAAAGCGCCGAGTAGATATTTTAAAAAAAAAATAAACAAGTTTTGGTGTAACACGTGTTACATTCATCTGACATATTTGTAACACGTGTTACACCAAAACTTGTTTATTTTTTTTTTAAATATCTACTCGGCGCTTTTTTGATTTTTTTGGCCCAAATACCTTAAAAACATGTATATAACATGTGTATATTTTTTTTTTTTTTTTTAAACATCGGGAGGTTAGAGTTTCCCGGGTTTTCTAAATTAAAGTGGGTTTTCTATTTATCTTTAGCCTATATATATATAGCAATTTAACACTACCAATTCAGTAAAATCTCCTACCATTAACAAATTAACCTTTTACAACTTGCAAAAACACTAACAATTGTAGCAAGTAGGAACTGACAAAAATTAAAACACTAGCATTTAACAGTAACAATTAACAATCAAGACTTAGAACACTAATAGGAGGAATAAGAAGAAAGACGAAAGTACTGATATCGGGAAAACCGGTGATATATTGGTCAAATATCGGTCAATATCGCCGATATTATGACGGTACCAATATTCTAACCAATATTCTGCACCGTTAACCGATATATCATTGATATATCGGTGATATATCAAGATATTAACTACATAGTTTTCAAGTAGTGTTTAATACACGGGTTTTTTTTTCGCACACCTCTAGTTGCATATGATGCAGTAACACTTCTACAATATGGGGTTTGACATGTAGACAAGTATTTAAAATTCGTAACTGTTTTAACATATTAACTACAGGTAGAGGGTACACAAGGCTGGATCGAGCTTGTGGATTGCTATTCTTTGGATAAGTTAGTATTGATATATGTCAATGTGTGTAATCGTGTGTGTATCATCAGTCAACACCTTAAAAAGTATAAAGCGAAATGAAAATCTGTGGCAATTTTCTCTTTTCATTGTTAAAAGACCTGAAGCATCAAGTTACAACTTACAACAATGACTTGTAAATGGCAATTTCAACATTGTTACTTAGTAACGTATGTGCTTTGAATCTAACGGGTCAATTGAGTTGGTCAAACATAACGGGAGTTAAACGATTCACTCTAAGCACCAGACCAACAATATTCAACTAAACTTATGCATGTGTTCAATAGAAGCTTCAATACACATTCTATTATTTTCTTAACCATATATACGAGGAACAATTGAACAAATAGTGGGGTGGGGTAAAAGAAGTTAGAGATCGGCATAATAACCGATTCCAAACCCGACCCGTCAGACCCGACCTGGAACCGGTTCCAGTCCCTACCCGCCTTATAGAAAAACCGGTTCCGGGTTGAAAAAACCCGTAGGTTCTTACCCGGTTCCACGTTTTATAAAAAAAAGGTTCGAAAATAAAACCCGGTGCATTAATTTCTAGCATTTATTGACTTTTGTTACCGTTGGAATCGATTCCATACAATGATTCCGAAGACGATTGTACCGAAGTGCCCCTACCAAAGCGAGCCGCAAGTCAAATGGCCGCACCCACGACAAGTAAACGGTCAAAAAAATAAACCGGTTACAATGCAATATGTTTGTATTTTCTTAACACGTTTGTATTTTTTTAATATGTAAGTTTTTATTCAAATTAATATATTTTTTTAAAAGAACCGATTCCTACACTATGATAGCAGCAATTTTATTGAGTTACCCGATGAAACCGGTTCTTCAGAGGAACCGTTTACAACCCTACCCGGAATCGGTTAGTATCGGTTCCACTATTGTTGATCTGTAACCAGTTAGGAACTGGACCCGCTTCCTTCAAGAACCGGTTACACCCACACTCATACAGGAACCAGGTCCAGTTAAGAACCGATTCCGGGTATTAAAAAAAACCCGAAATGCCCATCTCTAAAAGAAGTAGGGAAAACCGGAGAGAAACCATGTCTCCATTGTGTCTTCTCTTATAAAAATAAATAAGTCAAAGCCGAAGCTCACGAGCCCATATTAAGGCGAGCCCAATAATAAGTGGTAAATTAACAAAAACTGTATGAAATCATGGAATTGGTTTTTTAGAAGCAAATCATTCAACAAGAAAAGCCGATACATGTACATAAGAAAAAGACTAAATTGCCAAAATCGTGCATGAGGTTTAGGCACGTTTGTTTCATTCAAAAAAACTTTTTTATACCGTATTTTCCTTCATTTTTGGGCTAATTTGTCATTTTTATCCGAGCATCTAACTTTTTGCCAAATCCTTCTTGAGATTTGGGATTTCTTGCCATTTTCATCCATAAATCTGCCAAAAAAAAATAACCAAATTAGACATTTGGATGAAAATGGCAAAAAATCACAAAGGTGAAGGACAATATGGTACAAAAAAGTTGTTTTTGACGAAACTAGTAAATATGACCAAACCTTAGAGACAATTTTGACAATTTACTCTAAGAAAAAACTCAAAAAGGAACAAAACATTAGGGGGCTGTGTTTTTTTTATTTTATTTTATTTGTATTCTTTTTCTTTTTTAATAAAACGGTACATTTAACATATGTATCAGACAACCAGAATGTTATTTTACAAATTCATATCTCGATGTAAATTCATAACACGAAAAATTTATATACATTTCAGAGACGGTTTAACCATTAGTACAAAACATAGAGATTTTATTTCGTTTAGTGAGTGTAAATTCACTCACAAATGTGACCCCATAATGACCAACTGCATTACACAACACCTTAGGCTATGCGGTATGGGTCCGTCCCCCCTCCCGTTCCCACCCGGCGACGCCAGCACCACCATCCCCCCCCCCCCCCCGGTTCCCGTCCTTTCCGTCGGTTCATGGACGTTGGCGACGGAACCAAAAGTGGGCCCCGGTTTCAAAAAGTTACCGTTTAAAAAAAATTTAAATTTCCTTTTTCCCATAAAAAAACAAACGGTCAAAAAATTCAAATATTGTTATAAATATATTATTATGGTTATCAACTCCTAAAATAGACTGACTTCCTCTCCAAGTTTTCTTCTCCTATATATACTACATTGTATCTCTTGTATTAGACATATCTATCAATGAAATATCAGTCTTTTCTCCCTACATCTTTTTCTCTTATTGTTTGCTATTAGGCTAGTAGGTCGTTGTTTCACAACACGTTATCAGCACAAGTTGCTTTTGCTTTTCAAGTGGAATAGGATTGATGAGAATTATCAACTTTAATTCTCTAAACATGCCATCAACGTCAACGACAGTAAAGGTACAATTTTATTATTTATAATTAAAATTAATTTTCACCTTTTGTTACCATATATGTGTTTGGTGAAAACATGGAATGATATCAATGGAGATAAAAATAAGTGATGAGTCAACAGACCATAATATCATATATTAGTTTTTTTTTAAAAGCCACAGAGATTTTGGTTACAAAGACGTTTTGAAGGTGCTGGTTAGTTTTTTAATGGATGAATGAATTCTAAATTTTTGATACCCTTAACCATCACGTTCTGCAAATACCATTATAACTATTTATTATTGATAAGTATAAAAAAAATGTTTTGGAGACACATTGACTTTTAAATTATTATAACTGTTATATAAAATCCATATTGTTATAATTAATGTTTTATTTATTAACTTATAATAATTATAAATATCCCGTTAAAGTTGATATACTATATCTTAAGAAAACCCTATTAATTTAAAAGACATATAAAGTTTTCTCCATATATATTTAATAACGTGTTATAATAGAAAATCTAGAATGATTATGATGTTATATATATTCAGGAAAATAAATTATTTAGATATGTTTCCATTTTATATGCTATCATATATTGTGACTTAACGGTTATATTGTGTTTTGTATATAACATATCTATGTTAATTGAATTACATATTTTGTTATAATTTGATAGAGGTGAATTTTACATGTGATAGAGAATATATAATAATATAAAATAGATATTGATAGTAACAATTACGCACTGGATGATAGTAACTAATATGATGGTAAATTGTTAATATAAGTACATAAATATGAATGCTATTATCTCTGATTAATGTTTTTGTGTTCTTTATCGCATTTGATAATATTTGTTTAGCTATTCATCAATTTTTTTTTTTCGTATCATCACAAAAGATACATTTTTATGAGATTTTTGCATCATATAATATATATAGTTATACATAAACATATACGTATCCTTTGCATAACCCTCATATGCTCTAAAAGTTTTATTTACAAAGATTAATTCTTGTGGACAAATTTTATTCACAAACGTTTGTGTACCATATAAATACACACAATTTTGGAAAGCGTATTTTTCTTATATTGTTTAATTGTATTATATTATGATTTCTGAATATAATTCTTCCTCATATTTACTATCAAATTGTTGTTTCAGGCTGCATATTTTAGAAATACTTAAATTTATTTATATCTACTTGTCTATAGTTTTGGTAGAATCAATTCACCTTTTGGTTCATTAAGTTTTCTATATGCTTTAGTTGATGAAGAATAACTAATTTGTTTGTGAGATTATGTGTTAAACAATGATGATGCCAACTATTGTTTTGTCATACATGGTCATTGGTGCATTAATACATTAGGTATGCGATGTGATTTTTGTAAATAAGATTATACAATGTATATAAGAGTTGCTTTAGTTTTGTACAAATTATTACAATATAAAAATATGCTTTAATTTATTATTTTCAATATATAATAATATATGATAAGTCTATAAGTTATCATATAACTTTACTCCTAGCAATGACAAATTATTGCTATAATTTAGTAGAGAAAATATATGTTGATTTACTTATGTTTCTTTGCTAGTGTATTGGGGCTTTTATTTTGTCCTTTATTTGAACAACAATATTTTGAAACTCACGCACTTGATATAGAGCATTATGTATAATGGGATTTATTGAAGATTATAGTATCTTTTATATGCTCTCATTGATTTATATAGATAATAATGAATAGAACAATTAAACTAAAGTTATGCTTTATTATCACTATCATGATAAAGTATAATATGCTTAGATATGACATCTAGAGTATTACTCTCTAAATCTCATTATTAGTTAGAAACGGTCATAAGATTTTGGATCGCTAAATCTTATATGACTCGATCATTTTGTTATTTCTTACTTTATATCATGTGAAGAGAAAGATTCTTATAAGGAAAAACTGGATAAAGTTTTTTTTCATATGTCACACCTAAGATATGCTCCCGAAGTAGCAGTATCATTAAGAAAATATGAATGGTTTAAAATGATTTCATACCCATGTGACTGATTACAGAATGAGATTACATGAAGGTTTTCGGATTCTATCCCATTCCTTGAAGTGAATGCGATTACATATTGATCATAGTAAAGGTAGTGATCATAGAGATAATTGAGAAAGTTATGATGATGAGATCGATCATATATAATTGTAATGATGGTCATGTAAGTAATGAGATGGTTATGTTAATAATGAGATGGACCACCAAAAGTGGTAAACTAAGGAGTGATTATATAACATGATGGTTTGAACTTTGAAGTTATAATATATTCTCTCGTATCATATGTTTTGTATTACATACGAGCAAGTAATACACATACGATCATAAACTAGAAGTTTATGGATCAGAATTATTTAGTTAGTTGGCATGACCGGTTAGACCACACCGAGTCAATGATGATGTGAAACATAATGAAGAACTAGAAGATTCTTCAAGCTGATAATTAGCATGTAATGTTTGCTCTTAAGGGAAATTTTATATTTTCCAAATAAAGGAGGGTGTGTATTCCTAAATATTCTGGAAGTAATTAAAGGATATGAATATCCCAACATGATGCCATTTAGTGTTTTAAATCGATGCATCGTCTAAATGGTTATCAAATCCACATCATGAAGTTTGTGTGATTGTTGCTTAGTTAATGTGATAGCAAACATATTAATCCAGAATGGTATATTTATTTTGGTAATAATGGTGAATTCAATTCACAAGTTATTAATGATTATTAGAAAAATATTGAACTTCATATAGCTTATGTTTATACAAGAATTGCTTTGTTGAGACGATCACTAAACACTCACAATTGATTGCAAAGCCAATTAGCATAAGAGCAACAGTTCATATTTGTATTTGGGAACATGTGATTTTACATGTACAACATTAATTCACATCAAGCCAATATGTCATCATACTTCCCCCCGTTATAGTTGGTTTTTGGTCAAAAACCAAATACGTCCCTTCTAAGATTTTGGTTGTGCGGTATATGTAATATTGATCCACCACTAGCACAATGCTGGGACCTCTAAAAGGGTTGAGAATATATGTTGGGTAAAAAGAAAAATTATCTATGATTAAATAGTTAAAGCCATTGATGAGAGATTTGCTTACAGCTCATTGGTTTTTCACTTTAGTGAATGAATGTTCCCAACATTAGGGGGAGATAACAGCAGTTGGAAAGTGAAAAGTGGAATGAATTATCATGTCATCTTGATCCTCAGACTATAAACGGTGAACCCAAAGTTCAAACGATAATTCATTTACCAATATTAAAGAACAAATTACCAGAAAAGTTTATTGACCTAAATAGAGTGACTAAGTAAGTCACATAATCAACTGCTTATGCTCCAGTTATATTTGTGTCCCAAGAGGACAACCACATATTTTGTAATGAGTCTATTGCACGCCTAAAGCGTGGTAGCCTAGTTGATTCCAATAATAAAATTCCTCGAAAATTGGAGCAAGTTATGAAGTTGGTCAAGTCGAGGTGTAGTAAAAGGTCTCCTGAAGAGACAGTAGACATGACGGTTCAAGAAGAACCTCAGGTACCTGAAAAAATAAAGAGATCTCGATGAGTTATATCATGTCTAGAAATGTATGGAATCGAAATTAAAATCGACGTCGTTATACTATTGTATATAATATAGCGCTTGAAATGATGAAATGACGAGGATCAAGATTTAAGATCTGCCTATGAATGAAAATACATTAATGATTGGCCAAAATGGAAAGACGCAAAGTATGGCAGATTTAAATTCTCTAATGAAATGGAAAGTTTTCGGACCAACAGTCTATACAACTGAATTTGTAAAGTTTGTTGGATATTAATGGGTCATTTATGCAAATCATGTGAAAATCAAATTAAATGAGATAAGGCAAATATGGTGCACAAGGGTTTTCGCAAAAACCCATGATTGATTATAATGAGACACATTCTCTAGTGGTGGATGTAATGACTTTCCAATATTTTATTAGTTTGGTATTATAAAGAGAGAATTGATATGCGTCTTATGAATGGTATGTATCACTTGATACTAAAAGTTTACATGAAAGTCCCTCAATGATTTTAATTATAAAAAATCATGTAAAATGAGTTCTCGAGAACGATATGATCGTTGTATACAAATTCATATTTGAATACGTTGAATATAATTGCAACTCCTGATGAGTATCGTAAAGCATTTAAGTGCTTATAAGGTTAGTTGAAACATCTTAAGGATGCAATTCTTGTGCACCAATAACTGTACATAGAAAACTTGTGCCTGGTGATTATAGCATCTTAATGTACAATGTATAAGTATGGTACAATATGGATTTTGGAGATAAAAGCAAGTGTTCATGACATTTTTGCATATGATATAGATATCTATGTGTTAAATGGGCAAATTTATGTAGTAAAACTTCTAAAGAGTGAAAGCACATGCATATTGGGATAAGATTGAATGAATTCCCTCATGGATTGATAATGCTAGAAGCGTTGATGTCAAAACCTCAAGAACATACTATATGAAGTTGACAAAATATGTATGGACTAAAATAGTCGGGTCTAATGTTGTACAACTAGAGATATTCGCCTAAAGAGGGATCTAAGTTTGAGTATGTATGTAATTATATTTTATCAATCCCTCGAGTACATCTAGAAGATGATGTTGGGATATTTTAGTATGGACAAAGCTCAACATTAATGTATGTTAAAGGTTATCCAGTCACTTGTTATAAGTAGTGACTATTATCATCTCATACCAAAGTAGTGATCCTCATTCTAGAAGTACTATTGTTAAATGCATATGTGCATTAATATGTTTTGCTAACTATGGATGATCATAATATATTTCATTTGAACTTATTGTCATGATATAGCCCTTGTCAACCAAGAAGACATTGAAATAAGTTAAAACAAATATTTCAGGTATAAACGATATTTGATTATATTTTACTAACCCATCAAAACAAGTTTGGTTAGTCTTGTAGATGCAGGAATGTAACAAAACACAGTCGTGAACATATGATATTTTTTGGAAGGAGACACCTAAAGTCTCGTTAGAAGATTATACAACATTGCTCAACATAAAAGATTGCACATTAAGGGATCAAGCGACAAATCATTGGCTGCAAAAGCTTTGTACAACTTTCAAGGAAGATGGACACACATCAGGATACATGTTAAAATGAGGGGGAGACTTATTCAAGTTGCACTCTTTTTCCCTCACTAAGTTTTGTCCCATTTGGGTTTTCTTAGTAAGGTTTTTAATGAGGCAACACACATGATCCAGAAGTATCATGAGAAGAAAATACGCGCTGCACTCTTTTTCCCTTAGCTGAGGTTTTGTCCCACTGGGTTTTCCTAGCAAGGTTTTTAACGAGGCAGTATCTCAAAGCGTATTAAGTTGATAACCAAGGGGGAGTGTTATAAATATATTATTATATTATTATGGTTATCAACTCCTAAAATAGACTGACTTCCTCTCCAAGTTTTCTTCTCCTATATATACTACATTGTATCTCTTGTATTAGACATATCTATCAATGAAATATCAGTCTTTTCTCCCTACATCTTTTTCTCTTATTGTTTGCTATTAGGCTAGTAGGTCGTTGTTTCACAACAAATATATATATATTTCCTTTCCATTTTCACCTCCATTCACAAATTTAACCCCAAAATTTCATATCTCTCACTTATTTTTTATAAATCTTCTTCCCACTTTTATAAACCTTATACTCTATCATGGAACCCTTCAACAACCCGAACAATCCGAAGAACCCGAACAATCCCAACAACCCGACCCAACCTAATGTTTTCTCGGTTCCAGGATATTATCCGACGCTAGAAACGAACCAATTCTCGCAATATTCATCAAATGCGTTTGCATCATTCCAACAATCGCCAAACCAATTCGTTCAATTCTCTCAAAATCAAGCCCTTCAACAAATGATGTTGCGGGGTGCTTATAATTTCCCACCGAACCCGACACCACCCGCTCAACCCCAACCGATCCCGACGCAACCCTTTGAACAATCCGAACCCGACGACGATGTGGAGGTTGTTCCCGAAACCCAACCACCTAAAGGAAAAGGAAAACGAAACAAAGGCAGGCAAGTGATGGGTGACCAATCGAAGTCGAAGCCGACTAAGTGGACGCCAATCGAAGAAGAAGCCTTAGCCAAGGCTTACATAGCCACGTCTACCAACAAGACAAAAGGTTCGTATTTTTTTAAGGTTTATATTTTTTTTTAAGTTTAAATATTTTTTTAAGTTTATACAATTTTTTAAAGTTTGTTTTTCTAAATCTTTTGTTAACAGTTTCTAAGTTTTTAAAGTTTGTTTATTTTTTTTATTTCAATCTTTTGTTAACAGTTTGTTTAGTTTGTTTGAAGTCTTTTTATTTTTTTAAAAGTTTACATAATTTAAATGTTTGTTTATTTTGTTTGTTTTATTATAGGTAAAAACTAAACGGGTGACGGGTTTTGGTCCAAGGTTTTGGCGAAGTTCCTCGACCTTATGGACCAAGGCCGGTATCGTGATCTCGACTCGGTGTCGTCAAAGTGGCGGAAATTGAATGCGGCCGTCAATAGGTTTTGCGAGGAATATAATAAAATATATTCAAGTGGGCGTCGTAGCGGCATGAGCGACGATGTCGCAACCCCCAATCCCTTATTCCCGGGAACGGGCGGACGCGAGCCAGTTTCGGTGGTATCGTGGTATTTGTTTAATTTGGCAGCGGAAATTTTCATCAGGACCGTAGTTAGGAAATATTTATCAGAGTAAAACCACCATATTTGATATTAATAATCACATGGGTAAAACCCAAGTTTCTTATTACAATATATTTATAGAGATAAACCCTATTTTATTGAATTTAAAACATCATCTTTTAGGTAACTTTTATAGCCACATTTTTCCCAAGCCTCCAGTGCTCTCCAGCTGGCTTTTTACTAATTGGCTGTCACATTTTGTTACCTGAAACATGTTTTAAAAACATTTGTCAGCAGGAAATACTAGTGAGTGAATCCCAGTTTAATCAAGAAACCTTTTATCAATTAAAACAGTATTGAGAGCGATCACATTGTTTATTTCTACACAATTACTCATTCAGCACTGTCAATCCTGACTTGTGGGTCATATTACTCATTGGCTAACTCTTTGTCCAATGGTAACGTCCTGTCATCCCCGACTTACTACTCACAAGGTAGTAAATTTTGTATACAAAACCCCAACATACCGGCAGTAATTGAAGAACTACAAAGACTCAATCACCGCTTAATCATATTGTAAACAATTAAGGTTTTGTAAAACATTCCAAAAAGGTTAACAAAAAGAGGATAAACTCACAAAAAGGTTAACACAAAAAGAAGGATTACTCACTTTGTTATCTTAGACTTCGCATAAGGGTTTCCTGGATGTAATCTATAATTTATACAAATATACATTGGTTAGTACCATAACCCTTTTAAAATATTAATGATACCCTCCCCGAGACGGAATTCCAACAACTACGTCGGACAGAACCACGACAATTGTTACGGAACCCTAAATCAATCGGGCAGCGTATCTACTTATGAAACCGGGGTTATAATACTTACAACGGAGCAGAACCTCGCTAATTAGGGGTATAATACCCGACTATAATGCTTATAACTTCAGAAATTCGTTTAGAAAGAAAGATGTGAGTGACGGAAAGTGAAACCCGATGGCCTGTTTATATAGTTGCAAAACCTGACCCTCACGCGGCCCGCGTCAAAGCTGGGTCAACGCGTAGCTTAGCTGATTCGATGTGTAGGTCCGCCACGATGTCGACACGTGTCAGCCTAGGATGTCTCCGCGTTTGATGATCTCTGGCGGCCCACGTAAGAGTTAAGGTGAGCTTACGCGGCCCGCCTTAACTTATAATTTCACCGGAGTCAAGGTTCAACCTTGATACTGCCCGCATGAACTTGAGGTGAGGTCCTACGCGGCCCGCCTCAGCTTAATATTTTTTTGTTTTTAATTTATTTTATATGTTATAACATATTTCGGGCTTGGTTTTCACATACAGGATGTATTTAAAGACATATAAGGGATATTTTAAGATATACTAGGGTGTCGGAAATATTATGAAAGTGTCGGTTTTACCGAGGGTTGTTACAGACGACGATGTTTTCAAACAAACTTTGGACAAGTATAAGGCGAACAATGGTAATACCAACTTTGCTCACGTTCGCGCGTGGGAAATTATGAGAACGGAACCGAAATGGTCGCCGATTCCCAACGAGGTGGAGATGGCGAAACGCCAAAAAACATCGGAAACGGGTAGTTTTAGCGCCGGTGGATCGGACGCGAGGTGTCACATAAACTTAAATGATGACACCGACTTTGACGAAGAGGAGTACACCGTACATGAAGCGGAGCGTCCACCGGGCCGAGACAAGTCAAAGAAGGAGCGGGCCAAGGGGAAAGAAAAGGAAAAGGTGGACCCGAAGATGGAAGACTTAAAAATGTACAACGAAGTCTCGGCCCAAAAGACGAAGGCGAAGGAGCGGCATATATATATATATATATGGGAAGGTTCATTTGAGAAGAAATTTAATGTGAGAAGAAAAAGAAGAAAGGAGATATTAGTAAAATACTATTTCATTTATAACTCATATTATTAATTTTTCTCTTTTTAATTAATTAGTCAACTAATCATTAATTATCCTACATATAATCTACAAAACCTACACATATCAAAATTTTCCTACATATACCCTACACATTATAGAATTTTATCATACATAGTCGAAATTTATCTTACACACATCGAAATATATCTTACACAACTAGTAATTTATTCTACACTTTAAATTAAGTTGTTTTTTTTTAATTTGGAAAAAAGTATATATTTTGAAAAGGATTTACAAATTTAATTTAGTTAGTTATTAAAGGGGAAGATTACAAATTAATGATTTATATAAGTTTACCAATATACCCTTATATTAAAATTAAAATTAAAATATTAAATGAAGTAAATGAAGCATTCTTATTGGTTGAAACTTCTTCTTTTTTCTTCTTACAAAAAAAATCTTCTCATTTGAACCCTCCACTATATATATATATATAGGGTAAGGTTCATGCGAGAACCACCTTTATTGTGAGAACCACGAGAACCAATGTCAACATAACCTAAAAAAACCTAACCCCCCCCCCCCTCACCCCTCCCAAGCTAAAATGCTAAAAACTAAACCCCCAAAAACCTAAAAAAATCTTAAATTTTTTTTTTTTTGTTGTTAAAATCGCTACTTTTAGTAGCAAAAATTATTTTTTTTTAATTTAAAATTTTTTTTTGCTACTAAAAGTAGCGATTTTAACATAAAAAATATTAAAAAAAATTTGTGTGTTTTTTAGCTATTTTTAGGCATTTTTTGTTGTGTTCACATTGGTTCTCGCGGTTCTCGCAATAAGGGGTGGTTCCTAACGGATCTTTGTCATATATATATATATATATATGTATATATATATATGTATGTATATATATAGGGTAGGGTTCCAGCGTAAACAACCTCCCAAGAGTGAACTGCGTGAACAGATATGGACCCTTGATTTCCTTTTTAGTTGTTAAGGGTAGGATTGTAATTATATAAAAAATTAGATTTAAATCATTATTTTAATAATTGAATTAAGTTACATCTTTCCTAATTTAAATTCATTATCCACATTATGTTTATTTATTAATAAGATAATTATCAAAACAAACTACAAATCACCAGAATTCAATTTTAATTTTTATTTCAGATTTCATCACCAGAATTCAAATTTTGATTTTTAAGATCCACGTAACCTTCATATTTCAACGGTATACACATGTGTACTTGGATATAAATAGAACAGTACACGTGTGTACTCAGCATCGTACATATGTGTACAGTAATTCACAGGTGTACATCAACATTCAATATAAAAAAAAATTCTGAGATATGATAAAAACAGACGATATACACATGTGTACATCACATTAAAAAGAGGGCAAAATCAGAATACACATGTGTACATCGCATTTAAACAAATAATTATTTTAATAATTGAATTAAGTTACATCTTTCCTAATCCTTGATTTGATTTGTGAGAGATTTATGCAATCAATTTAAGATTGAAATTGCACATATACCCTTTTTGTATTTAATTAAATGGAAAAAAAAATTAACCAAATAATTACCATCATGCCACTCACTTTAATCTCAAGATCATAAAAATCAAGGGCCCAGATCAGTTCACGCAGTTCATTCTTGGGATTTTGTTCACGTTTGAACCTAATCCTATATATATATATATATATGTGTGTGTGAGGGGAGTTTGTCTTGTAGTGGAGCGTCTTATCGTCCGGGTGTAGCTGTTTGGGACGACGCCGAGGGGGGGGGGATGGGGCGGAGCGGCGACGGGTCACGACGGGGATGGAACGAGCCCCACACTGTCTAGCCTTACATGTTAACTTCAATAACAAAGGACTAACATAAACAAACGATTAAATAGTTTATTATAAACAAAAAAATAACCTAAATAAACATTTTAATATAAATAAAAGGCAAATTGGATTTAAATAATCCCAACTCACTGTTATTGGCCAATAATAATCCCAACTCATTTAATCACCAATAATAATCCGAACTATTCATTTTTGTTTGTAAAATACTCCCAGTTTAAAAAACACTAGCTAGGTTAAAAAATTGCTGACGTGGCAGGTGACGTGGCATGCCACATCAGCAGTTTTGCTGAAGTGGCAGTTGATGTGACATTTTTTGATGACGTGGCAGCTGATGTGGCAGTCTACGTGGCATTTTTGATGACATGGCAGCTGATGTGGCAGGTGACGTGGCATGCCACATCAGCAATTTTTTAACCTAGTTAGTGTTTTTTTAACTGGGAGTATTTTACAAACAAAAGTGAATAGTTCGAATTATTATTGGTGATTAAATGAGTTGGGATTATTATTGGCCAATAACAGTGAGTTGGGATTATTTAAATCCAATTTGCCTAAATAAAACAATTAAAAATAATAAAAACAAATCAAATAAAAAAAGAAACTTACAATGAACATGAATATCTATAAGTATCAGGCTACAAACTCAATATTTTTAGAACATTTTTCTTCATCTTTATACATGGGATTGAGGATCCAAGCTTGAACAAATGGAAAATGAAAAAAAAAATCAGATAACACAAAATGTTGTCATGTCTCGAACCAAAAACCGTGTATTGACAAGTAAGTGCATGTCCATTAATGTTAATGTTTCATTTGGGACTGTAAATATTTTATATATAAATATAACAAAAGAAATTCTTTTTGTACTCTAAAAAATTTTAGACCTTGTTTGATTGCACATCCTCTAAGTCGGCCATGCAGATAAGAAAGAAAAGAAACCAAGAAGCCCTATAAGTGGCCACATTTGTGGGGATTGGTTTAAAAGAAAATTTGTGGGTGTTGAGACTTGAGGGAGGAGAGAGCGAAATCGTGGGGGAACGAGAAGAATACTAGATTTAGATCAAATTAATTATTTTGAATACATAGCCAGGCTCCATAGATGACTACGGTGCTGTTTGTTTTTTGGCCAGAAGCACTTCTGGCCACTTATGTCTGCGTCGCGCAGACGCGTGCAGACCTTTGGGTCCTGCTGCTTGTTTGTTTTCTCGCAGACCTTTCATTAAAAAAGGTCTGCGAGACCTCTTCCCCACGCAAACATCAACCCATGTCTTCTAACCTCTTCTAAACACTCCTCTTCACATCACATCCCCTTCTCCTCACCTCACCTGCTGCCACCATCACACACTCTCACCCGCTGCCACCCTCACACCTGCTGCCACCATCCCATCCATCTCAAATAAATCACCGTCGACTGTTGCTTATTCATTTTATTGCTGTTATACCTTCGTTTTCACTCCTTCCCCACCCACACACAACAAACACACACCAACAAACACGCACAACTCCCACCAAAATCCCCCCCCCCCCCCCCCCCGATCCCATCTTTCTCTCACAGCAATCTTCAACCAAACCTCCATGAATCCCGCACGCATTTCAAACCGCCGGTTTGGTCTGTGCTTCGCCGTCGGCCACCACTACCAACATCGTCACCATCTTCAGCCGCTCGTCGCCACTGTTCGCCGTCGATCACAGCCGTCGCCGCTGTCATACACCCGTCTCTCTTTCTCTTTTTCTGTCTCTCTCCCTCTCTGTCTAGTCGCCCACCAGACGGTGGTGGTGGTGGCCGGCTGTCCCATCGATTGAAGGCAACAGCTGTGTGAGCGTGGTTTGTGTAGATGAAGATGAGTTGCAGGGAATTTGGGAGTGAGCTGCTGAAGGAAATGAAGGTGGACTAGGGTTGTGGAGAAGTGAGGGAGATGAGAGCAGACAAGTTGTGTGCGTGTTTGGTCTGTGATTTCAAATTGAGAGTTTAAGGCGGTGGTGGTGACAGTAGAGAGAGAGAGTTAAGGCAGAGAGAGAGAGTAGTGGTATGGAATATCAAAATTATGAAATGTGTATGGAATATCAAAATTAATCAAATGATTATGAAATATGTTAATGTGTATGGAATATCAAAATTAATTTCTTATTATAGTTTGGACGGGTCAAATAAGTAGACGGTTCACTTGAGAATTTATATCCTGTGCTACTTCTGCATTTAAAGTTAAACGGCCTTCAACTTTTGAAATTCAATATGTATTATACTTTTTGATAACTTTTATTTTATCACATTAATTGTGTATTTCTATATTTTTAACTAGGTTAGAACCCCTTGTATTACACGCGTTGAATAAATGTAATTTTATATATTAAATAATAAAAAGTTATATTTTTATGACTCCTCTATATTAGGGATGAGCAAATTGGACCCGGTACCGGTACCGAATTTACCGAACCGGGTACATTTTCGGTACCGATTCGGCACCGACTTTTGACATTTTCGATAACGGTTCGGTACCGGTCCGATACCGAACCTGTACTAGTACCAAACCGTACCGTACCGGGTATATTCGGTATCGGTACCGGTACCCACTTTTGCGGATTTTCGGTACCCGAACTTTCGGTTCCGGTACCGGTTCGGTACCGATCGGTACCGAGCTCATCCTTACTGTATATTGTACGGGTTAAATAAATGTAATTTTATATATCAAATAATAAAAAAAGTTATATCTTTAAAAACCATGTGTATTACACAGATTAAATAAATGTAATTTTGTATACTAAATACTAAAAACGTCGTATGTTTAAAAAAACCCGTGTATAATCGGGTTGAATAAATCTACCAAATAATAAAAAAATTGCATCCTTAAAAACCCGTATGTTACACATGTTGAATAGATCTAAAAAAGAGTTGGGTTGAAAAATCTACCAAATAATAAAAAAAATTATATCCTTAAAATCTCTGTGTATTACACGTGTTGAATAAATCTAATTTTACATAGCAAATGATAAAAAGTTATATCTTTAAAAACTTCATGTATTGCACGGGTTATATAAATGTAACTTTGTATAGTAAATAATAAAAAAGCTATATTTTTCAAAACCCCACATTTTACACTTGTTGAATAAATATAATTTTGTATACCAAATAATAAAAAAATTATATTTTTTTTATAAATTAGGATAACATTTAATATTAATTTATTATTTATATATTTAATATAAGATAAGTAGGAAAGAGAGGTATTTGTTTTAAAAATATATTAAATTAACAATTTAGATTTGAGGATAATATTTTATTAAAGTTTGATAAGATTTAATATTAATTTATTATTTATTTATTTAGTTAATATAAGATAAGTATAGATTTGAGGATATCTTCAATATACGTGTCCAAAAGTTGGTTTCTTTTATTATAGTAGATAGAATATTGTTTTTAGTAAAGCGTGTAATATATGTATTAAACATGTCATG
The DNA here is from genome assembly GCA_030545235.1 of Helianthus tuberosus. Taxonomy (NCBI): domain Eukaryota; kingdom Viridiplantae; phylum Streptophyta; class Magnoliopsida; order Asterales; family Asteraceae; genus Helianthus; species Helianthus tuberosus. The sequence continues at coordinate 24,479,005 of CM060451.1, forward strand.
TTATTTGTGTAATTGAGCTGTTTATATTTAATCATGTCATGTTGTGGCATGTCATTGAACTAGTTACCTTTAATTGTGTGAAACTAACTGTGGTGTGTAACCCTCTTATTAAACATGTTCGTTTTAGTCTTTAAGAAAAATACACGTTTACTTAAACATGTCTTGTTCTTCGTGTTCGACCCATTTAACATAACACGACACATTTTTTCAATGGCTATTAAAATTTATTTGCTTTGAATTGGGTTTGATTTGGAGTTTGTTGGGAATCGATATTTTCATTGTTTCTAGTAGGGATGAGTTTTTTTTTCCAAATACTTGTACCCGTATTTATACCGTATCCGTACCGATTTTAGGTATTTGGTACGTGTATCGGTACCTAGTTTTATTGATTTTGGTATTCGGTAGTTTCGGTATCGGTACGAGTACGGGTAAAACGGGCACTGGTACCGAATTTTATATAGAACTTTAAAAGTTTTTTTTTATATATATTATGCTTAATTTCGTATTATAGTATTTATGGTACTAATATGGATTTTACCTATTTGGTATTTATATTGTATTGGTACTCGTACCGGTTTTACCCATTTGGTACTCGTGCTGATTTTACCTATTTAGTATTTGTATGAGTGATAAAAAATAAAATAAAAACAAAATGGTAATAACACGGGTATCGTACCGAAATACCTGTATCAATACCCATACATGTACCGTACCAATATCTTCGGTATGGTATTTGGTACCTAGCTTTATTCAAATTTGGTACCGGTACGAGTATATGTACGGGTATAGTACCAATCTCATCCCTAGTTTCCAGTTTTACAATTTTAACTTGTATTATTTATTTATTTCCTATATTTACATTGAGAACTAGTGGGAAACCCGCGCGTTGAGACGGGGTCAAAAACTCAGTTAGTTCATTTCGTTTTATATTAGATTATGAATCGCTTAAAAAAATTAGCTACCTTAGGTAATAATTATAGAAATAAGAAAGTAAAGTACCAACTTGAAATGAAAAAGGATCAGTCTTGAGTTAATATATTTCAACAAGTGAATAATATAGTCTAACCTTTTTAAATGAAAACATTAAAATTATCATGAAGCATGAGATAGTAAAATAAAATTCACTAAATGAATACAGTTTCTGTGACAACTGGCACCCAACCGGTAATTTCCGTACACTTTGATTATTATTTAATGACTGCAATTATGTGCTTAAATGTCAATATTGTTTGATTACATGTTATACAAGTGAATTCATGCACGTTTTATACTACAAGAATTACTTTATGCATTAATGAACAGCGTTGCGTCAGAAATACTAGTAAACTCACCGGTAAGACACATTGTGTCAACAATTCTGCAGAAAGCAGTTAGACAATAGAATTGGAGCCTAGGTGTAGGTCCAACGACAAGAATACATTAAAACCCAAGAGTACATACAAGGGTTTACATATAGACTTTCCGGAAGCTAAAATACGCACTAAAAAGCATCCGAAATGCACTTTAAAAGCTGAATTTTATATAATTCAGCAAAATTCAGCAATATAACAAGATTGTATCATGCAAAAATATGACAAATTGATCCAGAATATTTTCCTGAGTGTCGGAAATTGAAAGTATCACAAAAGGGCACTTGAAAGACACTAAACGGTGCAATTTAGCACTTTAACGGAACGGTATTTAACCGAACAACCGGACATAACCCGGAACATCAAAATATTATTAGAAGCATTGTTTTAATGTTTCTGAGCTAGTTATGGGTCCCGAACACTTAAACATACTACATCATGCAAGAAATACATTAAACACTAGACTTAACACTTAACCTTCAATTAGTTCCCTACACTTACCAATAAATTACATTTAACCCCCCCCCCCCCCCCCATTGCATGTGGACGGTCAAGAGCATGGCCCCACCTCCAAGATATCCTAAATCTTCAAGATCTCTAGTAATCTTCCATAATATTCTCCTTGGATTTGTTGAGATATTGTTAGTACTTGATGAAACATAAAGACCAAAGGATAATAGAGTTTTGGGGATTATAAGCAACATAATTATCTTCATCTTCTTCACTCACCGTTCACCTCCTTCTCCCTCACCTTATTCTCGGCTCAACCCACCCACCATACTACCACCATCTTTCAATCATCATCTATCCATTCCAAGGTTGTCTTGAGGTGTAAGAAGGTCACTAACGAAGCTTGGAGCTTGCGGATCATCAAGGACCTCTTCCGTGTGCTTTTATCCACTCAATCTTCACCATTGTTCTTCCCTAGCTTTAAGCTAGTTGTAAGATTCTTGAACACCCTTGTTACTTCATATTTTTAGTGGTTAAAATATATAACATGTTGATTATCATAAGAACACTAAAAGACATACACATGAAACTTGAAACATAAGATGAAATATGATGATATATAGATGATATGATGTTGTTAGTGTGTGAATAATGTTTGCTTATTGATTTCTTGAAATGATGATGTTAATCATCACATGAAACTTGTTAGATGGAGTTTAAACACTTAATCTAGCAAGCGGAAGGATGATCATGTAACCACATATGATGATCATCTTCTAGTAAACACATGAACTTGATAAATGGAATGATTTCTTGAAAAGTAATAAACAAAGTAAACTAGTGAACTTGTAGATCCAATATCTATAATTGATTTTCCAAGAAAACCAAGTTTAAAATATGATTTTTGGAAGATCTTGGTTTTTACTTAAACCTACACTATTTTTAATAGAAAAACAAGTGTATAAACACTTATGAAACAAGAAAAATACAAAAGGAATATTTTTAGAAAAATCATCCTACAAGTTGTAAATGGCTAAATCTTTCAAGAAAGTAATTTACAAATAAATAACCATGTTTTCAGGGGTAACTAAACCTACTAAATAACATGGTAAGTTACTACAAGTTTTTACAAAACTTCAAGTTCATGATGTAGTGTGATTTACTTGATTTTGGTACTTAATAAGTGTTGAATAAGTTGTTGATGTTGATGATTATTTAAAAAGAAAATAAACACATGTTTTGAAAACATGGGAAACCTCCATTTTTAGGGGAAACTATGTCAAAATTTTTATAAATTTTGACCACTACAACAAAAATGGCTTTTTTAGGACCTTTTCTGTGGGATCCTTGTAAAAGAGGGTCCTAAAATATATTTAATATGACTAATGAACTTTTGTGGTCCTTTTATAATATACTATACCAAACCAGTGTCCTAAAAAACTATTTAAAAGGATAGATGATTTTTTGGGGTCCTATTATCATATAATTTAATAGGACACTTAAAATGTAGATCATAATAAAGTACTTTATAATACATTTAATTGTTAGTGTCCCATTATGTGGTACTGTATTAGGACACTTGATCGTCTGGGGTCCTATTATAACATAACTTAATAGGACACGTTGTAGTTAAGTCATAAATGTTCAGTGTTATAGGACCCTTTCAAGTCGAAGTCATATTAGAACTTAACTTAATAGGACTCTTGACACTTGGGTCTTATAACTTTAAACTTTATAGGACGCTTAATCATTGTGGTGTTATTATAATACACCGTAATAGGACACTTGATATTTGAGTCATAAAACATTAGTTTTATAGGACGCTTATTCGCTAGAGTTTTATTATAATATAACTTAAAAAGAAACTTGACACTTGGGTCTTATAAATTTAACCTTTATAGGACGCTTAATCATTCTAGTGTTATTATAATACACTGTAATAGGACACCTGATATTTGAGTAATAAAACATCAGTTTTATAGGACGCTTATTCGCTAGAGTTCTATTATAACATAACTTAATAGCACACTTGACACTAGGGTCTTATAACTTTAACCTTTATAGGACGCTTAATCATTATGGTGTTATTATAATACACCGTAATAGGACACTTGATATTTGAGTCGTAAAACATAAGTTTTATAGGACGTTTATGTAAACTGTCGTATTTTTTGATACAAAATGTCCTAAATTCGGATCACAATGGAATTTTTATTCCCTCCTAATTTCTACCAAAAAAATTAGAAACTCCATCCCATTTTCATTCTTTGAATTCCCGTCATAATAGGATCTCAAACTATTCAATCCTTCATTCAATCGATGACCTATTTTCTGCTTCAAGCAACTGCTATTCGCACTACTAGAAAATGAGGCTAATGCAACTTTTTATATGCAACTTTTTTTAATTTTGTTGCATTTGACTCTAATGCAATTTTGTTCAACATACAAGTTGCATTAATAGATCTAATGCAACTTTTTTCATAAAAAGTTGCATAATTTTAAGGTAATTGCAACCTTTTTATTTAAAGGTTGCGAATTTTACTAGAAATGATAACTTTTACTTGAAAGGTTCCAAACATTAATAAAATTTGCAACTTTTATTTTGTATATTACATTTTTTTAACGACTAATTTCTTTAATCCCCTTTTGTCTATGAGACTTGAACCCAAGAACTTTCCCTTCCTAACCTAGGTGTTTTTAAAGGTTTGCCTTTGCCAATGGACCACCACCACATTAGTTAGAAACAACTCTTATTTTAAAAAGTTACATAATTTAATAAAAACAACAAAAAAATATAATAATTTTTATTTTTAAATAGTAAAAAACTTATGTTATTGTTTTTGTGATATTTGATACTCTAAATAATATTTTTTTATGATGACATAAATTGTACAATTAATATAGGAATATCTGAAATTGAAAAATCAATATTATGAATTAATTTTATAACATAATGACAAATTATCTATTCTCTAATCTAAATATGTTTTATGTTTGAGTTAAATGTCATTTTAGTCTCTGTGTTTTGGAACGTTATCATTTTAGTCCAAATATTTTCAAACGTCACCATTTTAGTCCAATGGGTTAACTTTATCCATTTTTTCTATTAACTAGAAGGGTAATTCAGTCATTTTTTTATGTAATTATGCTAACTAGAAGGGCAATTCGACCATATAAAATGACCGAATTGCCCTTCTCGTTAACAGAAAAATGGGATGAAGTTAACTTAGTGGACTAAAATGGTAACGTTTCAAACTATTTGGACTATAATGACAACGTTTCAAACCTTTGGACTAAATTGTTAAAATGGCCCAAACCACAATGACTAAAATGCCATTTAACTCTTTACGTTTTTAATTACATATGATGATATGATTCGAAGGAAAAATAATAAATTTCCATCCAATTTATAGCTTTTATTTCTATAAAAATCGAAGTTCCCTCTCCCCTAGAAAATTCAATCTCCCTCCCTCTTTAACCTAAATCGTGGGTTATAACCTCCTTCCCTCCAGCCTCAAATCGACTCTCCTAAATCGTGGATTTACTTCCCCTACCCTCACATAATCACCACGATCAAGTACTGTGACCATCTAACATCTCCAACAGCTAAGTGACACAATTATTCTGCCCGTGGAAAGTGGAAACCCAATCTGGTATTCTTCAGCGCAAGTATTTGCAGCCATTTAACCTCAACAATTTCCCATGTGAATTACTTGTATTGAAACTGTCGACCTTACGTTCCAGTCGACCATCCCGTAAGTGCATTAGAGTGAATGGTCCGAAGATGCGCACCAACTGCTCGACAAAATGCTTCAACCAAAACGACTTCTATTTCACATGCTTTTTAACAGATAAGTGGATCTTTGATAATTTATTTGTAACGAAACTTGTTATTTGCATATTCTTTTATGCAAACTTTAGAAAGAGAAGTAATGAATCTTTTGTATTTGTGGTTTAATTTTCAGTTGTGTAAATTGATTACATTATAATTACTTAATTGGTGTTAATTGTTTGATATGCATTGTACATTTATCAGCTGAGTTGATTTTTCACATAATGCAATAATGCATCTAGGTTAGATGTAGATGTTGGGGCATTCATTGCTTCCCTAAACATTGCATGTGTTTTTAGGTTTTTAATCAACTCGAATGTTGTTGTTATAGGTGGTATAGATTGTTGTTCTACCAAACCCCTTAAAATAGTCAGTAATACTTGGTTTTAAAAAAGAGAGATGCACAAAAGCGACGGGTCTAAAATAGAGGCACGAAATTCAAGGCGCAAAAGCGGCTGGCTTTCATACCCAAGGTGATTATACAATTTTTTTATATATCTGATGTGTGGTAAAATACGCATATTTGTCCCGTGTAAAGTGTATAATTTTTGTATAAGTTTTATTTGTTTTTATTTAGTTTTAGTATTTTTTTGGGGTAAAGGGTTACCCCGGTGATTCTATATATTGACAACCAAAAAAAGAACAAGTAGTGTAGAGAGCCTACACCAGTTCAATCATGAGACATGCCCCATGAAAGTAAACCAAAAACAAAACAAGAACCGAAACAAAAAACCAGGAAAGAACACCTAGACAAACATCTAGACAAAACAAAACTACATACTAATCAGCCTCCATCATCTTTACTTTCGTTTGTAACCTCCCAATCTCCAAGCAGCTTGCGCACCCTATCAGTGTTCTTTAGCTTCGCTCCCATCAACTTGTATCTCACTGTTTTCAGAATAATATCACTTACCATTTCGGGTGGTCGCACTTGATTTTTAAACAACCTTGCATTCCGCTCTTGCCAAATAGTATAAGCAGCTGCCGCAACTAGAAGCTTAGCAACATATACCTCAGCTTTCTTTGACCGAACTCGAACACATAACCATTCGATGATATCCACCCATCTCGAGCTCACGGACGCCATCCCCACTTTATTACGAACCATAAGCCATACTTTATCAGAGAATTTACACTCAAAGAATAAATGAGAATGAGAATCAAAATTCTCATAGCATAACAAACAGCACATCATATTCATGTTTTTACGCCTAGAAAAATCCCATTGCAGAATTTTGTCTTGAGTAAGAAGCTTACCCTTCATTATCAACCACATCATAAACGCATGCCTAGGGATACATTGGGCAAACCAAACAATACTGCTCCAGTCCACATCTGATTCTCTATGCCGAACCGAATGCCAAACAGCCGACGAAGAGAATTCATGAAAATCACCACCATCTTTCCATAGCAACCGGTCAGGTTTTGACGGTTCTAAATGAAAGTGATCAAGCTGAATGAGAACAGGGAAAAGATCCCTCCACGCAACAGGCCAACTCCAAGTACCATTAGAGAAAATATTGACCACGGGGTCATCCAAACGAAAATCAGCATCCGTAATAGTTCTTGGCGACAGAAAATCACCAAGAGGCCCCAAATCACTCCAAAAATCAAACCAAGCTGATGTATTACGGCCATTCCCTAACTCGGACCAAACGTGATTACGAATGAAAGGCCGCAACTGAATAAGCTTCCTCCACGACCAACATGAGTTCGACGGCGCTTTACAAACCCAGAAGCTCTTACCTTTTAGCCGATAAGAATGAACCCACTCGACCCATAGGGATTCACGCTTCGACACAATACTCCAAATATGAGACGCCATCAGGGCTTTATTCATATCCCCAATACGTCTAATGCCTAAACCTCCTTCATACTTAGGGGTACAAACAGATTTCCAAGAAACTTTAGCTTTACCTCTACTAAACGACACATCTTGAGACCATAAGAAATTTCTCATTCTAGCTTCAAGCTCCTGAATAACCCGAGCTGGCAAGATAAACACCGAGGACCAATATATATGCATAGAAGACAGAACTGATATGATAAGTTGAAGACGACCCGCAAACGATAATAATTTGTTCTTCCAATGCATTATACGTTTCTCTAATTTTTCCACAAGCACACGACAATCATTATATCTAAGCTTAGAAGAAATAAGAGGGACCCCCAAGTACTTGACAGGTAACTTTCCTTCCACAAAAGGCATAATGTCCAGAATCGCCTGTTTAACATGATCTTTAACGTTACAAAAGAAAATCGTACTTTTCTGGTTGCTAGGCACTAACCCCGACATCTTAGTGAATTTTGAAAGAGAGGACATAATACAGTTAGCCGAATTCACTTCTCCTCTAGCAAAAAGAAAAAGATCATCAGCAAAACAGAGATTTATTATCTGCTGTCTTTCACATCTATTATGAAATTTAAATGAAGAATTTATCCGAACTGCATGCTGAAGAATACCCGTCAGAACCTCCATGACAAGAGTGAACAAATAAGGAGATATAGGATCCCCTTGCCTTAACCCTCGGTTACCTTTGAAAAAACCATGAACCGTGCCATTAACATAGACCGAAAATGAAGTAGAAGACACACAAAGCATGATCCACTTCACCATGTTGCTGTTAAAACCAAAACCAAGCAGCACACTTTTGAGAAATCTCCAGTCCACCGTATCATAAGCTTTCTGAATATCTACTTTAAACGCACATCTAGGAGGACCCATATTCCGATGATAATTATGCATTAACTCTTGCGTTAACAGAATATTATCCGAAATCTTCCTACCCGGAACAAAGGCAGATTGATTTATGCTTACAATCTCGTTCAGGCCTCCCTTAATCCTGTCAGCAATAATCTTGCTGATACACTTGTAGAGAACATCAATATTCCACTGGTTTTTATCATCTTTTATCCTAAATATATCTATAAAGAAGGTTTATATATGATTTTACCTACATACACATACCAAAAAACGTATTGTACAACACTTTGATGAAAAAAAAACAACATTAATGTACCCAAAGTACACAAGGCGTACACCTCAAACCTCTAAAAACCCCAAAAATGTGTTTTTTTTTTGTGTTTTGTGGGAATGGCGCGCCTCGGGTGACAAGGCGCTTAGGCAGGCGCTTTAGTGCGCCTTGCGCCTAAGTGCGTCTCATGTTAAATTTGTGGTCTTTGTTATTAAATAGCACCACATATCATCATAGGATAACCCCATGTTAAATTTGTGGTCATTGTTATTAAATGTCTAAAGCTATTGGTTTATCATTAGAAGATGGTGATAATTTACTTTGGATTTTGACAATGTCCATAATGTCGTTGATGACCTTACTAAACCTAATTACTCTATTATTTCATTGAGCTGTTTGGATTCAGTATGTTTGTTTGCATTCTTGTTTAAGCAGTAGGCTTGGGCCTTAGGTTATACAAAAACGTCTGAGGCGTCTGAATTGAGGTGCATCTCGAGGCGAGACGGGAAGAAATCGTTCTTGAGGCAGCGCATCGCTGGTTAATTATGTTGTAAATCACATGAAAACCCCCTGGATCATTTTGTCTTTTTAAATGTTTCTTGTTACATTGTCCTAAATAATCCCACTTTCTCTGTAGTCGCATACCCCAATAGTATTGACAAAAGAGATCACTCTTGCAGTGTCATTCTTGATTCATTTGAGCTTTGGTAAATTAGTTTCACTGGTATAATCATTGTTTTTGTTCATCACCGGTTCATGAGGTTTGTCTAATTCTTTGGTGCTTGATTAATCTATATTAATACTAATTTTGTTATTGCTTTTGCCAAACTGTTAAGTAATAGCACAAAAAAAAATTTATACAAAAAATTATGTTTTTGAGTGCAGATGGATTCCAAGATTTCAGGTCAGTTGTCATTTTTTTAGTTTTTGTTATCAACTAGAACTTTTAGGAGTGTTGATGGGTTTCTATTTTTTCTGCTTGGATTAATCGGGTATTTTCAATTTGAAAATGTAACCAATACTTGAACTAATTTATCGTAGTTTAAGTATTTTTTTTCTTTATGGGTTTCGTTATACTTAAAAGACAAAAGCATTGAAACTCAAATATAATATTTCATACACTTGAATGGAACCGAAAATGTAACGGGTGAACCGATTACCCGATTCTTAAAATCCGACCTACTTGAACCGACTTACTCGAATCTTAAACGGGTCAGTGGGTTTATTAAGGCATCCGTTGTTTTTGACGGGCCTAAGAACATTAATCACCAGGCTTTTAAATTTGGTGTAGATTTAATATGATGTTATTCGTGGATATCTTTTTGTGTCAAACTTTACCTTTCCTTTTTATGAAAAATGACAGGTTTTAATGTTTACTTGCTTTCGCCAAAACATGTTTTGACCGGAATCAATATGACCATTCATTTTGACCTGACACTGGCTACTTGATCTTTGTTCTCTTGATCTAGTCTTGAAAGATGCAAACTTTCACTGTTTCACATAACTACATTTTTCTGTTCAACTTTTTAACACTTTACCTCATATTTCTATATCAAGTTACTAATTTTCTTATGTTTTTATAGACTTTGACAGCTCTAGCAACTTCCTTTCATGCGCTACAACCGTTGACAGATTCTATATCTCAGTTAAGTGACTATTAATGATTTTTTTTTACAAAATACCATAGACCTAATATATGTCTGATGTTAAAAAAATGTTCTTCTTTTTTCAGCTTTGTATGGGTTAAGTTACTAAGTGACATAAATTTCTAGCCAAAACCATGAGTAGAAATGGTCAGAAGAGGTGGCCATAGTTCCAACATTTGATGGTAGACATGTTTAACGGAGCCTTTCTTGAGGAACGTTGAACTTGTATCTTTACCAGAATCATACCATCTGATAGACATCAACAAAGCTTGGAGGCCCTGATATGGAGAGCTATCAAACAACTATCACTTGAAGATCAAGAAGAGTAGAATATTCTCTTTATTATTAGGATGTTATATGTTGATGTTATACAATAACTATTAGGATGTTATATGTTGATGGTCTAATTATAAAATTGGTTTTATAATCTTATTTGGGATATTAGGACCATTTTCTTGATATTAAAGTAGCTATAACGTTACATCATAAGGGTCCTATAAATTAATTTTTAAGGACGCTTGTATGTGTATCAAAAGATTAAAAGTAGGTAATCACATATTAGAACATTGTAAAAGTGTCCTAATGTGTTTTTTTAGGACGCTATTTAAGTTGTCTATAGACATATTATGCGACCATAAAATTGATTTCATAATCTTATTTGGTATATTGGGACCCTTTTCTTGGTACTAAATTAGCTATAATGTTACATCATAAGGGTCCTATCAATTAATTTCTAAGGACGCTTGTAAGTGTATCAAAAGATTAAAAGTATGTAAGCACATGTTAGAACATCGTAAAAGTGTCCTAATATGTTTTTATTAGGACACTATTTTGGTTGTTCAAAGACATATTACGCGACCATAAAATTGGTTTCATAATATTATTTGAGATGTTAGGATGTTTTTTTTTAGTTCCGGGACTTATTACGACCCCTTTATATGAAACGCTTTTACCGTTGGTCCTATTAAATGAAAGGTCCTATAAAATAGGATTTTAGGACGCTTTTGCGCGTACTAAAAACCCAGTTTTCTTGTAGTGGACACTTAGAAAATATAAGTTTTTGAGAAACTTATTCCCTAAAAATGTATCTAAAAACATTTACCAAGGTTTCCCTAACTTTTGTGTTAAGAAATAACGATTTCTTCAAGGTTAAAATTGATTTTAAGTATGTATATTTTTGAGAAAAATATATATATTTATTTATCACCAAATTTTGTGCTAAGTGTATGTAGTATGTATTACATGTAATAGTGTATTAGGACTTGAAAATACACTAAATACGCCTAGGGAGTGAAAATACAAAAATACACATACAACATGCTTAGACTAATACAAGAAAATATATTTATAAAAATATATTACTTGATAGAATAAATAACTTGGACAAGTTATGAACATGAGATAAAGTCTTGGACAAAATACATAATTCGGGTGAAAAATACAAGATACTTATATTTATTTTTGAGAAAATAATATAAGTAAGATACATAGTTAAAAATATAAATTATTTTTAACACAAGAACACATATACAAAAGATAGTGACTTGTATTTGTGCGATACAAGTCTAGTGACTAACGTTAATAAAACACGTTTAGGTCACGACGCTAGATAAGCAAATCCGGTGAAGTTTACGACGCAGGAACGCAAAGTTGTGACTTCATGCTCCCCCTTTTCTTTTAACTGTTTTTAGTTTTATAACTTCGGGGTGAAATACATGTTACAAATGTTACAATGTTTATAAATGGTATGATACAAAAACGAGAAGCACTCTTGGTGATAACTAGTACCAAGTATGATGCGTTTAAAGGAATGATACGAGAAATGATACGAGAAATGATATGAGAAATGATACGAGAAATCGTGTCACGAATAGGGTACCATAAGCACCATTAATCAACAATATACCTAGACCGCAGAACAAAAGGTTAGATCTAACGGGTTTCGGGCAGCCACACTCTTGGTGAGAACGTACCGAGTAGTGCTTTTGTGTCTCAGAATCGACAACTAGAAAAATGCCTATGGTTTGGTTACTTCCTATGTCGTGTCACATGTTAATGGCCTTGCAACCCATTAACAATCTTGATTTATACAGAAATACGTGATTTATACAAGAATACTTGATTTATACAAGAAAACGTGATTTATACGAGAATACTTGATTTATACAAGAGTACGTGATTTATACAAGAATACTTGATTTATACAAGATACATACCATGTTTCTCATACAAAGTATACAAATGTTCAATACAAGAACTGCATGAATTCACACCAACATTATGTTGACGTTTTTCCAAAACTCAGATGTATTTCAGGTAACTAAAAGTGGATGTGCGCGCGGTCTTACTCATGCTCTTAGATGTCGTTTATGTTTATCGTTAAATAAAGTTGTAACTTTCAGACAATATGTTGTCTCGTGATGTAAACACTCAAACTATGTTTTCCGTTATGTAATGGTAATGGTGTTTGAAGTTATTTTTATGAGCATGTAGTATGTTTACCAATCGTATGCAATGAAAACCTTTCATGATCACACCTCGTGCTTCCGCCTTAGAAAGGGGTGTGATAGTTTCGATCCGAACGGTTTCTATGCGAATCGTTTCAACTCGTACCGTTACGACCCGTACGGTTTCTACGTGAACCGTTTCGACGTGAACCGTTTTGGCCCGTACCATTTCAACCCGAACCGTTTCAACCCATATTGTTTCCACCTGTACTGTTTCGACCCGAACCGGGGGTTGTGGGTGCCGGGGTGATGGATTCTAATTCATTTGACAACGAAACACAACAAAAATGGAATTGAGATTCCAATTCCAACAACTTCCAATTCCAAGTGTAATGTTTAAATTCCAAACTCAATTCCTTCAAATTCTAATTTCTATACAAGTTCCAATTCCAAAATATTCTGCGAACCAAACGCCTCCCCCTAAGTTGATGCCACTCAAACTCAATTGTTCAACACAGCTGCATGTATTTTAAACCACCTGTAGGAGTAGTTGATGATTCACAAAACATACACATGATAATTCATATAGATTACATATAGCACATGCATACACATGTAACTGTGATAGAGGATATTAGACAATACGCTTCTTTTGGATTGTTTTTAAGCTTTGAAGATACAAAGTAACAAATCTTAGATATAAATGATTAAAAAAGATAAGTTTTTTGGCTGCCTCTTTAACATAACACACCATCTTTCCACCTATACTTTATAGAAAATTACAAGGACGCTGAGGGACCTGACTTCACCTCTTGAGGAAGCAAAAAAATTATTCAGACACCGAGTACATATATAAAAAAATCAATCAGACTTCTTAAAAAACAAAATCCTTCAAAATTAGTTATAAATCACTTAGCTAACTGAAAGTGAAAAAAAACCCGACACCCACGTATTCTCGGTGTATATGAGAATCGAGTCCGGCTCTCGAACCAGTTTCTTATTCTATCTGCCTCTGCAGCATATAATAATGCTCTTCGAAGCTTATGGCCTGGTTACAATCCGGCTCCTGTAAATCTATAAAAAAAAGCTATATACAGCTAAAAGCTTTGCATGTCCATGAAACCCACATCCTCCTTTCTATAACTTCTCATAGGACCACTATTCCACCCTCAATATGCTCATCTTTTACCCCATTCTTTGAACATGGGCCGGCTCGATTCGACCCAAAACATAGTTTGTGCAAAAGTTCTTGATTTTTTACAACTTTATAGTGTATGAGACATGAATAATAAAGTTATATTCCCCCATCTTTTACACAATTCTTTGAACCTGGGTCGGACGGGTCGAACCATTACGCTGTTTGTACAAATCTTTTGGATTTATTTAGTGACTTAATAGTGTGTGAGACATGATTATAAACCCAACCAAATTTGATAATAAAAAATCAAACTATAAAACTGAAACTATAGCATCTTTATTTGACCCGTTTGATAATCGGAAACTTGGCTAGAAACAGCTACGTTACCCGAGCTCGTAAACCCCCCCGAGAGCGTGCTACGAGAGATTGTTGCAACGCTTCCATCCCTTGAGACAAAGCATCTTCCGCTTGTTGCGAAGATTGCTGCAAATTACATCTCCCCATCAACTGTTGATCCGTCAACGGCTTCAAATGGTTCCCAAGTATCTACACAAACAAAACACATTAATGGAACATACTCTACATGTTAAGGAATTGTTGTTGAAAGGATTGGTCAAACCTTGAGAAGCTCAGAATAGCGAAAACCGCCTATCCACATGAAACAACATTCGGCTGCTGACTTCCACATGCCGGAAAGCATGTGAAACACATCGGATTTTGTGGCTATGCTTTTAAGACGGAATTTTTCATCGTAATGTGACATAACCGCTTCAACGAGAAGACGAAGCTCGTTATCGGGAAGATGAGTGTTTACTGCGGACCGCACGTCGTTAATTAGCCTTTGATGGTCATCTAACCATCGTGCGTATTCCAGATCGAATGCTAAGGCTCCTGTTAGTAAATTTTAACATTTCATAATACGCAAATCATAAAGACAGTTTGAATAGAAAGATTAGAGAGGTTGTAAGCATTAAATACTTTTAACGCATTACATTTGTCATGTAATTAGTATCATGCCTTTGATGCTACAAAATATTATTAGTAAAGAAATATTTTAAAATTATCATTTCCACCAACTAAACTACTCTGATCTCCATGAACTCCACCAGCAATGAACATACCCTACTTACAAAAAAATTAACTTGAGCTTTTTTAAAATAAAGATTTTCAAATGCAAGCATTTCATGTTACAATTTGACCATACGAGTACCTGCTGGCGTGCTCATTTAAGCTCATGCTCAAGCTGCGTAAGCTTGAGTCAACTATTTTCCAGTTGCTGAACATATGCCTGCATTATAACGCAATACGTTCAAGCAAAAACCATCAAACAACATGATGTAAAACAGAAAACAAAGTGTTGCATGAAAGCAAGAATAATACTTTCTTTCTTAAACGACTTTTCCTAGCAGCTTCTCGATTCTGAGCCAGCCTTCGAAGTATCTGATCGACATGACACCATATAATAAAACGGAAAACTTTATATCAATTGTTGTTTTTAAAATTCTGAAAAAAAGTCATTTACAAACCTTCTGGTCTCCAATCTTTCCCATTGATCCTTCTGTTAAATCTACAACAACTTGACCTTCTTTTTGAACACTGTTAAACTACAAAAAATATCCAAAACATGTTCATCAAAACTAATGATCATTTAGAAAAATTTAGAAAATATAAAGACATTAAACAATTTAATAGATTAAAGGAAAATAAAGACCTTAAATCAGTGTCAATATCAACAGAAGTGTCAGTTTGTTGGCTGTTATCTGCAATAGCAGACTCACCCCGATTCTCAAAATGCCCTTTCCCGATAACGCCACCACCGCCACCACCGCCGCCGCCGCCACCGCCTGCTGCCACCACCTTATGGTGCTGCATCAAGAACTGCTGCCCTGTATCCACCCCTGTCCCAATTGAGCTCATATCTATACTTGACCCAAAATTCTAAAAAACCCAATAAACAAGATTCAGTTTCCCAACAAACCCACATGAGAAATTGCACAACAACACAAAAAAAATTGAAACTTTCAATGCACCCACATGTTAAAATCATACAAAAATTCATAATACCCATGTTTAATTTAATATAACCATTTAAGTTAATAAGTTATAATTACCATGTGAGGCTGGCGAAACCGTAAGCTATTGTTAGAAAAAAACAGCTGCTGCATTTGCATTCCCTGATTTTATTTCATTCAAAGTTAGATACACCAAAATATATACATACACATATTTCTTTAAAAAAAACATAACTTACTTCTGCTTAAATCAACAGCATCCTTTGATAGTGTTGAAGCTCTCCAAGATCCGTAAAACGTGCATCATTTCTTCCATTTTCATCTTTGGTCTGCCGTCTTAAAATTTTGCTGAAGATTACCATTATATACATGGGAGATGCTTCAACACCACATGCACAAAGGGAACCGAGAATGGAAAAAACAATAGAACCCTAAATCCCCAAATCTTCCATTGCTGGAATCCATAGCCATCGTCGTGTCAACCCTAACCATACATAAACTGATGATCGCATTTAATATTGAAGCAAAAATGATTGGATTGCATAAACTGATGATTGCATTTAATAGATAATACTGAATTGAAAGAATCATTGGAACCTCATTGAATGGGGGCAAATATGGGAGAGATGATGAAAATTGGGGAAATTAGTACTGACTATTGATATGGCGTCTTACAAATTGTGGGTGAAATTACAATTTTAGACATGGGAAATGCTTTATATAGTATTATAGATGAAGAGGAATAGTTCCCCGTTCTTATATGCTGAGTGTCACACCCTGACTTTTGCGGAAGCGTGATTATGGTGTGACTTTCTTAATACCATTGCATTCAATCATAACAACAACTATATGATATAAACCATAGATGGTCATCCATTAATTAAGTTTAAAAACATAACAACATTGTCTTATAAACATAGAAATTCAAATTCGAGTACAAACCATGCAACTTGTTTAAGAGTTCACAAGGACTCGACATATGACATTAAATAAAACCAGGATTTGGGAGACGTGTCTCGTCCAGGAATAAGACACCCTGACCAAACCCGAAGACCATGGATGACATCTTTTATTCTTAAACCACACTTGGAACTTCCGAACGCCCGCTAGATCCAAAACTAATTCCCTGAAATACATGTATTTTGAAAACATCAACAAAAGTTGAGCGAGTTCGTGTGTTTGTTTGTGTGTATGAATAAACCTTTGAAATCATTGTAAGTATGTAAGTAAGTTTGTAAATCCCGGTATGAAAGCAACAAGGAAAAACAGATCATTAATGGTTTGCAAGGCCATTAATATGTGTGACGTGATGCAGGAAAGCTCAAACCTAGCAGACTTTGCACCGGGCCTCCGGCTGTAAGACATAGTCAACCCATGGGCCAAACCCTGGTCTAAAATGGGCGGGGCTCGCTACACCCAAATAGATCTATCACTCATGTCCCTCGGTCGTACAACGAGGATTAATGGCCTTAAGCGTCATACCCACCACTCACATGATCTAGAAGTACCCTTCCTTAGCTAACCATACCAAATAATAACGTTTGTAAACAGTTGAAACATGTACTTCACCCCCAAAGTTATAAAACTGAAAACAGTAAAAGAAAAGGGGGACACGAAACTCACAGTCTTGCGTCTTCAACAATCGTAACTCAAGCTTCTTCGGTGAACAAGACTACCTACAACGTACTAATGTCTATTAGACGAACGGGTCGTGCCTTGACTTAGTGTTAATGTCTTTGAGTTACGTTTCTTTTGTGTCTTCGATATTATTCCAAGTTATATAATTATTTGTTAAAATAATTAATATTTTTAACTTAAACTATATTTATTAAATTTTGGAATAATAATATATTTTTGACTTGGTACACTTCGGGTATTTATACATGTATATCCTTCCCAAGTATGGGGGTATTTGTACTCGTATTCTTATACTTTTATATTTTTGTCATGTATTAGGGTCGTATTCCGGTGTGTATTTATACGTACGAGAATACGTATTTTTACGGTATTCAATAAGTATCCTTTATACTTAATTTCATATTAATTATTCCGGAATATTTTCTTTAATAAGGATTCAAAATATATTTCCAAAATATATATTTTAAGGAATATTACTTAGAAAAATTATTTATAAATTTTTCCTTTGGCAAAAATATTTGTATTTCTCATGAGTTTCAAAAATTAATACATTTACAAGTCCAATCTTGGAGAATATATAGATAAACTCCTTTTTTCTCCAAAAACAATATATCTCATATTTATTTGAGAAAATATAACTTTCGCCTCAAAATATCGTATTTCGCGTTTGTGTAAGAAAATATATTTTTCTTAAAAATAATATGTCTTCTAAAATTTCAGGAAAAATATATATTTGATATTTGTCAAAAATAATATATTTTTCCTTGTCAAAATATGATATATTTTGTAGTAATTGTAAAAATCATATTTTCATTTCCTTGGTGTCCAAAATATTATTTACTAAAATATACTTGTGAATAAATTTTCCGGAATATTTTGTAAGTCTTATTCCATAGTTCGGTTTCACCAATATTTGGTTTAAATGTGTATATTTATTTGTTGTAATTTTGGTAATATTTTAGATTATAATTTTTGGTATTTTGATGTGTTATATTATTTCATGTCCTAAAATAATATAACTAATACACAAAATATACAAATAATCACACACATGGTGTCTTCTAAATATATATTTCCTAAAAACATATTTAGTCACTTTTATTTATGAAAATCAACCTCCAATAACTATATTTTTGTAATAAAAATCATGACAAAGTTTTTGTAGGAAACTCGTGGTTTAAAATACACTTGTAAATATTTGTTTAAAAATATTTTTCTAAGTGTTTATATTTTTAGAAAATTTTGCCATAGTTTCCCCTAAAAATGGAGGTTTCCATGCTTTCAAGCATATCATTTTCTTTTGTAAAAATCAACACAATCAATTCATAATCATTAACAAACAACCTTTACTTACCAATTTTGCCAAAAACAAGTAATAACTACTACTTCATGAACTTGAATATTTGTAAAAATTTGTAGTAACTCACTAGTGTTCTTAGTAAGTCTTGTTACCCTTTAAAATGTGATTAGTTCTTTAAAAACTTAATTTTTAAAGAAGTTAGATGTTTACAACTTCTTGTCACATTTTCTAAAAATGTTTCTTTATGAAATTTTCTTGTTTCACAAGTGTTTCTACACTTGTTTAACCACTAAAAATAGAGTTTGTTTTTGTAAGAACCAAGATTTAATAAAACTCATATTTTTTACTTGATTTCTTTGAAAGGCCATTCATAAATCTTTAGATCTACAAGTGTTACTACTCACTTTGTTCATTATTTTTCAAGAAAACCATTTAGTTATTCAAGTTCATGATTCATATGTGGATGATCCATCATCCTACCATATTTCTACTTTCTCATCTTGCTAGATTATGTTTTTAATCATGATCTAGCAAGACCTTATGATGATCAACACCATTTCTACAAACAATCAATGATCAACAAGCATAACAACTCATATTCATCAAGACTACTTCATTAAACATGCTTATGTTCAAGTTTACTTCTTGTATTCTTTAGTGTTCTTCAAGTTTTTGATTATGATTCTTCTTTAACCACTAAAAATGGAAGTAAAATGGAGTGTACAAGGTTCTTACCACTAGCTCAAGGCTAGGGATGATTCAAGTGTAGAAAACAAGTGGATAAAAGCAAACAAGAGAGGTCCTTCTACTTCCACAAGCTCCTAGCTTCTTTGTATGGTCTCTAACACCTTTGTGAATGCTTGGAATATATGAGAAAGATTGAATGAAGGTGAGTGTGGGTGTGGGTGATCTCGGCCGAGAGCTCCAAGGGGAGGAGGAGGATTTGTGTGTGTTTTAGTGTGTGTGAGAATGAGAGTTAAGTGCTTATGGTTACGTATATAATCCATGCATTCTCAATTACCCTTGGGTTTTATGTTTTTAAAAGTGAGACAATATCTAATAAAATATCAAAAGAAAATCTCATGTGGTGGCCCACATGTAACCGTCCTCAAGGGGGGGGGGGGGTCTTGGTTAGGATGTAATTGATAGTTAAGAGAATTAGTTGAAATCTAAGTATAATAGTTAGGTGTTTAGTTATTATATGTTTACATAGTGTGTTATGATGTTCGGGGACCATAACTAGCTTGGTAATGTTAAAACAATGCTTCTGGTGAAAATTTGGTGTTTCGGGTAGTGTCCGGTTGTTCGGTTGGTTACTGGTTCATTAAAGTGCTAAACCTTGCAGTTTAGTGTGCTTTATGTATCTTTTTGTGACACTTTTGATTCCCGACACTTAGGAAAGCATTCAGGACCATTTAACCATTTTTTTGCATGATTTTTAGATAGTTTAAATGTTGATTTTTGCTGAATTTTGCTGAATTCAGCACTTTGGGTGAGTTTTAGGCACTTTCCGGCACTTAAACTATCACTAGAAAAGGCAGTTTTGTAATCCTTACTTCCCTACACACTATACTAGTGTAATACTTAGTTTCTGGCTCATTCTGTATCTTAATGCACTGTCTATCTATGTGCTGAGTTCTGTCACATTATCCTGATTTATCAGATAACTGTGCTAACTGTACTTAATGCATCATTTGAGGCAATATAGCTTTCATGCAATATCGGTATGACATTAAACAATGTATGATGCACATGTATGTAAATGGCAGTAATCAGAAAGCAGTCAATTCCAAATTTAGCACAGTCATTAAGCACTAATCATGGTTAATTAATTGTACGAATACCTGAATTTTTGACAGTTGTTACACTGAGATGGGCGACTAAGCCAATGGCATCACTAATGTGGGGGCATAGTGTTCAGAATGTTTCCTGACGCTCTCTCATTGGTCCAAGTATTTACAGTTTTACCTCCAGTTCAAAGTTACGATTTTGCCTCCTATTCAAAGTTACGATTTTGTCCATGGTTAAAAATTACAGTATTGTCATCACTTTAACTTTTGACAAATTACGATTTTACCTTAGCCCAAAATTACAATTTTGCCGTCAGTTAAAAATTACAATAATGTCTTCGTTTTATTTTTTTAAAGGTGTGTCGAGAAATAGTACCAGGCTGCTGCATGACACTCCCCCATTGGCCCAGGTATGTTACGATTTTACCTCAGTTCAAAATTACAAATTTGCCCATGTTCAAAAATATGATTTTGCCCTCAGTTCAAAATTACAATATTGCCATCGCTTTAGCTTTTGTCAAATTCCGATTTTACCAACAAAAAATACAATTTTGCCCACAGTTCAAAATTACAGTATGCTATCGTTTTAGTTTTTTAGCAAAACTATGGAGCTATTTTGTTTTAATTGGTGGATTCGATTTTTTTTTTCGTGTCAAAGAGCTGCCTATCACTCGCTCATTAGTCCTGACAAATTAGGGTTTAGGGTATAGTTTTCCCCAGAGCTCAAAATTACGGTCTTTGTAACGCCCCAAAATCTGAATGTTAATATTTGTCGTGTGTTCCTATATGACACGTCGTGAAATTAATAACTAGGCTATTTAATCTAGTTAAGGGTATGGTCAAAAGTATTAAATGATTAAGGTAGTGTCGGTTATGTTTTAAAGGCAAACCCGAGGGGTTAAAGTAGAACAAGATGGATGTTGAGTTATTAAAATGAAAACTCAACACACACAAACACACACTTCGTGTGTGTTCACGAATGTTCAGGAGCTCCAAGAGCTCCAAACCCTAACTCAACTAAATCACCAAATTGAAGGGTGAATCGAGGCTCAAATTCAAGAAGGAACACGGATTAATGATCACCTTCACGAGGGGATCATAAGGTATGTCTTAAATCTAAGATTGGTGATCATGTGTGAAGTGGGTTATGTTCAAATCCATGAGTTAGTATGAAATTGATCATGTATAAGGGTTAGAATCATCGTATAGAACACGAGTTACATATGGTTTGTGTTAATTTGATGATTAGAGGTGAAACCCGTTAGTTAGGGTGAAGATGATGACTAGAATCACATCCCATGTCCGAGCCTTGTTGAAAGATTGATGTATTATGTGGGTATGATGAATTCTTGTTAGATGAATTAGGAGAAATATGATGATGATATGTTTGATGTTTATTTGGGAATGATCCATGATGGTTAGTAGTATATTTTGATGGGTTATGTATGAGTTTAGAAGATTTATGTATGAATTAGTTGTACGTTATGCTTAAAAGGTAGTACGTACATCAAGTGTATGATAAAATGTATATAGTGTCGTCCGTATAGTCGATTATGATGTTACGGGTATATGTTGATAAGTCGATAGTTACATATGGTTAATAGTTGAGTTTTGAAAGTCAACAAGTATAAGAAACATGATTTAACTCGTTGTGGTAAAAGCAGGATTATAGGAAGTCGTTTGGGCATGTTATGTTAATATGCGTTAATTGTGATTACATGATGATGTACATGTGTTGGAAAGGATATGAAGTTGATTATATGTTTTATTCTTGTTAGAAATGACTAAGGAAAGTTAAGTGTGAAATATGCGATTGATATGATTGTTAACATGTGCAAATGAGTATGCTAATAAGAGCGTGATTTCGATGCAATGAAAGTATAGGAATCACGACGAGACGTGCTCAAGCATGAGGTGTTAACGGGTCAAGAAGAGGCGAGGAATCGGATACGAGCACGGACGCATAAGGTAAGTGATTTCCGTAATCACTTCTTATGTTCGATTAAGTAATATGGTGTTTTAATTAACTAAACATGATGGTTGAGGTCAAATATGTGTCGTAGTCTTTCGTCGTAAATGATGGGATTAAAGTTGACCAAAATGCCCTTGATGGGTATTTTGGGCAAACGATCTTAAAAGTAGTTTAGAAACAAGTTATTCGATTAGTGTAATGTTTCGGTCGAGTATGAAAGTGAGGAGTATGGTTTTGTAAGTCAGAAACGTTTTAATGCGCAATTACCCTTAACGGGTCAAAATAAGCTTTTGAGCGCAATAACGGGTGGAATAAGATGTAAGGTATCCGGGAATGAATCTTTTATGACAAATGACCTTGAAGTTATCAATTCATATGAAGTTAAGGTCAAACAAACAAGTTATGTGATACAATTATGAACGGGGCAATTCTTGGTAAAAAGGGTAGTAAGCCGAAGACTTAAAAGTCTGGAATTTTGTTAATCCGGATGTCGGATCTCAACTCCATAAGATGGAGAATTAAATTACGGACGCGTAGGAAAAATAATCGGGTAAAACGGACCAATAACGAAGAAGTTATGACCGTTTCCGTGAAATTCGGTTGTGCTGGGAATCTGCAGCACAGCAGCAACAACATTCTGTTTGTTTCAGGGCGTCGCGCCACGCGACGGGTGTCTGTTTGGCGAAATTCGTTCGTTTGCTCTGTTTGGTCTTGGGAACTCGTTTAAACGCGTTTCAAGTTACGTATGACTAATTTAACTTACGTTTTTATAAGCTTAAGTGTATGCACATATGTAGATAGGTATGTATGTATGTTTATAAGTATGCGAGCAAGTACGTGGATATATGATGGTATGTATGAGAGTAGGCATGTATGAGTTTGGTATGATGCAAGTAGGGATGTATGTATGTATATATGTATAATGTCATGAGTGTACGTAATGATGTAAGTATGTGTACATGTAGATACGTATATAATGATGTAGATGTGTTTATATGTAGGTATGCATGTAGGTTGGCATGTATGTGTGTGAGTATGTATGCAAGTAGGTATGTATGCATGTGTGTACGTATGTATATATGGAGATAATATGTATGAAGTTTAGGTATGTATGTAAGTCATTCAGTATGATTAAGTTTTTACGTTGTTATGCGTGTACATGGAGATTTAGGTGTAATGCAGGCACAATATCGAAGACTCACTAGAGATGAGGTACTCAGAGGGACGTTTAATGTAAAGGAATAAAGAAACGGAAACAAACCAAGGCTAAGTATCGTTTATATTTATAAAAGGTATTAATGTCTTGTATGTGTTTGGTGAGTGTAGGTTGTCCAAGCCAGATTATCATTCTAAAGAGGAGCGATCAAAGACTGAGTCACAAGATAGATTGTACGGGAGTGTTGAGTACGTAATTGAGTGAAGCTAAGTTATGTTTTCTATTTGTAAATAAGTTCAATAAATGTATTTATTGTGAAAGAGTTAACTTTAAAAATGAATTTAGGTACGTCAAGATGTTTATAACGTAAGAAAATTTTATGGTACGAATTTCCGCTGCGACTTTTGTCATTTACGAATCAGGGTGTAACAAATTGGTATCAGAGCCCTGGTTTAAGGGAATCAAGTACGAGAAGGTAAGTACTTGAACTCAAACTTGTGTGCTCTTGAGATAAGAAACCTGTACAATCTAAGACTCGATCAAGATCCAAATGTAAAAGCTAATGTAAGTATGTACTTATGTATACGTATAAAGAAACTGACGGTTTTGTATGTGCGAGGTAAGCATAAGTGTTTGAAGAGGATGATCTATGAATGCAGTCTAGGATGAATACTAAGGCAGGCAAAGAGGTAATAAGCCAAATTTGAATCCAGGTACGTAAATTCGATATGTGGGTATATGTAACAGTAAAATTTATTAAGAGAAGGAAAATGTTAAATGAAGGATAATTATAGTATAGTAATGAAGTACTGAAAGTGATACACGCGCCGAAACCTAAGTCTACGGACATAGGGTGACAATTACATGAAGGCACGAAACTACTATGTGGATTGTGTACCTGGCCAGTACACGAGAAACGTATGACGTTCGTGAGATCATGATAATTGTTACAGGTATGTCCGGTAGAGTTGGGTAGCGGGCTGGCGTGTGGGTGAAATGGGAAGTAAGACTCTCGGGAAATTGAGAGTACTATGTAAGAATGAAAAACATGCCTGATAAGAATGAAGAATGTTGAATCCGGGATTAAGTGCGGATCAACAAGATATGGATAATATGTTTGAATCCGTGAGACGGATTCAGGGAATGAAAGGTATGAATGCAACGTTCGAATCCGTGAGACGGATTCAAGGATGAAAGGCATGGATGATATGTTTGAATCCGTGAGACGGATTCAAGGATGAAAGGCATGGATAATATGTTTGAATCCGCGAGAAGGATTCAAAATGCAGAAGTAATGAAAGGCATGAATGTAATGTTTGAATCCGTAAGGCGGATTCAATGAATGAAAAAGCATGAATGATGCGTTTGAATCCGTGAGACGGGTTTAAAAATATAAAAAGATGAAATTAATCCGCATAAGAAGGTGTCGACAGTTTGACCATGATTGAGTCGAACGGGTCATAGAAATAAGTATAAAGTAAAAGGTGATAGTATAATAGACGAAGTTTTGTATAAGTTACGTGTTAGATGTGTTAGTAATTGACTCTTAGAAGTCAAAATGATGACAGGATGTGACCCGGACAATAACTTGAGTATGGGCGGGAATGGTAAGCTTGGTAAGAGATATTAAAACGATGTAATAAGGTCTTTGCAAGTAAGCATGAATGGAAGGAAGTACGAGCGTGTACTTCCGTTGGCGAAATGATTAATAGAATGAAAGGATTGCATGTAAGAGTTAGAATGTGTGGTACGTTATAGTAGGTACGTAGGAAATTGTAGAAGAGTTATAGGTGGGTAATCACCTAGTGTAATGAATGTTTAAATGACATATGCTAACCGCCGATGTTGTTGATAATAATGTTAGAACTATTGATGTGATGAAACCAATCGTATTGGTGAAAGGTTGTGCACGAGCGGAAGCTCATTACACGGATGAATGAAACCTGACCTGTACAGCTAGTACTCGAGGAGAAGATGGTCGATCTGGGTTGCGGGTCGTTGGTTTGAGAAATGAAAAAGAGGTTAGTAAAATGTTTAACTCATGTTGGATAGATATGAACTAGTACGACACATGAATATTATAAATTAAGTAATGCACGAAGTGGAAGCAATAGTAATGTGAAATGAACGACATGATTTAAAGGTATCGTAAAGGTATGCAAGGTACAAGTAACTGTAGAAAACGTAGAATAAGATTAACGTTAGAGTTAAGCACGTAGGTGTGAATAAGAAATGGTAGTTTTGTTATGATATCAAAACAAGAGTTAAATATTATACAGTGCTTGTAGAGAATGTAATCTTAAGAGATGAGATGAAGGTATTAGATTCGTTATGAACGGATCATAAGGATGTATGTATGATTATAGATTAAAGAAGTGGGTATATTGACCCGTTATTAACCGGTCAAGGAAATAAGAATGATGTGTGAAGTTATAGTATGGAAGGCATGAACTTATTAGAAAGAAGCCAACTATATGAATAGTTTATGAATCGAGAATGTATAGTTACTCATTACTATGATGTATTAGTTAAAGTTAAACATATCTGAATATATACAATTTCGATGCAAGATTGTATAGTCGATGAAAACATTATGAATGTTGAAATAAACAAATGGGAATGTTAGTAATGGGATGTTGGAATGGTTTCAAGTAAATAAAAAGATATATAATGCATATGATATACGAGTATTAGAATGATGAATGAACCATTAGCTATAAAGGCTGTTAGGAATTAGCGTTATTAGTGAAAGCGACACTAATAAGAACTCCGGAGCGGGTTCTTTAAGAATAGAGATAGTCGTTGTGATGGGCTAGCGGTAGTGTTGATGGGACGTAGAGAAGAATTAATTAGTGTTAAATAGAGGTGAGAAAGGTTTCGGGGACGAAACCTTATTTAAGGGTGGTAGATTTGTAACGCCCCAAAATCTGAATGTTAATATTTGTCGTGTGTTCCTATATGACACGTCGTGAAATTAATAACTAGGCTATTTAACCTAGTTAAGGGTATGGTCAAAAGTATTAAATGATGAAGGTAGTGTCGGTTATGTTTTAAAGGCAAACCCGAGGGGTTAAAGTGGAACAAGATGGATGTTGAGTTATTAAAATGAAAACTCAACACACACAAACACACACTTCGTGTGTGTTCACGAATGTTCAGGAGCTCCAAGAGCTCCAAACCCTAACTCAACTAAATCACCAAATTGAAGGGTGAATCGAGGCTCAAATTCAAGAAGGAACACGGATTAATGATCACCTTCACGAGGGGATCATAAGGTATGTCTTAAATCTAAGATTGGTGATCATGTGTGAAGTGGGTTATGTTCAAATCCATGAGTTAGTATGAAATTGATCATGTATAAGGGTTAGAATCATCGTATAGAACACGAGTTACGTATGGTTTGTGTTAATTTGATGATTAGAGGTGAAACCCGTTAGTTAGGGTGAAGATGATGACTAGATTCACCTCCCATGTCCGAGCCTTGTTGAAAGATTGATGTATTATGTGGGTATGATGAATTCTTGTTAGATGAATTAGGAGAAATATGATGATGATATGTTTGATGTTTATTTAGGAATGATCCATGATGGTTAGTAGTAGGTTTTGATGGGTTATGTATGAGTTTAGAAGATTTATGTATGAATTAGTTGTATGTTATGCTTAAAAGGTAGTACGTACATCAAGTGTATGATAAAATGTATATAGTGTCGTCCGTATAGTCGATTATGATGTTACGGGTATATGTTGATAAGTCGATAGTTACATATGGTTAATAGTTGACTTTTGAAAGTCAACAAGTATAAGAAACATGATTTAACTCGTTGTGGTAAAAGCAGGATTATAGGAAGTCATTTGGGCATGTTATGTTAATATGCGTTAATTGTGATTACATGATGATGTACATGTGTTGGAAAGGATATGAAGTTGATTATATGTTTTATTCTTGTTAGAAATGACTAAGGAAAGTTAAGTGTGAAATATGCGATTGATATGATTGTTAACATGTGCAAATGAGTATGCTAATAAGAGCGTGATTTCGATGAAATGAAAGTATAGGAATCACGACGAGACGGGCTCAAGCATGAGGTGTTAACGGGTCAAGAAGAGGCGAGGAATCGGATACGAGCACGGACGCATAAGGTAAGTGATTTCTGTAATCACTTCTTATGTTCGATTAAGTAATATGGTGTTTTAATTAACTAAACATGATGGTTGAGGTCAAATATGTGTCGTAGTCTTTCGTCGTAAATGATGGGATTAAAGTTGACCGAAATGCCCTAGATGGGTATTTTGGGCAAACGATCTTAAAAGTAGTTTAGAAACAAGTTATTCGATTAGTGTAATGTTTCGGTCGAGTATGAAAGTGAGGAGTATGGTTTTGTAAGTCAGAAACGTTTTAATGCGCAATTACCCTTAACGGGTTAAAATAAGCTTTTGAGCGCAATAACGGGTGGAATAAGATGTAAGGTATCCGGGAATGAATCTTTTATGACAAATAACCTTGAAGTTATCAATTCATATGAAGTTAAGGCCAAACAAACAAGTTATGTGATAAAATTATGAACGGGGCAATTCTTGGTAAAAAGGGTAGTAAGCCGAAGACTTAAAAGTATGGAATTTTGTTAATCCGGATGTCGGGTCTTAACTCCATAAGATGGAGAATTAAATTACGGACGCGTAAGAAAAAGAATCGGGTAAAACGGACCAATAACGAAGAAGTTATGACCGTTTCCGTGAAATTCGGTTGTGCTGGGAATCTGCAGCACAGCAGCAACAACATTCTGTTTGTTTCAGGGCGTCGCGCCACGCGACGGGCCGTCGCGCGACGCGACGGGTGTCTGCTTGGCGAAATTCGTTCGTTTGCTCTGTTTGGTCTTGGGAACTCGTTTAAACGCGTTTCAAGTTACGTATGACTAATTTAACTTACGTTTTTATAAGCTTAAGTGTATGCATATATGTAGATAGGTATGTATGTATGTTTATAAGTATGCGAGCAAGTACGTGGATATATGATGGTATGTATGAGAGTAGGCATGTATGAGTTTGGTATGATGCAAGTAGGGATGTATGTATGTATGTATGTATGTATGTATATATGTATAATGTCATGAGTGTACGTAATGATGTAAGTATGTGTACATGTAGATACGTATATAATGATGTAGATGTGTTTATATGTATGTTTGCATGTAGGTTGGCATGTATGTGTGTGAGTATGTATGCAAGTAGGTATGTATGCATGTGTGTACGTATGTATATATGGAGATAATATGTATGAAGTTTAGGTATGTATGTAAGTCATTCAGTATGATTAAGTTTTTACGTTGTTATGCGTGTACATGGAGATTTAGGTGTAATGCAGGCACAGTATCGAAGACTCACCAGAGATGAGGTACTCAGAGGGACGTTTAACGTAAAGGAATAAAGAAACGGAAACAAACCAAGGCTAAGCATCGTTTATATTTATAAAAGGTATTAATGTCTTGTATGTGTTTGGTGAGTGCAGGTTGTCCAAGCCAGATTATCATTCTAAAGAGGAGCGATCAAAGACCGAGTCACAAGATAGATTGTACGGGAGTGTTGAGTACGTAATTGAGTGAAGCTAAGTTATGTTTTCTATTTGTAAATAAGTTCAATAAATGTATTTATTGTGAAAGAGTTAACTTTAAAAATGAATTTAAGTACGTCAAGATGTTTATAACGTAAGAAAATTTTATGTTTCGAATTTCCGCTGCGACTTTTGTCATTTACGAATCAGGGTGTAACAGTCTTACCATCATTTTTTTCTTCTAATAGAACTATTATAATGTTTCTTTTAGTTGGTTGAGAAATATTCGGTATATCGTCCCGCGACGCGGATGAAGTAGGGCTGTTCATGAACCGAGCCGAGCTAGGGCAAGCTCGGGCTCGACTCGATTATAAACCGAGCTGGCTCGGCTCGGATTTGAAACTGAGCTGAAAATCTAAGCTTGGACTCGGCTTGGTTTTAAATCGAGCTGGCTCGGCTCGGCTTGGTTTGGCTCAATTTTAAAAATAAAGATTAATACATAGCTCTTAAAATTCAGTATTCTAAAATATTATTCAATACTTCAAAAGAACATATTCAAAATAAGTTCAACCTAATATATTACAAGCCAAAATCAAGTTCAACAACGCAAAATAAGTTTTATATTTCAAGTAAATACAATATTTGTTCATTAGCATGATAATCAACAGTGCCGTCTCCGAGAAATCTCAAAACGTTTTGGGCCTGGAGCCACTAAAAATAAATCGGGCCCATATAATTTAAACACAATAATCATATATAAAAAAACTATAATATGACACTAATTGTTAAAACAATCATCAAAATAAAAGTATTGTACCAAAATGACAATTGAAGGGAAAATTATAATTAGGTTAAATCAATAAAGGCCCAAAAACAAACTTATAGTATATGGATTTTTTTTAATTCTGGGCCCTCAAGAGCTTTGGGCCTGGATCAGCAGCCCTACCTGCCCCTACTTATCACCGGGCCTGATAATCAACCCTTTAAATATTTCATAGATATCAAACTAGAAGCCTAAATACATGTAAATAATAATAACTTTTTTGTTATATATTATATGTATATAAAAATAAAGAGAATATATTATAAGAAAAATAATTCGAGCTAAGTCGAGCTGAGCTACCAAACGAGCCAAACCGAGCCAATTTGGCTTGTCACGAGCTGAGCCGAGCTAGGCTCACTTTCTAACCGAGTCGGCTCGGCTCACTTTCAAACCGAACCATATCGAGCGAGCTTTTCCCGAACTAAATCTGAGTGAGCTTCGAACGAGTTGTGAGACGCGAGCTTTTTAGACAGCCCTAAGATGAAGGCATCAAGTAAGTAGTTATAAACATAACTAAAAGTAAACAATAAAAGAAATGATAATCGATAAATGTGGAAGTGATTGGGTTGGCAAGACTCTTTCCATGTTGCTGCCTCCAGCTGTGAATCCATAGACTATTAGACTAATCTCAACCCTTTATATTATTATAATTACAAATTCAACATGTTGAAAATGATAAATGCTCTTATAACCTATGAAAGACGGTCTATATGGGCTAATTTTATAAGAAAAAAAAAAAACCCCAACAACTTTATAAATATATCATCTTTTTAACGGGACTTACAATGTTAATAAAATATGAAAATATGAAAATGAGAATAAACGAAATATGAAACTTAGTTTCTGGTTCAACCGACCAGTCGATTCCGGTTGTGGTTATTCCTTGTCACAAAATCTAAAGAGTTAACTGTCATTTTTGTAGTTATGGTTTGTCCAATTATGTCAGTTAAAGCCAAATTTCAAATTTGTACCATTTCCTTCCTGGCATTCCTGAAAAAATGTTAGTTCCGTCAAAAAACTAATGTTTATTATAACCTAGTGTTTAATGAAACCGTCGTTTTTCTTTTTATTAATCCTCCTTTTTAAACCCTATTAATAGGGTTTAAGAAACAAAGAAAACTAATGTTTGTTATAAACTACTATTGACGTTTTTACTCTTCATTTAATTTTAAGACCACCGGGTAGGGCGCTCGTCCCCGGGCCGTCCCCCGTCATGGACCGTCCCACACCCCCCTAGGGCTCCGTCGCGGCTCTCACGTCCTCTGGAAGACGTTGGAGACGGGGCTTGTTGATTGGCTGCTTGTTGATTGATGGCCCCCACATATTTGCTCTCTCTCTCTCTCTCCTTGGAGGGTACAAGTAAATCAGTACAAGGTATAACTCTCTTGGGTAGTCATTGCTTCCCCTCCACACCCTTGGGTAGTCCCCAAGGGGATGGTCCTCCACCCTCGCTGAGTTGACGCCTACGTAGCGGATGGTCCCTTTGAGACTATCCTTACCATACCCTTTGGTCTATGATACGTAATGTTTTTGAATGAAGCTGACATGTTTAAACAAATATCAAAGGAAATTAACTTATTTTTGTCGTTTTGACCAGGCCAAGTGGCCAGTTTAGTTATCTCTTTCTCTTCAAGTCAATACTCAATACCCTCATAAATCTCTCTCATAAAATCCCCAAAAATGGTGTCAATTCTTTCCATTATTTGATCATCACGTGAAGTGCTGATCTTGTGTGCATTTTCTCAGGTCAGCTACTTTTACAGTTCTTCAAAATATCCATATCTTCTTTCATATTGCTGTTGACTTTCAAGTCTTCTGAGTCCCTATTTCATTCTTGATTGCTGTTTTCAGTTTTATAATTGGAACCAATAGTTGCATTTAGAAACTAACATATTTATCAACAGTTAGACTGCAATTATCCCCTTTTATAGCTATCTTACAATTATCTTTAACAATTAGGTTGATCATCTTTTGTGCTATATTCTTCAAATCTGCATATATTAACATTCAATACGCCCTATGTTTTAAAAACTGGTTTATAAATCATACCGGGTTAGAGTCAGAAATAGTTCAACCAGGTTGACTAAATAACCCTATAAATCCAAAGAATACAATTTCAACTAAAAAAATAATCCAAAAGTAAAACTACATCATTCCATGATAAAAAAAATATTCCAAAAGTTCATCCATAATAAAAAAATAATCCAAAAATTCATTATTGATACCTTTTTGGGCGTTAGGTTTTACTAAGAAGGTAAATCGTCACCTTTTTGGGCCCATAAAAGATCAAAAGTCCAAATTTTTACCTTTGACCCGGTACCGGTATACCAGTTTAAACCGCTATAACCCAATTTACCGGCAGTACAACTTCTTTGCCGTTCCCTCAATTTACCGGTATGATTCGTGCCGGCCCAGCTTCCGGCATCCGGTTCAACCGGCTGATATAAACCGGTTTTTAAAACATTGAATACATCATAACTGATATGTGAACTCTTTATAAACTACAAGAAGCTAGGTCAAACTTTGACTAAAATTTTGCTTCTCAGGTTCTTGTTCTTATCCTAATCATGAGAGTATGAGGGTGTAGGGTTGAGTTAACCAGCAAAACTGAAGAATATATAATGATCCCAATTATACCAAATTGGTAGAATTTGTTTATATAACAATTGTGTTGCAATGGAAGTAATTACAAGCACTTCTTCGGTAGCAGCTTCGGAGTTTATCTCGCAAACTATAGAATTAAGTCTGGAACTAGCCTTTGAAGCTAAGAAAGTTTTTGTAGAGAAGGAGAGTTTTGCGGAACTTGCTTCGTATGTGGATAGAATAGTTCCGCTTTTAAAAGAGTTAAACAAAAAAGACACTAGTGATGCAGAGAACAGTTTTGTTGAGATTCTGAATCAACAAGTCAAAATCGCCAAACAGTTGACTACCGAATGCAGTCAAAAGAATAGAGTGTATCTTTTGATAAATTGTCGGTTGATCGCCAAACGGATTAAGGAAATTACAAGGGAAATTAGCCGGGCGTTAAGTTTGATTCCGTTTTCACAATTGGGAGTTTCAGAAAGCATGAAACGGGATCTTGGTCAACTCTGTGATGTTATGCAGTCTGTAGAGTTTAAAACAGCTGTAGCAGATGAAATGATTTTGGAGAAAATAGAGTCAGGAATTCAAGAACGGAATGTGGATCGCACGTATGCGAACAATTTACTGGTTTCCATTGCGCAAGCTCTTGGAATATCGACGGAACGATCTTCGTTAAAGAAAGAGTTTGAAGATTTTAAGAGTGAGATAGAAAACGCACAGTTGAGGAAAGATCAAGCTGAAGCAATTCAAATGGATCAAATAATTGCTTTACTCGAACGAGCAGATGCAACTTGTTCTCCTGAAGAAAAAGAGAGAAAATATTTAAATAAACGGACTTCGTTGGGAAGTCAACCGTTAGAACCACTTCAATCATTTTACTGCCCGATTACCCGAGAAGTTATGTTGGACCCCGTTGAAACGGCGTCTGGTCACACGTTTGAGCGAGCTGCCATTGAGAAATGGTTGGCTGATGGGAGTAACTTCTGTCCGTTAACCATGATCCCGTTGGATAAATCATCGTTACGGCCTAATAAGACGTTAAAGCAATCGATCGAGGAATGGAAGGATAGGAACACCATGATCACAATTGCTTCGATGAAACCGAAACTTTCGAAGCCAGAAAATGAGGAAGAAGTGGTTTTTTGTTTGGACGAGTTGCAAAAGTTATGTGAAGAAAGAGGTGTTCACCGGGAATGGATAGTTTTGGAGAATTACATTCCTACCCTTGTGGAACTACTTGGTGGTAAAAGCCGAGAGATAAGGACTCGCACACTTGTCTTACTTTGCATTTTGGCCAAGGATAGTGATGATGCAAAGGTACTTAATTACTTTTCATTTGTGTTTATTAATTGTATCTTTTTTGTGTTTTTATTCTTCTCATACTCAAAGCTTATTTTAGGATAGGATTGCAAAAGTCAATGGTGTGATTGAATCTATAGTTCGGTCACTTGGGCGTCGAATTTCTGAAGGAAAACTGGCGGTTGAATTATTATTGGAATTATCACAAAACGAGACTTTGAAAAAGTGTATCGGGATGGTTCAGGGATGCATACTACTTCTAGTGACCATGTCCAACAGCGATGATACTCAAGCTGCCACACGCGCACACGAACTTTTGGCCCAACTCTCCTTCTCTGATCAAAATGTCATCCAGATGGCAAAAGCTAATTATTTCACGCATCTGCTGCATCGACTATCTTCAGGTTATTTCTGTATACAAGATACTAATTTAATATCAAATTCCTTATTGATGCTTAAATAGGTACATGCCACGCATGTGCAAGCCTTTTAGCTAGTTACGTGTGGTGGTTTCGACCCATTTACTTATGAGTGGTTCGATTTTGTGTGTGTGTGTGTGTTTTTTTGGTCTCAAATGGTTGCAAGTCCCCCACAGTCTATTTTGAATACCTATAACTTTCTAAATTAGTTTTATTCATATACTTAAATTATTAATATAAAATTATATATACTATAATAAATATGCTATTTTGCATCAACCAACTTTGGCCCCTCAACTTTGGCATTAATCAACTTTATCCCCTCAACTTTAATGATACATGTTTATCCCCTCAACTTTAATAATGACATTTTTAGCCCCTGAACTACATCAAACAACTTTAGCCCCTCAACTTTAAAAATAAACAACTTTAGCCCATCAAAACTTTAATAATGACATGTTTAGCCCCTGAACTACATCAAACAACTTTAGCCCCTCAACTATAATAATAAACAACTTTAGCCCCTCTAATTTAATAATAAACTACTTTTGCCCCTCAACTTTAATAATGACATGTTTAGCCTCTTAACTAAAACATCAAACAACTTTAACTCTCGCGATTTATCTACGTTTCGAACTCGCTGCGGAGCGTGGGTGGTAACCCACTAGTTGTGTTAAAAATATCACTAGTATACAGACAATAAATATAAAAATTCAATTGTATTTAACAAAATAATGTTCTTGTAACCAGAACACATTAACTATTTATAAAACAGACTTAAAGTGTTCACGGGTCAGCAGCCAACCCGGCCTGTTTTGACCTTTACTAAAAAGGTCCGTTTTGATGGCAGGATCAGAAGAAGTGAAGATGTGCATGGTGACAGCGTTGGCAGAAATGGAACTAACCGATCACAACAAATCTTCTTTGTTTGAAAACGGTGCACTCGATTCACTTCTTCACTTGGTCTCACAAGGAACCCCTAGAATGAAAGAAACCGCAGCTAAAGCACTTAGGAACCTCTCAAGCTTACCTAAAAACAGCATACAAATTATAAGAAATGGCTCAGTCAACTCATTGGTCAATCTTCTCTACAATCACACGTCGTCACACTGTTTACAGGACGAGTTGGCAGCCATAGTCATGCATCTTGCCATGTCAACCATGTCACAGAATTATAATGGGCCACCTGTTTCGTTATTTGAATCTGATGGAGATATTGATAGCCTTTTTTCTTTCATTGTTTGTACAAGACCTTTGGTGCAAGAATGTTTACTTTGTTCTTTTTACGCCATGTGTCACTCTCCTTTAGCTGTTACGGTGAAAACAAAGTTGAGACAGGTAACATCTTCATTCCAATAATTTCATTTTTGATTTTGTGTTAATTGCATAAAAGGTAAAAAATGGTCTCATTTATTATAAAAGTTGGTTACCTTAAATTCAAAGTTTAGAATTTTTGAGTTTTTTGGACCTCGAAACATTAGTTACCTAAATTACAAAATGAACCAAAACCGGTTACCTTTTTATGCAATTAGCTGTTGAATTATAGTAGGACTTCTTAGGCTTGTAAACGAACCGAACGAACACAAACGGGTTATGTTCATGTTCGTTTGTATACGTTTTACCGACACGAACAATTAAATGAACATGGTTTTCTTGTTTGTATTCGTTCGTTAAGAAAATGAACATGTTCGCGTTCGTTTATGTTTGTTTGTTATTAGTATAAACGAACGGTTCACGAACGTAACTGAACATAGATGAACGAACATAACTGAGCTAACAGCAATTAAAAGTAAATATGAATAACAATGTCTTGGGCCTAAAAATTATCAAACTAGGCTAAATTGTAATGAGTGATATTTTAATTTCATAAACTATACTAAAGTGTAATGGGTGGGCCTAACAATGTTAAATGAATATATTAATGAACGAAATCAGATAAACAACATTAATTAATGAGACATGTGTTCATGTTCGTGCGTTTAACTAAATGAACAAAATTTTTGTTCATGTTCGTTCATTTATTAAATAAACGAACTTCCTATTGAACGGTTCGCTGAACGTTCGGTTCATTTACAAGCCTAGGATTTCTTATTTTTTGTTACTTAATTTTTCAGAATCCTGGAAACATAAAATCATTGGTGCAATTGTGTGAAAACGAAAACCAGAAAGTGAGAGCAAATGCTGTTAAGTTATTCTGCTGTTTAACAGAAGATGGTGATGACAAAGAGATTATAGACCGCATGGGACTACAATCAATCGAAACATTAATAAAAATAATAAAATCTCCCCTTGACGAAGAGGAGATTTCTTCCGCAATGGGTGTGCTATCAAACCTGACTCAGTCATCTCAACTCACCGAGTCACTATTAAAAGCAGATGGACTTCCCGTTATTTCCTCATGTCTTCGTGACGGAATGAAAAACAGGCCCCACAAGAAACAGCTAATAGAGAATACAGTCGGTTCGCTTTGTCACTTCACCATCCCGACAAATCAGAGTTCACAGAAGAAAGTAGCCGAGACAGGTGTCATTCCCTTATTGGTCCAGTTGTTAGAGCTAGGAACAAGTTTGACCAAAAGAAAAGCATCCATTTCTCTTGGTCAACTTTCTAAAAATTCATTCCAGTTAACTCACCCAATCCCGAGATCCTTAGGGGGAATATTCAAGTGCTTCTCGTCTCAATCTGAGTCAGCGTGCCCCGTTCATCAAGGAATCTGTACGGTCGAAACGTCTTTTTGTTTAGTGGAAGCTGATGCAGTTTCACCGTTAGTAAGACTTTTGGGAGATTCTGACTT
Source organism: Helianthus tuberosus (assembly GCA_030545235.1). Classification (NCBI taxonomy): domain Eukaryota; kingdom Viridiplantae; phylum Streptophyta; class Magnoliopsida; order Asterales; family Asteraceae; genus Helianthus; species Helianthus tuberosus. The sequence continues at coordinate 24,516,176 of CM060451.1, forward strand.
GAATGTCTGTGAAGCTTCGCTAGATGCATTGTTGACGTTAATCGAAGCTGAAAGACTGCCGTACGGGTCTAAAGTTCTTGCTGAAGCTAACGCCATGCATCCAATCATAAAACTACTGAACTACCCTTCTTCGAGTTTGCAGGAAAAGGTATTGATTGCGTTGGAGAGAATATTCCGTTTGTTGGATTTGAAGCAAAAATACGGGCATTTGGCTCAGATGCCTTTAGTTGACCTGACTCAAAGGGGAAACAACAGAACAAAATCTTTGGCAGCGCAGATTCTCGGTCAGTTAAATGTGCTTCATGATCAGTCGTCTTATTTCTAGGAAGTTAAATCGGTGTTTGATAGGGCTATGGTTTGTATTATCATCGGTGGGTGGGTGGTTAGATCAGTTATGATTTATAGTGAAATTCTTTTTCATTGATTTTGTACACAGCTAAGCATTTGTAATTTGTATTATGTTGTATATGTATATGACATTTTATAGTGTAACATCCAAAGTTTTCAGCTTCCTTTTAGCAAGATTTGTTACATTTTATTCTTCTTCAGATTTCAAGTTAACATTATTGATCTGTTTTCATGTTATTGGAAAGATATAATGGCAATTGAAAAGGAACTGGTTGGTCTAAATCTCTCATTAAAAGGCAACATCAGAGGCAAAGTTGGAGATGGAAACAAAATCATGTTTTGGTTAGGAGATGCCCCACTAAAAGAAAGATTCCTAGACATTTATAAAAGGGCAAAAAAAAAAAAAAAGATTCTGGTGTCACAATGTATGAGTAAAATAGATGGTGAACTAACAATTGGGGTGGTGGTCCATTGGCAAAGGCAAAACCTTTAAGTACCTTGAGAGGGGGAGGTCTTGGGTTCAAGTCCCATAGACACACTAAATTTGTCGTGTTGTCAGATTCTAGATTGGACGTCCTCACTATCGGGCTCAAAGATGTGGAAACAGACTATTGGCGCAGTATTTCTATCCACGTTTTGGCACATTTGGAAAGCGAGAAACGACAAAGTTTTTAATAATTTTTCCGTCCCAACAAACAAGATGTATTCGTTCCTTTGGATTATGGCTAGATCGAAGTTACATAGCTAGATTGGAATAGATTGTGTGATTAATGTGTGTGATGTAATCGTGTAATTGTTTTTGGGTTTTACAGCTTGTTGCTGGCCCTTGCTATATATTAATATCTTAACACCTGTACTTGATATGCTCTACAGGCCTTAAGCTGAATATTAGTAGGCCCGTTAATGTTAAGCCCAACACTCTTGTGTTCTCCCTTGTAAAGGGGACTCATATCACATATGCTTATTTTATGTTTTTTACATCCAGCATACATACTTACTTGAAGAGGATAAACGAGATGGCATCACTGCCAAGACATGTTTGAACTGGAAGAGTCGCTCTCTAACACTGTTGCCCAAGTCCTTGACCCTAGCTACATAGATTGGTGGAGCAACATGTACCTTAGTTGTATTACTGAAACACTGGAAAACAAGGTTAAAATATTTGGGGTTTAGAAAGCCTAATTTATATATTTAAATGTTTCTAGTTCCCTACTTCCCGGCAGGTTCAGTCAAGGTTAGAGAACTCGCTAGTGACTACCCGGGATTAATCGGATCGGGTTTTTAATATGTAATTTTCAGTTTTATGTATACATATACACATTTTTTATAGGTAAATATTTTAAGTAGTCGGGTTTTTAATATGTAATTTTCAGTTTTATGTATACTCTTACTTAACTCATTTTTTAAGTATACAAGATTAATTGTTGGAACTCACATGGTTTGGTTGGAAACTAGTCGGAATTTAGAGGTTTTGGACGGAATATACAGGTTTTTTGCCGGAATCTGGCCGAAATTGCCGATTTTTGCTGGCCGACTAGGCCCGACTAGCGATTAATGGACTGATTAACGAAAAATTACTCAGTTACTGGCCTGCTAGCGATTAATCGCGATTTTTACAACATTGGGTTCAGTTATGTGATTTGGTTTTGTTCGGATACGAAAACAACCATAACCTAACCATAAAATTTCGTTTACAAAATAAAGTAAACGGATTGTTTTTAATGACCAACTAAATCATCGGATAAGTATCTTAGGAAGCCCTCAATCGAGCAAAGGTATGCGCTCCTCCATAACTAGGGCTGTAAATGAACCGAACGAACACGAACAAGGCCTTGTTCGTGTTCGTTCGTTAAGGAATAAATGTGTTCACGAACGGTTCACGAACACTTACCGAACGAGATTTTAAGTTCGTGTTCGTTCATTAAGGAAATGAGCGTGTTCGCGAACGGTTCACGAACACAAATAAATTTGGCGAAACCGACGAAGGATAAAGATAGATGGCCCAGAGAGTAGCACTCGAACTTGAATCCCTTCTTGTGGAACGGAGGTCGATCGTATTCGCCGATGTAAATAATGAGAAATGAAAGGGAAATGATGCATAAACAAGGTGAAAGTGGGTTTCCTAGTTTAATTGTTAGGGTAATAAAAATAAATAAAAGTTTAATAATATAAAAAATACAAATAAAATATAAGAAAGCACAAAGATTTTCAATTAAAACACAAACATAAACGAACGCAAATCAATGAATGTTCATGAACACGTTCACGAACACCCTTACCGAACGTTCACGAACACAATCGAACGAACGGGAGCTCTGTTCATGTTCGTTCATTTAACTAATCGAACGAAATTTCTTGTTCATGTTCGTTCGTTTATTAAACGAACGAACATAAACGAACTTCCCGCCGAACGGTTCACGAACTGTTCGCTGAACGTTCGGTTCGTTTACAGCATGGACCATAACTAGAACAACCTATCATCCGGACACAGTTTTTATGTCATGATAATAAAAAAGTATATATGGACTGGAGTGAAATAAACCAAGATGCTTGTTCGCGATCTCATCGTAAAACCCTAAATTTCACACAACCTTGAGAACAATTTAATTCATGACAGACGAAAAGATACAGCAGATATATCATGAAAGGCAAAAGCTACAGTTTTGCCTTTTACACGCTCTCAATAACCTTTTCCAGGTTTTATATTCGTTTATCATCTGTATTCATTGTTCAAACCCCTTGATTAACACGTAACTGTATGTCCCTAATTGGATATTGTTTTCATTTGATTACATGAAATCCTTAGAAGACTATACTAATAACAGTGAAATTAGATCAAATCTTAGTTAATTTTATATTAAATTAATCACTTCATATGTTTCAAACTGTATTAGGTTCCAGACTTTAGAGATTTTGGGCAATTTTTGTAACATTAATTTACATTTTTGTTGGGATTACATAAATTTGTTAAGATGACTGTGCTCATTGTTGTAAAAATTGGGATTAATCGGTAATCGGTAGTCTACCGATTTGATTTCCCCTAATCGGACCAAAACAAGGCGATCCAGATGGGTCCTAATCGGCGCAAACCGGTCCCTCGTTTTTAACCTGTTAACCTGAGTTTCTGACCCAATGGATTCATGAACTAATATGTTAATGTTTGAATTTTCAAGTACTTGATTTGTTATGTTTTGGATTTTAGGTTTAATTGTTTATCTATTCATAACTATGTGTGTGTATCTATATACATAAGTTTAAAAATTTGCATATTAAAATTCCGATCCGATTATACGCTAGTCGGTACCCACTGCCCGACTAGCGTCTAGCGAATTTTACAACACTGGCTGTTTGGCAACATCTGAATGGTTAAGTGTTGAACCAGTAAGAGGTCTGAACCATTAAGTGCTGAACCAGTAAGAGGTCTGAACCATTAAGAGTCTGTATAATGCTTAACCGTTCAGAGGCAAATGTCTGACCAATTCAGATTAGAGGTCTTAATCATTCAGACTCTGTATAAATCTTAACCATTCAGAGGCAAATGTCTGAACCATTCAGACACCTGCTCGTGAAACAAACATTCTGAACCATTAAGTGCTGAACCAGTAAGAGATCTGAACCATGAAGAGCCTCATTAAGAGGTAAATAAACAGCCCCTCGACTCTACTAACAACAGTCAACAGTGAAATTAGATCAGAACATACCGTTTGGAATAAGAAGATTATGAAATCTCAGTTATATTTGTTTCATTAATCACTCTGTGCATCAATGCATCCCAAAATTTGGTACATATTCATAGTAATTTCATGGTTTCATTTATAAAATTTCAGTTAATTTTGTTAATTAATCGCTCTACAGTGATGCATATGTTTCAAATTGTATTTAAGTTTCCGTCTTTATGCAATTTCGGTAAAATTAATTTCATTTTTTATTGTGATTCAGGAGAAGGATGCATTTACACGAAAAGATTTGGACGATATAGCTGAAAAACTTGTTCTTGACGATCCATACAAAGGAAACTGGACACCGCTCCGGGTCATCTTCAAGCCTCATCATAATTCACTAACAGGTAATTACGATATAAACGTGTTAATCACTGCAGTAGAAGGAAAGGGAAAGAAGGTGGTATGGCATGATCGGCGTAACAAAGCTTCTTCCATTAATCTCGATGAATCTGAAAGTAGGTTAACAGGAATTGTGTTAAATGTTCCTGTTAAAAGATACGGTGGGATTTGGAAAAGCAGACATTGGGTTTGTTTGAGAAAGGTTAATGGCGTTTGGTATAATTTGGATAGTGATTTTGCGTCTCCGTACTCGTTTCAAAGTGTTGAAGAATTAAGGGATTTTTTGGATGCTGCGATTGATGGCGGTACTGAAATACTGCTTGTAAAGGATGATGAGTAGTTACAAACTTTGTATATATTCGCTTGTTAACCTTACTTTTCGAGTCAAGGTAACACTTGTTGCTTGAAGCAACTTGAAGTTTGATCATGCTATGAAAACATGTTTAGGTAAACGATTATGTCGAGTGATCCTGTATGTATTCCCGATATTTGGATAGAATGCTTTAAGAAGCCATGAACATCCACGAGAAACTCGATGGTATCTCTAGTGAGGTATATTCTGACTTTTTCAGGTCTTAGCTTCCTTGAGGTTGAAATTATGTATTAGAGAACTTAAAGTTAACAGAAGAAATGCAGGTTAATATACAGAGAACTCTTTTTTGCAAATTTGGAACTCAAAAGTCTCAAAATTTTGGCTTTTGAAGAGACTCTAGTGATAGGAGAGAAACTTGAAAGAACTGCAAGTTTTGATGTTAATTTCGAGAGCCAATTAATCTTTCAATTTTGGCTTTCAAGAGCCAATTAATCTTTCAAAATTTTGGCTTTTGAAGAGACTCTATCGGGTCTTCGGGTGGGCGGGTTTTTTCTGGAACTGGATCGAAATTTGACCGTTATGGAGGAGGAGATGCATTTACTTGATTAAGGACATTCCAGGATGCCTATCCGATGATTTAGTTGGCCGTTCAAAAAAAATTAATCTTTCAATTTCTATTTTATTTTAATTTAATGTTATTGCTGTTTTATATTAGTTTCATTGTATTATGTGTGTTTGATGAAATGGTACCAACCATAGTGATCTTTTATTGATTGTTATTTTATGTTATTTTTTATCCACCATTTTTTGTTATTATTATACATCTAAATTAATTTATTTGAGGTATTGAGTGTGAGGATTACCTTGGTTCTTCTCTCGCAACAATCAACCTCTTTAACTTTTTTGGCGTGAATGGTGTGGTTCACATGCGAATCCAATGTGGTTCAGCGTTACAATGGATTCTTTACTCCATCTCCGTAATTAATTTTTTTTTTTAAATAAAACTTCATTAAACAAACAAACCTCCGATCCAAACGGGCAAAAGGTCAATACAATCTCCGTAATTAATTAATTACACAAAAAATACACTCTTTTATTTCTCCTTTTTAATTAAATAATATTTTTATTATAACAATGCTTCTTCTATATCATCATACTCAGTAAACTAAGCTATTGCTAATTACGGTTATTTATTTATTTATTTATTTGCCTAAAAATCATTGTGATTTAGTTTATTTGTCATTTTAGTTCACTTGTCTAACATTTTACAAACTAAGTTAAGCTATAGGGTATAGAATGAAGCCCATAGGAGCTCCATTGTGTTACCTCAGAGCCACGTATATGTCTCCTCATTCAACACTAACTAATAGCGTCCTCTATTAACAAACAAGAGAGGCGATACCCCCCATTAACCAATAGCGCCCCCTTTTTATTACGAATAAATTGATGTGGCCCCACATAACTTCCCTTATTCCTCGTTATTGCGTTGGAGAGCACTCAATAGCGCCAATGATATGGTGCGGAGGGCACTATTCATTGAAAAAATTGCTGAGATGAAGGGCAATCACGCCCCATAATCTGTAGCCTTAGTGAATGATATGAACCGTCCATGTAATTTGAAATACCTAGGAACCAAACATGCAACCGGTAAGCCATAAAAACCATTTGTCTAACTAACTATCTAACTCTATATATGAGAAATATTAAGATTAGGGGGTAGGGGTGGTCATCACTTGTACAAATTCCATCATTCATAATATCCAATCGAGTCCCGTCATGTCATCAACCATTATTCCATCACTCACAATCTTTTTTAGTGGAAATGATCATCACTCACCACCACACCCAACAATTTCCCTCACAACAATCAAAACAATAACGCGTTAAAAATATAGGGGGAAGTTCTTGTACAAATAATCTTAACATACTAAACATACAAATTGAAGGAAAAGTCAAAAAGACAAGGTGACATTTTTGTAATTATCAATAACTATCAAAGTTACTCTACAAATGTATCTAAAAAACCTAACCCCCCCCCCCCCCCACACCCCCAAAAACCTAAAAAAAATCACTTGTACAAATTCCATCATTCACAACATCCAATCAAGTCCCGTCATGTCATAAACCATTATTCCATCACTCACAATCTTTTTTAGTGGAAATGATCATCACTCACCACCACACCCAACAATTTCCCTCACAACAATCAAAACAATAACGCGTTAATAACGCGTTAAAAATATAGGGGAAAGTTCTTGTACAAATAATCTTAACATACTAAACATACAAATTGAAGGAAAAGGCAAAAAGACAAGGTGACATTTTTTTAATTATCAATAACTATCAAAGTTACTCTACAAATGTATCTAAAAAACTTAAAAAAAACCTAACCCCCCCCCCCCCCCCCCCCACAAGCTAAAATGCTAAAAACTAAACCCCCAAAAAACCTAAAAAAAATAAAAAAGACACACAAAATATTTTTTTAATATATTTTTTTTAATATTTTTTATAAAAAAATCGTTACTTTTAGTAGCAAAAAAAAATTCTTTTTTTAACAAAATGTAGCGATTTTTTTTATAAAAAATATTAAGTTTTTTTTTTGTGTTTTTTAGGTATTTTTGGTTGGGTTCACATTTGTATAGTAACTTTGATAGTTGGTGGTAATTACAAAAATACCACCTTGTCTTTTTGACTTTTACTTCAATTTGTATGTTTAGTAGATTAAGTTTATTTGTATTTGATCTTTTGCCTAAAAATATAACGCGTTTTATTATTGACGCGTGATCGTTTTTACCGGCGGTGGTGTTTTGTACAAGTCCATGCGTGATATATATTTATCACGGACAAAATTGTTGCCACCTCGGGTGGCCTTAGAAAGAGCGTATAGTCATAAACCAGTTCAACAGTCCTCAAAGAGATATTAGGATAGTAAATGACGCATTACACAATCAAAAGATTAAGAATTTAAAATTCAAATTTTGCAATATAATATATTTTAAAGTTTAACAAAAATATATATTTATTTTATAAAATATAAGAAAATCACGTAAATAGATTTATTTGAAAATAAATTCAGAAAAAGAAAAAAATATCACCTCAAATTATTGAAGAAAAGAAAAGAAAAGAAAAAAATATTATTATATATGTAGAGTAAGGGTGGAGATACAATAGGAAGTTAATTTGGCTAGGAAGGCTAGGAAGTGATCTTGACCATCCATTTAGTTAATCAAGGGCTAAGATTAAATCAGGGAAATTGAAAAGAAGAAAAGAGGCGCGTGAGTTTGTTTAGGGGCATTCTAGTCAATCTAAGCCAATAGTTTCTATCTCCTCCAATTCCCCCCCCCCCATTTTTTAAACGTTAATAACTCTTTCATACGACATTTTTTTTTATAAAAATTGCACCAAAAAAACGAGCGTTTTTTTATCTTTAAAACGAGTATACTATTGCTATATTTAAAAAAAAAAAATTTAAAACCCAGTTGCGTAAAACGCAATAGAAAAACCCCCAGTTACGTAAAACGCAATGAAAAAAAAAACCTAAAAAATGACATTTTTCTAAAACGCAATGCACCAAAAACACAAATAAATGACTTATTTGTAAAACGCAATGCACCAAAAACACAAAGAAATGTCTTATTTGTAAAACGCAATGGCCAGAAAACACTTAAAATGTCTGTTTTCTAAAACGCAATGGACTGAAAACACATAAAAAAGTGTTTTACCTAAAACGCAATGCACAAAAAACACAAAAAAATGTCTTATTTGTAAAACGCAATGGCCAGAAAACACTTAAAAATGACTCATTCTAAAACGCAATTGCCTAAAAAACAAAAGTGTTCTCTGTAAAACGCAATGGACTGAAAACACCTAAAAAAGTGTTTTACCTAAAACGCAATGCACCAAAAACACTTCAAGAATGTGTTTTTCTAAAACGCAATGGCCAGAAAACACTATAGAAAGTGAATTGTCTGTGCTGTGAACTGTCTGGACCAATGCAGTTTCCAGCTCAACCCCAGCCAGGGGCTGCCGCCCCTGGGACTCCGCTACCAGGGGCGCTGCCCCCGGACCCCCGCCAAGATCGTAAAACGCAATGACTAAATCAAAAACCCATATCGTAAAAATGAAATTAAAGAATTTCTTACATGGATCGAGTGTGATTTCTTCAACAATTGACGATTTTTGAATGATTGAAACACTTATCAGTGCTCGAATCGAACGGATCGAGTGATTATCTTCAAAATCACCGGAAAAAACGAGATTTTGTATGAAATTAAACTGGGTTTTCTTCAAAAAAGCTGAAGAACACGTTGATCGGGTGTTTGAATCATTGATTGGTGATGAAAATCGCAATATAATGTAGTGATTATTGAGATAGAAAGTGAAGAAATGGTTGAAGATGGTGGGTTTTGAAAATGGTGGGTTTTGAAGTTACTGAGTTTTGAAAAGGAAGAAGAAAATGGTTGGATTGACTAAAATACCCTTTTTCTTTATTTTAAATGTTGCCACATGTGCTAATCCTATTGCTTCCTAGACTTCCTAGCCAAAATAAACTTCCTATTTGATCTTTTCCCATTAGAGTAATACTACTAAAAAGAAACTTGAATTTGTTAACCTGGCCATTGGCCAGCGTATGATAATTCTTCTCATCTCTTCTTCAAGTCAAGACCCTCGTAATTCTCCCTCTTATGGCGTCAAATCATAAGCCAATTTGAACCCACCCTTGAACTGCTCATCTTCCTTCCTTGCATTTCACTGCAATTATCAGGTCAGCTAGTTTTACGATCCTTTTTATTATATCTTTTTTTTTTTATACTGCGGTTGACTTCAAGTCTTCTGCCTCCCTATTTCTTGTTTATTCATGTTTTTAGTTTATAATCTGAAAATAAACACTTTCTAGTTGATTCCAATCATCTATGTTCGATTATTACTGTCCATTTTGGTTTTTATGCTTCACAAGAATTAATATATCAATCACTGTTTGTGTTTAGTATTAGAATTAGACGTTTTTGTTGTTTAATTCGCTTACATGACACTATAGTGACTTAGGGCTTAAACGAGCTTGAGCTAGAGCCCGAGCCTAAATATAAGCTTGTTTGGTAAACAAGCTCTAGCTTCACTTATCGAGCTCGAGACGAACCTATTATTTATATACTTTTTATTAGAAATATTAAATACAGATTTATATAATAATTATTGTTATTTACAAAATAAACTAACTATATATATCATGTTTATATATAAATTTATAAAAAAAAATAATTGATGTAAATTAACCAATAAATAATATACGAGCCGAGCCCGAGCAAGGCTCGAGCTAGAAAAACTACCCACAAGCCGAGCTCTAGCCCTAGAAACAAAGCTCGAACCAAACCGAGCTCGAGCTCTCATAAGCTATGCAGTTAATATCGGTGATAGCGGTCCTCTAGTAAAATATCGGTGTCATATATCGGTATCGATATTATCGGCGATATTGACCAATATATCACCGATATATCACTGAATTATTAGTTTTAAATCGCTATATATATAAATTCTGCATGATATTAAAATTACCGATATCCCACCGGTATCTCACCGAGATAACCTATATCTCAAACATCGGTCCTTGACCGATATCTGATATTTTACCACATTTTATATAGCTCATAAGATAAACGAGCTGGAGCTTAGTCGAGCCCGGGTTCGGCTCGGCTCGTTTGCACACACCCTAGATATCCTCAAAATCAAAACACATTTGGATAGATAAAGATTTGATCATGTTTTGTTGTATCTCACTTTTGTAACCTGAATCCATTGTTCAAATTTGCATTTTTATTGTGTTAATCAACAAAGAATACACTTTTATAGACTACAAAGAAGCTGGGCCATTTATGCTAAAAAATGGGACTATAATTTTGACCCGAAACAAATTTGACTAAAATTTTGCTTCTTAGGTCCTTGTTGTTATTAGCCTCATGAGAGGATCAGGCAATGAGGGTATTAGGCTGAGCCAACCAGCAATGCTGAAGAATATACAATGATTCCAATTATACCAAATTTGTAGCATTTAGTTGCAATAAATCGTATTGCAATGGAAGCAATTACAAGCGCTTCTTCAATGGCAGCTGCAGAGTTGATCTCTCAAACTATAGAGTTATTTACTGAAGCAGCCACCGAAGCCAAGAATGCTATCGTAGAGAAGGAGAGTTTTTCAGAATTTTCATTATATTTGGACAGAATCGTTCCGCTTTTAAAAGAATTAAACAAAAAAGAAACTATTAATGCCGATACAACTTTTGTTGAGATCTTGAATCAACAAGTCAGACTTGGTAAACAACTGGTTACGGAATGCAATCAAAAGAACAGAATTTACAGGTTGATGAACAGCCGGTCGATCACCAGACGAATAGGGGAAATCACACGAGAAATTAGCCGGGCGTTAAGTTTGATTCCGTTTTCCCAATTGGGAGTTTCGGCAAGCATGAAACAGGATCTTGGTCAACTATGTGATGTTATGCAGTCTGTAGAGTTCAAAACAGCTGTAGCGGATGAAGCGATTTTGAAGAAAATAGAGTCGGGAATTCACGAAAGGAATGCAGATAGCTCATATGCCAACAATTTACTGGTTTCCATTGCGCAAGCTCTTGGAATATCGACTGAACGATCTTCATTAAGGAAAGAATTGGAAGATTTTAAGAATGAGATAGAAGATGCAAAGTTGAGGAAAGATCAAGCCGAAGCAATTCAAATGGATCAAATAATTGCGTTACTAGAACGAGCCGATGCTACGTCTTCTCCTGAAGAAAAAGAAAAAAAGTATTTGACTAAACGGACTTCATTAGGAAGTCAACCGTTAGAACCACTTCAATCGTTCTACTGCCCGATTACCCGCGAAGTTATGGTGGACCCCGTTGAAACGGCTTCTGGTCACACGTTTGAACGAGCTGCCATTGAGAAATGGTTGGCTGATGGGAGTAACTTCTGTCCATTAACCATGACTCCTTTGGATAAATCATCGTTACGGCCTAATAAGACGTTAAAGCAATCGATTGAGGAATGGAAGGATCGAAACACCATGATCACAATTGCTTTGATAAAACCTAAACTCTCAAAGCCATTAGCGGAAAATGAGGAAGACGTGATTTGCTATCTCGACGAGTTGCAAAGTTTATGTGAAGAAAGAGGTGTTCACCGGGAATGGATAGTTTTGGAGAATTACATTCCTACCCTTGTGGGATTACTCGGTGGTAAAAGCCAAGAGATAAGGACTCGTACACTCGTCTTACTTTGCATTTTAGCAAAGGATAGTGATGATGCGAAGGTACTTATACTTCGACTTTCATAACTTGAAATGATATAATGCAACCTTTACATCATTTGGTCAGTTGTTGAAGGTTGTCTACTTTAAATCAAGAGTAAAACGCCATTGTCATTTTTGTGATTTTCGTCCAAAGGTTTGCTTTCCCGCATCTGGATCCATAAGATTTGAAATCTTGCCATTTTCATCTGACTCGTTAACTCCATCGATTTTTCTCCGTTAAATGGGGGCATTTCTGTCTTTCTAGATATTTCTTTTATTAAATTAGAAAACACTACAAGAAATAAAGTTATAACTCTGTTGACTTTCTCTCAACCCAAACCCTTTAATCATCACAAAAACTGTCTAAAAAGACGAAAATACCCATGACTTAACGTTAAAAATGGACGGAGTTAACGAGTCGGACGAAAATGACAAGATTCTAAACCTTTAGGATCCAGATGCTGAAAAACAAACGTTTGGACAAAAGTCGCAAAAGTAGCCAAAACTCAGTGACAAAACTCAGCGACAAATATGGCATTTACTCTTAAATCACTAACTTTGATACTTTGATGGTTTTTCTGGCCCATTAGGTTTTGTAGCTTAAAACAGAAACTGGTCCAAAGTTTTTGTTGCTCTGTATCTTTTTTATTTATTAATTTTTCTCATACTCAAAGCTTAATGTAGGATAGGATTGCAAAAGTCAATGGTGCAGTTGAATCTATAGTGCGGTCTCTTGGGCGTAAAATTTATGAAGGAAAACTGGCGGTTGAATTATTATTTGAATTATCGCAAAATGAGACGTTAAAAAATCACATCGGGATGGTTCAGGGATGCATACTACTTTTAGTGACGATGTCCAACAACGATGATACTCAAGCCGCCACACGGGCACATGAACTTTTGGCCCAACTTTCCTTCTCTGATCAAAATGTCATCCAGATGGCAAAAGCTAATTATTTCACGCATCTGCTGCATCGACTATCTTCAGGTAATTTTTGTAAATAATAAACTAATATAATTATATATCTGACCTGTTTTGACCGGTACTGAAAATGATCTGTTTTGATGGCAGGATCAGAAGAAGTGAAGATGTGCATGGTGACAACATTGGCAGAAATGGAATTAACCGATCACTACAAATCTTCTTTATTTGAAAACGGTGCACTCGATTCACTTCTTCACTTAATCTCACACGGAAACACTAGAATGAAAGAAACAGCAGCTAAAGCAATTAGGAGCCTCTCAACCTTACCTAAAAACAGCATACAGATGATAAAAAACGGCTCAGTCAACTCGTTGGTCAATCTTCTCTACAGTCACACATCATCACACTATTTACAGGATGAGCTGGCAGCCATAGTCATGCATCTTGCCACGTCAACCATGTCACAGAATTACAATGAGTTACCTGTTTCATTATTTGAATCCGATGGAGATATCGATAGCCTTTTTTCTTTTACCGGTTGTTCAAGACCTTTGGTTCAAGAAAGTTTACTTCATTCTTTTTATGCCATGTGTCATTCGCCTTTAGCTACTACTGTCAAAACAACGTTGAGACAGGTAACATCTTCTTTCCAATAACTAAAATAGATAGTGGTTGATTTATAGTAGGATTTCTTACTTTTTGTTACATGATGTTTCAGAGACCGGAAAACATACAATTGTTGGTGGATTTGTGTAAAAACGAAAACCGGAAAGTGAGAGCAAATGCTGTTAAGTTATTCTGTTGTTTAACTGAAGATGGTGACGACAAAGAGATTATAGACCGCATGGGTCTGCAATCAATCGAGACATTAATAAAAATAATAAAATCTCCCCTTGATGAAGAAGAGATTGCTTCTGCAATGGGTGTACTTTCAAACCTGACTCAGTCATCTCAACTCACCGAGTCACTATTAAAAGCAGAAGGACTTCACGTTATTTCCTCGTGTCTTCGTGACGTAATGCAAAACCGGCCCCACAAGAAACAGTTAATAGAGAACATAGCCGGTTCGCTTTGTCATTTTACCATCCCTACAAACCAGAGTTCACAGAAGAAAGTAGCTGAGACAGGTGTCATTCCATTATTGGTCCAGTTGTTAGAGGTAGGAACAAGTTTGACCAAAAGAAAAGCATCCATCTCTCTCGGCCAACTTTCTAAAAGTTCATTTGAGTTAAGTCACGCAATCCCGAGAAGGGGATTATTCAAATGCTTCTCGCCTCAATCGGAATCAGTGTGCCCTGTTCATCAAGGAATCTGTACGGTTGAAACGTCGTTTTGTTTAGTGGAAGCCGATGCAGTTTCACCGTTAGTGAGACTTTTAAGAGATTCTGATTTGAATGTTTCTGAAGCTTCTTTAGATGCATTGTTGACTTTAATTGAAGCTGAAAGACTGCCATACGGGTCTAAAGTTCTTGCTGAAGCTGACGCCTTACATCCGATTATAAAATTACTAAACTGCCCTTCTTCGAGTTTGCAGGAAAAAGTATTGAATGCGTTAGAGAGAATATTCCGTTTGTTGGATATGAAGCAAAAATATGGGCATCTGGCACAGACGGCTTTAGTTGACTTGACCCAACGGGGAAACAACGTAACAAAATCTTTAGCAGCGCGGATTCTTGGTCAGTTAAATGTGCTTCATGATCAATCGTCTTATTTTTAGGAGCTTTTAAAGGTGAAATCGATGATTGATAGAATGATAGGTAAAATTTTTGTTATGGTTTGTAATTTGTATCCTCATCAGTTGGTAGATAGATAATCTGCTGATCTATTCTTTTTGTAACTTATTTTGTGCACAACTTTTGTATATCACTATATGAATAATGACAATACATGTATACACAGTTTAAATTTAAGTTTTGGTGTGACATCCAAAATTTTCTCTTCCTTATGGAGTTTCATAAGAATTGAAACCGAATTACCAACATCACGACCAGGGCCGTTCCTACGTTTTCGGAGACCCTAAGCGAACTATGAAATAGAGGCCCTTTTTCAAAATTATCTTTTTCAACATATTTAGTAACAAAACCCTTCTCCATATTGCAAACTCAAATGATATCTCTAATATCGCCGCTTTCATTTTTAACGCCACTAATTTCGAGGATTAATTCATCAATCTCTCTCTACACGCACGGACTTTGAAGTTTCACGTATATGCCAGCCGCTAGGTTATCAGGTATAAGGAAATTGGGCCAAGTCTGCGAAAATGGGCCTAATATAAAGAGAATCTATTGAAAAATTGGTGGCCCTTCAATTTTGGTGGCCCTAGACCCAGGCCTAGGGTCTAAAGCTTGTTGGGCCGGCCCTGATCACGACAATACTCAATAAGGATCCCACGTAGAGGAGTTCTCAGGTTTGAGTTTGGTTTCCACTGGTTTTCTGGTATAATATCTTGAAGGCTACCTACCTAGCACAAGCTGCGATTTTAACTGATCGCATTGGTTTAGCAGGGTATTGGTGGTGTCCTGTGACCCAAAAAAAAAAAAAAAAAAATTACTTGAGGGAACACGTGTTAAAGGTCTAAGGGTTGGTTAAATCCTTACCGATAAAACATGGCTTAACACTCTTTGTATATATCTTGATTAAGCTTCTTTATGTGGTGTTATTATGTTTTAGAAAGAAGAAAATTGCTAGTTACTTTGCATTCCCTCCAATCAACAACTAACATTCAATCTATTAGTTGAGTTGTTTATACAATGTTACACAACAGGCCCCTCATGAGTTGCATAGCACCTATGACCTTAAAGCAACTACATAAATGTAGTCATTAAATCCAGTAAGTTGTTTATTACAGATCTATCAGTCCAAATTTTGATTTTGCTAACAAATTCTGTGATATTGTCTTAGAAAATGTTGCAAGTTAATTAGGCCATGTGTAGTGGGTTGGCGCCCACTACACATCACCCTGCCACCTCACCATTATGGGTGTTAATCCATTACGCTCTGTTAACGAGGGGCGCCAATGGAGGGTTTCGCCAACCCAATAACCGCCGCCAAGCCCTTGAGAGATGGGGTCCACCCCGTTTTGATCAATCATGTCTTTTTTATTTTTCTTTTATTTTGTATATTTAGTTAAACCACTACACATACGCATAGTCTTTGAGAGATGGGGACTAGTCGGCGATTAATCACTAGTTAGCTTGTTACTGATTAATTTTTCTTTAATCGGTAGTCGGCCCTAGTCAGCCGGCCAAAAATCGGCGATTCCGGCCAAACCCTGTAAATTCCGGTCATAACCTCTAAATTCCGGCTAATTTTCAATCAAAACATGTAGATTCCTACGATTAATCTTATATACTTAAAAAAATGGGTCGAGGAAGGGTTAAAACATGTCTACTTAGAATATTTACCTATAAAAATGTGTGTATAACTGTATATATATATAACTGAAAATTACATATAAAAATCTCAATCCGGTTAATCACGATTAATCGCTAGTCGGTACCCTACCAGCCGACTAGCGCCTAGCAAATTTTACAACCATGATATTTAGCTATTGCTTAAATGCCCGCGTAACAGTGACGTGACGGTGATGTGACAGTGGTCTAGTTATTCCACTCGACATAGCCTGCAACGTTTATGAGGCTCCAAGAAATCTGAACTAAGTTTATATTAACAGCCCATAATACATATCAATAGGTAGTTATAATTAACATTAATAAAAAGATATGAACAGATTAATATTAATAATTTATTGAACATAAAAAAAAAACCATTGATCAGTTAACTGCAGGTGATGAAGTAGAAACTTTCTTGATCTCATCATCAATGGCTTTCTCCAGCCACATCTCTGCATCTTCCATCATTTCTGGACTGAGTCTAACCATGAGAATGCAAAACTCGGTTTCGTTCAAGAACCCGTCGCCATCAAGGTCTCCTTCCATGACCATATCTTCTGAGTCTTCCTTGCTCATGCCTTCCATTCCAAGAAATCTTGAATTCTTTCTCAAACTTTCCGGGGTGATCAGGCCGAGCTTCTCGTCTGCCAGCAGGCGGAAACCACCGCAGAGCTCCTCCATGAAGGTGGTTAGTTGTAGCTTCTCAGCCATCACAGGAAGTAAGTCTTGGTAGCCTTTGTTTTCCATTGGTGTTTTAGTGGTTGGGGTTGGAAGAAATGTTAATAGACTTTGTGTATTTATAGGAATGGAAAGTTTATAAAGTGTGGATGTCAAGACAACTTGTCTATTGGGTTGGGACTAAGAAATTGAAGGTATGGTTTTTTTGACTGTAAATTATGTTACAAAATTGTGGTGACTTTTTCATAAGTTTAGAAATAAACAAGCAGTCAAGAAATTATATGTTTTAGTGTGAAATCAAGATGGCGTTAGTTTTAAAATACCCATTTTGAAACATATTCTATGATGGTGTTGTAAGATTAAATATATTATTAATGTAATATTTAATCTTTTAGCCTTTATAATCATTTATATTATATTAGATCAAAATATATTAATAACCTATTAATAATTAGTTGGTAATTGTTGATGGACCATATTACCCTTATTAACTAATTAGGTTTCCTCTTGGGTGTATAAATAAGGAGCTTATTAGAGAGTTAAAGGGTTAGACAATTATACAATACACACAACCCTCATAACATCAATTTTCGTCTCTCTCTCCATAACCGAAATCAACCCTACTTTCGGTTTCATCACCATCATCACCTTACACCCTAAGGAGGAACCGGATCATCCTGACAAGTATGTCGAACTCAATGGCTGGATCTCTGACTGGATTCTCCACTGCTTTGAATACTATAACAGGTATGTTATTCATGTTTTCCATTAAGTTTAAACATAACTGATCAACATGTGGTATCAGAGCATATGTTGATAAATCAGTTCTGTTTTCGTATCCATTATTCTGGGATCATTATAAGGAAAACAGAAATTTTAAAGCCTTCATATCATGGCTGTTTTCGTTTTTTTTAAATGTGCCGAAATCACTGTTTTCGGAAGAAGTTGATTAATATATTGATTCGAAATCATAATTGGTAAAACTAATATCCGAAATCTGTTAATAAAAGTATAAAAATTAAGGTTTCGGATCCCAGATTATGTTTTAATTTTTTAGGGTTCATCATTATGTTCTAAGAAAACTCGAAAATTCCATAAATTTTGGAATATAATTTGGATTAGTGGGTGTTTTTTCATGATTTTGATCTTAATTTTATCTATTAAAATTTCGAAAACTGTTAATAAATTTCAGTTATTATTTTCGAAATATTTGATAAGTTTAGATCATAAATAAAATAGGAAACACTATCCCACAATCCCTTAAATTTCGAGTTTTAGTTATTATCACAAGAAACAGCTAATAACAGTGGGTTTCGAAATCATAATCGCACAAGTCCCTTAACAGTCGCACAAGATCAGATCACAAAAAAAAAAAAAAAATGATGATCTGATCGCACAAGGGAAATCGCACAAGATTTGTGGATCGCACAAGATTTGTGGATCGCACAAGACTTGTGGATCGCACAAGGCATTACTGATCACACAAGTTATTGGGCCTTACTGATCGCACAAATTATTGGGCCTCACTGATCGCACAAGTCATTATTGATCGCACAAGTCCTTACTGATCGCACAAATTTGTTTTGGGCCTTATTGATCGCACAAGACTTGGGCCTTATTGATCGCACAAGACTTGGGCATTACTGATCGCACAAGATTTGAAACCTTATTAAATACTTGGTTTTGTTAACACTTACTTAACTAATCAGAATCAGATAATTTTTACAAAACCAAAATAGCTTAACTTGAATGAGCTTCTGATGTATTAATTCTGGCCAAAGCTGATTTAATACATCTATTTATTGTTCAAGTATTATAAAAGCTATGTTAAGTATGCATTACAAACGTGAAATGTCTTAATTCTGGCCAAAGCTGATTTAATTCATTTATGTTTAGCATGCTTGACAAGTGCATAACTAAAGTGATTGTCTCATTTCTGGCCAAAGCTGATTTGTCACAATTACTTTGCACACATATTTAAATGATTACACTTCTGGCCAAAGCTGATTTGTCTTCGTTTAAATAGAATTTTACTAAGTCTATTATTTTGATGTTAGTAATAGACATTATCACAGCTTCATAATTAAAATGGTCATTATTTATGCCTGCCTTAGTATAACATGCCCTTAGATCACATTAAGACTTCTTTCTTAGTATCATAATTCGCTCATCTTATTTCCACTATCAGCACCCAATCAGGGGATTCCACCTTTGACTGGTGATAACTTTGCTGCATGGAAGGATGCTCTCATGCTTACGCTTGGGCTGCTGGACTTTGATTATGCTCTAAGAGAGAATAAGCCAGCGGACCTTACTGCTACAAGTACTGCTGCTGAGCAGTTACTTCATGATAAGTGGACTAGGTGTAACCGCATGTCTCTCATGTTCATGAAGCAGTCCATTCATAACTCAATCAGAGGAGCTATTCCTGATTCTGAAGATGCTAAAACCTACTTGGCTTCTGTGGAGGATCAATTCAAGGGAACATCAAAAGCACACGCTAGCACTCTTATCCTCAAGCTGGTGACGACTAAGTATGATGGGAGGAGCGGCATTCGCGAACACATCATGATGATGCATGACATGGCCAATAAGTTGAAGGGCCTAGAGATGGAGATCAGTGATGGTTTTCTTGTTCACTTCATCATCACTTCGCTTCCTTCGTCCTATGAAGCATTCAAGATCAATTACAACACTCAGAAGGACAAATGGACGATGAGTGAGCTGATTGCTATGTGCGTGCAGGAGGAAGAGCGTATGAAGATGGATCGCACTACTGATGTTGCTAACTTCACCACCTCCAGCTCTAAGAAGAGGAAGAACACTTATCAAAGAAAGGATGCTTCTAAGGTCCAAAAGCCAAATCCAAATCCTCATACAAGTGCACCTTCCAGCTCTAAGAACTCCTTAGGCAAACCCTACTGCAAGTTCTGTAAGAAAACAGGACATAAGCAAAAGGAATGCCCTGACTTCAAGGAGTGGCTGGCTAAGAAAGGTAACGATTTTTTCATGATACTTGAGTCCTTTAATTTAAATGTTCCTGCTAATTCTTGGTGGTTTGATTCTGGTTCTATGGTTCATGTTACCAATTCACTTCAGGGATTCCTTACAATCCGGAAGCTGGGAAGAAACCAAAGAACACTTAAAGTTGGAGATGATCGAGAATTAGAAGTGAAGGCCATAGGAACATTACAATTATTTTTGAAAACTGGTTTATGTATTAAACTTTATGATACCTTATATGTTCCTGAGGTAACTCGGAACCTTGTATCAGGACCAAAGTTAGACATGGACGGTTTTTTTGTTTCCCATGGTCATCGCAAACTCTCTATTCTCTATGATTCCGTTGTTTATGGTACTGGCATTCTGGATGGTGGTCTCTATAGATTAGAACTAGATGATAATTTTTCCAAATCTTTGTTGTCATATAATATTAATGAATCACTCACAAAGATGAAACGGGTTCGAGACTTAGAGACTTCATCTATGTTGTGGCATCAACGTTTAGGCCACATCTCAAGAGAACGATTAAATCGTCTCGTAAAGGATGAAGTCTTACCTCCTCTCGATTTTACTGATTTTGGAACATGTGTCAAATGTCTTAAAGGCAAAATGACATTAGCGAATAAGAAAGGTGCCACTAGGAGTTCTAATTTATTAGAACTCATTCACACTGACATTAGTGGTCCTTATCAAATCGCTGGTATAACAGGACATACTTCATTTATCACTTTCATTGATGATTATTCTCGTTACATGTACTTGTATCTTATAAAGGAAAAGTCTGAATCTCTAACAACTTTTAAAGATTATAAAGCTGAAGTTGAGAAGCAATTAGATCGTCAGATTAAAGTTGTGAGATCAGATAGAGGCGGTGAATATTATGGAAGACATACTGATGTGGGTCAAGCTACTGGTCCATTTTATGAGTTTTGTAAGGGCCAGGGGATTGTGAACTAATACACCATGCCTGGTACACCTCAGCAGAACGGTGTAGCTGAACGAAGAAATCGTACCCTTATGAACATGGTGCGCAGTATGTTAGCCAACACTAATTTACCATTATTCCTCTGGACTGAAGCGTTAAAAGCAGCTGTTCATATACTCAATAGAGTTCCTTCTAAGTCTGTCCCTAAAACTCCTTATGAACTTTGGACAGGAAGGAAACCGAGTCTTAAATATATGAAAGTATGGGGCTGCATTGCTGAAGCAAAACTTTACAATCCTTTCCTAAGGAAACTTGACCCTAAAACAGTTACCTGCTTCTTTATCGGGTATCCTGATCATTCGAAGGGTTATCGTTTCTATTGTCCTTCCCATGTCACCCGTATTGTTGAAACCAAGCGTGCTGCGTTCCTAGAGGATTTCAAGGTCAGTGGGAGCAGTACTAACCCTTATGAAGAATTGCAAGAAGTACAAGACGCGGGGGGGGGGGGGGGGGAGAGACTCGTCGCTTATCATTACTCCGTTTACTCCTCTTGTACCCCATGCAACAACTATACCTGAAGCCACTGCACAAACTCCATCTCCACAATCAGAACCCATTATACCTCATAACGAAGGCACATCAAACGCTCAAAACCAAGACAACGCTGAACCCGATAATCAACTCAGGAGGTCATCTAGGCAAAGAAGGCCTACTAATTGGGATGATTATGTTACCTACCTGACTGAAATGGATGCTGGAAAGCTCAATGATCCTGTCTCTTATAACGAAGCCATTAGCAGTGATCAGTCTTCTGAATGGAATAAAGCAATGATTGATGAGCTTGAATCCATGAAGAAAAATGACGTTTGGGATTTAGTCGAATTACCCAATGGTGCCAAACCTGTAGGTTGTAAATGGGTGTTCAAAACAAAACTGGATCCGAATGGGAACGTTGAATGCTACAAAGCGAGATTGGTTGCAAAGGGCTACACTCAGAAAAAGGGAATTGATTATCAAGAGACGTTTTCACCTGTCTCTCGTAAAGATTCATTAAGGATCGTTATGGCCCTAGTAGCTCATTTTGATTTAGAGCTGCATCAGATGGACGTCAAAACTGCTTTCCTTAACGGAGACTTAGACGAAGATGTTTACATGAAACAACCTGAAGGCTTTAAACCTGAAGGTCAGGAGCATCTAGTCTGTAAGTTGAAGAAATCCATTTATGGGTTAAAACAAGCATCACGTCAATGGTACCTCAAGTTTGATGAAGTCATGAAGAGGCAAGGTTTTATGAAGAATCAAGTGGATCAATGCACCTACCTCAAGATGAGTGGGAGTAACTTTACTATACTTGTCCTTTATGTAGATGATATTCTATTGGCAAGTAATAGTTTAGACATGTTGCATGAGTCGAAGCGGTTACTCTCGCATAACTTCGACATGAAGGATCTCGGAGATGCTTCTTACGTCATTGGCATCGAAATTCACCGAGATAGACACAAAGGGATCTTAGGATTGTCTCAAAAGACTTACATAGATCGTGTCCTTACACGTTACAACATGCAACAGTGCAAACCCTCCGTCGCTCCAGTAGTTAAGGGAGATGTTTTCGGTTCATTCCAGTGTCCGACAACAGAGGTTGAAAAGGAGCAAATGAGCCAGATACCTTACGCGTCAGTAGTCGGGAGCCTGATGTATGCTCAAGTCTGTACTCGCCCAGATATCGTTTACATTGCTGGATTGCTAGGTCGTTATCAGACTAATCCTGGCCTAGATCACTGGAAAGCAGCTAAGAAGGTCCTTAGATATCTGCAAGGGACGAAAGACTATAAACTGACTTATAGAAGAAGTGATCATTTAGAAGTGGTAGGTTATTCTGATTCTGACTTTGCTAAATGCAAAGATGACAAGAAATCCACTTCGGGCTACATCTTTATGTTAGCAGGCGGACCTATCTCATGGAAGAGTCATAAACAACAGTTAACTACAACTTCCACAATGATGGCAGAGTACATTGCTGTTTACAACGCAACCTGTCATGGAATGTTGCTTAGAAATCTGATCACTGGACTCAAAATCGTTAATTCCATTTCTAGACCATTGAAGCTTTACTGTGATAACTCAGCTGCCGTTAGTTTCTCGAACAGTAACAGTTCGACTGGAGCTGGTTTATATCTCGATACAAAATATTTGTTCGTACGTGAACGAGTTGAGGAAAATAATCTTTGTATTGAGTATATTAGTACTAAAGATATGCTTGCGGATCCGATGACTAAAGGTCTCCCACCTAAAGTTTTCGAAGAACATGTATCGAATATGGGACTTACTAAAGACCTTATTTAATGGCATATTGTACTAGCTTATGTTTTAATTAATAAAATTTCCTCAGTTTGATTTTGTGTGTCTCTAACATATGTTCTGCCGGTGTAATGACATATAGACAAATATAAATACAAATCAGACGCTAAAGGGCTTATATATATTTTGATCGTAACTGTTAGGTTTTAAATTGAGGCTATAGTATGACTAATGGGGGTCCTGAGTCGAATGATGATTCAACGGCTGTATTTCTCTGCTATAGTTCTTGGTTTAAGGCTAAAATGAGTGTTAACTCCTGGCCAGGCTTACCTAATACTCATGATAAATGATTACTCGGCTAAGTGGGAGAATGTAAGATTAAATATATTATTAATGTAATATTTAATCTTTTAGCCTTTATAATCATTTATATTATATTAGATCAAAATATATTAATAACCTATTAATAATTAGTTGGTAATTGTTGATGGACCATATTACCCTTATTAACTAATTGGGTTTCCTCTTGGGTGCATAAATAAGGAGCTTATTAGAGAGTTAAAGGGTTAGACAATTATACAATACACACAACCCTCATAACATCAATTTTCGTCTCTCTCTCCATAACCGAAATCAACCCTACTTTCGGTTTCATCACCATCATCACCTTACACCCTAAGGAGGAACCGGATCATCCTGACAAGTATGTCGAACTCAATGGCTGGATATTTGACTGGATTCTCCACTACTTTGAATGCTATAACAGGTATGTTATTCATGTTTTCCATTAAGTTTAAACAGAACTGATCAACAGGTGTAAGAGAGTTTGAATGATTTTTTTAAACTCTTAAGAATTACTTTCCAAAGCGTTGTAAGGGTGAAATAAATAAGTAATTTAATTACCATAGGGCTTGTAGCTAGCGGTGTTGAGTGTATGGCGGATATTGATGTACATTTTAGTGATGGGTTTAGTGGGTGTGTGAGTTAGTCATTAAAGAAATATATGTTTTAGTTTTATTATTAGGAAATCGATTATTATTGCCCATAGCATTATAGTCTAGTGACATTTTGAGGGTGAGATAAGGTTTATGGACCATTAGGTCCTGAGTTTGATTCCCACAAGAGGGTTTTTTTCCCAGATTTCATTGATCCAAATTTGTCGTTAAAAAAATGAAATCGATTATTTGTTTTTAAATGATAAAATGTGTAGGGTGTTGATAACTAGTTAAAATTGACTTAACTACATAAAAGCGAAACAAACGCTAATTTGAGATCTAAAAAAGCGAAACAAGTGCTAATTTGAGATCTAAATAGGTTAGTTCAGTGTTCGATTTTGACAGTTTATTGGCTTAATGATTCAGTTCAACTTAAAATTTTGAGACCGAGCGTTTAACATTTATTATTTATGTTTTTTTTGGGAGTATGTTGCTATATTATTATTATTATTGTTAATCAATCTTATCCTTTTAAAAATTTCCATACAAATTAATGTTTTGAAAAAAAAGTCGATTCAAACTGTTAAACCGTCAATCTTGCAAGTTCAACTGACCTACGCATGTACACAACCCAACCGGTTGTGT
The DNA here is from genome assembly GCA_030545235.1 of Helianthus tuberosus. NCBI lineage: Eukaryota > Viridiplantae > Streptophyta > Magnoliopsida > Asterales > Asteraceae > Helianthus > Helianthus tuberosus. The sequence continues at coordinate 24,540,978 of CM060451.1, forward strand.
TTGTCGTTTCCAAAACCGTACTTAGCCTTTCGACACAAAATCTTGGTTAAACCTAACCGATCCAGACTTTAAAGTGTGGTGCCGAAACACTACAATTTGATAGATATATGCTTTCAAAACACACACAATCATCCTTTAAAATTATTGTTTGATAAGCGTTTTATAACCAAACCTTTATTTACACTTTCTGACTCATAAAACTATTTAAAGTAAGAAAATTAAATAATTTGTGACTTGTAATTTTCTTTCGCTTTTGGTTATTAATTAGTAGGAAAAAGATCAAAAGAATTTGGTTGTAGGAAGCTTCACACGAAGGTATGGTTCTTTATATCTTTTAGAAACAGTCACCAAACTTATCAACCTCCATTGATTGTCCTCTTCTTTATTCTTCTTCCAAGAACCTTCCTCTCTTTTCTATTATTCCACGAAAACAAAAGTTATTATTACAAGTGAAATTTCGTGATTGAAAAGAACAGCAAAAATACGGCTTTGGACATCAAAGTTATCATCAACGAATCTGTTTGTTACAAAGCTATTCCTTTGCAACAAGTGACAAGGGTTTCAACCCGATAGAACTAGCAAATTTTGTTGGGAATTTTTAGAAACCGGATGATTAGAAGAGAGGCGTATAATCACTTTCAGATCAAATTATTTTGGTGGTTTACCCGAATAATTTAATCGGATATAACTCTGATTTTCAAGAAATTGAACCAGGGTATGTGTGTGCGAAAAATGTCTGAACCAGAAGAAGTTGTGACCAAAAAACTGTCTACGAATTTGGGGTTGAGGATGGTTAACTGCCTAATGACGGTTATCTCAAATTTTAAGACAAAACTGCCAGTATAACCGCCAATGTTTAACATTTCGTAAATGTGACAATTTCCAGAAAATAAAATTTCCTGATGCAGTTGTATTAAAGCAATTTAATCAAAATAAAAATTTTCCAAACTCGACCCCAACCAGGGGCTTTGTCCCTTGGACCCCGGCAGGGGTTGCCGCCCCTTGGACCCTGCTCCCAGGAGCGCTGCCCTCGGACCCCCGCCAATGGGTTGGCGTTGCCCCCTTGGAACCCTCGTAGAGTACGGGCTCCGCCCGTACACTTTGAATTATAATAACTCAAACAATCGTGCACTCCCGCACCTCCTAACTTGCTTGATGTGTATTATTATTCGCTTTGATCACCAAATCAATCCCGATTACACTAAAATATCTAACAAATTTCTCTCGTAAGGGATCAAATCGTATGATATAAGTGGTGTAAAATTACTAAATTAGGTAGATGTGTCATCCCAAAAGTAATTGTTCTTTTTAAACAGGCAACGAATCCTCCAAATGGGCTACTGACAAAATTCACAAAATCGGGTTACATTCGCCTCCGAACCGGGGAAAACCCTCACCTAGGGCAGAAACCCGTGAACACTCGCCCGAATGCACGACAATGCGGTGAGGTAAAAACCCGCTCAGTTTAAGGATCAAACTAGCGATCACCAAATCAATCCCGATTACACTAAAATATCTAACAAATTTCTCTCGTAAGGGATCAAATCGTATGATATAAGTGGTGTAAAATTACTAAATTAGGTAGATGTGTCATCCCAAAAGTAATTGTTCTTTTTAAACAGGCAACGAATCCTCCAAACGGGCTACTGACAAAATTCACAAAATCGGGTTACATTCGCCTCCGAACCGGGGAAAACCCTCACCTAGGGCAGAAACCCGTGAACACTCGCCCGAATGCACGACAATGCGGTGAGGTAAAACCCGCTCAGTTTAAGGATCAAACTAGCGATCTCCACCTTTTTGCCTAGTCTCCCATTATCATCATGTGCCGTCGAAAATAATAGGGAGGTCAGGAATCGAACTTTGGTTCTTTAGAACACCAAGTCTCTCTCTTACCATTCTACCACCACCTCATTGGCAAGAAAGCTTTTAATCTAGTAGTATGAAGTAATTTCTAGTATTATAAAAAAATAAAAAATAAACGACTGTCGGTTAATAAAGAAATTCTTAAATTAAATTAAATATGTATATGGCTTCATAAAATGTAAAATGCTAACACTATATGGTTTATTTAGTAAATTATTATCATTATTATTGATAATAGTACAAACACTTATCATTATTATTATTATTATTATTATTATTATTATTATTATTATTATTATTATTATTATTATTATTATTATTATTATTATTATCTACAATAGTACAAACACATATACTGTGATCGCGGACCACACACTAGGGATGGGTATTTTTTTTTCCCAAATACCTGTATCATATCCGTACCGATTTTAAGTACTCGGTATATGTATCAGTACCTAGTTTTGTTATGTTTGGTATTCGGTATTTTCAGTATTGGTACGGGTAAAAAAATGTACTGGTACCAAATTTTATATAGAATTTTAAAAGTTTTTTTTTTTATAAAATGGTTTATTTCATATTATGGTATTTATGGAACTCGTATTGATTTTTATCTATCTGGTACTTGTAACATATTGGTATTCATGCCGATTTTACCTATATCGTACTCAAAAACTAAAATAAAAACAAAGTGGTATCAAAGTGGGTATCGTACTTGTACCCGTACAAATACCGTACTTACACCCGTACCATACCAATATAATATGTACGATATTTGGTACCAAGTTTTGTTCAAATTCAGTACCAGTACGAATATTGGAACGGGTAGTGTACCAATCCCATCCCTACCACACACCACCTTAATGATGTTGGAACTAATCTTGTCATAAAAATTGGAGGGTGCTAAGTGTTTTAATTTATTTTAGAGTAAACTGCCATTTTGGTCCCTGTGGTTTGACCAGTTTTGCCACTTTAGTCCAAATCTCAAACTTATTACATCTGGGTCCCTGTGGTTTGCATTTTGTTGCCATTTTAGTCCAAAATCCAAAAAAACCCCTTTTTGACTGTTGAGAGCTTCCTATTTTGTCCTTTAGTGCAGGGGCATTTTGGTCCATGTTAATTTATTATAACATTTCAATAATTAATAACATCATCTTCAAGAACATCATCAAACCTCATCATCAAAACCCAGAAAATCCAGAAAATCAAGAACATCATCTTCAAGAAAATCAAGAACCCAGAACAAAACCAGAAACCATCACAAAAATCAAAATACAGACAACAACAATTCAAAACAAAAACCGATTTGTAAAAAGAAACGAGGCTCCAACAACAAATCAAAACAAAAACCGACTTGTAAAAAGAAACGAGGCTCAGATCTGTATCTTCAAGAACATCATCATCAAAACCCAGAAAATCCAGAAAATCAAGAACATCATCTTCAAGAAAATCAAGAACCCAGAACAAAACCAGAAACCATCACAAAAATCAAAATACAGACAACAACAAATCAAAACAAAAACCGATTTGTAAAAAGAAACGAGGCTCCAACAACAAATCAAAACCGCCATGGCTGCAAACAGAGGTTGCAAGCGCACTTGCCCTCCTCCGATTCTGCCACGCCAAGCTGCGGAAAATCTCAAATGTTGACCCAATTTTGACTCGGATTAGGTGAAATCATCACAGCCTCGTGGTGAATAAAAGGACTGGGTTCACAGATCATCATCCATCACAAAATCACAGATCAACACCCACCAACACCCGAAACCCACCACCACCACCACCACCACCGGGCAGGCCACCACTACCGCCGTAACCACCACATCAGCCTCGTCGCCCCCTGCTGCTTAACACCGCCACAACCATTAAGATCCACCACCGCCATCGTCTCCACCATCCGCCGCCGTCGGCAGATCCAGTCGCCGGAATTCCTCATCTCTCTCTCACTAACTCCCTCTCTCCCTAACCCTCTCTCTCTCTCTCCGAAGGCGGCAACATCGTCTTTCTTCCCCAAATCTCAGATCCGTCATCGGAGTTCCTTCCGCAAATCAGTGTACTGCTGAGTTTCTTTCTAGAGAGAGAGAGGGAGGAGGTGGCGCCGTGGCGGTGGTGGTGGTGCTATAGAGAGAGAGAGAAGAGAGAGAGAGAGCATATTTCATTGATCTGGGTAATAAGAGAGAGAGAGAGAGAGCTGATAATCTTTAATAAGAGAGAGGGAGCTAAAAAAATAATCAGTTTTCAATTTAAAAAATGACCAAAATGCCCCTGCACTAAAGGACAAAATAGGCAGCTCTCAACAGTCAAAAAGGGTTTTTTTTGGATTTTGGACTAAAATGGCAACAAAATGCAAACCACAGGGACCCAGATGTAATAAGTTTGAGATTTGGACTAAAGTGGCAAAACTGGCCAAACCACAGGGACCAAAATGGCAGTTTACTCTTTATTTTATTTAGGTTTCCTAATTCTAGTTTAGGTATGTTTCTTGGGCATCAAGATTTATTAGATAGATTTATCTAGTTTGTTTATTAATAGAGTTTGAGTTGGGTTAGGACTAGAATAAGTTTAGTATAAATAGATGGTTAGGTCTATTGTTATTGGTGTGCTTTTATTGATAAATTAATATAAGAGTTGAACAAGTTTATTCGTATTGCGTCTTTGTTTATTCGATTAAGGGCCTGATTTCCAACAATTTGGTATCAGAGCCTAGGGCTCGTAGGAAGCGGGTTTGAAGATCGAAGGAAGCCTCCGCCGCCGGCGGGTGTGTCGGTCGGTGGAGGGCAGGCGTGAAGAAGGGTCGGGACAGCAGGGTGCTGTTTAGCAGCCGTAATCGGAGGCGTTATGGTGTTTCGGTCGGCCGTTGTTGTGGTAGACATACCGGTTGAGACGACGAGGGTGACCGGTTGTAAACATCGGTGTTTCTGGGCTGTTAGTAGTGATAAAAAGAAGAAGGTTCAGGCTGTTCGGTTATTAGTTGCGGGTTGCGGAACTGGTATATAACCGGTGATAACAATAGATGGTGAGAAGGTTACCTTGATTGGCTTGTTTCGTGATAAGAGGAGACCGGCGTAGTGCGTGAAAAGCGGGCAGAATGGATCCGTCAAAGCAGGTGGCTTTGGATTCGTCTCGTTTAGCAATGTGAGAAAACGAAAGAAGCGGGTGGCTTGTCTTCTTTGTCGGTGGAGAGCCTCTTGAACAAGGGTGATCGGAAAAAGGTAAAGAAGAAAAAACACGGGTAACATTATGGTGTTGGAGTTCAAATCGGGTGACTCGGATGTGACCGGGTGGGTCGTTGATCCGTGATGAGTCAAGATATGAATGGAGGGTTCCAGCGTTATGCCATGTTACATGTTACGGGCGTGGTGTTTTTTATTCGGGTTGAACCGCGACATTAGACGTGATCGAGGTGAAGATCGGGAGTCCGGTAGAAGTCATAGATGGTAGAGATCGAGGAGATCTTGGACGAGGCCAAGGTAGAGGTCGTGGGTCCGGTAGAGGTCGAGATGGTAATGAGCGGTTCCGGGATAAAAGTCACGAGAAATGTTATAAGTGCGGAGAATATGGTCATTATAACAAGTGTCCGAAGTTGAAAGATGAAGAGGTGAACTTGACCTGATACGAGAATGATGAACCGACTCTAATGTGAAGAAAGTTATTGACAAGATTAGGGGGGGTGATTGTTGTAACTAATCTTGTCATAAAAATTGGAGGGTGCTAAGTGTTTTAATTTATTTTATTTAGGTTTCCTAATTCTAGTTTAGGTATGTTTCTTGGGCATCAAGGTTTATTAGATAGATTTATTTAGTTTGTTTATTAATAGAGTTTGAGTTGTGTTAGGACTAGAATAGGTTTAGTATAAATAGATGGTTATTGTTATTGGTGTGCTTTCATTGATAAATTAATATAAGAGTCGAACAAGTTTGTTCATATTGCGTCTTTGTTTATTCGATTAAGGGCCTGATTTCCAACAAATGAAACACATGTAACACACAATCACACGTATGTAAGATATACATTGAAACGGATTAACCCAACGTAGATCCGAAATTCTAAATGCATATTCACACACATTTTGTCATATTAAAACTCATTAAGTACGTACCTAATCATAAACACCTGTTCCATTTCTTGAAACTTATACTTAATACCACGTCTACACCATCTTTTAGTTTGTAACTACAAATCTATCGTGCTCTTTGAATTGCAATTCAATCCCATGTTTGAACCAATCAATCTTCAAATTTATTTAGTATGAAGCGGTCTATAGTTTTTTTTAAACATTTACAATTGCTCTTTGAGTTGCAATTTAATCCCATGTTTGAATCAATCAATCTTCAAATTTATTTAGCATAAAACGGTCTATAGTTTTTTTTTAAACATTTAGTACAATATTAAAAGAAAATCATATATATTTGTGAGACTATTATTTATTCAATAATGGTATAAACTGCAATATCATTCCACACGAAAATGGCAATTACAAAGCAATGGCAGGTGGTCGGGCAACAAGTTGCGCCGCCACCCCCTTTTGAATAGAAAACCCAATTCTACTAAATACATAGTTTGAAACCTTTAGCGATGAAGAATTACTATTAACGACTTTTTGAACCCGATTCAAAAGTCGCACAGCGTCAGGAGCGAGACCACCAAAGGTATCAAACGCAAACGGGACAAACACATGTTGATTCTCTAGGCAGGCTTTCTCATGTTTTGCCACTTTGCTCGCCTCTGCCTTGAGCACCGCTTGCCCTACGACAAAGCCCTTGTCCTTGAGCCCAACAAGGGGGGAGACTCCAGTTAGATCTACACAAGCGTGTTTCCCCCCTTCCCATCCAAACACAAGGATGTCCGCCGGACGTAAAGTGGACCTCCCCTCTAAGGGGTCAGTCAGAAAATTAATGATAAGATATGATTGTGACTAGAGAGAACATACCAAGATTATCTACCATACCAAGAACAAAAAGAACATGAACGGTAATCTTTACCAACTTACATAAACAATAGTGAAAAGAATCACGATTGAAAAGTAGTGAGTGGATGTAGCAAGACTAAATTAAGAAAAGCACAACGTATCTTTTTATTCATGTGATGATACATGTGTTACTCTTAATTGTTAACTTGTTATTTTTACAACCAACAACTAATTTTTCATAAACAAATATGTTGTTTTATAAAAACTAAGTAATAGAAAGAATAATATATTTATACCCTCTAGAATTTTGAAGTTTCGAGGCATGTAATCTATCTATATATGTATCTACTATAAATAAAAATTAAGTAATAGAAAGAATAATATATTTATACCCTCTAGAATCTAGAGGTTTCGAGGTATGTAGTTTATCTATATCTGTATCTATATAACATAAAATATAATAAATGAAAATATTTATGGACACGTGTGGTGTATTCTCAATCTTATTTTATACCGTCTCTCTCGTGTTATATAATAATTGTAAATTATAATTTTCCACCTCTTTCTTCTATTAAATTATAATTTTCTCGTTTCTCTTCTATTTATGTAATATTTATTTTCTTAACTATTTTTTTGCTTATTAATAACTATTTAATTTATTTAATACGGTGTAAAAATATGTTTTTAACCTAGTGTTATATATGTTGTGGTTAAAAGGAAAGTGGTGAGTGTGTGTCTAATTCATACGTTTGTTAGTGATTAAAAGCATTTCTAAACCCATCCCATTAGATGTGCATGGAAGATACCAAAGATGCCCTATTGAACAATGACTATTCGCATAATTGAATTCAATTAATTCAATGTTATGCTTTCTATTCAATTCAAACAACTTAAAATACTCGCATTATTTTTCTTGTTTCAAAGCCGACGCTCCTCTTGACTTTGAACCAACTTTTTAATTTTAATTACTTAATTTAGATTTACATATTATAATTAGTCGCCATTGAAGCTTGATCCGAGGAATAACCAATTATGTTGGCGAATAACAAACATTTTTTTTTTTTTAAGATAAATTCGTATTCTCATAAAAAAACTTGCCAAATTACATCAAAATAGAAGGTAGACGGGCAACAAGCTGCGCCGCCACCCCTTTCTGAATTGCAAACCCTAACCTTCCAAAGACAAACCCCTGCCCGCCTGGGGTTGAACAATTGCTGTGGATAACCCGTTGGACCCTGGTCAAAAAGCGGATATCTTCTGACGCTAGGGAGCCAAATGTATCAAAGGCAAATGGGACAAAGACATGTTGATTTTCTGAGCAAGCTTTAGCGTGTTTATCCACTTTCTTTGATTCTGCCTTTCTTGCTGCTTGTCCAGCTACAAACCCGTTTTCCCTTAAACCGACCAAAGGGGAAACTCCCGTAAGGTCCACACAAGCATGTTTCCCTCCAGCCCAGCCAAAGACAAGCAGATCCGCTGGTCTATATATGTAATTTATAGTATTAGCGTTTGGTATTGTTAAAGAAATTGGAATCGATTAAAAGAATAGGCGTTTAAAAATATTAGATTTGGAATTAAGATTTGTTAAAGTATACTTTGTCTAAGGAATTGAAACTTGTGATGGATTTGTTGACAAAATAATCATTTGATTAGTATGTCGATTTGTCAAGGAAGTTGGAATATAGTGGTGACGAGTGTGGTCACGACGGCAGCATGAGCGCCTATTGTAGGGGCGGACCTAGTATGTTACTAGGGGTAGCCCCTGCTACCCCTTGACGCTCCAGCTGTAGTGTACATTTTAAAAAAAAATGACGTTTTTTTTTATTTCGTTATCCTTTTTATATGAAACGTTGCCTCTGTAAGGATTTTCTAGATCCGCCACTGTGGTATTGGTGAGAGAGCTATTGCATTCCAATTGCTCTTTTGGTGAGAGAGGAATTGCATTCCAATTGCTCTTTCAGTTATTCTCCAACCGAACGTGTAATCAATTAAATTCACATTCAATTTCAACCAAATTTGTGAACTAAACAAGTTACAAAACGAAATTCAAATTCCAGTTCAATTGAATTTCAGTGAAACAAAAACTCCTCTAAATTTCTAAAAATCTATGAGAACTTAACAATAGTGTATAAAAAATAAAATAAAAAGTTTAAAGATATATAAAGAATACATGTTGACATTTTAAATTATAAAATCATAACATTAATATTTGATGAAACTTTACCGATCCTAGTGCTAGTATTCAGTGCTGGTCGCTAGTCGGACGGTGGAGTGGGGACTAACAATTAATCGAGATTAATTTTGTTAAATCGACGATTAATCGGTGACTAATTGGCGCCTACTCAGGATTTTTACAACCATGTATGAAAGACCCAAAACTTGTCCTGAGTTTAATAAAGGAAAGAAAAGGGAAGAAAGAAAGTATAGGGAGGAAAGAAAGTTTATCTTTCCAATTTGGAAAAAAACAAAATTCTTTCATTCTCCCACATCTCCATCTCTTCCTCTCTTTCTTTCTTCCCAAAAAAAAATCTCTCAAACACCATAACTCTTTTCTTTCCTTCCAAATCTCTTCTCTTCTCTTGAAAATAAAATTCTGGAACACAGTGTTAGTATAGTTAATGTGAAAGAAAAAATAGAGCTGGCATAACAGGTCAAACACGATACGATAAAACATGATGACCTGGGATGTTAGACACGATAATTTATCGTGTTATTTCTTTTCAAACACGAACACGGTCTGTTTAGAAACATGTCAACACGATCCGCCGTGTTAACACACCTGTTTAGGGGACATGATAAATATAACACGAAACTACATGTTAACACACTTGTTTAGGGGACACAAAAATATCACATATATAGGAACCTATTTTGCGAAACAAAAATTGCCAATAGTTCATAAAAATCTTAACTAATTCATAACTTCTTATCATAATAATCTTTAACATATTACTCCTTACCAAATTTAAAACAAAAATTGTGAAAGTCATATCATAACATTCATTACAAATATAAACATGATGTGTGCACGATTATTCGCAACCATGCACACGTTTTCCATTTAGGCTACCGGGTGTGGTATAAAGCCCCTAAGGGCTTTATCACGCCACATCAAACATGGGGCTTTAAAGCCCATTCCTTTAACTTGCAGGGTGTGGTATAAAACCCCCTTTAAACTATAGCGCCCCCTTTAAACCAAACTCACATCGATTCCCTCAAATTCTGCTCGTTAGCGTGATGGCGGAAGGGCCATAGGCCATAGCGCCCCCTCCTTAACCACTGAAGTGTGGTCCATGGCGCCCCGAGGCGTTAAAATCGCTGAGGTGGTGGGGTGGCGTTAAGCCACATCCCCTGGCCTTACTAGCATTCATTTCAAGTTTTGTATTTGTTTAATTATCATGTAGTGGGTTAGTGGTAGTAGTTCATTTCACTTTATTCCTTTACTTGTCTTTGCTTTGCATGGTTATATATTTTGCAACAAATACTCTCATGAGAATTATGAATTAAGAAATGAATTAGTCACTTCCAAAAGTCTTGTTTTCTCTCAAGTTTTTATCTATTTTCTTTGAATCAATTGATTAACGAATAGGTTCGTAATAAAACAGGTCGCTAACAGGATAACAGGACTTTAACCTTTTTAGACACGAGTTTTATCGTGTCCTAAATGTGTCGAACCGTTTAAGACACGGAACATGTTAAGCCCAAACACAAAACGTGTCGCATCGTGTCGTATTAACAGGTCCTTGTCTAAAATTGTCAACTCTAAAAAAAATGCAAACCTTAAAAATATTTAAGAGCATGTGTTTTAGATTTTGCGCGACCTAAAAAAACCATTTACCACTCGTAGAATATGCCTACAACATGCAAGCATACAAATCGGGCCATATTACGAAGCTTTATATGACAGAACTCCATTATTACAAAGAAGTAGAGGAACAAACATAAGATTGTTCAACGATATGATCACATAAGATTAATCAAATCCGTATTGGGTTAAAAGTGGCTCGATAACAGTAGAAAAGTTACTACGACAAAAACAAATCTAGAAACAAGGGGGGAACATGAATATCGACTTTTGATTTCATGGAGACTCGGTATACATTGCTTGCCAATCCTCGTTGTGGTTAGTAAAGTAGTGATTGATGTCATGTTTGGTACATTTCCTTATGTCAATTGTTTGTTTGGTGAAGGTCATTAATTTCATATGTCTCATATGACCCAATTCAGTTCGGATCCATGAACCAAACCCAAAGGTCTCCGGGCCATCGGTTGTTTAAGGATTCAAAAATGACAAGCTTAGTCCCTAAACTTTACTATTATGTATTACTTGCTGAAAATTCATGATTTAAATGGTTTACTTCCCAAAGTTAGATGTCATTGTAAGGAATTACCTATTACCTATATATTAAAATTACCTTTACCTATATATTAAAAACACAATCAAATGAATAGTAACACTATAGGGATATAAGCAAATGGTATCGGTACCGGTATCAAATTTACCAAACTAGGTACATTTTTGGTACCGATTCGGTACCGACTTTTGACATTTTCGGTACCGGTTTTTACTCTCAAATACTGGTACCGTACCGGTGTCGTACCAGGTATATTCGGTACCGGTACCCACTTTTGGGGTTTTTCGGTACCGAGCTCATCCCTAACATCACCTTTGAGCTCATGCCACGTAGAAACGCAAGTAATTGGACCGTTTAGATTGCTTTTCATACACGTAGTAAGTAAATTGTATTTCGTTTGAATGAAGTTTTATATACACAACTTCTTTTGTTTTCTTTTTTCTCTTTTTCTGTAACGAATGAATTGTAACATGTAAAATTAACTTATATATTTAAATTATTGATGAACAAATGGTATCAAATCCTGTAATCAAACCAGTATCATATCGGTACCAAATTTACTATACCAAATCAATTTCGGTACCAATTTGGTACCCACCTTTTGGCATTTTCAGAATTGTTACTTTCGGTTCGACACCGGTCTAGCACCATACCTATATTTACTTATTTTTACCTTCAAATACCATACCGTATAGTACCGAGCATTTTCGGCGCCGGTTCCTAATTTCGATTATTTTCGGGATCGGTACTTTCGGTGCCATTACCGGTACCGAGCACATCCATATTTTAACGTGTTAGTAACGTCATAACTGAACTGAAAACAACCAAATTTCCAACGTGTAGGACGTGTGGGCCCTACTATTATATATTAGATTATTTAAAATCGTTTTTAGGACGGAGTAACGCCATTTTTATCTATGTTTTTGATATTCAGTATCCGCTTGTCGTTGTCGGCACGCGTTTTGTAGACTTGGATCCCCGCCGCAACGCTGGGTCGGAAAATCAACTAGTTTTTTTTAATAATAGTTGTTATGGGCGATTTTCCGCTCATATATCCTGACTGATATTCTGACTTTGTTTTATTGTGTCCAGGATGCTGAATCAGGATATTGGTAACATTCTGATATCCTGGTAGTAATTAATTAACCACGTGCAGATTAAGGAGTGCAAGTCTCTAATGTTCAGTTGGACTTCTTCTCCTCAAGACCCGGGCAAATCAGTTGGGTTATAGACGTTGAAGCCGGAAGACGTGGACTGCAACGTTCACGTGAGGAATATTCGTTGAATCCCGCAATAGTAGGCTAGTTTGTTAGTTTATTTTACTATAAATGGGTTGATCGGATCAGGTAGAAACACACACAAAACTTTCGCACACTCTTTCTCTCTAGTTGCAAACAATCACTACACACCAACACTTGTACTCAAATTACATTGTAACACCTAGTTGATCCGCATCATATCCTGCACTGTATCTTGATATTTGAAGCAATAAGAAGAACAAGGCAGCTGCGATTGTCAGTGATGCGTGTGAAGTGTTATATATATTAGGTGTATATTTTAAGCCCCTTTAACACTTATTTTTAGCCAAGTTTTAAATTTATAAAACACGATATTTTACTAACACTAAACACACATATGGGCAAGTGCACCCATCGTGAGCGTAATATAGCGTTGGTAAGATACCGAGGTCGTCCAAGGACACAAGAGCTTTTAGTACCGGTTTATCCTCAACGTCTAATCAAAAATAAAAGTTTAGAAAAAATGTTTTAAACTAAGAAAAATAAAAACTAACTAAAATGCTGAAAATAAAATAAAAAGAAAAACAGATAGACAAGATGAATCACTTGGTTCCGACTCGTATCTAGTGTAACCTTTGATTATTTCCGCACTTTTGCACATAATTAAGAGATTATCTTAGTTATTGTAGTAGGCCCCTCTTTTGAAGGTGACGTTACCCTCACCCCAGTAGTTTGAGTCAGCAAGGATACAATCCTAAAAGGGTGGATTATTGGAAGATAATTAATTAAGTTATTAATGCAAATTATGGTAGGCCCCTCTTTTGGAGGTGACGTTACCCTCGACTAAGTAGTCTGAGTCAGCAAGGATACAGTCCTAAATAGCCGGGTTATAGTATTAATAGTAGTTAACTTATGAGGGGATCAAAGAGTTTGGACCCCCGCCATCCAATACCGTTAAGTATTGAAGGAGGTCCTACTAAATTTGACCCAGGTCCATTGCAGGACCTCTAAACGCTGAACAATGGCAAGACCTTTACCAAACCGTTCCCTTAACCCCCGACCAGGTAGCCAACATACCTTCATATAGACCGTGGAGATATGAATGGTGAAAATCTTTTATTTTATATAGACATTAAAATAATGCCAAGACACCACGGACAAACGATAAGGAAAGATCACCTTCAACATAAGCAACTAGTTATTAAAGTCATTAATACAAAACCAAGTAAAAAGTGCAAAAGATTAGAAATAAAAAGTATTACACTAGACAATTTGTCTTCACCAAGTGATGTAAGAGACTTAGGCAAACATGGCCTTGATTGTCAAGAACTCTTACGATCAATCTTGGATCCCGAGACGACTCACACACTCTACGATGGACAATGGATGATGGTGGTGGATGATGGTGTTATGGTGGTGGTGGGTGGTGGGTGAAGTGTGAGAGAGGTGGTGTGCCAAGGGATGGTTTGAGCTCAAGCCAAGCACTTCTATTTATAGGCTGAACAGAAGCTCGGGCACGGCCCCGTGTCCAGTGGGCACGGCCCCGTGTCCACATCCTTCTCTTTCTTCATTTAATGCAGTTTTGTCTTTTTAGTTGACCACGCCCCCGTGTCCGCTGAGCACGACCCCGTGGTGCAGAAGAATCTTTGTACTATGCAGATTTGCTGGATTGTGCGAATCTTATAGTTGACCACGGCCCCGTGTCCGCTGAGCACGGCCCCGTGGTGGGCAATAGAAGCTTCTACCATTTTGTCTTTTCTGCTGACACTTGGGCACGCCCCCGTGCTGGCTGAGCACGGGGCGTGTTCAGGCTTCTGATATCTTGTTTTGCTTGGGAAGATGCTGTCGTGGGGTCGGGCATGTCACGTCTTGTTCCTTTTCTTGTATTTATGTTAGATTTTGATGTCTTTTTGCTTCTTTTGTTGATTTGAGCTCATTTAATCCTGAAAATACAAAAGGAAGACAAAAGCACACTTTTTCTAACATTAGTACTAAAAAAGGGTTAGTTTTATGCCTCATTTGATGAAATTTATATGTTGCATTTTGAACACATCAGTCAGCTCCCGAGGTTTTGTGCCAGCGATCTAGATTGATCAAGGGCTTTCCTCGTAGATCCTGTGTCACCCTTTACATTTTCGCTCATTGTTTGATCATAAATACAGCTCTATATCCTGAGCCATATCCTGAAACTGTTTTTGCAAACAACTTAACTAGCATATTTTCAACACACGTTTTTAGCACACTACCTCACTTAACTAATTTGATCACTTAATTGCTTCGGTAATTTTTGACCAAAACAATTTGGCGCCCACCGTGGGGCAAGTGGTGCTATTTCTACTAAAAGCTTTTGCAAAATCATTACTTGGTTTTCTATTTTCAAAACTTTTTGCTACACTATTTTCAATGGCCTCGAGATCAAACATGAGCTCTTCCACCGTGTCTGCTACAACCTCTGCAACGATTGGTTTGGTGCTTCCACCACCTCCTCCGAGAATGCAAGCCTCTACACAGGGAACTGAAAGTCATGTGACTCTGGATGCAATCCCCGCTATCAATATCCAGGGATCTGGTCCTGTTTTGGCCTCTAATGAAGAAATTCTAAATTTGTTTGGTAGTGTACAGGAACAGATGAGGCAGCAGCAGGAAACTAATCAGATGCTGATGAGAGAGATACAACTCTTGAAATCCGGCCCAAGTAGGCCTGCTGAAGAGATTGTCACTCCCTTGCAACCCAGGGCTTTGAACTTCAGTTCTGCAGTTTATACTGAGGATAACCGGGGGAATATTGTGCCTAGCCATTCCCAAAATCATACTCCCGAGATACCCTCTTCAGTAAGAGTATCAACTGTGAGAAGCTCAGGATATGCTTCAGGATATGGCCAGAATCCCCAGACTGGTAATGTATCTAATAATAATACTCTTGCTACTAATGGTGTTGGATATTTGCAGGATGCAGGTATGACATCAGGATTTTCCAGGGAGCTTCAAAAACTGAAAGACATGATATCCAGTGTACCTGGGGTGGTCTACCCAATTCCAGAAGTGTCCCAGGACAGCCACATGATATCACGGTTTGCATATCCTATTTGTGATGCCGAAATCCAAAAAAGATTTCAAACCCCAACATGAAACTCTATGATGGAACTACGGATCCTGAGGAGCATATTGCCCAGTATAGGGAAATGATGGAAATCAATCCTATCCCTCCAGATCTCAAAGAAGCATGCCTGTGCAAGGGTTTTGGTTCTACCTTAACAGGATCAGCCTTAAAATGGCTTTTAAACGTTTCTCCTCACTCAATTACTTCATTCGCTCATTTGGTTAATTTATTTAATAGTCAATTTTCTTGCAGCCGGAGTTTTGAGAAACTAACCAGTGATCTTTACAGGTAACTCAAGGACCTCAGGAATCCTTGAGGGATTATGTGAATAAGTTTAGTCGGGAATCCTTGGATATCCCACATCTTGATGTTGCAACAGCTGTGCAGGCTTTCAAGATGGGATTACAAAAAGATTCTCAATTCTATCAGGATCTTGTAATGAATCCCTGCAGGAATCTGGACGAAGCTCGTAACAGGGCTTTAAGATACATTCGGCTGGAGGACGACAAAAAGATGCAAGAGAGGATGAATTCATCCACAACCTATGAGTCAACCAACAGGAAATCACAATCCTCGTATAAACCATATCGCTCTAAGCCGTATGGCAGAAATGATGGCAAAAAAGTGAATGCTGTTGAAGACGAGGATCCTGAGGAGTATCCTGAGTTGTCTGAATATTGTTTTTCTGTTAACATACCTGAGCTGATGTATGCTATGCAGGGTTTAGGAGATAAAGCAAGATGGCCCTGGAAAAATCAACAAAAAGCTGATTGGAAGGAGAAGTCCAAATGGTGTGCCTTCCACGAGGATTTCGGACATGTTACCGAGGATTGTATTGCTCTAAGGAAAGAAATAAGCTATCTTTTGAGCAAGGGATATCTGAAGGATCTCCTGGGAAGAAAGAAGGATAAAGCTCAGGATCCTGAGAAGGATCCTGAACGAGCGGCATCACCTCCTGCGGATGCCAAAATAATTAACTTTATTTCAGGAGGATCCGACATCTGCGGCACATCATATTCTGCGGCAAAAAGGCACGCCAAGGAAGCCAAAGCAGAGAGAGGGATAAGCCAACCAGGATGTCAACTCTCACAACTGACAAAGTGATCACGTTTGATAACGATGACATGGATACTGTCCAGGATCCTCATCATGATGCTTTAGTAATAACGTTATATGTTGCTAACCATTTTGTGCGCAGGATATTAGTGGATAATGGCAGCTCCGTCAACATAATTCAGCTGGAAACGTTGAAGAGGATGAATGTATCCCCAATGGATATTACTTCGAAGTCCACTGTGCTCGTTGGTTTCAGTGGAGAAGCTAGGAATACCGTAGGAGAGATAAAGTTGCCCGTGTATGTTGAAGGGGTCAACTCAATGCAGCGCTTTTGTGTCATGGACTCCTTATCCTGCTATAATATTATATTAGGTAGGCCTTGGATCCATGATATGAAAGCTGTGCCGTCAACTTATCATCAGTGTATCAAGATCCCTACCCCTTGGGGAGTAGTCAAGGTAGAAAGCGATCAACAGGAAGTGAAGGAGTGTTATTCTTCTTCGATGAAATCCTCAACAAAGCCTAGTGCAGCATAGCAATTAAAGATGCGATGCCAGGATATCATGGAGGCTTCAGAGCAGGATGTAAAGAAAATTATACTGGATCAGGATAATCCGGATATCTCGGTGCTCGAGGGAACCAATGTTAGGGCTGGATTTCTAAATGACCAGTGATCCTTATTTACTGTTGGATTTAGTGATCCTCAATTCTGTCTGAAGTAGTGATCCTCAGAAGTGTTGCAGGATCAGGATCATGGATCACTGTAAGGATACCTATACTAACGATTGTCTATTTTGAATTCGTAAATGTTTTGCAGGAATATCAACTTGGACTTAGTCTTGGCGACATTCCTGGAGAATATTCTCAGTCTATTCCGCACGTGCTTGGTCAGAAATGGACGTTGTGGAGTCGTGGAGGACTTGCACCTTTTGCGGAATGTTAGTTAGGCTAGATATTTTCTATTTTTAAAGGGGTAGCGAGCTATTTTAGAAACACTTGGCTATTTTTGGCTACACACACACTCATACAACCGCTCTCACCAGCTCTCGACAAAACACTTAGCATTTTGCATACATTTCTACACGATACACTATAGTGATCCTTGTACTTAGCTCGCTATCATCTGAAGTTGTAACAGATGGTTTGTTTAATTTAAGTTGGTGATCGGTAGTTTCCATCACCCGGGGTTTTTTGTGCCGGAGATCAACTCTTGATCAAGGGCTTTTTCCCCGTATAAATCTTCGTGTCATTTGTTCATTACATTTCATAGTGATCCTCATTACTGTCTACAAATTCAAGCATCATACCCCGTAACAAAGAGTTTGGTTGCATTATCCTCGTCTGATTTTTGACCAAAACAGTTTGGCGCCCACCGTGGGGCAATTGGTGCTTCATTCCTAAGAAATTCTCATTTTTGTGATCATTTCGGTTCGTTACATTCAAGCAGATGGCTTCATCATCAAAGAACACCTCCAGTGCGATGTCTGCAGTCAATTCATCCCAGGGCATTCCACCTTTGCCTCCACCACCTTCTGGACCTCAGAAAAATGCCGAGAAGAAACCAACTCCCATTTTCTCAAAACCTCCAACTTCTTCTGCTTCTTATACTCCTACTACTAGTGACTTGTTTACTCTGATTTTGCAGATGAAGGAGCATATACAGCAGCATGATAAGACCAATGAAAGGATTCTTAGAGAAATTGGAGACATCAAGAAACAGAAGAGATCGGCAGAGGATCATTCCCCACTGATGCCCAGATCTTTGAATTTCGATACTCCGGTTATAACTTCTCAGCCTTCAGCGGTTCCGGATGTTCAATATGTGGGAGGACCAAAAGGAGTGCATTACGGATCATCAGCAATGACTCAGGCTTCAGGGTTACACTTCCAACCAGCAGGATCCCATCCTCAGCATATAGGATCCTTCGCAAGCTCAGGAGGACACTCAGGAGCGCAGCAGATTCAAGGGTTCTGGCCGTTTCAAGGATCCTCCCAGGTCCAAGGATCCTTCTATGTTCCAGGATCCTCTCAGGTCCAAGGATCCTCCTATGTTCCAGGATCCTCCCAGGTCCAAGGATCCTCCTATATTCCAGGATCCTCTCAGGTTCAAGGATCCTCCTATATTCCAGGATCCTCCCAGGTTCAAGGATCCTCCTATGTTCCAGGATCCTCCCAGGTCCAAGGATCCTCCTATGTTCCCGGATCCTCCCAGGTCCAAGGATCCTCCTATATTCCAGGGTCCTCTCAGGTTCAAGGATCCTCCTATGTTCCAGGATCCTCCCAGGTTCAAGGATCCTCCTATGTTCTAGGATCCTCCCAGGTTCAAGGATCCTCTCAGTTTCAAGGATCCTTCCAGATTCCGGGATCCTTAAGGAGTTTGCAATCAGGGAATTCCGATATCCATCAGGGGGATTTCATTCCAATGCAGACCATTGCTTCTACTGGTCCATCGGTCATTCCAGAGCCCCAACAATATGGATTCACATCCACTCTTCCTAATTTGAATCCAATGGGAGGTAACACTTTCAATAATTCTTATACCACTAACCATGGCCTTATGCAGGATACAGGTATCAATCATGCCATGGCCAAAGAATTGCAAAAGTTAATGGATATGATATCAAGTGTCCCAGGAGTGGTCAAGCCTATCCCGGAGATTGCAGATGGGAGCCACAAGATATCTCGTTTTGCACCACCAATATGTGATGCTGAGATACCCAAGAGGTTCCATGTGCCTACCATGAAGTTATACGATGGTTCAACAGATCCTGAAGAACACATAACACAATACAGGGAAAGGATGGAGATCAATCCCATCCCAGAAAGGTTAAAGGAAGCATGTCTGTGCAAGGGATTTGGATCCACCCTTACTGGATCGACTCTTAAATGGCTGCTAAGTCTTCCTCCTTACTCTATTACCTCGTTTGCTAATCTAGTTAACCTATTTAATAACCAATTTTCTTGTAGTAGAAAATTTGAGCGTTTAACTAGTTATCTGTATAGGATAACCCAAGGACATAATGAATCATTAAGGGATTATATCACTAAATTTAGTAAAGAATCCTTAGATATCCCTAACCTGGATATAGCTACGGCTGTTGAAGCCTTTAAAATGGGATTGCTTAGGGATTCATTATTCTATGATGATCTTGTTATGACACCATGCAGGAATCTAGATGAGGTAAGAACCCGGGCCCTTAGGTTTATCCGGCTAGAGGATGACAAAAGGATCCATGAGAGGTTAGCAGGATCCTAAAAGCAAGAGAAGCAAGGATCCTCATTCAAGAACAACAAGTTCAGATCCTATAACAAATTTGATAACCAGAATGTGCATGCTGTTGAACAAGAAGAGGATGATGAGGATTATCCTCCAATTTACGAATATTGCTTTTCTGTTGATAACAATGAACTAATCCTTGCGATGCAGAATTTAGGTGATAAAGCTAGATGGCCCAGGAAAAATGATAGACCAGCTGCAACTAAAGACAAGTCAAAGTGGTGCGCATATCATGAAGATTTTGGGCATCTCACAGAAGAATGCATCGCACTGAGAAAAGAAATTGGATACTTGTTGAGCAAGGGGCACTTGAAAGAATTATTGGGGAGAAAGAAGTCAAGGACTCAGGATCCTGAAAGGATCCCAGAGAAAGCTCCAGCCCCTCCAGCAGATGCATAAGTTATAAACTTTATTTCTGGAGGATCAGACATTTGTGGAACATCCTTCTCTGCAGCTAAAAGACATGCAAAGGAAACCAAGATGGATAATGGAGATAGACCCATTCGAACATCCAGTGTCTCCGAAGGAAAAGTTATAACTTTTGATGAGGATGATCGTGTTGACATTCAGGATCCTCATCATGATGGTTTGGTTATCACTCTTTTTATTTCTAACCATTTTGTTCGCAGGATCCTTATAGACGGAGGAAGCTCTGTGAACATTATCCAGCTTGATGTCCTCAAGAAGATGAATATTCCTGAATCCGATATCATACCAAGATCCTCTGTGCTCGTGGGATTCAGTGGCGAGACTAAAAATACCCTGGGGGACATTAAACTCCCAATCTATATCGAAGGCCTACATTCTTACCAAAAGTTTTGTGTTATTGACTGTTTATCTTGTTGTAATGTTATCCTTGGCAGGCCTTGGATACATGACATGAAGGCAGTCCCATCCACTTATCATCAATGTGTGAAGCTTCCTAGTCCTTGGGGAATAGTGAAGATTGATAGTGATCAGCAAGAGGCTAAGAACTGCTACACCTCATCAATGAAACCAGCATCAAAGTCAAGGGAGCAATAGCAATTAAAGCGTCCTCCAAGGGATGTCTTGGAGGCAAGAGAACAGGATGTAGTAGAAATCCTTATGGATCCTGATGATCCTGAATCTAAAGTTTATATAGGATCAGGGTTCCTTGGCGAAATAAAGGAAGACCTCATATCCTTCCTCAAAAGGAGAAAGACTACCTTTGCATGGAAACACGAAGACATGACAGGTATATCTAAAGATATAATCACTCACAAACTTGGCATTGATAGGTCCTTCAAACCAATCCATCAAAAGAGAAGGAAATTTGCACCAGAAAGAAATGCCATTATCCAGGAGGAGGTAGAGAAATTACTACGAGCAGGTATGATTAGAGAGGTCAAGTATCCAAGATGGTTGGTCAATGTGGTTGTTGTTCAAAAGAAAAACGGAAAGTGGAGGGTATGTGTCGATTTCACCGATTTAAATAAGGCATGTCCTAAGGATCCTTTCCCATTACCCCACATTGACTCCATGGTGGATGCAACTGCGGGTCATGAACTGTTAACTTTTATGGATGCTTCATCTGGATTTCAACAAATTCAGATGGAACCATCCTATCAAGAGGATACAGCCTTTATGACCCCAACTGGTATATACTGTTATATTGCTATGCCATTCGGACTAAGAAATGCAGGTGCAACTTATCAAAGGCTAGTGAATATGATGTTCAAGGATCAGATTGGACAAACTATGGAGGTTTACATAGACGATATGGTGGTAAAATAAAAAAAGGCTGAGGATCACCTAAGGGACTTGGAGGAAGCATTCAATATCCTTGATAAATATAACATGAAACTTAATCCTTCAAAATGTCACTTTGGTGTTAAAGCAGGTAAATTTCTAGGATATATGGTGACAAAGAGAGGCATTGAAGCCAGTCCAGAACAAATCAAAGCTATAGTGAACATCAAGTCCCCTGCCAATGCTAAGGATGTTCAGAGGTTAACGGGCAGGATTGCAGCTTTAAACAGATTCATATCCAAATCCTCAGAAAAGTGCAAGGAATTCTATGATATCCTAAGGAAGAACAAGAAATTCGAGTGGACTGAGAAGCATGAAAATGCCTTAAGTGCTCTTAAGGATTACCTATCCTCGGCCCCGGCTTTGATGAAACCAGAAAAAGGAGATGTGTTATCCTTATATCTCGCTGTATCCTCAAAAGCAGTAAGTGCCGTCCTTGTTAAGGATCACCAAGGTACACAACATCCTGTCTATTATGTAAGTAAGAGTTTACTTGATGCTGAATCCAGGTATTCACACTTAGAAAAACTTATCCTTGCATTAATTATGGCATCTACTAAATTGAGACATTATTTTGAAACTCATGCCATTATCGTCAAAACTAATTTTCCAATTAAGAATGTCCTCAGGAAACCTGAGATGTCAGGAAGGATGGCTAAGTGGGCAGTGAAGCTTAGTGCATATGATATAAGATATGAGCCCAGGACAGCCATTAAATCCCAAGCATTAGCCGACTTTGTGGCAGATTTCAGTAGTGATTTGCAAAAGGAAGCTGAGTTAGAAGTTCAGCAGCTAGAGGAAACCAAGGATCCTTGGATACTCTATACTGATGGATACTCAAATGTAAAAGGAACAGGGCTTGGAATACTACTAAAATCGCCACAGGGGGACATAATACCCACGCTATAGCTTGTGAGTTCCAAACCACTAACAATGAGGCTGAATATGAAGCCTTGATAGCTGGTTTGCAAATTGCTAAGCATATGAGGATCAGGTATCTTGAGGTACATGTAGATTCTTTTTTAATCACTAATCACTTTAATGGATCCTATGCTGTTAAAGGTGAAAAGCTAACCAAATATTTGGAGATAGTCAAAGAATTGGCACTCTCTTTTGTTTCCTTTAGTTTGACACAGGTACCAAGGGAAGAAAATGCAGAAGCTGATGCATTGGCTAATCTAGGATCATCCTTGAAGATCCCGGAGGATATAAGTATCCCCATTATCCATATCCTGACCCCGGCTATCGAGGATCATGTGGCTATGGAGATAGGAGAGGATTCTGCAATCATCCCTAGTGATGATAATCAATCTCATTCAGGATCATGGATCCTTCCAATCATGAGATACATACAACATGGAGAGATTCCTACAGGAGAAAACCCTAGGGCTTTCAAAATTAAGGCATCTCAATTCACAATTTTAAATAATATGTTGTATAAACGATCTCTTGCAGGACCATATTTAAGATGCATTGAGGATCCTGAAATCCAAGAAGTTTTAAAAGACTTCCATGAAGGAGATTGTGGAAACCACACTGGGGGCAGGGCATTATTCTCAAGGATCCTGAGGACAGGATACTATTGGCCAACTATGAAGAGAGATGCTGTGGAGTATGCTAAGAAGTGTGATCCTTGTCAGAGACACAGCAATATCCTTCAT
This sequence comes from Helianthus tuberosus, assembly GCA_030545235.1. Lineage (NCBI taxonomy): Eukaryota > Viridiplantae > Streptophyta > Magnoliopsida > Asterales > Asteraceae > Helianthus > Helianthus tuberosus. Next base: position 24,564,207 of record CM060451.1, read on the forward strand.
CAACCGGCTGAATTATTGCATCCTATATCCTCCGCTTGGCCATTCATGAGATGGGGAATGGATATAGTTGGTAAGCTCCCTAAGGCACCTGGTGGAAAAGTGTTCATGCTTGCTATGACTGATTACTTCTCCAAGTGGATAGAGGCTGAAGCTTTTGCCCAAGTCAGAGAAAAGGAAGTTATATCCTTCATTAAAAGAAATATTATAACTAGATTTGGTATTCCTTCTGAAATTATATGTGATAATGGTTCCCAATTCATTGGGGGCAGAACTACTAACTTTTGTGACAGCTGGGGGATTAAGATGATAACATCAACACCAGTCCACCCACAAGCTAATGGTCAGGCAGAATCCTCCAATAAGATCATCATCAACAATTTGAAGAAGTAGCTTGGATCCAAGAAAGGGAAATGGGCAGAAGAACTACCTTATGTGCTTTGGGCTGATAGGACAACTCCTAAGAATGCTACAGGCCAAACTCCATTCTCTTTGGTATTTGGGGAAGAATCAGTGATCCCTACAGAAATGGTGGTTCCAACTGCTAGAACAAGTATTCGTGATCCTGAGGAAAATGATGAGAACTTGGTTCAAGACCTGGATACTATAGAAGAAATCAGAGATTTGGCAAGGATAAGGATGGCCAGTTATCAGCAAAGAATGGCTGGAGCCTACAACAAAAATGTCAGGATCAGGAAATTCCAAGTTGGTGATATGGTACTAAGGAAAGCATTTCAGAATACCACCAATCCTGCTGATGGAAAGTTGGAACCAAAATGGGAAGGACCTTATTTGATTGAAGCTGAGGCAGGAAAGGGGGCATATCGATTGCTAACAATGGAAGGTGATTTGCTACCTAGAGCTTGGAATGCTGTCCATTTGAAGAGATACTTCATGTGATAAGGATCCATGATCCTCACATGATAAATATCCTTAAAGGATCCTCAAAGCACAGATGATCCTCATTTTGGTAACATTCTAATCTTAAACTATTTCATTTCCTTACTTTCTCACAAAAGGATAAGGATCCTGCATCCTTTATCCTCCTTTCACGTGATTTTGAGTTTTGAAGATTCAGGTACTCTTAGCAAAAGGATGATTATCCACAAAAGCAACCAGTTACTTGGGTTTGACACCAGTTATTTGGGCTTGACCCCAGTTCCGCCTGTAGCGCACGATGATCCTGGTATAGTTCATGGCAGTGGGACCAGTACTCGTTTTAGGGGCTGATAATTCCATTGTACTGGCTACACCTAGGATCCTACGTATAATGGTAGACGTACCATACATCCGTTCTTAAGGTTTCTAACGTTTTCACGTTAGCTAAGGTTTTGGCATTTTCATGCCACTAAGTTTGGATAGTCGCCAGTTAGGGCCATACTCCAGTTCACACACGATCCTTGGGCTTGTCCCCAGTTATCCTTGGGCTTGTCCCCAGTTATCCTTGGGCTTGTCCCCAGTTATCCTTTGGGCTTGTCCCCAGTTGCTAACTTTTATCTTATAATGGCTTAGTCCAAAGTTATGTTCTATTTCAGGTCTTCGAAGTTAAACAACCAAAGATCCTTGATCCTTACTTCTTACTAAGGTTTGTCTTATGGTTATCCTGGTTATAGTATTAAGGGTTAGGATCCTAACTTGGATCCTCAGGTATGATCCTTAACTATTTTGATTTTATTCACTGATTATTTGAATAGCCCTAATACTTTGACAACTGAACTCATGATCCTTAAAATATACTACTTTTTGGAATTTTTCAACTATAGGATATTTGATCTTGGATCATATCCTAAACTTTTTATCTAATTTGTTCAACTTTTCTTCTTCAGACAAGTGTACATCAAAACAATTGAAAATTAAAAGGACAAACAAGGATAATAACACAAGATAAGCCAAAAAAGATTAAAGTTATTTTATTAACAAAGGTTTAACCGTCGAAGGTTGTCAAAATTGCCAACCCATGTTTCTACCAGCAAAACGTGGCCCATCCACATGGGTTGGCAACGGGTGTCCATTGTTAATGCGTTTATAGCAAGTGCAGGAAATCAAAAGACGGCAGGATCACAATGGCTTCATCCCCCAAACAGAGGATCCCTCCACCATTTGTAATCCTACCTTTTATCCAAAGGATCCTGGATCCTTAATCCTAAAACTATTGTTCAAATACAGACCATCATTGTTTTAAAACAGCACAACCACAAAACAAACTACTACCAAATTTAAAAATTGGGCTCCGGCTACGTCTAGGAATGTCCATCATCGCCCAATCATGCAGCCTACACCTTCGCTGCATCTTCATCCCCTCCAGCTTCGGTATCCTTCACCTGATCCTTTCCACTGCCTCCAGCCTCGATCGCCAAAACCTCCTCAGCCTCCTCATCATCTTCCAGATCAGCTAACCTCGCCTTCCAACCCTCAACATCCCAGCTGCTTCTGTCGAAGTCAGGATCTTGAGCCTCCTCGGCCATCTTCAGTTTTGTCTTGTACATTGTGATGGTAGCGGAGACCTTTGCACCTTCTATGAGATCATGCTTCTCGTAGTCAATGTCGATCAAGATCTTAGCTGTCTTAGTCTTGGCGTCTTGAAGGGCTTTTTCGAGATCAGCAATCTTAAGATCCTTGAGCACTGCAACCTGTTGGAGGTCAGCAATCTTCTTATCCAGCTCCTCAACGCTCCCCACGTAGTCCTCAATCTCAGCAAATTTCTGCAAAAAAGACAAAGCAGTTCAAGATCGGGTGATCCTCAAATAAGTAGGATACCTAGGCAGAGTTGGTGATCCTTATGTCATTGAAGTATTCAAGGAACTGGTGGCGGATCAGTGGCAGGCCTTGTAGGTCCTCTATCTCAGAGTTTTTCCTCTTCTTGCCGCCCCTTCCTATAGTGGGTGCTTTGGGGATGGAGACACTAGGGCTGGCAATGGCCTTCTTCTTTCTGGATCGAACAGTGTCAAGGTCGGCCATGTTGAACTGGGAGGCAGGCTTGGAAGCTTTTCCGGCACCTACACATTCAAAACAAGATAAGTATCCTTATCCTATTTAACTATTTATTTAAATCTTTAACTATATAAAAAGCAGGATACTTACTTGACATGGTGACTGAGCCTGAGGATACCTCTTGAGAATCCTGGGTGATTGTCTTGAATGATCTTGTTTCAGGACCGAGTCTTCCAAAAACAGCAAGCCTTTCCTTAGTATCAGGAGATGGTATGAGGTGTGAAACCGTGACAACTGCATAACATAAAGCAAAAGGGAGTTAGTGATCCTATCACAAGAGCAAGATTACCTGGTGATCCTTCTCAGGATCCTCTGTCCTACCATGGGTGGACCACTTCCTTGGTAGATCCTTTCGGTTTGGAATGGTATCCCTTCTGACAAAGAAAAAGCGTCGTTTCCAGTTTGTATCGTTCTTGGTGGCTTTAAAAATGGGATGCTCTTCGCCGGGTTTTCGCTTAAACAGATATCGGTGGGATCCAAACGTCGTGAGATCATACATCTCTGCCAGTTCTGACATTCCTAAATCAATCCCTTCCGGCTCTATGATCCTTTCAAGGGTATATAAGACCCTCCAGATCATCGGCATAGCTTGGATGTAGGAGATGCCGGTAAAGGAGAAAAAGGATTGGGTAAAAGCTGGGAAAGGATAGGTGTATCCTATGGTGAATGGGGTAACCGGAAAGGCAACCCATGTCTCAGAAATGTAGTCGCTCAGAACAGTGGGATCAAAGGGTTTGAAAAAGGCGTTCGCCGGAAAGCAGTGCCGGATCTTATCTATTTGCGGATCAGAAAAGAAACACCTCTCATTCGCTGAGTCTTTGATGATCCCTTGACTCTTCAAGGGGCTATCCTTCTGGTGATCCTTGGCGGGGGAGGACCGGAGCATCATTCTTAACGTGATGATGGTAATGAAAGAAAAACAGAGTAAGAGAAGGAGAAATAGGAGAATAGATACCTGATTGATCTTCGGCTGAGAATTTAAAGGGAAGTTCTCTTGGATTTAAATGCAAATTGATCCAATCTCTAACTCCTATTTATAATGATGATTCTGCAGGGTAGTCATCTCACTGACGTCATGATCGTAACGGCTAGTCCGCTTATAACGGCTAGTTATCCGTTGGTTAAATGCGGATAAGATCGACAAAATATAACTCATTTATTTACATATTTACTCCTTATATTTTGGGGGAAATTGTTAGGGCTGGATTTCTAAATGACCAGTGATCCTTATTTACTGTTGGATTTAGTGATCCTCAATTCTGTCTGAAGTAGTGATCCTCAGAAGTGTTGCAGGATCAGGATCATGGATCACTGTAAGGATACCTGTACTAACGATTGTCTATTTTGAATTCGTAAATGTTTTGCAGGAATATCAACTTGGACTTAGTCTTGGCGACATTCCTGGAGAATATTCTCAGTCTATTCCGCACGTGCTTGGTCAGAAATGGACGTTGTGGAGTCGTGGAGGACTTGCACCTTTTGCGGAATGTTAGTTAGGCTAGATATTTTCTATTTTTAAAGGGGTAGCGAGCTATTTTAGAAACACTTGGCTATTTTTGGCTACACACACACACTCATACAACCGCTCTCACCAGCTCTCGACAAAACACTTAGCATTTTGCATACATTTCTACACGATACACTATAGTGATCCTTGTACTTAGCTCGCTATCATCTGAAGTTGTAACAGATGGTTTGTTTAATTTAAGTTGGTGATCAGTAGTTTCCATCACCCGGGGTTTTTTGTGCCGGAGATCAACTCTTGATCAAGGGCTTTTTCCCCGTATAAATCTTCGTGTCATTTGTTCATTACATTTCATAGTGATCCTCATTACTGTCTACAAATTCAAGCATCATACCCCGTAACAAAGAGTTTGGTTGCATTATCCTCGTCTGATTTTTGACCAAAACAACCAATATCCCTCAGGATATTGAAGATCAATTGACTAATTTTTTGAAATGCAGGATGTCAACATTCGCGTGGAAGCACGAGGATATGACAGGTATTTCCAAGGATATTATAACACATAAGCTCGGTATTGACAGGTCATTCAAGCCTGTCCAACAAAAGAGACGGAAATTTGCTCCGGAGCAAAATATGATTATTCAAAATGAAGTAGACCTAGAAGTACAACAGCTAGGAGAAAACTTAGAATCCTGGACATTATATACTGATGGTGCATCTAATGTAAGAGGTGTAGGTTTGGGTATACTACTAAAATCGCCACAGGGGGACATATTACCCCAGGCTATTAGATGCGAGTTTCCTGCCACTAATAATGAAGCAGAATATGAAGCTTTGATTGCAGGATTAGAATTGGCTAAGAGCATGAATATCAAGAGTTTACAAGTATTTGTTGATTCCTTGTTAATCACTAATCATTTTAATGGCACCTATGCAGTTAAAGGCGAGAAGTTAATCGAGTATCTCGAAATTCTCAAAAAATTAGCAGGATATTTCGATATTTTCACACTTGAACAGGTACCAAGAGAGGATAATGCTGAAGCTGATGCCTTGGCAAATCTAGGATCTTCAGTCAGGATACCGGAAGGGACCCGAATACCAATATTACATATCCTGTATCCTGCGACGGATCCTCAGGATAAGGAGGTAGTAAGTGTTCAGGATCCTGATGATGAGTATCCCGAGGAGGATCCTAAGTCTTGGACGGCTCCAATCATAAGATAACTCGAGGAAGGACACATCCTGAAGGATGAAAATCCTAAGGCCTTTAGAATGAAGGTATCACGATTCACTATTATAAATAATGTTTTGTATAAGAAATCTCTTGCAGGACCATATCTGAGGTGCTTGGAGGATCCCAAAACCAAAGAAGTGCTTCAGGATATACACGAAGGGGATTGTGGTAACCATACTGGGGGCAGGTCGTTATTCTCAAAGGTATTAAGAACAGGATACTATTGGCCGACGATGAGAAAAGATGCTGCAGAATATGCTCGAAGATGTGATGCGTGTCAAAGACACAGTAATATATTACATCAACCTGTTGAGCCACTTTATCCTATCGCTTCCCCTTGGCCATTCATGAAGTGGGGAATGGATATAGTAGGGAAATTGCCAAAGGCTCCAGGAGGAAAGGTTTTCATGCTGGCAATGACTGATTATTTCTCTAAGTGGGTTGAAGTCGAAGCATTTGTTCAAGTTAAAGACCAAGAAGTGGTATCCTTCATTAAGAGAAATATCCTGACTAGATTTGGAGTACCAGCTGAGATAATTTGCGACAATGGATCTCAATTTATAAGTAAGAGGGCTACTGACTTTTGCAAGAGTTGGGGAATTAAAATGATCACATCTACACTGGTACATCCTCAAGCAAATGGACAAGCAGAATCCTCGAATAAAATAATTGTCAACAATTTAAAGAAAAGGCTTGGAGCTAAGAAGGGAAGATGGGCATAAGAATTACCCTTTGTTTTATGGGCTGATAGAACAACGGTGAAAAGTGCAACTGGCCAAACCCCGTTTTCCTTGGTATTTGGAGCAGAAGCGGTGATCCCGACATAAATGGTGATACCTACGGCAAGATCCAATCTTCGGGATCCTGAGCAGAATCCTGAAGCCCTTTGCCAGGAACTGGATACTATTGATGAAACAAGAGATGCAGCAAAGCTAAGAATGGCAGCATATCAACAGAGGATATCCAGAGCATATAACAAGAATATAAGGACTAGAAGGTTCCAGGTTGGATATTGGGTATTGAGAAAGGCTTTTCAGAATACTACAAATCCTGCTGATGGAAAGTTGGCTCCGAAGTGGGAAGGACCCTATGAGATTGAATCAAAATCAGGAAAAGGAGCATACCGGCTCAAGAATATGGAGGGGGATATGCTACCAAGATCCTGGAATGCTATACACCTAAAGTTTTATTTCAAGTGAGTTTAGAATTTAATTTCTAACTCAGGATGGTATGAATTCTATCTCTTTTAATATGTTTGATATTGTTTATTCTTTTGAACCTGATACTGACTTAAGCATCGGAGGGGTGTTAGCCAGGCTAACACCCACCTTAGTTTACGATTGTTTTGCAGTATATGCTTCGGGATATAGCTCCAGGATACCCACTCAGGATACTTCCAAAGATTAGAGGCTTGTCCCCCTCTCTTACGTTTAAGGGATCCTGATCCCTTCACAGGTTTAAAGGTATTCACCTTTCTCTTAATTTGGGTTTAAACACCCCGCCTAGAGCGCAAGTTATCCAGGGATAGTTCAAGATAGCGGGACCAGTCCATGTAAAAGTGGCTGACAATTTCGTTATTGTTGGCTATATCCTGGATCCCAAAGTATATGAGGATTGATCACCCTCTCTCACGGAAGGGTATTTTCATACTCTCTAAGGTTTAAAGGTTATCACCTTTCTAAGTCTTGGAGTTTATACACTCCCGCCTGTAGCGCATGAAAATTTGGGATTTTTCCTAGGACACTTATGGGTTTATCCCCAGGATACTAAGGATTTATCTCTAGTACATTTTAGGGTTTACCCCCTGTAACACAAGAACTGTTCAAACAGTTGGAACTGATATTCAAAAAAATTTCTAAGTGTTCAATGACTTTATGCACAGGGGACATTCCTTCTGAGGCGATTGAGTAAAGCTCAAAGGATCAAATTTGGACCTAGTGTACTAAGTATCTTGGACTGGGGACATCTTAGTGGAAAAACTTGCAAAAGGATTGAAGCTCGAAAATAGGGTTACACTCTATTCCTGGTATGATCTTTCCTTTGTAAACCTTGTATAAGTCATTTGAACTTTTGAGACTATGTTTGAAAAAGGCTTAAATATCCTGATTAGGACATATTCTTAGGATATATTCTCGAAATGTGTTTTCGGAATATGTTTTAGGATATTTGGTTGGAATATTTGGATGTGATACTTGGGTTAAAAACTAAAACTCTAGTCAAACAAGTATTATCAAAACGAACTTTGCAAAATAAACTGCCCTTTTTTCTTTATGAACTTTACCTGAATTGTTTGAATTTTGAAAAACCCTATTGGACAAAAGTCTTGGTAGGATATCACCGAGTATACTGATCAGGATATTTTCAAATAATAATGGCATTAATTTTGGAAAGCTAAAATTTAAACTAAGAAATGAAAGGCAACAGCAAATAAGACAAAAGGAGGTAGTATTAGCCAAAATAAGCGATACTAGTTGATAATCAAAGGCTTCATCCTGAAACCTAGGACCCATCCACCTTTGGTTATCAAATCGTTTTAATTCAGAAAAAGTGAATTGTTCAAAGGACAAGAAATAAAATTATTCAAACAAACATAACCATCAAATTTAAAAGAAATGAGTTTTAGGGGGCAACGCCTTCTTCGATCATCGCGTCTTCACCAGCATCCGCTTCAGGATTAGCTTGAACCTCCTTCTCAGCCTCGTCGTCAGCACCCGTTAGCTTTTCCATCGCTTTTGAAGACCCTACAGTCGCAGATTTAACGGGATGCTCCACAGGACTACCTCCAAGATTTCTTAGCTTGGTCTCCCAAGCGTCGACGTTCCAAGAAGGGCATTCCAAGCCCAGGGCTTTGGCTTCGCAAGCCATTTTTAGCCGAGCCTGCAGAAGGGAGATGACAATGGAGCTTTTGAGGCCTTCCCGGTATATGGCCATATCCTGCTCGTGTTGGGCATGGGCAGCGTCCAGACGGGCTTGGGCTTCATGAGTGGCTTTTTTTAGAGCAGCCTGATGCTCTTGAGTCATGGTCTTGAACTTGTCTTCGTAGTGTCGAGTTTTGGCAGCAGCGATCATACCTTGGTCGGAAATGGTAACCTCAGCTTTCTTCAACTTGGACTCGAGCATCTTGTTGAGCCCACAGGATTCTTGGTACAAATGAACCAGACGTTCGAGGCCCTACACCCAAAGACACAGGTATTATGATAACCAGGATATTGGTTTGACGTATATGTGTAGGATATGGAATAGGAATTTATACCTGGTTAAGAAAGGAAGTCATGAACCTGCTTGCCTCAATAAAGCCATGATTCTCATAGGGGAACGTATCGGAGATGGTAGGTGAGTCAGTCTCTTTCCTTTTGCGAGAACTTGAACTCCGGGGCATAGTAGCTGGCGAAGGCTTGGGAATGATGATGGCTTTGGAGCTGCTGGGCTTGGATGAGGTCGTAGCCTTGGGACTGGGCTCCTTCTTGACCTGGACGTGATCGGAGTAATTGTCCAGCTCCTCAAGGTCGAAAACCTCTGGGATCTTGGCTGGTGCTGCATAAAGGGGAAGTTCTAAATCCTTATTACTCTTTCATTATATTACGCTAATCAATTATTTACGAAATGACTCTTACCAGACATATCAGATGATGAATATTGACTGGAACTTGGGATGTGTGTGGAAAAACTCCTGTCACCTTCCGGTAACTGGTAAATTGCTTCGATTCTTTTTTCGGATTCTGCAGTAGGAGGGGCTACTTCTTTAAAGTTCACTGCATAAAGACCAAATAAGAAAATATTAGCACAGGATAAAGGCCTGGAAGTATCTGGGGATATTCTTGAAATCCTAAACCCTACCGGTGGTTAACCACTCCACCGGAAGGCTAGCACCCTCATAGATGGAGTCTCGCTTGACGAAGAAGAATTTACGCTGCCATCCGTCCTCGTTCTTGGTGGCTTTAAGAATGAGGGGTTTGCTGGAAGTTGAAAAGAGTAAGAACCGACTGGAACCGTGTGATCGGAGGCGGTAAGCAATCGGGATATCCTCGATGCGGAGGTCAGGACAATGAAGATTTTTGATTTGGTTGAGTACGATCAGTACTCTCCAAACCATGGGCATTGTTTGGGCAAAGGAAATACCAGTGGTTCGGAAAAACTGCATCATGAATTCAGGAAATGGGTACCGAAGACCCAGCGAGAAAGGGTATGCCGGAAAACAGATCCAATCGGCAGAAGAAACATCCGATCGAATTGATCGATCAAATGGCCTAATGATTGTGCCATCGGGGAAAGCGCCGGAGGCTCTCAACGCTGCAATGTCTGCGTTATCAAAGGCACATATCTCCTTCTCGGGATTTTTGAGAAGGTTTTGTTGGACGAAGGACTCCGACGATTCACCGGTTTGAGAGTAGGTTCTAGTGGCCATTGGAAGTAGAATAAAATTAACAGGAAACGAGGAAGGAATGAGTAATTACCTGGAGACTCTGTTGATGATATTTGGTTTTCAAACAAAAAGAGAGAAGATATAGGGGCGTAATAGATATCCATCCAGTGAAAACTGCGTTGGAAGTTACATAGTGCTATCTTGACCGTCGTTTCAATTTAATAACCTCGATTCGAGGGATAAGGTTTAAAATATATCCGTTGGAATTGGTATACCAACAGATATATTTTGGGGACAATTGTTATGGGCGATTTTCCGCTCATATATCCTGACTGATATTCTCACTTTGTTTTATTGTGTCCAGGATGCTGAATCAGGATATTGGTAACATTCTGATATCCTGGTAGTAATTAATTAACCACGTGCAGATAAGGAGTGCAAGTCTCTAACGTTCAGTTGGACTTCTTCTCCTCAAGACCCGGTCAAATCAGTTGGGTTATAGACGTTGAAGCCGGAAGACGTGGACTGCAACGTTCACGTGAGGAATATTCGTTGAATCCCGCAATAGTAGGCTAGTTTGTTAGTTTATTTTACTATAAATGGGTTGATCGGATCAGGTAGAAACACACACAAAACTTTCGCACACTCTTTCTCTCTAGTTGCAAACAATCACTACACACCAACACTTGTACTCAAATTACATTGTAACACCTAGTTGATCCGCATCATATCCTGCACTGTATCCTGATATTTGAAGCAATAAGAAGAACAAGGCAGCTGCGATTGTCAGCTCCCGATGTTTTGTGCCGGCGATCTAGATTGATCAAGGGCTTTTCTCGTACATCCTGTGTCACCCTTTACATTTTCGCTTATTGTTTGATCATAAATACAACTCTATATCCTGAGCCATATCCTGAAACTGTTTTTGCAAACAACTTAACTAGCATATTTTCAACACACGTTTTTAGCACACTACCTCACTTAATTAATTTGATCACTTAATTGCTTCGGTAATTTTTGACCAAAACAATAGTTAGTTTTAAAAATTGTATAAATAACTATTTACATTAAAGCCTCTCCAATGCTATGGAAGGGACAAGCATTTGACGATGATGTGGTGCCTAAATTGGGACGACAAGGTATTGTTTGCTTGTGTTCATTTGGGAGCATGTCTGGATTTTCAAACTTTAGGGAAGGGAGAAAGGTGACTCTCTCTTTCTCTCTCTCACACACACATAGATATATTATTTTAAAGATGTTTGAAAGTGGAGGTAACATTAAAATGGGTATGTTTGAAGGATGGGGGAAATGCAATATGACAACTAATGTGGCGCGTTTGAGTGGATGAATTAGAGATGCACTTATAAAAAGTTATATGTATCTAAACGGTTGAAGCATAAGGTCTCAATGGGAGTAGACTCTATCTTTTGAGATAGAGGAAAGTTGCGCCATCTTCTCACCCTCTTGAGACCTTATACTTTATGAGTGAGATATTACTAGCTAGTTGAGTTGTTGTGTGTTTGTTAGCTATAACTATGAAATAGGATGATTTTAGTTTTTTATGTGAGATTCTTTTTAATGTTTTCTAGTATATATATTTTATTTACTTTTATGTGTATTTTATCGATTTTCACAAGCAGTTGCAAACCGAAAGTACAACTAGATATGTAGATAAACAGATCTCAACTTAAACTACTACCATTACGGAATTCATGATTTATCATTCATTTACAAGACTTATTAGAAAAACAAAGATATGATAACTACCAATCCAGTTTCACAATCTTGTACTTCACAAGCACTGTTTTGTACTCTTTGTATTTATGTGCTTCCTCGTACACTTTCTCGTATCTCCACCCTAACACCTTTCCACAATCCGAGCAATGAACATCGGCCACCAAGTGCACACCGGTGATCAGCCGACGGTCCTCTTTAGGACCCGCCACGACGTTCACCGCATGAGAAAACAAAAACGCTCTTTTTCGATGTCCGGCCTACAAAGAAAAACAAATGTGTATAATAAACGACACCATGATAATAATGTATGTTAGTTAGTGTTTACCACGAAGTATTTGCTGACGATATCGTCGTGACGCGCGACGGGTTTCCGGCAGTTGTAGCAACCGTAAAATCTTGGAAGGATCGCACCGGCCATTAGGAAGTATGGAGATGATCAAAGGGTTTGATGAAATGGATGATATGCTCTAGAACGATATATATGGAAGTGAAACAGTTTTCCACATGTAGTAGATAAATGTGGAATTTGAAACGAAATCAAGTATTAGAGATTTGAATATATGTACCCTTCTTGATAACATTATTATCACCTTTAAAATTAACATATATATATTAAGAACAAGCGGAGAACTAGTAAAATAATTCTTACTTGATACATATACTAGAGTATACTCAAACTAACATATTGATGGTTTATGTTTATTTTTTGTCACTAACATATTGATGATTTATGTTTATTTTTTGTCATGTTTTAGATAATTTGTGTTTATATAATTAGTTTATGGGTGAGAATCGTTTTAGAACCATAAATATTTGCAGAACTTGCAAAACTCTTTACAACCATTCATTTTATTTTATAGAGTGAATTGCAAGTTTTGTTCTTTATCTATATACCACATTTCAGGTGGTGTTTTTTGTCTTTAAAATTGACGAGTTTTGTTCTTAATGTTTCTAAATGCTACACGTTATGTCCTTTAGCCATAACCCAGTTAGATTTTTTTTTTTTGTTAAATTTGGTCATATGGCTTGCATGTGAGGGTATATTTGTCTTTTTACAATTACAAAGACTATTGTGTAAATACTTAATATCAAGGAGTATTGTATAAAAAATATTATATGTATATATATACACGCGCATATAAATATGTTTTCTCTCTCTCCCCTCTCTCTAACCAACGATGGTGGTTGCAGATCTCAGGGCCGGCCCAATGGGCTTCCGACCCTAGGCACAGGCCTAGGGCCACCCAATTTGAAAGGCCTCCAATTTTGTTGTGGATTTTTTCTGTAGTTGGCCCATTTTTTGTTTTAAAGCAATAGCCCATAACATGAAAGGCCCGTCTAAAGTCCAAACTATCCACACACAAAAGCCTCACACACGCGCAGATGAACTGAATGAAGAATGAAAGGTCGCTGCAGAATTAGGGTATCGAACAGTCGCTGCAGAATGAGGGTATCGATTATCGAACAGGCGTTGGCCGCTGATGGAAGGTCGGTAAGTAACTAACGGCTCTTTTTTGCTTTTTAACATCTATATCATCCATTTGATTACAAACTGTTCTCGATTACAAACAAACCAAACCGTTTGATACTTTGATTAAATCAGACGTTGATTGATTCGGTTAAATCAGTTCTTCCATTTGATTACAAATAGTTCTTTGATTACGAAAATATATGTTGTTCGATTAAATCAGTTCTTCGATTCAGTGCTTCGATTTGTGGCAGTGGCAGGCGTTGATTAATTTGTGGCAGACGACAGACGTTGATTGATTCGGGAATTAGGGCTTATTCAGTTCTTTGATTTGTTGCAGTGTGGGTGTGGCACAGGTTAGTCTGATATCCTCATTCTTCTTTCATATGTTGCTATTTTTCTGAATCTAGTTGTTGTATAGGGAATTAGTGCTTATTTGTTGAACTGATCCTGTTATTTAGGCACTAGGCTTGGTTGTTTGTTCATTTAATTTGTTGTTTAGGGAATTAGGGCTCATTATCAATCTCTTAAATAGATTTATATTTTAGTGTTTTACCAATGTCAAATCGAATTAGAACTTTTGAATCCGGTCATTCAAAAAGGCAAAAAAAAAAAAAAAAAAACGTAAACAAGAAACTTTAATTGAATCACAAAAGGGAGCACTTCTAAAATTTTGTACACCTACAACAAGTCAACCTACAAACGATGAACCTACAAATGAAAATGATTTACAATGTCACAAGAAAGATTAAACGATTTAGATATTATGTCAATTGAAAGAGATTTTTTAGAAGAACTTGATTACGATTTTTTCATCAAACAATTTGCCTCGGTTAAAGCTTGAAAAAGTAATTTTATTTAAACGTATACTTCACTTATACAAAACATACAACCTTCAACAAAAATTTTTTTTAACTTCGCCAACTATAAACTTTGTAGTTTATAATTGCCGGTCCCAAGCTCCGGGTAAAGGAGGAGGGTTTTGTTACTATATATGTTGAAAGGGTAATTTTGCAGAAAAGGACTCCACTTCAAAGTTCGCTTAGGGTCTCCAAAAACCTAGGAACGGCCCTGGCAGATCTGATGGTTGGTGGCGGAAGGTGATGGTTGGTTCACTCTGATTTGTTCGTGGTTGATGGGGTGGATGATGACGGGATTGTTCGAAATCGAGAAGGGGGTTTTCGTGTGTTGGATGGTGGCAGGTGGAGCGGCGGTTTGATTTGTTGTGTTTTGTTTGATGGTGGCAGGGGGCGGTAGTAGGCTGTTACGGTAATAAATAGTGTAGGGACTATATGGTAATTGTTAGATAGTGCAAGGGGTTTATGTGTATTAATTGTAAGTACATAAACAGACGTGGGAATGAGATTCAGTAGCGAATGATTTTGGGACTTTCTTCCTCTTTTGATTCTTTCTCTTCTATCTCTGGCTCACACACTTGATCACCATTTTTACACGTAACAATGGAATCAGAGCTATCCATCCTCTTGACCTGGGGGTGTAGTAACAATCAGATTTCAGTGATTAAAGCAAGTAGGGCAACAACAAAAGCGGTGTAACAATCAGAATTCAATCGAACAGGTAGCAGTGATTCACATCAACGATTTGAAGGCAAGAATCAAGGAAATCGGAGATTCAATCTAAGAAGACCTAAAATTCAACTCAAGGAGTCGTTGATTTAGCAACAACAACAACAAGAACAGATGACTACCATGGAATTAGCAATGGAGGAGATCATGTCAATAAGGCAAGAAGGTACAGTTTTCGATTACTGTAGTGTATTTCAATCTTTGTTTGAAAGGGTTAAGAATTCTGAAGATATGAGTGAGGTCTATGCTATATACCTTTTCATTGATGGTCTAGAACCAAGAATTAGAGAAGTGTTCATCACATGGCATCAATATAGTTATCATAAGGTGAAAGACTTTATTTCTTTAGCCTTGAAAATAGATGCTAATAAATTGCAAGATTCATTTTCTCCGTTTGATCCTAAATCTTCATTCTACGTAAAGGAATTAGTTTTTGATTCTAGGAAAATTCTTGATGAAATAATGGAAGGTAATGAATCCTTTAAGGATGGTAAGATTCAAGAAATTAGTAATGAAGATAGGGTGTTTGATGAGTCCGCCTACAAGGTGTTTGATGAAATGCTTCAAAAGGTTTAGTGGCGAAATTAAGGTTCAAATCCATGATGAATCTGAGAATGTTAATGAGAAATTTGAAAATGAAATGGTCTTTTTAAATGAAAATTTGAGTATTCAAAAATTGTGTGATAGTATTGATTCACGCAAATATGAAAATAAGGATGTGAAATTGAAGTGTTTGGATGCTTTGCAAGAAATTGTGTTAGTAGTGGATAATAATGAGATTTTTGAAATGCCTAAGATGGATAACAGTGAAATAAACGGGGAGGTTGACTTGTGTTTTGATCAAGAAAGATGGCCAGTAAAAGTGTATACATCACATAAATGGAAATGTAAGCAATTTATTTTCATTAGGTTGTTGAATCTTGATTGTTTAAAAAGGAAGCTATATGTGTGGCTCAGTTGGAAACATAAAGGGTCAGTAGTGAAGCACTTGTGGCACAAATGGAAATCCAGATCCTGGTTTTTCACTAGGATAATGGGTATATATTGGTTAAAAAGGAAGGCAAAGGGTTATACATGGCACACATGGAAAATTAAACCAAGATGGCTCAAAATTAGTTCGACGGGTGCTTGCATCTATGTAGGTTTGGATAATAAAGATTGCATATGGTTGACTAAAAAGAATGGGAAGCAATCTATGACGTTTGAAATTCGAGCACAATTTGATGCATTGGGGTTGAAAGTTAGAAAAGTAACATCAAATAGAACATGGGTTGGAAATAGGAATGATGGTCTAACCAGATCTGCTGATGAAGACCAACAACTATTGAGTCAACATTTGCACACAAAGAAACATGAACTAGTTGTTGTAGTTCATGAGAATGAATTTGATCAGATCATACACAAAGTTACAAAAGATAGCATGGGTTCTATAAATGATTTTTGTATAATATGTTTAGACTCTACATATCCCATTTCATGCTACTTGGCTGTACTTTTTGAAAATGGTGCTACTAACTGGCTGGAAATTTTGGCGTTCAAGCACAAAACTGAAATTGTAAAGAGATGGCTAGTTAAATGGAAATGGAAGAGCAATATCATATGTGACAAGACCGTAGGAAGCAAAATACCAAATAAAGTTGAAATAGAGATATGTGAAGGCGAATTAAAAGTCAATGTTTCAACAACAGGGAATGCAAAAAAATTAGAATTGAGTTTTCATTCTTCAAAAGCTTGATTCTTGAGGTCAAGAATCTTTTATGGGAGGAGTATTGTTACGGTAATAAACAGTGTAGGGACTATATGGTAATTGTTAGATAGTGCAAGGGGTTTATGTGTATTAATTGTAAGTACATAAACAGACGTGGGAATGAGATTCAGTAGCGAATGATTTTGAGACTTTCTTCCTCTTTTGATTCTTTCTCTTCTATCTCTCGCTCACACGCTTGATCACCATTTTTACGATGGGGCGGTAGTAGGCGGTGATGATTTTGTTTTGACCGAACCACCATCGTCTTCTGCAATTGTATCTAATCTGAATCATGCTTTTGTCAATTAAATTGGTCTTAATTATAACATATGTTTTTCCCGAATTAAATTCGAATCAGGAGTGTTAGGCTTTGGTGGATGAGGTGCCCCACTTGTAGTGGATGAAGTGTCTCACTTGTAATTCTTGTTTCTTTGATTAAGATGAAGTTTTTTAAAATTGTTCAAGATCTGTTAGTTTTAATCCCTATAAAGGTAAATGACAAAATTGTCCTCACATGCAAGTCACATGACCAGATTTAACAGAAAAATCTAACTGAGTTAGGACTAAAGGACATAACGTGTAACATTTAGAAATATTAAGTACAAAACTCATCAATTTTAAAGACAAAAGACACCGCCTGAAATTGAGTGTAAAAATAAAGGACAAAACTTGCAATTCACTCTATTTTATATTTACTTTATTATATTAATAAAGGGTATATAAGTACAATCATCCATTTTATTTTATTTTATATTTACTTTATTATATTAATGAAGGGTATAAAAGTAAATTTATATATCTTTGAATTATCACATGTTTTTTATATATACCAATTCCTCAGTTTCAATGGCTGCTATTTGACTCAATTCCTTATTTTTTTTCACTTTTAGATTTACATAAATCGTAAAGCATGTATTTTATTTATGTTTTAGGTATTTCAGTTTGAGTTTTAAAATTTATGTATAAAATCATGTATATATGCATGTCTTGATATAAACACATTTATATATACCAGTAAGATGTCTGCGTGATGCGGCGAAAGTGACACATTGCATTGCAATACTTGTTTTGGGTACTTTTCTTATTTATTTATATAATATTTATTTTAGCATTATTGTGATAGATATATGTTTTGGTCAAAAATCAAGCAATGATAATGCAACCAAACTTTCTGTTGTGAGGTATGATGCTTGAATTGATGAACAACAATAAGGATCACTATGAAATGTAATGAACAAGTGACACGAAGATTTATACGAGGAAAAAGCCCTTGATCAATGAATGATCTCCGGCATAAAAAACCTCGGGTGATGGAAACTACCGATCACCAATTCAAATTAAACAAGAAATGTAATACAACTTCGGATGATAGCGAGCTAAGTACAAGGATCACTATAGTGTATTGTGTAAAAAGTGTGTAACCTCCAAGTAAATGAACGAGAGCTGGTGAGAGCAGTTGTAAGAGTGTGTGTGTAGCCAAAAATAGCCAAGTGTTTTCTAATTAGCTCGCTACCCCTTTAAAAATGGAAAATATCTACACTAACTAACATTCCGCAAATGGTGCAAGTCCTCCACGACTCCATAACGTCCACTTTTGGCCAGGCACGTGCGGAATAAACATAGAATATACTCCAGGAATATCGCCAAGACCAAGTCCAAGCTGGTACTCCTGCAAAACAGTTTCGAATTCAAAGTAGACAACCGTTAGTACAAGGATCCTTATGATGATCCATGATCCTGATCCTGAAACACTTCTGAGGATCACCAATTCAAACAGAAGTGAGGATCACTAAGCCCAACAGCAATTGAGGATCACTGATCATTTAGAAATCCACCCCTAACAATTGCCCCCAAAATATAAGGAGTAATTATGTAAATAAACGAGTTGTATTTTGTTCTTATCCGCAATCAACCAACGGATAACTAGCCGTTATAATCGGACTAGCCGTTACGAACATGACGTCACTGAGGTGACTATCCTGCAAAATCATCATTATAAATAGGAGTTACGGATAGAGATCATTTCACATTTAAATTCAAGAGAAACTCCCTTTAAATTCTCATCCGACGATCAAGCAGGTATCTCTTTTCCTTTTCTCCCTTTACGTTTTCTTTCTCTGTTCATCTTCTTCTCTATTGCTATGACCAAGATGATGCTAAGATCCTCACCGGCTAAGGATCACAAGAAGGATAGTCCTCTTAAGAGCCAGGGAATCATCAAAGATTTGGCGAATGAGAGGTGCTGTTTCACTGATCCACAAATAGATAGAATCCGCCATTGTTTTCCAGCAAACACCGATTTCAAGCCATTTGAACCCACCGTTCTAAGTGATTATGTTTCTGAAACTTGGGTAGCTTTCCCGGTCACTCCTTTCACAATAGGATACTCGTATCCTTTCCCTGAATTCACCCAGTCTTTCTTCTCCCTCACCGGCATCTCCTATATTCAAGCTATGCCAATATCTGGAGGGTCTTATATACCCTTTAGAGGATCATTGAGCAGGAAGGAATTGCCCTAGGAATGTCGGAGTTGGCAGAGATGTATGATCTCACCACATTTGGATCCCACCGATATCTATTCAAGCGTAAACCCGGTGAAGAACACCCCATCTTCAAAGCCACTAAGAATGATACTAACTGGAAACGGAGATTCTTCTTTGTCAGAACGGATTCTCTCTCTGATGGAAAGGATCTACCAAGGAAGTGGAGCACCCATGGTAGGATAGAGGATCCTGAGAAGGATCACCAGATAAACTTGTTTTTGTATAAGGATCACTAACACCCTTTTGTTTCCATTGTACAGCTATCTCTGTTTCGCACCTTATACCATCACCTGCCACCAAGGAAAGGCTCGCTGCTTTCAGAAGACTTGATCCTGCAACAAGATCATTCAAAACAAACACCCAGAATTCACAAGAAGTATCCTCAGGTTCTGTCACTATGTCAAGTAAGTATCCTGTATTTTGTATAGTCAAATATTTAAATAAATAGTTGAATAGAAATAGGATAAGGATACTTATCTGTTTTGAATGTATAGGCGCTGGGAAATCCTCGAAATCTGCCTCCAAGTTCAGCGTAACTGATCTTGACACTGTCAGATCCTCAAAGAAAAAGTCTGCTGCTAGCCCTTCCATTGTAATCCCCAAGGCTACCACTTCAAAGGGAAGAGGTGGAAAGAAAAGAAAAACCTCTGAAGCTGACAACCTTCAAGGCTTGCCTCTGATCCGCCATCAATTCCTCGAGTACTTTAATGATGTAAGGATCACTGACTCAGCTTAGTTATCCTATCCACTTGAGGATCATATGATCCTAATTTTGCATTGCCTTGTTTGCAGAAATTTGCTGAAATTGAAGACTATGTTGGAAATGTTGAGGATCTTGAGGAGAAATACTCTGATCTCCAAAAGGTGGCGGTGCTCAAGGATCACAAAATTGCCTCCCTTGAAAAGGATCTCAAGGATGCCAAAACTCAAACAGCTGCAATTCTGATCAATGTTGATTATGAGAAGCACGAGATCACAGAAGATGCTAAGGTCTCCGCTGCCATTGCCATGTATAAGACCAAGCTACAAATGGCCCAAGAAGCTCAGGATCCTGCCTTTGCAGGAGCAACTGGGACATGGAGGGCTGGAAGGCTAGGCTGGCTGAGTTGGAGGATGAGGCTGATGAGGCTGATGAGGTTCTGGCAATGGAGGCTAGTGGCAGTGGCAAGGATCAGGTGAAGGATATGGGAGCTGAAGGAGATGGTGATGCAGCGAAGGTGTAGGCTGCATGAATGGGCGATGAAGGACATTTCTAGACGTAGCTGTTAGGGCTGGATTTCTAAATGACCAGTGATCCTTATTTACTGTTGGATTTAGTGATCCTCAATTCTGTCTGAAGTAGTGATCCTCAGAAGCGTTGCAGGATCAGGATCATGGATCACTGTAAGGATACCTATACTAACGATTGTCTATTTTGAATTCGTAAATGTTTTGCAGGAATATCAACTTGGACTTAGTCTTGGCGACATTCCTGGAGAATATTCTCAGTCTATTCCGCACGTGCTTGGTCAGAAATGGACGTTGTGGAGTCGTGGAGGACTTGCACCTTTTGCGGAATGTTAGTTAGGCTAGATATTTTCTATTTTTAAAGGGTTAGCGAGCTATTTTAGAAACACTTGGCTATTTTTGGCTACACACACACTCATACAACCGCTCTCACCAGCTCTCGACAAAACACTTAGCATTTTGCATACATTTCTACACGATACACTATAGTGATCCTTGTACTTAGCTCGCTATCATCTGAAGTTGTAACAGATGGTTTGTTTAATTTAAGTTGGTGATCGGTAGTTTCCATCACCCGGGGTTTTTTGTGCCGGAGATCAACTCTTGATCAAGGGCTTTTTCCCCGTATAAATCTTCGTGTCATTTGTTCATTACATTTCATAGTGATCCTCATTACTGTCTACAAATTCAAGCATCATACCCCGTAACAAAGAGTTTGGTTTCATTATCCTCGTCTGATTTTTGACCAAAACAGTTTGGCGCCCACCGTGGGGCAATTGGTGCTTCATTCCTAAGAAATTCTCATTTTTGTGATCATTTCGGTTCGTTACATTCAAGCAGATGGCTTCATCACCAAAGAACACCTCCAGTGCGATGTCTGCAGTCAATTCATCCCAGGGCATTCCACCTTTGCCTCCACCACCTTCTGGACCTCAGAAAAATGCCGAGAAGAAACCAACTCCCATTTTCTCAAAACCTCCAACTTCTTCTGCTTCTTATACTCCTACTACTAGTGACTTGTTTACTCTGATTTTGCAGATGAAGGAGCATATACAGCAGCAGGATAAGACCAATGAAAGGATTCTTAGAGAAATTGGAGACATCAAGAAACTGAAGAGATCGGCAGAGGATCATTCCCCACTGATGCCCAGATCTTTGAATTTCGATACTCCGGTTATAACTTCTCAGCCTTCAGCGGTTCCGGATGTTCAATATGTGGGAGGACCAAAAGGAGTGCATTACGGATCATCAGCAATGACTCAGGCTTCAGGGTTACACTTCCAACCAGCAGGATCCCATCCTCAGCATATAGGATCCTTCGCAAGCTCAGGAGGCCACTCAGGAGCGCAGCAGATTCAAGGGTTCTGGCCGATTCAAGGATCCCCCCAGGTCCAAGGATCCTCCTATGTTCCAGGATCCTCTCAGGTCCAAGGATCCTCCTATGTTCCAGGATCCTCTCAGGTTCAAGGATCCTCCTATATTCCAGGTTCCTCCCAGGTCCAAGGATCCTCCTATGTTCCAGGATCCTCTCAGGTCCAAGGATCCTCCTATGTTCCAGGATCCTCTCAGGTTCAAGGATCCTCCTATCTTCCAGGATCCTCTCAGGTTCAAGGATCCTCCTATATTCCAGGTTCCTCCCAGGTTCAAGGATCCTCCTATGTTCTAGGATCCTCCCAGGTTCAAGGATCCTCTCAGTTTCAAGGATCCTTCCAGATTCCGGGATCCTTAAGGAGTTTGCAATCAGGGAATTCCGATATCCATCAGGGGGATTTCATTCCAATGCAGACCATTGCTTCTACTGGTCCATCGGTCATTCCAGAGCCCCAACAATATGGATTCACATCCACTCTTCCTAATTTGAATCCAATGGGAGGTAACACTTTCAATAATTCTTATACCACTAACCATGGCCTTATGCAGGATACAGGTATCAATCATGCCATGGCCAAAGAATTGCAAAAGTTAAAGGATATGATATCAAGTGTCCCAGGAGTGGTCAAGCCTATCCCGGAGATTGCAGATGGGAGCCACAAGATATCTCGTTTTGCACCACCAATATGTGATGCTGAGATACCCAAGAGGTTCCATGTTCCTACCATGAAGTTATACGATGGTTCAACAGATCCTGAAGAACACATAGCACAATACAGGGAAAGGATGGAGATCAATCCCATCCCAGAAAGGTTAAAGGAAGCATGTCTGTGCAAGGGATTTGGATCCACCCTTACTGGATCGGCTCTTAAATGGCTGCTAAGTCTTCCTCCTTACTCTATTACCTCGTTTGCTAATCTAGTTAACCTATTTAATAACCAATTTTCTTGTAGTAGAAAATTTGAGCGTTTAACTAGTGATCTGTATAGGATAACCCAAGGACATAATGAATCATTAAGGGATTATATCACTAAATTTAGTAAAGAATCCTTAGATATCCCTAACCTGGATATAGCTACGGCTGTTGAAGCCTTTAAAATGGGATTGCTTAGGGATTCATTATTCTATGATGATCTTGTTATGACACCATGCAGGAATCTAGATGAGGTAAGAACCCGGGCCCTTAGGTTTATCCGGCTAGAGGATGACAAAAGGATCCAGGAGAGGTTAGCAGGATCCTCAAAGCAAGAGAAGCAAGGATCCTCATTCAAGAACAACAAGTTCAGATCCTATAACAAATCTGATAACCAGAATGTGCATGCTGTTGAACAAGAAGAGGATGATGAGGATTATCCTCCAATTTCCGAATATTGCTTTTCTGTTGATAACAATGAACTAATCCTTGCGATGCAGAATTTAGGTGATAAAGCTAGATGGCCCAGGAAAAATGATAGACCAGCTGCAACTAAAGACAAGTCAAAGTGGTGCGCAAATCATGAAGATTTTGGGCATCTCACAGAAGAATGCATCGCACTGAGAAAAGAAATTGGATACTTGTTGAGCAAGGGGCACTTGAAAGAATTATTTGTGAGAAAGAAGTCAAGGACTCAGGATCCTGAAAGGATCCCAGAGAAAGCTCCAGCCCCTCCAGCAGATGCACAAGTTATAAACTTTATTTCTGGAGGATCAGACATTTGTGGAACATCCTTCTCTGCAGCTAAAAGACATGCAAAGGAAACCAAGATGGATAATGGAGATAGACCCATTCGAACATCCAGTGTCTCCGAAGGAAAAGTTATAACTTTTGATGAGGATGATCGTGTTGACATTCAGGATCCTCATCATGATGGTTTGGTTATAACTCTTTTTATTTCTAACCATTTTGTTCGCAGGATCCTTATAGACGGAGGAAGCTCTGTGAACATTATCCAGCTTGATGTCCTCAAGAAGATGAATATTCCTGAATCCGATATGATACCAAGATCCTCTGTGCTCGTGGGATTCAGTGGCGAGACTAAAAATACACTGGGGGACATTAAACTCCCAATCTATATCGAAGGCCTACATTCTTACCAAAAGTTTTGTGTTATTGACTGTTTATCTTGTTGTAATGTTATCCTTGGCAGGCCTTGGATACATGACATGAAGGCAGTCCCATCCACTTATCATCAATGTGTGAAGCTTCCTAGTCCTTGGGGAATAGTGAAGATTGATAGTGATCAGCAAGAGGCTAAGAACTGCTACACCTCATCAATGAAACCAGCATCAAAGTCAAGGGAGCAATAGCAATTAAAGCGTCCTCCAAGGGATGTCTTGGAGGCAAGAGAACAGGATGTAGTAGAAATCCTTATGGATCCTGATGATCCTGAATCTAAAGTTTATATAGGATCAGGGATCCTTGGCGAAATAAAGGAAGACCTCATATCCTTCCTCAAAAGGAGAAAGACTACCTTTGCATGGAAACACGAAGACATGACAGGTATATCTAAAGATATAATCACTCACAAACTTGGCATTGATAGGTCCTTCAAACCAATCCATCAAAAGAGAAGGAAATTTGCACCAGAAAGAAATGCCATTATCCAGGAGGAGGTAGAGAAATTACTACGAGCAGGTATGATTAGAGAGGTCAAGTATCCAAGATGGTTGGCCAATGTGGTTGTTGTTCAAAAGAAAAACGGAAAGTGGAGGGTATATGTCAATTTCACCGATTTAAATAAGGCATGTCCCAAGGATCCTTTCCCATTACCCCACATTGACTCCATGGTGGATGCAACTGCGGGTCATGAACTGTTAACTTTTATGGATGCTTCATCTGGATTTCAACAAATTCAGATGGAACCATCCGATCAAGAGGATACAGCCTTTATGACCCCAACTGGTATATACTGTTATATTGCTATGCCATTCGGACTAAGAAATGCAGGTGCAACTTATCAAAGGCTAGTGAATATGATGTTCAAGGATCAGATTGGACAAACTATGGAGGTTTACATAGACGATATGGTGGTAAAATCAAAAAAGGCTGAGGATCACCTAAGGGACTTGGAGGAAGCATTTAATATCCTTGATAAATATAACATGAAACTTAATCCTTCAAAATGTCACTTTGGTGTTAAAGCAGGTAAATTTCTAGGATATATGGTGACAAAGAGAGGCATTGAAGCCAGTCCAGAACAAATCAAAGCTATAGTGAACATCAAGTCCCCTGCCAATGCTAAGGATGTTCAGAGGTTAACGGGCAGGATTGCAGCTTTAAACAGATTCATATCCAAATCCTCAGAAAAGTGCAAGGAATTCTATGATATCCTAAGGAAGAACAAGAAATTCGAGTGGACTGAGAAGCATGAAAATGCCTTAAGAGCTCTTAAGGATTACCTATCCTTGGCCCCGGCTTTGATGAAACCAGAAAAAGGAGATGTGTTATCCTTATATCTCGCTGTATCCTCAAAAGCAGTAAGTGCCGTCCTTGTTAAGGATCACCAAGGTACACAACATCCTGTCTATTATGTAAGTAAGAGTTTACTTGATGCTGAATCCAGGTATTCACACTTAGAAAAACTTATCCTTGCATTAATTATGGCATCTACTAAATTGAGACATTATTTTGAAACTCATGCCATTATCGTCAAAACTAATTTTCCAATTAAGAATGTCCTCAGGAAACCTGAGATGTCAGGAAGGATGGCTAAGTGGGCAGTGAAGCTTAGTGCATATGATATAAGATATGAGCCCAGGACAGCCATTAAATCCCAAGCATTAGCCGACTTTGTGGCAGATTTCAGTAGTGATTTGCAAAAGGAAGCTGAGTTAGAAGTTCAGCAGCTAGAGGAAACCAAGGATCCTTGGATACTCTATACTGATGGATACTCAAATGTAAAAGGAACAGGGCTTGGAATACTACTAAAATCGCCACAGGGGGACATAATACCCCACTCTATAGCTTGTGAGTTCCAAACCACTAACAATGAGGCTGAATATGAAGCCTTGATAGCTGGTTTGCAAATTGCTAAGCATATGAGGATCAGGTATCTTGAGGTACATGTAGATTCTTTGTTAATCACTAATCACTTTAATGGATCCTATGCTGTTAAAGGTGAAAAGCTAACCAAATATTTGGAGATAGTCAAAGAATTGGCACTCTCTTTTGTTTCCTTTAGTTTGACACAGGTACCAAGGGAAGAAAATGCAGAAGCTGATGCATTGGCTAATCTAGGATCATCCTTGAAGATCCCGGAGGATATAAGTATCCCCATTATCCATATCCTGACCCCGGCTATCGAGGATCATGTGGCTATGGAGATAGGAGAGGATTCTGCAATCATCCCTAGTGATGATAATCAATCTCATTCAGGATCATGGATCCTTCCAATCATGAGATACATACAACATGGAGAGATTCCTACAGGAGAAAACCCTAGGGCTTTCAAAATTAAGGTATCTCAATTCACAATTTTAAATAATATGTTGTATAAACGATCTCTTGCAGGACCATATTTAAGATGCATTGAGGATCCTGAAATCCAAGAAGTTTTAAAAGACTTCCATGAAGGAGATTGTGGAAACCACACTGGGGGCATGGCATTATTCTCAAGGATCCTGAGGACAGGATACTATTGGCCAACTATGAAGAGAGATGCTGTGGAGTATGCTAAGAAGTGTGATCCTTGTCAGAGACACAGCAATATCCTTCATCAACCGGCTGAATTATTGCATCCTATATCCTCCACTTGGCCATTCATGAGATGGGGAATGGATATAGTTGGTAAGCTCCCTAAGGCACCTGGTGGAAAAGTGTTCATGCTTGCTATGACTGATTACTTCTCCAAGTGGATAGAGGCTGAAGCTTTTGCCCAAGTCAGAGAAAAGGAAGTTATATCCTTCATTAAAAGAAATATTATAACTAGATTTGGTATTCCTTCTGAAATTATATGTGATAATGGTTCCCAATTCATTGGGGGCAGAACTACTAACTTTTGTGACAGCTGGGGGATTAAGATGATAACATCAACACCAGTCCACCCACAAGCTAATGGTCAGGCAGAATCCTCCAATAAGATCATCATCAACAATTTGAAGAAGTAGCTTGGATCCAAGAAAGGGAAATGGGCAAAAGAACTACCTTATGTGCTTTGGGCTGATAGGACAACTCCTAAGAATGCTACAGGCCAAACTCCATTCTCTTTGGTATTTGGGGCAGAATCAGTGATCCCTACAGAAATGGTGGTTCCAACTGCTAGAACAAGTATTCGTGATCCTGAGGAAAATGATGAGAACTTGGTTCAAGACCTGGATACTATAGAAGAAATCAGAGATTTGGCAAGGATAAGGATGGCCAGTTATCAGCAAAGAATGGCTGGAGCCTACAACAAAAATGTCAGGATCAGGAAATTCCAAGTTGGTGATATGGTACTAAGGAAAGCATTTCAGAATACCACCAATCCTGCTGATGGAAAGTTGGCACCAAAATGGGAAGGACCTTATTTGATTGAAGCTGAGGCAGGAAAGGGGGCATATCGATTGCTAACAATGGAAGGTGATTTGCTACCTAGAGCTTGGAATGCTGTCCATTTGAAGAGATACTTCATGTGATAAGGATCCATGATCCTCACATGATAAATATCCTTAAAGGATCCTCAAAGCACAGATGATCCTCATTTTGGTAACATTCTAATCTTAAACTATTTCATTTCCTTACTTTCTCACAAAAGGATAAGGATCCTGCATCCTTTATCCTCCTTTCACGTGATTTTGAGTTTTGAAGATTCAGGTACTCTTAGCAAAAGGATGATTATCCACAAAAGCAACCAGTTACTTGGGTTTGACACCAGTTATTTGGGCTTGACCCCAGTTTCGCCTGTAGCGCACGATGATCCTGGTATAGTTCATGGCAGTGGGACCAGTACTCGTTTTAGGGGCTGATAATTCCATTGTACTGGCTACACCTAGGATCCTACGTATAATGGTAGACATACCATACATCCGTTCTTAAGGTTTCTAACGTTTTCACGTTAGCTAAGGTTTTGGCATTTTCATGCCACTAAGTTTGGATAGTCGCCAGTTAGGGCCATACTCCAGTTCACACACGATCCTTGGGCTTGTCCCCAGTTATCCTTGGGCTTGTCCCCAGTTATCCTTGGGCTTGTCCCCAGTTATCCTTGGGCTTGTCCCCAGTTATCCTTTGGGCTTGTCCCCAGTTGCTAACTTTTATCTTATAATGGCTTAGTCCCAAGTTATGTTCTATTTCAGGTCTTCGAAGTTAAACAACCAAAGATCCTTGATCCTTACTTCTTACTAAGGTTTGTCTTATGGTTATCCTGGTTATAGTATTAAGGGTTAGGATCCTAACTTGGATCCTCAGGTATGATCCTTAACTATTTTGATTTTATTCACTGATTATTTGAATAGCCCTAATACTTTGACAACTGAACTCATGATCCTTAAAATATACTACTTTTTGGAATTTTTCAACTATATGATATTTGATCTTGGATCATATCCTAAACTTTTTATCTAATTTGTTCAACTTTTCTTCTTCAGACAAGTGTACATCAAAACAATTGAAAATTAAAAGGACAAACAAGGATAATAACACAAGATAAGCCAAAAAAGATTAAAGTTATTTTATTAACAAAGGTTTAACCGTCGAAGGTTGTCAAAATTGCCAACCCACGTTTCTACCAGCAAAACGTGGACCGTCCACATGGGTTGGCAACGGGTGTCCATTGTTAATGCGGTTATAGCAAGTGCAGGAAATCAAAAGACGGCAGGATCACAATGGCTTCATCCCCCAAACAGAGGATCCCTCCACCATTTGTAATCCTACCTATTATCCAAAGGATCCTGGATCCTTAATCCTAAAACTATTGTTCAAATACAGACCATCATTGTTTTAAAACAGCACAACCACAAAACAAACTACTACCAAATTTAAAAATTGGGCTCCGGCTACGTCTAGGAATGTCCATCATCGCCCAATCATGCAGCCTACACCTTCGCTGCATCTTCATCCCCTCCAGCTTCGGTATCCTTCACCTGATCCTTTCCACTGCCTCCAGCCTCGATCGCCAAAACCTCCTCAGCCTCCTCATCATCTTCCAGATCAGCTAACCTCACCTTCCAACCCTCAACATCCCAGCTGCTTCTGTCGAAGTCAGGATCTTGAGCCTCCTCGGCCATCTTCAGTTTTGTCTTGTACATTGTGATGGCAGCGGAGACCTTTGCACCTTCTATGAGATCATGCTTCTCGTAGTCAATGTCGATCAAGATCTTAGCTGTCTTAGTCTTGGCGTCTTGAAGGGATTTTTCGAGATCAGCAATCTTAAGATCCTTGAGCACTGCAACCTGTTGGAGGTCAGCAATCTTCTTATCCAGCTCCTCAACGCTCCCCACGTAGTCCTCAATCTCAGCAAATTTCTGCAAAAAAGACAAAGCAGTTCAAGATCGGGTGATCCTCAAATAAGTTGCATACCTAGGCAGAGTTGGTGATCCTTACGTCATTGAAGTATTCAAGGAACTGGTGGCGGATCAGTGGCAGGCCTTGTAGGTCCTCTATCTCAGAGTTTTTCCTCTTCTTGCCGCCCCTTCCTTTAGTGGGTGCTTTGGGGATGGAGACACTAGGGTTGGCAATGGCCTTCTTCTTTCTGGATCGAACAGTGTCAAGGTCGGCCATGTTGAACTGGGAGGCAGGCTTGGAAGCTTTTCCGGCACCTACACATTCAAAACAAGATAAGTATCCTTATCCTATTTAACTATTTATTTAAATCTTTAACTATATAAAAAGAAGGATACTTACTTGACATGGTGACTGAGCCTGAGGATACCTCTTGAGAATCCTGGGTGATTGTCTTGAATGATCTTGTTTCAGGACCAAGTCTTCTAAAAACAGCATGCCTTTCCTTAGTATCAGGAGATGGTATGAGGTGTGAAACCGTGACAGCTGCATAACGTAAAGCAAAAGGGAGTTAGTGATCCTATCACAAGAGCAAGATTACCTGGTGATCCTTCTCAGGATCCTCTGTCCTACCATGGGTGGACCACTTCCTTGGTAGATCCTTTCCGTTTGGAATGGTATCCCTTCTGACAAAGAAAAAGCGTCGTTTCCAGTTTGTATCGTTCTTGGTGGCTTTAAAAATGGGATGCTCTTCGCCGGGTTTTCGCTTAAACAGATATCGGTGGGATCCAAACGTCGTGAGATCATACATCTCTGCCAGTTCTGACATTCCTAAATCAATCCCTTCCTACTCTATGATCCTTTCAAGGGTATATAAGACCCTCCAAATCATCGGCATAGCTTGGATGTAGGAGATGCCGGTAAGGGAGAAAAAGGATTGGGTAAAAGCTGGGAAAGGATAGGTGTATCCTATGGTGAATGGGGTAACCGGAAAGGCAACCCATGTCTCAGAAATGTAGTCGCTTAGAACAGTGGGATCAAAGGGTTTGAAAAAGGCGTTCGCCGGAAAGCAGTGCCGGATCTTATCTATTTGCGGATCAGAAAAGCAACACCTTTCATTCGCTGAGTCTTTGATGATCCCTTGACTCTTCAAGGGGCTATCCTTCTGGTGATCCTTGGCGGGGGAGGACCGGAGCATCATTCTTAACGTGATGATGGTAAAGAAAGAAAAACAGAGTAAGAGAAGGAGAAATAGGAGAAGAGATACCTGATTGATCTTCGGCTGAGAATTTAAAGGGAAGTTCTCTTGGATTTAAATGCAAATTGATCCTATCTCTAACTCCTATTTATAATGATGATTCTGCAGGGTAGTCATCTCACTGACGTCATGATCGTAACGGCTAGTCCGCTTATAACGGCTAGTTATCCGTTGGTTAAATGCGGATAAGATCGACAAAATATAACTCATTTATTTACATATTTACTCCTTATATTTTGGGGGCAATTGTTAGGGCTAGATTTCTAAATGACCAGTGATCCTTATTTACTGTTGGATTTAGTGATCCTCAATTCTGTCTGAAGTAGTGATCCTCAGAAGTGTTGCAGGATCAGGATCATGGATCACTGTAAGGATACCTGTACTAACGATTGTCTATTTTGAATTCGTAAATGTTTTGCAGGAATATCAACTTGGACTTAGTCTTGGCGACATTCCTGGAGAATATTCTCAGTCTATTCCGCACGTGCTTGGTCAGAAATGGACGTTGTGGAGTCGTGGAGGACTTGCACCTTTTGCGGAATGTTAGTTAGGCTAGATATTTTCTATTTTTAAAGGGGTAGCGAGCTATTTTAGAAACACTTGGCTATTTTTGGCTACACACACACTCATACAACCGCTCTCACCAGCTCTCGACAAAACACTTAGCATTTTGCATACATTTCTACACGATACACTATAGTGATCCTTGTACTTAGCTCGCTATCATCTGAAGTTGTAACAAATGTTTTGTTTAATTTAAGTTGGTGATCGGTAGTTTCCATCACCCGGGGTTTTTTGTGCCGGAGATCAACTCTTGATCAAGGGCTTTTTCCCCGTATAAATCTTCGTGTCATTTGTTCATTACATTTCATAGTGATCCTCATTACTGTCTACAAATTCAAGCATCATACCCCGTAACAAAGAGTTTGGTTGCATTATCCTCGTCTGATTTTTGACCAAAACAGTAGCCGGAGCCCATTTTTTAAATTTGGTAGTTTGTTTTGGTTATGATGTTTTCTTGTTGAACAATGATGGGTTGTACTCAAACAATAGTAATTTGGGCTAAGGATCATGGATCCTTTGAACAATAGGTAGGATTACAAATGGTGGAGGGATCCTCTATTTGGGGGATGAAGCCATTGTGATCCTGCCGTCTTTTGATTCCTGCACTACCAAGACCCTTAGACAATGGACACCCTTTGCCAACCCATGTGGACGGGCCACGTTTTGCTGGTAGAAACGTGGGTTGGCAATTTTGACAACCTTAAAGGGTTTAATCTTTTGTGAATAAAATAACTTTAACTTTCTGGCTTATCCTGTGTTGATATCCTTGTTATCATTTTACTTTCCAACTGTTGTGATATTCATTTTGTTTAAACTTATCAAGTAAAGAAAAATGTAAGAAATATCCCCAAAAAGTTTAGGATATGATCAAGGATCACATATCCCATAGCCGATTAGTTTTGAAAAGTTATATAGTTTAAGGATCACAAGTTCAGTTGTCAAAAGAGAAGGGTTACTCAAATAAATAATGAATAGAATCAAAATAGTTAAGGATCATACCTGAGAATCCAAGTTAGGATCCTAACCTTTAACAGTTGTAAATAGGATAATCCAAAAGACAAACCTTAGTAAAAGGTAAGGATCAAGGATCCTTGGTCATTTATCTTCACAAACCTGAAATAGGATATAACTTGGGACTAAGCCAATATAAGATGAAAGTTAGTAATTGGGGACAAGCCCAATATACTGGGGACAAGCCCAAAGGATAACTGGGGACAAGCCCAAAGGATCGTATGAAAACTGGAGTATGGCCCTCACTGGCGACTATCCAAACTTAGTGACATGAAAATGCCAAAACCTTAGCTAACGTGAAAACGTTAGAAACCTTAGGAACGGATGTATGGTACGTCTACCATTATACGTAGGATCCTGAATATAGCCAGTACAATAAAATTGTCAGCCCCTAAAGCGAGTACTGGTCCCATTGCCATGAACTATACCAGGATCATCGTGCGCTACTGGTGAAACTGGGGACAGGCCCAAACTGGGGTCAAGCCCAAATAACTGGGGTCAAGCCCAAATAACTGGATACTTCTGTGGATACTCAATCCTTAGTTAAGGATACCTGAACCTTTAAAACTCAGAATCAAGTGAAAGGAGGATAAAGGATGCAGGATCCTTATCCTTATATAAGAGAATAAAAGAATGAAATAGTTTGAGATTAAAATGTTACCAGAAAGAGGATCATCTGTCTGTAAGGATCCTTCAAGGATACTTTGTCAAGTGAGGATCATGGATCCTTATCACATGAAGTATTTCTTCAAATGGACAGCATTCCAAGCCCTTGGTAGCAAATCACCTTCCATTGTTAGCAATCGATATGCCCCCTTTCCTGCCTCAGCTTCAATCAAATAGGGGCCTTCCCATTTTGGTGCCAATTTTCCATCAGCAGGATTGGTAGTATTCTGAAATGCTTTCCTTAATACCATATCACCAACTTGGAATTTCCTGATCCTGACATTTTTGTTGTAGGCTCCAGCCATCCTCTGTTGATAACTAGCCATCCTTATCCTTGCCAAATCCCTGATTTCTTCTATAGTATCCAAGTCTTGAACCAAGTTTTCAGCATTTTCTTCATGATCACAAATGCTTGTTCTTACAGTTGGAACCACCATCTCTGTAGGGATCACTGATTCTGCCCCAAATACTAAAGAAAATGGAGTTTGGCCTGTGGCATTTTTGGGAGTTGTCCTATCAGCCCAAAGCACATAAGGTAGTTCTTCTGCCCATTTTCCTTTCTTGGATCCAAGCTTCTTCTTCAAATTGTTGATGATGATCTTGTTGGATGATTCTGCCTGACCATTAGCTTGTGGGTGGACTGGTGTTGATGTTATCATCTTAATCCCCCAACTGTCACAAAAGTTAGTGGTTCTATTCCCAATAAATTGGGATCCATTATCACAAATAATCTCAGAAGGGATACCAAATCTAGTAATAATGTTTCTTTTAATAAAGGATATAACTTCCTTTTCTCTGACTTGAGCAAAGGCTTCAGCCTCTATCCACTTAGAGAAGTAATCAGTCATAGCAAGCATGAATACTTTTCCACCAGGTGCCTTAGGAAGCTTTCCAACTATATCCATTCCCCATCTCATGAATGGCCAATGTTTTGGTCAAAAATCAGGCAATGACAATATAACCAAACTTTCTGTTGTGAGGTATGATGCTTGGATTGATGAACAACAATAAGGATCACTATGAAATGTAATGAACAAGTGACACGAAGATTTATACGAGGAAAAAGCCCTTGATCTTTAGAAGATCTCCGGCATAAAAAACCTCGGGTGATGGAAACTACCGATCACCAACTATATTGCAAAAACAATAGTGATCCTTGTACAACTTCGGAAGAAAACAAGCTCGATACAATGAATTGCTAGCGTAAGTGTGTGTTTTTGCTAAGTGTTTGCAGAGAATTCGAGTGTAATGTGTTTTCTGTGTGGTGTGCACGACTTATGCCTCTAATGAGCTTGTTTCCCCTTAAAGAGATAGCAAAATATCAAGAAAACCAACTTTCCTAAAAAGGTGGAAGTCACCCATGACCACCACTAACGGTTATTTCTTCATTTAGCACGTGCCCATAAAGCATATTCCACGATATTCCAGCAAAGAAGTAGTCCACCACGTCCATTATCTGCATTTACACATTAAAAACGTGACAATTGTTAGAAAACATAAGTTCTGTTAAGGATCCTCAGACTCGTGATCCTCAGACTCGTGATCCTCAGAATCTCTGCATCATCCCTTAAGGATCCGTGATCCATGCTCAGTCTCAGGATAGATGACCCTTAGCATAAAATTCATGCCCTAACAGCCAGGAAGAGGATATAGGATGCAAGAGCTCTGCTGGTTGGTGAAGGATGTTACTATGCCTCTGACAAGGATCACACTTCTTGGCATACTCCACAACATCCTTCTTCATAGTGGGCCAATAGTATCCGGTCCTCAGGATCCTTGAGAATAATGCCCTGCCCCCAGTGTGGTTTCCACAATCTCCTTCATGGAAATCCTTTAGGACTTCTTGGATTTCAGGATCCTCAATGCATCTTAAATATGGTCCTGCAAGAGATCGTTTATACAACATATTATTCAATATTGTAAATTGAGATATCTTAATTTTGAAAGCCCTAGGGTTTTCTCCTGTAGGGATCTCTCCATGTTGTATATATCTCATGATTGGGAGGATCCATGATCCTGAATGAGATTGGGTATCATCACTAGGAATGACTGCAGAATCTTCTCCTATCTCCATAGCTACATGATCCTCGATAGCAGTGGTCAGGATATGGATAATAAGGATCTTGATATCCTCAGGGATCTTCAAAGATGATCCTAGATTGGCTAATGCATCAGCTTCTGCATTCTCTTCCCTTGGTACCTGTGTCAAATTAAAGGATATAAAAGAGAGTGCCAATTCTTTGACTATCTCCAAATATTTGATTAGCTTTTCACCTTTAACAGCATAGGATCCATTAAAGTGATTAGTGATCAGTAAAGAATCTACATGTACCTCAAGATACCTGATCCTCATATGCTTTGCAATTTGCAAACCAGCTATCAAGGCTTCATACTCAGCCTCATTGTTGGTAGTTTGAAATTCATAAGCTATGGAGTGGGGTATTATGTCCCCCTGTGGCGATTTTAGTAGTATTCCAAGTCCTGTTCCTTTTACAATGGAGGCTCCATCAGTGAAGAGAATCCAAGGATCCTTAGTCTCTTCAAGTTGTTGGACTTCTAACTCAGCTTCCTCTTGCAAGTCACTACTAAAATCTGCCACAAAGTCAGCTAAAGCTTGGGATTTGATGGCAGTCCTTGGTTCATATCTTATATCATATGCACTTAGCTTCACTGCCCACTTAGCCATCCTTCCTGACATTTCAGGTTTCCTGAGAACATTCTTAATTGGAAAATTAGTCTTAACAATAATGGCGTGAGTCTCAAAATAATGTCTCAATTTAGTAGATGCCATAATTAATGCGAGGATAAGTTTTTCTAAGTGTGAATACCTGGATTCAGCATCAAGTAAGCTCTTACTTACATAATAAACAGGATGTTGTTTACCTTGGTGATCCTTAACAAGGACCGCACTTACTGTTTTTGAGGATACTGCTAGGTACAAGGATAATACATCCCCTTTTTCTGGTTTCATCAAGGCTGGGGCTGAGGATAGGTAATCTTTAAGAGCTTTGAGGGCACCTTCATGCTTCTCAGTCCATTCAAATTTCTTGTTCTTCCTCAGGATATCATAGAATTCCTTACACTTTTCTGAGGATTTGGATATGAATCTGTTCAAGGCTGTGATCCTGCCTGTCAATCTTTGCACATCCTTAGCATTGGCAGGAGATTTGATATTCACTATAGCCTTGATTTATTCTGGACTTGCTTCAATGCCCCTCTTTGTTACCATATATCCTAAGAATTTACTTGCCTTCACACCAAAATGACACTTAGAAGGATTAAGTTTCATATTATATTTATCAAGGATATTGAATGCTTCCTCCAAGTCTTTAAGGTGATCCTCAGCCTTCTTGGACTTAACCACCATGTCATCAATATAGACTTCCATAGTGTGTCCAATTTGTTCCTTGAACATCATATTGACTAGCCTTTGATAAGTAGCACCTGCATTCTTAGTCCAAATGGCATAACAATATAACAATATATACCAGTTGGGGTCATAAAGGCTGTATCCTCTTGATCAGATGGTTCCATCTGAATTTGTTGAAATCCAAATGAAGCATCCATAAAAGTTAACAACTCATGACCCGCGGTAGCATCCACCATGGAGTCAATGTGGGGTAATGGGAAAGGATCCTTGGGACATGCCTTTTTAAATCTGTAAAATCGACACATACCCTCCACTTTCCATTTTTCTTTTGGACAACAACCACATTGGCTAACCATCTTGGATACTTAACCTCTCTTATCATACCTGCCCGAAGTAGCTTATCTACCTCCTCCTGGATAATAGCATTCCTTTCAGGTGCAAACTTCCTCCTCTTTTGATGAATCGGCTTGAATGACCTGTCAATGCCAAGTTTATGAGTAATTATATCTTTAGATATACCTGTCATATCCTCATGTTTCCAGGCAAAGGTGGTTTTCCTTCTTTTGAGGAAGGATACTAGCTCCTGTTCAATATCGCTAAGGATCCCTGATCCTATGAAGATCTTGGATTCAGGATCATCAGGATCCATGAGGATTTCTTTCAAATACTGTTCTCTTGCCTCCAAGACATCTCTTGAAGGATACTTTAATTGCTATTGCTCCCTTGGTCTTGAGGCTGGCTTCATTGATGAGGTATAGCAATTTTTAGCCTCCTGTTGATTACTCTCAATTTTCACCACTCCCCAAGGACTTGGAAGCTTTACACATTGATGATAGGTGGATGGGACTGCCTTCATGTCATGTATCCATGGCCTGCCAAGGATAACATTACAACATGATAAGCAATCAATAACACAAAACTTTTGATAAGAATGCAATCCTTCAATATAGATTGGGAGTTTGATGTCCCCCAATGTATTCTTAGTTTCTCCACTGAATCCCACAAGTACTGAGGATCTTGGGATAATATCAGACTCCGGGATATTCATCTTCTTGAGGACATCAAGCTGAATGATGTTCTCAGAGCTTCCTCCATCTATAAGGATCCTGCGAACAAAGTGGTTAGAAATAAATAATGTAATTACAAGACCATCATGATGAGGATCCTGAACGTCAACACGATCATCCTCATCAAAGGTTATGACTTTATCCTGGGTGACAACGGAGGTCCGGACGGGTCTGTCTCCATTATCCATCTTGGTTTCCTTAGCATGTCTCTTTGCTGTTGAAAAGGAGGTACCACAGATATCTGATCCACCGGATATGAAATTTATGACTTGTGCATCTGCTGGAGGAGCAGGAGCCCTTTCTGGGATCCTTTCAGGATCCTGGATCCTTGACTTCTTCCGTCCCAAGAGTTCCTTTCTTAGTGCGATACATTCTTCAGTGATATGCCCAAAATCCTCATGGTATGCACACCATTTGGACTTATCCTTTGTAGCAGCTGGGTTGTCACTTTTCCTTGGCCACCTAGCTTTCTCACCTAGATTCTGCATTGCAAGGATTAGTTCGTTGTTATCAACAGAAAAACAATATTCAGAAATAGGAGGATAATCCTCATCATCCTCTTCTTGTTCCACTGAGTGCACGTTCTGATTATCAGACTTATTGTAGAACTTAGATTTGTTGTTCTTGAAGTAGGATCCTTGTTTATCCTGTTTTGAGGATCCTGTCACTCTATCCTGGATCCTTTTGTCATCCTCTAGGCGGATGAACCTAAGGGCCCTGGTTCTTACTTCATCAAGATTCCTGCAAGGTGTCATGACAAGATCATCATAGAATAATGAATCCCTAAGTAATCCCATTTTAAAGGCTTCTACAGCCGTAGCAATATCCAAGTTAGGAATATCTAAGGATTCTTTACTAAACTTAGTGATGTAATCTCTAAGTGATTCATTTTGACCTTGTGTTACCCTATATAGATCGCTAGTTAATCGTTCAAATTTTCTACTACAAGAGAATTGACTATTAAACAAATTAACTAGATTAGCAACTGAAGTAATAGAGTAAGGGGGAAGACTTAGCAGCCATTTAAGAGCAGATCCTGTGAGTGTGGATCCAAATCCTTTGCATAGACATGCTTCTTTTAACCTTTTAGGGATTGGGTTGATCTCCATCCTCCCCCTGTACTGAGCTACATGTTCCTCTGGATCCGTTGAACCATCATACAGCTTCATAGATGGTATCTGGAATCTTTTAGGTATCTCAGCATCACACAGGGGTGGTGCAAAACGAGATATCCTATGGCTACCATCTGCAATTTCAGGAATGGGTTTAACCACTCCCGGTACACTGGATATCATCTCCTTAAGCTTTTGTAGCTCTCTAGCCATAGCCTGATTAATACCTGTATCCTGCATTAAGCCATGGTTAGTGTTATATGAATTATTATAAGTGTTACCTCCCACAGGATTCGTGTTTGGAATTGCGGATGTGAATCCATATTGGCGAGACTCTGGTATGATTGAAGGACCAGAGGGAGCAATGGTCTGCATTGGTATGAAGTCTCCTTGATGAATGTCTGAGCTTTGAGGCTGCATACTTCTCAAAAATCCTTGATCCTGAAGGACGTTGGATCCTTGAAGTTGAGATGATCCTTGAACCTGAAAGGATCCTGGAACCAGAGAGGATCCTGGGACAAAGGAGGATCCTTGGACCGGGAAGGATCCTTGGACCTGGGAGGATCCTTGGACCTGGGAGGATCCTTGGACCTGGGAGGATCCTTGGACCTGGGAGGATCCTTGAACTGCATGCATTCCCAAATATCCTCCTGACGTGTGGTATCCCTGATGCTGAGAAGAGGATCCTGATGGTTGAGAAGAGGATCCTTGAGGCTGGAAGTGAGAGCCAAATGCCTGACTCATAGTTGCTGTTCCATAATGCCTTCCTGGTAATTCACCCAAGTATTGCACGTCTGGAACCGCTGTGTGTTGGGAAGTTATGACTGGAGTGTCAAAGTTTAGCGATCTTGGCATCAGAGGGGAGTGATCCTCCACTGATTTCTTCTGTTTCTTGATCTCATCGATCTCCCGGAGGATCCTTTCGTTGGTTTTGTCCTGCTCTTGTGCATGATTCCTCATCTGCAAAATCAGAGTGTAAAGATCATTAGTAGTAGGATTAGTTGAAACAGAAGAAGTTGGTGGTTTTTGGAAAATGGGGGTTGGTTTCTTCGTAGCATTCTCAGCATTCTTCTGGGATCTAGAAGGTGGTGGAGGCAAGGGAGGAACGCCTTGTGAAGAACTGAATGAGGGCATCAAACTTGAAGTATTCTTCGCTGAGGAAGCCATCTGCCTGGTTATTATGAACCGAAATGATCACGAATATACGAATCTTCTTAGGAATGAAGCACCAATTGCCCCACGGTGGGCGCCAAACTGTTTTGGTCAAAAATCAAGCAATGATAATGCAACCAAACTTTCTGTTGTGAGGTATGATGCTTGAATTGATGAACAACAATAAGGATCACTATGAAATGTAATGAATAAGTGACACGAAGATTTATACGAGGAAAAAGCCCTTGATCAATGAATGATCTCCGGCATAAAAAACCTCGGGTGATGGAAACTACCGATCACCAACTCAAATTAAACAAGAAATGTAATACAACTTCGGATGATAGCGAGCTAAGTACAAGGATCACTATAGTGTATTGTGTAAAAAGTGTGTAACCTCCAAGTAAATGAACGAGAGCTGGTGAGAGCAGTTGTAAGAGTGTGTGTGTAGCCAAAAATAGCCAAGTGTTTTCTAATTAGCTCGCTACCCCTTTAAAAATGGAAAATATCTACACTAACTAACATTCCGCAAATGGTGCAAGTCCTCCACGACTCCATAACGTCCACTTTTGGCCAGGCACGTGCGGAATAAACATAGAATATACTCCAGGAATATCGCCAAGACCAAGTCCAAGCTGGTACTCCTGCAAAACAGTTTCGAATTCAAAGTAGACAACCG
Source organism: Helianthus tuberosus (assembly GCA_030545235.1). Classification (NCBI taxonomy): domain Eukaryota; kingdom Viridiplantae; phylum Streptophyta; class Magnoliopsida; order Asterales; family Asteraceae; genus Helianthus; species Helianthus tuberosus. The sequence continues at coordinate 24,604,208 of CM060451.1, forward strand.
TTAGTACAAGGATCCTTATGATGATCCATGATCCTGATCCTGAAACACTTCTGAGGATCACCAATTTAAACAGAAGTGAGGATCACTAAGCCCAACAGCAATTGAGGATCACTGATCATTTAGAAATCCACCCCTAACAATATACATCAAAAGAGAAGTAATCAGGTAATCCATTCCATTGTGATGTGCATGGTTCGGTCGATTCGGTTATTATCCTCAACCAAAGCCGAAACCAAAGTCATCGGTTAGCCTATTTTATTAACCAATCGGTTTTCGGATAATTACTTCGGTTTATTTGGTTAGATTGACGGTTTTCGTTTGGTTCATTTAATTTCAGTTAATAGCAAAAACGAAACTTGTGCTAAAACTTTTGCTTAGAAATGAAATTGAGGTATAAATACATTAAATGAAGATATAAAATATGAAATATATGAACTGGAGGTATAAAATCTAGAAATATATTTAAATATGAATGATTCAGCTAATATTAGTTAAAGGAGAGTACAAAAAAATTGATAATAAAAAATTGATGATCGGTTTTTGGTTAATTCGATTTTCAGTTTTCCGTTAATTCAGTTTTTGGTTGTTTTTGGTTCGCTTTCGTCTATTTTTGGTTTTGTTTAGGTTAACAATTTAGTTATTGCTCACTGATAACCGGTTTTGGTTAATAACCGATAGGTATGCGCGTGATGCGGCGGGAAACACAGACATTGCCACGGTGTGCATTGTTCGGTTTGTTAGATTATTATCCTCAACCGAAATCAAGGTCATCGATTACTCTATTTTATTAACCAATCTGTTTTCAGTTAATCAGTTTGGTTTGTTCAGTTAGATTGACGGTTTTTGGTTTTTGGTTTGATTCATTTAATTTCAAGTAATAGCCAAAACCAACTTGGGTTAAAACTTTTGATTAGAAATACATGACATTTAGGTATAAATACATGAAATGGGTGTATAAGTATATGAAATGGAGGTATAAATACATAAATTGGGGTATAAATACGAAATATATGAACTGAAGGTATAAAAGCTAGAAATATATGAAAATATGAATGGTTCGGTTCAGTTAATTATGGCTAAATGAGGATACAAAAAAATCGATAACCATTAATTTTTGTGTAAGGACCTGCAAAAATGTCCATAAACGACCCGTAAGTGAAAACCCGGACCCCTGAAACCCTAATCCTCTTGAAAAACCAAGAAAACATGAAATCTGTTTTTCACGCGGGCCGCGTAAGCCATAAGGTAAGGCTACGCGGGCCGCGTCAACTTAAAAAGTCTCCGAATAAGCGTTCAAGCCACGTGTCACACACGTGGCAACCCTACTCGTGACACACAAGCCCTACACGTAGACTAGGGGCCCTCGCGGGCCGCGTAAAAGTCTTGTGAGGGTTTACCCGGCCCGCGAAAAACTCATTTTTCTGCTATAAATTGCCTGTGCATGGCCTGATCGTCTGTGCTCAAGAAAACTTTCAAAATCACACTTATTCTGTTCGAAAATCAAGTTTAAAATAGGAAAACGCTGCTACGATCAAGGGTAATAACTCGATCACTGCTACTGTTAGGGGAGGATTTTCCAATCCTAAGGATCACGGATCCTCAAGTACTGCCAGGATCACGGATCCTCAATTCTGTTTGAATTAAGGATCCTCAGAACGTGTTGCAGCATCAGGATCCATGATCCTCATTGTTATCCTTGTACGAACGATTGTCTTCATTGTATGTGAGCTTGTTTTGCAGGAGTATACACATGGACCAAGTCTTGCCGATATTCCAGGGGAATATGCTTAAATATTCCACACGTGCATAGCCTTTCTGAACGTTATGGAGATCGTGGGAAGCTTGAACATTTAGCGGATAGTTAGTTATCTAGTTATTTCTAATTTTAAAAGGGGATAACAAGCTTGAATTAGAACAATTGGCTAAGTTAGCTAACACTCACACTCTCGCAAGCTCTCAACAGTTCATTTGGCGATTTCATACATATTGCACTCTAGTGATCCTTGTAACAAGCTTGTTATCATCCCGAGTTGTAAAGATCATTTGTTTAATTATAGTTGGTGATCGGTAGTTTCCATCACCCGAGGTTTTTTATGCCGGAGATCAACTCTTGATCAAGGGCTTTTTCCTCGTATAAATCCTTGTGTCACTTGTTTATTTCATTTGCAAGTTTATTCATACATTTGTTCATTGTTTCAAGCATCATTCCTCACAACAAAGATTTGGTTACATTATCCTAGCCTGATTTTTGACCAAAACAGTTTGGCGCCCACCGTGGGGCAATTGGTGCTTCATTTCTGAAAAAATTTCGTTCATTGTGTTCATTTCGGTTCATTATCTTCAACCATATGGCTTCTTCAGCAAAGAACCCTTCAAGTTCCATGCCGCCAGTCACTTCTTCACAGGGCGTCCCACCTTTGCCTCCACCACCTTTTGGATCCCAGAAGAATGCTGAAAATGCTGCAAAGAGACAAAGCCCCATTTTCCCAAAACCACCAACATCTGCTGTTTCTTCTAATCCTACTAACAGTGATCTTTTTGCTTTGATTTTGCAGATGAGGGATCACATACAAGAGCAGGATAAAACCAACGAAAGGATAGTCCGGGAGATTGGTGACATCAAGAAACAGAAGAAATCAGGGGAGGATCACTCTCCTCTGATACCAAGGTTACTGGATTTTGACACTCCAGCTATAACTGCCCTGCAATCTGCAGCTCCGGACATCTAGTACCAGAGTGGACCATTGGGAAGGCGTTATGGATCGACAACTATGAGTCAGGCTTTAGGGTCTCACTTCCAGCCTTCAGGATTCTGTTTTCAGCCTTCGGGGTCCTCTTTCCAGCATCAGGGATCCTTCGTAAGCTCAGGAGGATATATGGGGACGCACACAGATCAAGGATCCTCTCAGGTTCAAGGATCCTCTCAGGTTCAAGGATCCTCTCAGGTTCAAGGATCCTCTCAGGATTAAGGACTCAGGCTCAAGGATCCTCCTTTCAGGTTCAAGGATCCTCATCTCAGGTTTACGGATCCATGGATTATCCTCCAAGACCCCCAGTCACAGCACACCAAGGATCCAACATCTTTCAGGATCAAGGATTCTTAAGGGGTGTGCAACCTGGAAGTTCAGATATGACAGGTATCTCTAAAGATATAATTACTCATAAACTTGGCATTGACAGGTCATTCAAACCCATACATCAGAAAAGGAGGAAGTTTGCACCTGAGAGGAATGCCATTATCCAGGAGGAGGTAGACAAATTACTCCTAGCAGGTATGATTAGAGAGGTTAAGTATCCAAGATGGTTAGCCAATGTGGTTGTTGTTCAAAAGAAAAATGGAAAGTGGAGGGTATGTGTCGATTTCACTGATTTAAACAAGGCATGTCCCAAGGATCCTTTCCCATTACCCCACATTGACTCCATGGTGGATGCTACCGCGGGTCATGAGATGTTGACTTTTATGGATGCTTCATCTGGATTTCAACAAATTCAGATGGAACCATCTGATCAAGAGGATACATCCTTTATGACCCCAACTGGTATCTATTGTTATATTGCTATGCCGTTTGGACTAAGGAATGCAGGTGCTACTTATCAAAGGCTAGTCAATATGATGTTTAAGGAACAAATAGGACACACTATGGAAGTCTACATAGATGACATGGTGGTTAAGTCCAAGAAAGCTGAGGATCACCTTAGAGACTTGGAGGAAGCATTCGATATCCTTGATAGATTTAACATGAAGTTGAATCCTTCAAAGTGTCACTTTGGTGTTAAAGCAGGCAAGTTCCTAGGTTATATGGTAACGAAAAGAGGCATTGAAGCAAGTCCAGAGCAAATTAAGGCTATTGTGAATATCAAATCTCCCGCCAATGCTAAGGATGTGCAAAGGTTGACAGGGAGGATCGCAACCTTGAATAGGTTCATATCAAAGTCATCAGAAAAGTGCAAGGAATTCTATGACATTTTGAGAAAGAACAAGAAATTTGAATGGACTGAAAAGCATGAAAATGCTCTCAAAGCCCTTAAGGATTACCTATCCTCAGCTCCTGCCTTGATGAAACCAGAAAAAGGGGATATATTATCCTTATATCTAGTGGTATCCTCTAAAGCAGTAAGTGCAGTCCTTGTTAAGGATCACGAAGGTACACAACATCCTGTCTATTATGTAAGTAAGAGTTTGCTTGATGCTGAATCCAGGTATTCACATTTAGAAAAACTTATAATTGCTTTGATTATGGCATCTACTAAACTAAGACATTATTTTGAAACTCATGCCATTATTGTCAAGACTAATTTTCCAATTAAGAATGTTCTCAGGAAACCTGAAATGTCAGGAAGGATGGCTAAATGGGCAGTAAAGCTTAGTGCTTATGATATAAGATATGAACCAAGAACTGCCATCAAATCACAAGCCTTAGCTGACTTTGTGGCAGATTTTAGTAGTGATTTACAAAGAGAAGCTGAGTTGGAAGTTCAACAGCTTGAAGAGACTAAGGATCCTTGGATACTCTTCACTGATGGAGCCTCTAATGTTAAAGGAACAAGACTTGGAATACTACTAAAATCGCCACAGGGGGACATAATACCCCACTCAATAGCTTGTGAGTTTCAAACTACTAATAATGAGGCTGAATATGAGGCCTTGATAGCTGGTTTGCAAATCGCCAAGCATATGAGGATCAGGTATCTTGAGGTACCTGTAGATTCATTGTTAATTACTAATCACTTTAATGGATCCTATGCTGTTAAAGGTGAAAAGCTAATCAAATACCTAGAGATAGTCAAGGAATTGCACTCTCTTTTGTTTCTTTTAGTTTGACACAGGTACCCAGGGAAGAAAATGCAAAAGCTGATGCATTGGCCAACCTAGGATCATCGTTGAAAATTCCAGAGGATATCAAGATCCCTATCATCCATATTTTGGCTCCTGCTATTGAGGATCACATAGCTATGGAGATAGAAGATGATTCTGCAGTGGTTCCTAGTGATGGTGCACAGTCCTATTCAGGATCATGGATCCTTACAATCATGAGATATATACAACATGGAGAGATTCCTACAGGAGAAAACCCCAGGGCTTTCAAAATCAAGGTATCTCAATTTACAATATTGAATAACATGTTATATAAACGATCTCTTGCAGGTCAATATCTAAGGTGCATAGAGGATCCTGAAATTCAAGAAGTCCTAAAGGATTTTCATGAAGGAGATTGTGGAAACCACACTGGGGCAGGGCATTGTTCTCAAGGATCCTTAGGACATGATACTATTGGCCTACAATGAAGAAGGATGCTATGGATTATGACAAGAAGTGTGATCCTTGTCAGAGACATAGTAATATCCTTCATCAACCAGCAGAGCTCTTGCATCCTATATCCTCTTCTTGGCCATTCATGAGATGGGGAATGGATATAGTTGGTAAACTTCCCAAAGCACCAGGTGGAAAGGTGTTCATGCTTGCCATGACTGATTATTTCTCTAAGTGGATAGAGGCTGAAGCCTTTGCTCAAGTCAGAGAAAAAGAAGTGATATCCTTTATTAAAAGAAATATTATTACTAGATTTGGTATCCCTTCTGAAATTGTTTGTGATAATGGATCCCAATTTATTGGGAGTAGAACTACTAACTTTTGTGACAGCTGGGGGATTAAGATGACAACATCAACACCCGTCCACCCACAAGCTAATGGTCAAGCAGAATCATCCAACAAGATCATCATCAACAACTTGAAGAAGAAGCTTGGATCCAAGAAAGGAAAATGGGCAGAAGAACTACCTTATGTGTTATGGGCTGGTAGGACGACTCCCAAGAATGCTACTGTCCAAACTCCATTCTCTTTGGTATTTGGAGCAGAATCAGTGATTCCTACAGAAATGGTGGTTCCTACTGCAAGAACAAGCATCCGTGATCCTGAAGGAAATGCTGAAAACTTGGTTCAAGACTTGGATACCATAGAAGAACTCAGGGATTTGGCAAGGATAAGAATGGCTAGTTATCAACAAAGGATGGCTGGAGCCTACAATAAGAATGTCAGGGTCAGGAAATTCCAAGTTGGTGATATGGTATTGAGGAAAGCATTTCAGAATACCACAAATCCTGCTGATGGGAAGTTGGCACCAAAGTGGGAAGGCCCCTACCTGATTGAAGCTGAGGCAGGAAATGAGGCATATCGATTGCTAACAATGGAAGGCGATTTGCTACCAAGAGCTTGGAATGCTGTCCATTTGAAGAAATATTTCATGTAATAAGGATCCAGGATCCTTAGCAATGTTCATGACTGGTATCCTCGAAGGATCCTTAGAGGATAGACAATCCTCATTCTGGTAATGATCTAATTTTAATCCATTTAATTCTTTAATTATCTTATATACAAGGAAAATGATCCTGGATCCTTTATCCTTCTTTCACTTAGTTCTGAGTTTTGCAGAAGATTGATATATCCTTAACGGAGGATTGAGTATCCATAGAAGTCTCCAGTTATTTGGGATTGACCCCAGTTATTTGGGCTTGACCCCAGTTATTTGGGCTTGTCCCCAGTTTTTGGGCCTGTCCCCAGTTTCGCCAGTAGCGCACGATGATCCTGGTTCAGTTCATGGCAATGGGACTAGTACTCGCTTTAGGGGCTGACAATTTCATTGTACTGGCTGTATCCGGGATCCTACGTATAATGGTAGACGTACCATACATCCGTTCCTAAGGTTTCTAACGTTTTCACTTTAGCTAAGGTTTTGGCATTTTCATGTCACTAAGTTTGGATAGTCGCCAGTGAGGGCCATACTCCAGTTTACACAAGATCCTTTGGGCTTGTCCCCAGCTTTTTGGGCTTGTCCCCAGTTTTTGGGCTTGTCCCCAGTATATTGGGCTTGTCCCCAGAATTGTTGGGCTTGTCCCCAGTTGCTAACTTTTCTCTTATATTGGCTTAGTCCCAAGTTGTGTTCCATTTCAGGTTTTTAAAGTTAAACAGCTAAGGATCCTTGATCCTAACCTTTTATTAAGGTTTATCTTTTGGTTATCCTGATTGTAAGTATTAAAGGTTTAGGATCCTAACTTGGATTCTCAGGTATGATCCTTGATCACTTTGATTTTATTCTTTATTTATCTAAGTGACCCTTATTCTTTGACAACAGGACACATGATCCTTAAATTTCACTGCTTTTTTGAATTTATCGATTATAGGATATTTGATCCTTGATCATATCCTAAACTTTTTGACATAATCTATTAAACTTTTATTCTCAATTTATAAATTCAAACAAAGTATATAATAGCAACTGAAAGGTAAAGTATTCATAAATGTAACAACACATGAGATAATCAAAAGATTAAGATTTTATTTACCAAAAGTTAAACCCTTTTAAGGTTGTCAAAATTGCCAACCCAAGTTTCTACCAGCAAAACGTGGCCCGTCCACTTGGGTTGGCAAAGGGTGTCCATATTAACGAGGTCTAAGTGCAGGAAATAAAGGCGGCAGGATAACAAGTAGTTTCATCCCCCAAACAGAGGATCCATCCACCACCCATTATCCTACCTATTGTCCAAGGATCCATGATCCTCAACCCTAAAAACTATTGTCTAAGTTATTACAGACCAACCATTGTTTAAGAAAAACACCATCAAACAAAAAACAACTTCCAAATCATAAAAAATGGGCTCCGGCCGCGTCTAGATAAATCCATCATCGCCCATTTCTGCAGCTCACACCTTCGCTGCATCACCATCACCATCATCTCCAGCCCCAGCATCACCAGCCTGATCCTTAGCCCCGCTGTCACTTGCCTCAAGCATCAAGACCTCTCCAGCCTCCTCTTCATCATCAAGCTCTGCCAGCTTAGCCTTCCAGCCCTCCTGGTCCCAACTGGTCCTGTCAAAGTCAGGATCCTCAGCTTCCTTGGCCATCTGCAGCTTGATCTTGTACATAGCAATGGCGGCAGAGAGCTTAGCATCCTCCATCACCTTGTTCTTCTCATGATCAGCATTGATGTGGGCCATGACCAGCTGCTTTTTTGCTAAGGTAAGCTCCTTCTCGAGGCGAGAGATGGTCTCATCCTTTGCCAGGAAGATCTTTTGGAACTCCAAGTGCTTTTGGTCAGCTTCCTCGGCATAAGCATCCAAGAGCATCTGGATCTCAGCAAATTTCTGCAAAGAAAGGAAGATACAAATCAGGATCCATTATCCTCAAGTGGGCAGGAGAGAATTAAGGATCAAGGATCCTTACCTCAGCAAAGTATTCCTCAAACTGGTGACAGATGAGGGACAGGCCATCAAGATCATCAGCGGTCTTCCTCTTTTTTCCTCCTTTGCCCTTGGTTTTGACAGGCTTGGGGATTATGACACTTGGGCTAGCAGCAGATTTCTTCTTTCCGGATCGGGCAGAGACAACATCCAGATCAGTGACATTGAAGCGAGTGGCTGACTTCGAGGACTTTCCAGCACCTACAAATGGCAAACAACAGATAAGTATCCTTAACTTATATCCATTTAATTATTCATAAAAATAAACACTTACTTGACATTGTGACTGAGCCGGAGGATACTTCTTGTGAATCCTTTGTGTTTGCCTGGAATGTTCTAACTGCAGGATCAAGGTCCCAGAAAGCAGCGATCCTCTCCTTTGTTGCAGGTGACTGAATGATATGAGAGACTGAGATAGCTACACAGAAAGACAAGAAAGGATCAGTTATCCTCAATAGAAACAGGGTTATCCTATGATCCTTCTATAAGGATCCTCTATCCTACCATGGGTGGTCCACTTTCTAGGGATATCCTTCCCATCCGGGATAGAATCCCTCCTAACAAAGAAAAAACGCTTCTTTCAGTTGGTGTCATTCTTTGTGGTTTTGAGGATTGGGTGTGCGTCACCGGGTTTATGTTTGAACAAGTAGCGGTGTGAACCATGGCTCACAAGGTTATACAGCTCAGCCAGTTCCGACATCCCCAACTCTATGCCTTCCTGCTCATTGATTTTCTCTAGGGTATATAAAACCCTCCACATCATTGGCATGGCCTGAATGTAGCACATGCCAGTGAGAGAAAAGAAGGATTCAGTGAAGACAGGGAAAGGATAGGAGTATCCTATCAGGAATGGGGTGGCCGGAAAAGCAACCCAGGTTTCAGAGACGAAGTCGCTTTTGGCAGTAGGGTCAAAAGGCTTGAAGACGGTATTCGCCGAAAAACAATGGTGAATCCGGTCAATCTCCGGATTGGTGAAGCTGTAGAGTTCTTTCGAAAGATTTTTGATAATCCCTTGGCTTTTTAAGGGGCTATCTTTCTGGTGATCTTTGGCGGGGGAGGATCGTAGCTTCATTGTAATCTAAAGATTTGAAGAAGAACAGAGTAAGAAGATGAAAAGAGAAGGAGGAGAGAGATACCTGATTGATCTTTGAATGAGGATTTAAAGGGAGTATCGCTCGAATTTAAATGCACATTGATCCTTATCTCTAACCTATATATAATGATGATTCTGTAGGATTGTCACTTCAATGACGTATGATGTGTAACGGCTAGTTCGACTCAAACGGCTATAATTCCGTTGGCTAGTTAGTTGCAGATAAGATTAAAAAAATATAACTCGTTAATTTACATTTTACTCCTCATATTTTGGGGGCAATTGTTAGGGGAGGATTTTCCAATCCTAAGGATCACGGATCCTCAAGTACTGCCAGGATCACGGATCCTCAATTCTGTTTGAATTAAGGATCCTCAGAAGGTGTTGCAGCATCAGGATCCAGGATCCTCATTGTTATCCTTGTACTAACAGTTGTCTTCATTGTATGTGAGCTTGTTTTGCAGGAGTATACGCATGGACCAAGTCTTGCCGATATTCCAGGGGAATATGCTTAAATATTCCACACGTGCGTAGCCTTTCTGAACGTTATGGAGATCGTGGGAAGCTTGCACATTTAGCAGATAGTTAGTTATCTAGTTATTTCTAATTTTAAAAGGGGATAACAAACTTGAATTAGAACAATTGGCTAAGTTAGCTAACACTCACACTCTCGCAAGCTCTCAACAGTTCATTTGGCGATTTCATACATATTGCACTCTAGTGATCCTTGTAACAAGCTTGTTATCATCCCGAGTTGTAAAGATCATTTGTTTAATTATAGTTGGTGATCGGTAGTTTCCATCACCCGAGGTTTTTTATGCCGGAGATCAACTCTTGATCAAGGGCTTTTTCCTCGTATAAATGCTTGTGTCACTTGTTTATTTCATTTGCAAGTTTATTCATACATTTGTTCATTGTTTCAAGCATCATTCCTCACAACAAAGATTTGGTTACATTATCTTAGCCTGATTTTTGACCAAAACAACTACGATACAATGTCCGATCGATTGAAACCAATCCGATGGATGTTTAAGTGCTGCCCGTATTTGGGCTATACTTTGTCATTCGTCGTGAGGGTTTTGATTTCGTGAGCGTATCATAAATGTTGTATTAAGTTACTGTCCTAGTTTCGTGTGCATTGTTATCTAAACTAGGTTACGAGGCTAAATCAGTAGGCTAAACTCTGCCCGTCTAAACTTGCAAAGTGAGTCATTCTCTTTTTCTCAAAAATGTTTTACAATACCCAAATGTTTTTTTAAGTTATAATTACAGGGATTAAGTCATGGTTATCTTGAATCACTGGCAAGTGGGGTATTGTGCACATTACTAATTTCTCACGGTTAGGTAAACAAACCTAACAGTGATAATCATCACTACTTGGGTGAAAGGACCCAATAGTGGTATGACCATCGTCACTAGGGTGTGACACGACGCTAGAAAAAAACTAAGATAGTAGCCATTGTAATCGCTCTTATGTTGTAATTCATAGCTGTGTGTCGTTTTATCAAAATTGACTGACTCGCCAGTATTTTCCCGCTGATAAAATATTTTTAAACATGTTTCAGGTGACCTACTGTGAATCAAGGAAAAAGTGCTACGGAGCACTAACAAGCTTGAAGTGGTGACTCAGTAAAATAAATAAACATGTTTTGTAAAACAAGGGATTTCCTTGTGAAATACCCTTTACTGTAAATTATGGGGTTTGTCCCAAATGATGAAATAAAATAATGGGGCATTTTCAAGTTTTAAAAGATCCTGTTAAACTTCCGCTGTCAAATCAAATAATAAATACCACGGGTTTCTGTCCCGCGACTCCTGAACTGGGTAAACCGGGACGGGGGTCGTGACAGAAAAAGGTGGTATCAGAGCCACTTATTTAAGCCAATTAAGTATTTAGAAATACTTAATTTCTCAAATTGCCACTCTGTGATTCTGTGAAAATTTAAATTGCAATATATAACTTTCTAATTAGGATTTTGTGTTTTCTTTATATCTGCTAAACAGCATGAATGAGTTGTCTGAAGCTCTTCAGAATCTCAATATCCATCCTGCTGGTATGGAAGTTTCCAGAGACTTTTCCGATTATCTGGATGATACTAAAGAACCTATGGAATTCCAGGCTCAAGCCCAGGAGAAACCCAAGACGAAGAAAAGAAGGAGAATCATAGGCTGGAGACGCGGACGAAGGAAGAAGCCAGCTGCCCAGAGGATTAAAAAGACTGAGGAACCAAAAGACAAAGGCAAGGGAAAGGAGATCGGGGAAAGTTCAGGGCAAGCCCAGGAAATGCCACCCTGGGAGGAGCTTGATCCCAAACTGGCAAATTGTGACCTCTTTGGACCTGCCAATGAAAACCTCTTCAATTACTCTGCTGAAGCACAACTTCCAGTTAATCTGCAACCTGCTATCCCAGACCCCATTGTCAGCCACTAACTTTTACCCGGGGAATTGGAAGAATGGTGGACAACTGACTGGCAATTTCAGAATCTCTTGAACAACCCTAATACCTTTTTCCCCCAGTTTGACCTTGAACCTGCACCAAACACACCGATGAGCACCGAGAACTTGGCTGAACTCCGCCACTATGTCGAGGAACTGGTGGACGCAGGAAATAGAATCCGGGAAGTGGGGGAGAGGATATCAAGGAAATACGACGAGAGGGAACGTCGTTTCTGAAGTGCTAGCTGACAGGGATCATATGTGGTTGTGTGGTTATGTGTTTAATAATAATAAAATAATAATAAATATTAATAAAAATATAATCATGTAAATAACTTAAAATAAAACTTTTGTAATATAACGGGTGTGTACGGATGCCTACTAATATATATAAAAATATCAACGTCGCAAAGTCGACAATTTTGGCTATACGTGTTGACATGATTATGTGTGATTGTTTTATTGTAATTAGTTATTATTTATTTTGTGTCAATAATTTATACATTTATATATTGAAAATTATCAGATGGAACCCGCTGTCAATGAGCCAGTTAACGAAGTTAACCAATCTGAGCAAAATCATGAAGATCAATTTCTTAATAGACAAGATATAGAAAATATCGTTGCTCAAGGAATAGCCAATGCTATTCCAGCAATCCTTGCTGCTGCCCGAAATCCAGTTGAACCTCCTCCAGTTATTCCCAGCAAACGTACTCACGATGACAACTTCAGTAATAGTGTAAATGGAGGCGGCAACAATAATAACGATGATGTGATGCAAGCCCCATTTCTTAAGAGAATGAAAGCTACAACGCCTGGTTGCACTTACAAGGAATTTCTTGCCTGTAAACCGGTTGAATTTGCAGGCAACGAAGGGGCGACTGCCGCACTGCATTGGTTAGAGAAAACCGAAGCAGTAATTAAAATAAGTAAATGTATCGAGGAAGACAAGGTCATGTACGCGTCGCATCTTTTTAAAGAAGGGGCACTCGAATGGTGGAACACAGTACTACAAGCCAAAGGAAGTAATGTGGCTTATGCCATGAATTGGGAAGAATTTAAGAGATTAGTAGAAAGAAAATTATGTCCCGAATATGAAAAGGAACAAATGAAAAATAAGTTCCTGAACCACCGGATGGTGGATGTTGACTGTCGAGGGTATACTTCGACATTCTTCGAGTATGCTAGAGTTGTACCTACCCTGGCTTCGCCAGAACTGGTACTTATTTCTCGCTATATTTGGGGGTTAATTAGCGAGATTCGGGATATCGTCAAAGCGGCGAGACCCCGCACTATTGACGATGCGGTGGAATTAGCCAACACCTTGACCGACGGACTGGTACGCACAAGAGAAGAAAACCGGAAGAAAGAAGTGGCCCAATAGATTACCCAAGGATTTCGTGTGGGTAATAGTAGCAACTTTAAGAAAAAGGCAACAGGGCAATCTTCCACTGCTCCATTTTGCAGTACTTGTAAAAGAAAGCATTTTGGAAGATGCAAAGGGTATTGCAATTTCTGCAAAATTCCAGGGCATCAAGAAGAAGACTGCAGAAGGAAGAAATCCACAATTTGCTTCAACTATGGAGAAGCTGGACATTTTAGACCAGACTGCCCTAAATTGGTCAAACCAGCTGATAACAAAGCCAAACCTGCAGAAGGAACTACCAAGAAAAACGCAAGAGCCTCCCAGTTGACTACCCAGGAAGCAGAGCTAATCCCCAATGTAATAGATGGTACGTTTCTAGTTCACGACGTTTATGCAAAAGTATTATTTGACTCTGGTGCAAACCAAAGTTTTATAAATACTTCATTCTGCCAAGCTCTTAACCTACCCTTAACCAATCTTAGACAAATTTTTACGGTAGAAACCGCAGATGGAAATTCTGTTCACATAGATAAGGTTTTGCAAAAAGGAAAGATAGAACTCTTAGGCCATAAATTTTCTGCAAACATGTTACCTATGAATTTAGCTGGATTCGATGTTGTGTTAGTAATGGATTGGTTAATAGCCAACCATGCTCGAATCCTCTGTGATAAAAATTCCATAGAAATTCATACACCCACAGGAGAAATAGTGGTGATTATAGGAGATAAGCCACGTAAGCCACTGAAATTCATTTCAGTAATGAAAGTGGCCAGTTATTCAAGAAAACAAGGAATAATGCATATGATTTCGGTAGTCATTAACACTAAAGGTAAGGAACTTAAGGAAATTCCTGTAGTGTCAGAATACTCAGATGTATTCCTAGAAGAACTACCTGGATTACCACCCGATAGGGAAGTAGAATTTAGAATTCATCTCATTCCTTGAACTACACCGATAGCCAAGGCACCTTATCGGTTAGCACCCATCGAAATGCTAGAATTGAAAAAGTAGTTAGATGAATTGCTAAGCAAAGGATTTATACAACCTAGTACATCCCCGTGGGGAGCACCAGTGTTGTTTGTGAAAAAGAAGGATGGTTCAATGCGAATGTGTATCGATTACAGGGAATTGAATAAGGTTACAATTAAGAATCGATACCCATTACCTAAGATTGATGATCTTTTCGATCAACTTCAGGGAGCTAGATATTTTTCTAAGATAGATTTACGCTCCAGATATCATCAGTTGAAAGTACAAGAAGAAGACATACCTAAAACTGCTTTCAGAACTAGGTATGGTCATTATGAGTTTACAGTCATGCCCTTTGGATTAACAAATGCTCCTGCAACATTCATGGACATGATGAATAGGATCTGTAAACCCTACTTGGATAAATTTGTAATTGTCTTTATCGACGATATATTCATTTATTCCAAAAGTCAGGACGAGCATTGTGAACACCTACGTGCACTCTTAACTTTGTTAAGAAAAGAGAAGCTTTACGCAAAATTCTCGAAGTGTGAATTTTGGTTGCAAGAGGTGCAATTTTTAGGACACATGGTGAATCACGAAGGTATTCACGTAGATCCCTCTAAAATAGAAGCAATCACCAAATGGAAGGTCCCGCAATCAGCTATAGAAGTTAGAAGTTTTCTAGGATTAGCCGGATACTATAGACGGTTTATTAAGGATTTTTCCAAAATAGCTATACCATTAACTAAGCTAACCTGTAAAGCAATGAAGTTTGAATGGGGACCTAGAGAAGAAGAGGCTTTTAATATTTTTAAGCAAAGGTTAACAAATGCCCCAATTCTTGCCTTACTAGAAGGGACATAAGATTTTGAAGTTTATTGTGATGCTTCTAAACTAGGATTAGGATGTGTGCTGATGCAACGCAAGAAGGTAATTGTGTATGCCTCAAGGCAATTGAAAAAGCATGACGAAAATTATACGACTCATGACTTGGAATTAGGAGCCATAATTTTTGCCCTTAAGATTTGGAGACATTATCTATACGGAAGTAGGTTTACTGTCTATACAGATTATAAGAGTTTAAGGTACATATTTGGGCAAAAGGAATTAAACATGAGGCAAAGAAGATGGATGGAAATTCTAAGTGACTACGACTGTGATATTCAATATCACGAAGGAAAAGCAAACGTAGTTGCAGATGCCCTAAGTCGTAAGTATCATGAGAAACAACGACGAGTTCGTGCTCTTAGTTTAAGTTTACAATTAGATCTAATGGAACAACTGAAGAATGTTCAGAAAACAGCAATCGAGGATAGTACTGAAGGAATGAAAGGACGAATAAAGGAATTAGAGCAAGGAAGTGATGGAATTTGGAGATTCCACAAGAAAAGGATTTGGGTACCTAAGCAAGGAAACTTAAGAGATAAAATTTTAGAAGAAGCCCATAAATCTAGGTATACAATGCATCCTGGTAATAATAAGATGTACCAAGATTTAAGAAACAATTTCTGGTGGATTGGTATGAAAAAGGACATAGCTAGATACGTTTCTAAGTGCCTAACTTGTTCACAAGTTAAGGCAGAACACCAGAAACCCTCAGGTCTACTACAACAATTAGAAATGCCTGTATGGAAATGGGAACTAATAACAATGGATTTTGTTACTAAGTTGCCTAAAACTAGAAAAGGTAACGATGCAATCTGGGTGATTGTAGATCGATTAACCAAATCAGCTCATTTCCTACCCATGAAAGAAACCTTTAGCATGGAAAGGTTAGCAAAGTTATATGTAAACGAGGTAGTATCCTTATATGGAGTCCCTCTCTCCATTGTATCGGATAGGGATAGTCGTTTCACTTCACATTTCTGGACCAGTTTCCAAGAAGTAATGGGAACCCTACTAAATTTAAGTACTGCATATCATCCCCAAACAGACGGACAAAGTGAAAGGACGATCCAAACCCTGGAAGATATGCTCAGGGCATGTGTGATAGATTTTGGAGGAAACTGGGACAACCATTTACCTTTAATTGAATTCTCCTATAACAATAGTTATCATTCAAGCATCGAAGCTGCCCCGTTCGAAGCACTGTATGGACGAAAGTGTAGAACTCCAGTTTACTGGGAAGAAATAGGAGAAAGCCAATTATTAGGTCCCGAGATCATGCAAGAAACCACCGACAAGATCACTCAAATCAAGGAAAGACTGAAAACGGCTCGAGATCGCCAGAAGAGTTATGCAGACAATCGACGCAAGCCGTTAGAATTCCAGGTTGGAGACAAAGTACTATTGAAAGTTTCTCCTTGGAAAGGAGTAGTTCGGTTCGGTAAGAAAGGAAAACTGAGTCCAAGATACATAGGACCATTCCCAGTAATTCAAAGAATAGGACCGGTTTCTTATCGCTTACAACTACCAGCAGAGCTAGCTGGAGTACATGATGTATTTCATGTATCTAACCTCAAGAAATGTATATCTGACGAATCACTGGTAGTACCTTTCCAAGATATAGAGGTGAACGAGAAATTGAAGTTCGTGGAGAAACCGCTCCAAATAGAAGACAGAAAAATTAAATTCCTCAAGCATAAAAGATTGGTACTGGTCAAAGTCAAGTGGGACTCAAACAGAGGACCGGAATACACCTGGGAGCTGGAATCGGAAATGAAGCGAAAGTATCCTCACTTATTTCAGTAAATCTCGAGGACGAGATTTTAAATAAGGTGGGGAGGATGTAAGGACCTACAAAAATGTCCATAAACGACCCGTAAGTGAAAACCCGGACCCCTGAAACCCTAATCCTCTTGAAAAACCAAGAAAACATGAAATCTGGTTTTCACGCGGGCCGCGTAAGCCATAAGGTAAGGCTACGCGGGCCGCGTCAACTTAAAAAGTCTCCGGATAAGCGTTCAAGCCACGTGTCGCACACGTGGCAACCCTACTCGTGACACACAAGCCCTACACGTAGACTAGGGGCCCTCGCGGGCCGCGTAAAAGTCTTGTGAGGGTTTACGTGGGCCGCGTAAAACCCATTTTCTGCTATAAATTGCCTGTGCATGGCCTGATCGTCTGTGCTAGAGAAAACTTTCAAAATCACACTTATTCTGTTCGAAAATCAAGTTTAAAACAGGAAAACGCTGCTACGATCAAGGGTAATAACTCGATCACTGCTACGATACAATGCCCGATCGATTGAAACCAATCCGATGGATGTTTAAGTGCTGCCCGTATTTGGGCTATACTTTGTCATTCGTCATGAGGGTTTTGATTTCGTGAGCGTATCGTAAATGTTGTATTAAGTTACTAACCTAGTTTCGTGTGCATTGTTATCTAAACTAGGTTACAAGGCTAAATCAGTAGGCTAAACTCTGCCCGTCTAAACTTGCAAAGTGAGTCATTCTCTTTTTCTCAAAAATGTTTTACAATACCCAAATGTTTTTTTTCAGTTATAATTACAGGGATTAAGTCGTGGTTATCTTGAATCACTGGCAAGTGGGGTATTGTGCACATTACTAATTTCTCACGGTTAGGTAAACAAACCTAACAGTGATAATCATCACTACTTGGGTGAAAGGACCCAATAGTGGTATGACCATCGTCACCAGGGTGTGACACGGCGCCAGAAAAAAAATAAGATAGTAGCCATTGTAGTCGCTCTTATGCTGTAATTCATAGCTGTGTGTCGTTTTATCAAAATTGAGTGACTCGCCAGTATTTCCCCGCTGATAAAATATTTTTAAACATGTGTCAGGTGACCTACTGTGAATCAAGGAAAAAGTGCTACGGAGCACTAACAAGCTTGAAGTAGTGGCTCAGTAAAATAAATAAACATGTTTTGTAAAACAAGGGATTTCCTTGTGAAATACCCTTTACTGTAAATTATGGGGTTTGTCCCAAATGATGAAATAAAATAATGGGGCATTTTCAAGTTTTAAAAGATCTTGTTAAACTTCCGCTGTCAAATCAAATAATAAATACCACAGGTTTCTGTCCCGCGACTCCTGAACCGGGTAAACCGGGACGGGGGTCGTGACAGAAAAAGGTGGTATCAGAGCCACTTATTTAAGCCAATTAAGTATTTAGAAATACTTAATTTCTCAAATTGCCACTCTGTGATTCTGTGAAAATTTAAATTGCAATATATAACTTTCTAATTAGGATTTTGTGTTTTCTTTATATCTGCTAAACAGCATGAATGAGTTGTCTGAAGCTCTTCAGAATCTCAATCTCAATACCACGGGTTTCTGTCCCGCGCCTCCTGAACCGGGTAAACCGGGACGGGGGTCGTGACATTTTGTTAATTCGGGTTTCGGTTTATCCGTTTTCAGTTAACTCAATTTATGGAAATGTATATCTCTTTGATAATTTCAAATCATTACGATTTCGAAAGGGCATTTACTTTAAATTACGAAGTTCAAATCATTAACAATTTCTTCATGTTGTGATTTATCAGTTACTGGGTTCATCACAATGTGTTTTAGCAGTTACTGGTTTCAGTTACTGTTTCATCACAATGTGTTTTATCAGTTATTGGTTGATATGATTTTTGGCATTCTTGATATTGTTTTTTATCAGTTACTGGTTCACGTTGTGTTTTATCAGTTACTAGTTTCGTCACAATGTGTTTTATCAGTTACTGGTTTCAGTTACTGTTTCATCACAATGTGTTCTATCATTTAGTGGTTGATGTGATTTTGGCATTCTTGATGTTGTGTTTTATCAGTTACTAGTTTCAACACAATGTGTTTTAGCAGTTACTGGTTTCAGTTACTGCTTCATTACAATGTGTTTTATTAGTTACTGGTTGATATGATTTTTGACATTCTTGATGTTGTGTTTTATCAATTACCGGTTTCATCACAATGTGTTATACCAGTTATGATTCATGAATGGCATGTTCTTTTGTATTTTACCTACTGTTTCATCACAATGTGTTTTATCAGTTACTAGTTGATATGATTTTGGCATTCTTGATGTTGTGTTTTATCAGTTACTGGTTTCATCACAATGTGTTTTATCAGTTACTGGTTCCAGTTACTGTTTCATCATAATGTGTTTTATCAGTTACTGGTTGATATGATTTTGGCATTCTTGATATTGTGTTTTATCAGTTACTGGTTCACGTTGTGTTTTATCAGTTGTCATTCTTGATGTTATGTTTTAGCAGTCAGCCACTAGTTTTTCACATTGTGTTTTATCGCGAAAATACACTACTATGAACACATCTAGATCTGATTTATCATTATCTTTTGTATGATTTGGTGTTTTCAAATGTGAGGGATTTGAGATATGTCACACCCCGATATTTCCACATATTACCGGTGGGCCCGGCTGGGAGTATCGTGACGTAGTTGATATCATCATAGTCAATATACACAATATAATAGCACAGCGGAAGGCTTGGTGAATAATTACTATTACAACCCATAGTGTTCGAGTGTCCAAATAAAAGAATATACAGACTTGGTTGTAATAGAGATCCACAGGCGGATCATAAAATAAAATACAAGAAACTGAAATAACAGACTCCAGGCATCTAAGGATTTGCATGATCCTCTTATTTGACACCTAGTAGCTCCAGCCTATTTACGTGAGTTACCTGTCAATTAGTCTTTGGAAAATACGTCAGTTAACACTGGTAAATACAATTAACTGACTCATTTGAAAAGAGTTTATAAAAATTGATTTAAGTGCACAAAACACAAATCATTTATACTTGGGACAATTATTTAAGATAATCTTGTATGCTGTTTTACATGTTTGTCATACAAACGGGGCCGGTTTGGAAGCCAGTCATGATTAACCGACTCACCACTATAGAACCCACAAAGGAGTTATCCCCATCGTGTGGGTTATTTAGGATTTGCATCTGTCAGGTGTATGCCTACACCCCGTTCATAGGTCGTGGTCATTTACAAATGAAATGAGCCAAGGATATCCAGGACACGGTCGTATTAACCCCCATTGTTTATGTTATCAAACAAAATAGATTAAAATGAGTTATGTAAATTTATTAATCACAATCCGATTAAATGATTTCATACTCGACCAAGCGGTATTATTATAATACCGTATCCCAAGCCCGCATAAGGGAAAATAAGTTAAAAGTATGTACCTGAGCTTGATGTGAAGAAGTAACTCAGCCGTATATTCCTAAAGCCTTATGAAGGTACCTTCTTCCAAAGCTACTCAATCTGTATAGAAGGTTTATTAACCTATTAGGATACTAATGGGTCTGTACTTAAGTCAAAGACTTAGACCGGTTAGTTTGAAAGACACTTTACGGATCTAAACGCTAGATTAAGCGGAGACCGGAATAGAATGTGATTTAGACCCGACAAGTTTGGATACTTGTATTATATGGGTAAACTAAACACATTCTGGATTTTGAAGATTTAATGACAAGGTTAAACCCGTTTCGGTTATTTTATGTAAACTAGTCACATAAACCGATCTGAATGCATAAATGCATAACGGGTAGCCAAATGAATTATATACAGGTCTCATATGTTATTATGCTTAAAATATGCTAATACATCAGTAGGATGTTAGCATATATGCCCAAGAAGTATTTAAAACTAATTTAAGTCCCGTAGGGGCATTTTGGTTATTTTAACGATTATAAAAGAGATTTTATAATAAACTGAGGTTCTGGTCTTTGGTAATCAGTAAAAATATTTATTTTATCACATTACTTCAGTAAGATATTATATATATGTGAGGTTTACCATTTATGGCCAAACTATGCCCCGAAAGGGCATTTTGGTCATTTCACATATGCTTTTAAGGACATTTTTGGAAGTCTGAGTTCATGACTTATACTTACTGTAATAATATTAAAATTTAATTAAAAGTTCAGTAGGTAATAAGTCTTAGGTGTTAAATATGGTTTAAAACCATACTATGCACCTAATTAGCGTAAAATCGCTAATTGACGATAATTATAGTGTTTTATGGAAATCTGAGATTTTGATCTGTTTTAATTGTTTAAAATAATTTATTTAATGTATGAAATCAGTAGGAAAGGGTTTGGCATTCAAATCATTTGTTAATCTCATTTATGCATGATGCGTGTGACGTGTCGTATAGTTTTAATGTATATTTTAAGCCCTTTAACACTTTTTAGCCAAGTTTTAAATTTATAAAACACGATATTTACTAACACTAAACACACATATGGGCAAGTTCACCCATCGTGAGCATAGTATAGTGTTGGTAAGATACCGAGGTCGTCCAAGGATACAAGAGCTTTTAATACCGGTTTATCCTCAATGTCTAATCAAATCAAAAGTTTAGAAAAATGTTTTTAAACTAGAAAAATAAAACTAACTAAATGCTGAAAAATAAAATAAAATAAAAAAATAGATAGACAAGATGAATCACTTGGATCCGACTCGTGTTTAGTGTAACCTTTGATTATTTCCGCACTTTTGCACTTTTTAAGAGATTATCTTAGTTATTGTAGTAGGCCCCTCTTCTGAAGGTGACGTTACCCTCAACCCAGTAGTTTGAGTCAGCAAGGATACAATCCTAAAGGGTTAGATTATTGAAAGATAATTAATTAAGTTATTAATGCATATTGTGGTAGGCCCCTCTTCTGGAGGTGATGTTACACTCGGCTAAGTAGTCTGAGTCAGCAGGGATACAGTCCTAAGTAGCCGGGTTAAAGTTTTAATAGTAGTTTACATATGAGGGGATCAAGGAGTTCGGACCCCCGCCATCCAATACCAGTGGGTATTGAAGGAGGTCCTACTAAAGTTGACCCAGGTCCTTGCAGGATCTGTACACTGAACAAGGCAAGACTCTTACCAAACCGTTCCCTTAACCCCCGACCAGGTAGCCAACATACCTCCATATAGACCGTGGAGATATGAATGGTGAAAATCTTTTATTTTATATAGACAGTAAAATAATGGCAAGTCACCACGGACAAACGATAAGGAAGACTCACCTTCAACATAAGAAACTAGTTATTAAAGTCATTAATACATAACCAAATAAAAAGGTGCAAAAAGATTAAAAATAAAAAGTATTATACTAGACACTTGTCTTCACCAAGTGATGTAAGAGACTTAGGCAAACATGGCCTTTGATTGTCAAGAACTCTTATGATCAATCTTGGATCCCGAGACTACTACACACACTCTATGATGGATGATGGATGATGGTGGTGGATGATGGTGTTGTGGTGGTGGTGGAGTGTGAGAGAGGTGGTTTGTCAAGGGATGGTTTGTAAATGAGCCAAGCACCCCTATTTATAGCCTGCACAGAAGCCCGGACACGGACCCGTGTCCATTGGGCACGGCCCCGTGTCCACCCATCTTCTCTTTCTTCATTAATTGCAGTTTGTCTGCATTAGTTGACCACGCCCCCGTGTCCGTTGGGCACGACCCCGTGTGCATAAGCATATCTGTACTATCAAGATTTCCTCAGATTCTGCGAATCTTAGAGTTGACCACGGCCCCGTGTCCACTGGGCACGCCCCCGTGGTGGGTGATAGAAGCTTCTACAACTTTGTCTTTTCTGCAGACACTTGGGCACGCCCCCGTGCTTAGTGAGCACGGGGCGTGTTCAGCCTTCTGTTCTCTTGTTTTGCTTGGGAAGATGCTGTCGGGGGGTCGGGCATGCCACGTTTATTCCTTTTCTTGTATTTATGTTAGATTTAGCTGTCTTTTTGCTTCTTTTGTTCATTTGAGCTCATTTAATCCTGAAAATACAAAAGGAAGACAAAAACACACTTTTTCCAACATTAGTACTAAAAAATGGTTAGTTTAATGCCATATTTGATGTAATTTATATGTTTCATTTTGCACACATCAATGCATAAAAGGGTATTATCATCATTTACCGGATTATACAAGAACTCCATGATATGATCAGATTATAATCTGAGCTCCCTTTATGGCCAGGTATCTCCAGATGAGAGTGTAGGAGTGATTGCAAATGAAATGAGCAAATGAACAAAACACTTAAGTGCCTTTATATAGATGATTGCCATGAAACAAGATCAAGGCAGTTGTTTTTGGGGTGTTTAGGATCACTCCAGGTGTCCTAGTAGTATTCTAAAACCGACAACAAGCCCCAAGTATCGAAAATCAGGCATCTAAGGCGGTGCAACAGGCTACAACATGCAGCTGTCATTTTTCTGCAAAATTGGGCGTCTGTCGCGTGCCGCGTAAGAATCAAAGGGGGTTTACGTGGGCCGCGAAAACCTCATGTTTAAGTGAAAACTGTTTTAACTTTGGCAGTTTCAGTCCCTGGTCCTTAGAAACTTTATATAACCTCATTTTTGGCATATAAGGCCCTTGTAGTTAGATTGTGGAGGTTCAAGGGAGTATAACCAAACTCCGTTAGGCCCGGTTTCGTTAAACGATCACCGTAACATAAGTTTCTATACATTGACGCTTTTAACCCAAAGTCTTGAAAACTTGCATAACGATCTCGAAACCACGTGAAACTGATATCACTTATTCTTGAGAGTATATTTGAATATTACGAAGCCTCGGGTTTTTTAAAAGGTCACTCAGAGGTAAGAATTCACATGTTGACACATTTAACCCCTGTAGTTTATAATCTTTCGATTATTTTCATAAACGGCTTCTTATATCCAATTAATCACTTGTTTAAGAATATATTCTTCGTGTGTGGTCATTCAGAGGCACAAGTTTGGCATGTTGAAACTTTTAGTCCCTTCGCATACATATTTTCATCGTTTGTCAACTTTAATCCTTTAAACTCAAACTTTCACATATTTAGAGTTTAGGACACGTGTCTTTATATAATTGGACACGCTTTTACGTGGTGTTACATCCTCACCCCCTTAAAAGAAATCTCGACCCCGAGATTTACTGAAACAAGTGAGGGTACTTTTGTCGCATAGTGGACTCAACTTCTCACGTATATTCAGGGCCTCTACGGGCATCCCATTTAACCTTCACTATAGGTACGTGCTTCCTTCGGAGCTTTTTAACCTGTCGATCCTCGATCGATATAGGTCTTTCAACAAACCTCAAGCTTTCATAAATCTGTACATCTTTATGAGACATTGCTAGCGATTCATCGGCTAGACATTTCTTTAAGTTACAGATGTGGAACACATTGTGAATTCCACTAAGCTCCTCAGGCAAGTTTAGCTTGTAAGCTACACTGCCGACACATTCGATGATCTCGAATGGTCCAATATACCTCGGACTTAGCTTGCCCTTCTTACCAAAATGCATCACACTCTTCCAGGGTGATACTTTCAGTAAGACTTTATCGCCTACTTCAAACTTTAGAGGCTTTCGCCTCTTATCAGCATAACTTTTCTGCCTATCCCTGGCAGCTTTCAGGTGATCACGAATCTGGAAAATCTTGTTCGTTGTTTCAAGAACTATATCAGGTCCTGATAATTGAGCTTCTCCTACTTCTGCCCAACAAACAAGTGTTTTGCATTTTCTTCCATACAATGCCTCAAAAGGTGCAGCCTGAATGCTAGTATGGTAGCTATTATTATAGGAGAACTCGATTAATGGTAGGTGGTCATCCCAGCTACCACCTAAGTCAATAATACATGCACAAAGCATGTCTTCCAAAGTTTGAATTGTACGTTCACTTTGTCCATCCGTTTGAGGATGGTAGGCAGTACTAAAATTCAAACGAGTGCCTAATGATTGTTGGAAACTTTTCTAAAAGTGAGAGGTGTATCTAGTATCTCTATCAGATATAATAGATACTGGCATCCCGTGGAGAGATACAATCTTATCCACGTACAGCTGAGCTAGCTTGTCGGAGCTATGAGTCTCCTTGATGGGTAAGAAGTGTGCTGACTTAGTCAGTCTATCAACTATGACCCATATGGTATCATTTCCATGCCTTGTTTTAGGTAACTTGGTTATAAAGTCCATAGTTACCATCTCCCACTTCCATGTGGGAAGTTCTGGCTGTTGAAGCAGACCCGATGGCTTTTGATGTTCAGCTTTAATCTGAGCACATGTCAGGCACTTAGCTACATGTGTGGCAATAGACTTCTTCAAACCAATCCACCAATAATTAATCTTTAAATCTTGATACATCTTGTCACCTCCAGGGTGAACTGAGTATTTGGAATTGTGAGCTTCCTGGAGGATTATATCTCGAAGCCCTCCATGAATAGGAACCCAGATCCTTCCATTCAGTCTGAGGATTCCATCCTTGCCAGGTGCTAACTGTTCAGCAGTTACACTTAACTTTTCATTTGGAAGGTTAGCTTCCAAAACGGCTTCCTTCTGAGCGATTTGCAGCCTTTCATTCAGGCTATTCTTAAGTTCTATGCTTTTGGCATTAATCCTTATAGGTTTAAATCTTTCCTTTCGGCTTAGAGCATCAGCGACTACATTCGCTTTGCCAGGGTGGTAGCGAATTTCACAATCGTAGTCATTTAAAGTCTCCATCCAACGGCGTTGTCTTATATTAAGCTCTTTTTGATTGAATAGGTGTTGGAGACTTTTGTGATCCGAATAGATCACACATTTAGTTCCATATAAATAATGTCTGCATAACTTAAGTGCAAAGACAACGACACCCAATTCCAATTCGTGGGTGGTGTAATTCTTTTCATGCACTTTTAACTGTCGTGATGCATAGGCAATCACATTGCCTTTCTGCATAAGTACACAACCCATACCGGTGTGTGACGTATCACAGTACACGATAAACTCTTCTATTCCTTCAGGTAATGCCAATACCGGAGCATTTCTCAATTTTTGTTTAAGAATCTCAAAAGACTCTTGTTATTTTGGACCCCAATCAAACTTTACATTCTTGCGGGTCAGAGAACTCAATGGTTCGGCTATCCTCGAGAAGTTCTCAATGAATCTTCTGTAATAACCAGCTAATCCCAAAAAGCTGCGAATCTCCATAGGCGTCTTAGGTGCCTCCCAGTTCATAATGGCTTCTATTTTAGCGGGATCTACTTGGATACCACACTCACTCACAACATGTCCAAGGAATTGGACTTCACGAAGCCAGAACTCACACTTAGAGAATTTAGCATATAGCTTTTCCTGATGTAGCAACCCTAAGATACACCGAAGGTGTTTCTCATGATCAACTTAATTACGAGAGTAAATAAGTATGTCGTCTATGAAGACAATGACAAACTTATCTAAGTATGGTTTGCAAACTTGATTCATGAGATCCATGAATGTTGCGGGTGCATTAGTGAGCCCAAAAGGCATCACTAAGAACTCATAATGTCCATACCTTGTTCTGAACGCTGTTTTAGGTACATCTTCTGCCCTAACCTTGAGCTGATGATATCCAGATCTCAAGTCGATCTTTGAGAAGAAGCTTGCTCCTTGGAGTTGGTCGAATAAGTCGTCGATCCAGGGTAAAGGATAACGATTCTTGATCGTTACCTTATTTAACTCACGTTAATCAATGCATAGATGCATCGATCCATCCTTCTTCTTTACAAATAATATAGGAGCTCCCCAAGGCGAAGAGCTGGGTTGTATGAAACCCTTTTCTAATAAGTCATCCAATTGAGTTCTGAGCTCTTTCATTTCAGTAGGCGCTAGACGGTAAGGAGCTCGTGTAATTGGTGCAGATCCTGGCAAAATGTCTATCCTGAATTCAACATGCCTCTCAGGAGGTAATCTAGGTAACTCACCAGGAAAGATATCAGGGTATTCCGAAATGATTGGAATATCTTCAATCTTTGGTTTTGGGTCATTCACTGTCACTTGTGCCATGTAAATGACACATCTGTTCTTCAGACACTTTGATACTTTGAGAATAGACACATTGTTGGGCAAACCATATTGTGTATCTCCTTGAATAGTGACGGATTCACCAGCAGGGGTTTTGAAGGGGTAAGGTCCCAAAAACCTCATAATAAGTACTTGGGACCATACCACAACCTCGTTTTTAAGCTCTCTTTTTACCTTGCGCGGCCGCGCACTGGTCTTACAAAAGAAAGGCTTAAGAAACAGCCAACAGTCAACACTTGCGCGCCCAAAGGAAATCATAAATCCTTGCGCTTTCTCCCATAAACAAAGGATGGAAATCCTAAAATAAACACTTCCGCTTAATATCCAGACTTGGATATTATTTATTCAGCTGACTCCATACGATAAGGAGTCACACCAGATTACAGCAGTAATCTTCTAGAAAAAACCCAATCGTGCTCCACTAAACGGTTACAACCGTCTGGACACGTGTCAACACCCCAGGCATCCCTGAAATCACGATGGTAGCATGTCATTGGAGAGAAGCCTCCACTTGATCACTTTCCACGTGGCAAACCCCCAGCCATAGATCTAAACAGCGATCCGTGTGCACTCACGTCGGATCGAGAGGCTTAACGGAAGGAAATGTAACCGCTTACGGGGTTAGCATCTTCCGTCAACATTTCACCAACAGGTTTTCCCGCCCAAACTCTCGGTTATAAATATGAGGATAATTCAGGTATGAACTTTAAGTTACACACACTTCTTCAATACTTCTTCTTCTTCATAAACCCATACTTATTCTCACGCCGGAGTCGGGTCAAGGAGAAAACCCTTCTTCTCCCCTTGACGAGGCTAACGGTGCCTTGTTTTGCAGAGTTTACCGAAGAAGAAGGACTGTTCCATCAGATCGAAACGAGAGTGAACAAACCCTTTTATGCGGATTAAAACCCCCTAGATAACTTGATTCCGGTCAATTATCTAGTGTTTCTTCATTGGCGCCCACCGATTTATCTGTTTTTTCAGTTTTATCTCGTTTCGATTCAGTTTCCTCATTCTCTGTTTTCATATGACAGAGAATTCATCATCTCACCCATCAGGCCCTCGATCTGAGTTCAAGGGTTCTACAACCCAAAATACTCAGATCGACGGAATCATGGGAGTCAGCAAAAGTAGCAGTCATTCAGACAGAAAGGATTTATCAGATCAACTCATAGAGAGATCTCCAGAATACTGGGTTAATAGATGCCAGATTGCTTTAAACACAATTTTCACACAAATTGTCAGATCTGAGTCCCCAAATATCAGATCTGGTGGTGAAATTAATGCTGTAGTATTGGACCCACAGACACCCTGTCAATGGGATATCCAATCAAACAGTTATGTTGAAATACGTCAACAATCAAGAGATATCAACTATCAGAAAACTAAACCAGAACAAACAAACATGGTACAAGGAGGCCCTTCGCGAAGGCCAAACAAATGACACCATGATCAGCATTGGCGAGAACAGCAAGTTGTGTTTCCTGTTGTCCTAGGAGGCCCCCAGGAAGAGCGACCAGTAATTATTACTGGCATCTTCGACCATTATCGAACGGACTATATGTTTATAGATCCAGGAAGCTCGATGGATATAATATACTAGCAGTGCTTCAAACAGCTCGATCCAGAAGACAAAGCACGCCTAGAACCTGTCGATTTTCCTCTCACCGGATTTTGCAATGAAGCTGTATTCCCGTTAGGGCAAATAGCATTCCCTGTGACTCTATCTGATGGCGAGCATTCGCGTACGGTCACAGTAAATTTCATGGTCATGCCAGCAACATCACGCCATGATGTATTGCTCGGGAGAAGATCACAGAGAGAATTCAGCATGATCACCTCTATTCCACATGATGCATGTGGATTTCCAATAGAAACCGGAGTGGCAATTTTATACTCAAGTAAAGAGGTCATGTACGTGGACGATGAGCCACCAGCAAAAGTGGCCAAACCCTCAGCATCAAATGAGCCAGAAAAATGGGTTCTAAACAATGAGTATCCAGAACAGACCATCCTGCTGGGACATACCATTTCCCCAGCAACTCGGATACAATTAAAAGAATTGCTGTCTAACAACAAAGACATATTCGCCTGGTGCCCAGCAGACATGACTGGGGTCCCGCGTGATATAGCACAACATTGTCTGAACATCAAACCCTCAGCAGAGCCTGTTGCGCAGGGAAGGCGCAGCTTCAGCGAAGAGAAAGCAAAGGCCATGGACGAACATGTGACAGAGTTACTAAATGCCGGAATCTTGCGCGATGTTCAATACCATACATGGGTCGCCAACCCAGTAATGGTCCAGAAACACATTTTACGGATGGAGAATGTGCGTCGACTTCAAAGACCTGAATAAAGCGTGCCCAAAAGATTGCTACGCACTTCCTGAGATAGACAAAAAAGTCGACTCTCTAGCATCATTCAGATGGAAGTGCTTTCTTGACTGTTACAAAGGCTATCATCAGGTCCAGATGAAAGAAGAAGACGAGGACAAGACTGCATTCCGCACAGATAAGGGCATCTTCTGTTACACCAAAATGCCCTTCGGCCTACGCAATGCAGGCGCAACTTACCAGCGCCTAATAGACACGATCTTCAGAGGAGACATAGGCAAAACAGTCGAGGTATACATGGATGACCTCGTCATCATGAGTCACGAGGAAGAAACAATGCTCGCAAATATCCAGCGCACGTTCAATTCTTTGCGCAGCGTAAACTTAAAGCTCAACCCAACAAAGTGTTCTTTCGGAATGGAAGAAGGGAAGTTTTTGGGTTTCATAGTCACAAGAGACGGTTTTAAAGTAAACCCGGAGAAAGTACAGGCAATCCAGTTAATGCCATCACCCGCAACAATAAAAGAAATGCAAAGGCTCGCCGGACGTCTAGCATCCTTGAACAGATTTTTAGCAAATCATGCGGCAAAGTCATACCCATTCATTAGCACGCTGCGAAACTGCGCCAAGAAAACCCACTTCCAGTGGATACCCGAAGCGGAAACAGCCTTCAAACAAATGAATGAATGTTTGATTCAGTTACCAACGCTGACAGCGCCACGAGAAAAGGAACCACTGATCCTATATTTATCTGCTGCAGAAGTAGCAGTAGGCGCGGTCTTAATGGTGGAGCGCGAAAACATTCAGACTCCAATATACTATATAAGCAAGATGCTCACTGGTCCAGAAACGCGCTACTCAATGATAGAAAAACTGGTCCTAGCGCTAGTACATGCATCAAGGCGCTTACGTCGGTATTTCTCTGGCCATGTCATCACAGTTCTCACTAATTACCACTTAGGTCAAATCTTATCCAAACCCGATATCGCGGGAAGATTGGCCAAGTGGGCTGTTGAGCTAGGAGGATACAATATCCTGTACAGACCGCGACCAGCATTCAAAGGGCAAGTTCTGGCGGACTTTGCCACAGAAGTTCCCATTGACAAAGTTCAAGAGTGCGAGGCAATCCAGAACCCTATTCCTGTTTTCGATGATAGAGTTTGGACTCTCCACACAGATGGAGCTTCCAATGACGACGGAGCCGGCGCAGGTCTTCGATTAGTCAGTCCCGATGATCACGAACTTACCTATGCCATACGCTTAGATTTCCGAAGCACGAATAACGAAGCTGAATATGAAGCATTCTTAGCAGGTCTCCGCTTAGCGCTTAAAATGGGGGCAAGAAACCTTGAAGCTAATGTCGATTCAAAACTGGTGGCCGAGCAAGTTAATGGACACTATGATGCAAAGGGAGAAGCTATGGCGTTATACCTTGAACAAGCGCGGATGTTAATCAGCCAATTCCAGACATTCAAAGTTAACCATATAAACAGAAGCGAAAACAAGCACGCAGATGCACTAAGCAAATTAGCCGCTACCAGCTTCAAGCACTTAGCAAAAGAAGTGCGTATCGAGGTATTGTCTAATCCTTCTGTTCATCTCAAGCAAGTAAATGTTATAGAAGTCGGGAATCCATCCTGGATGTCTCCGATCATCTTATACCTACAACACGGAGAACTCCCGGAAGGAAAGGCAGAAGCTCGAAAAATCCAACACAAGGCAATAAACTATGAAATGGCGGATGGCGTCCTATACCGAAAGTCATTTATGGGACCATTACTGCGCTGTGTTGACAAAACAGATGCGCAATATCTGGTCAGAGAAATCCACGAGGGTTTATGCAGAATACACGCAGGGCCGCGCATGGTCGTGGCAAAAATAATGAATGCGGGATACTACTGGCCAGGAATGCACGTGGACGCAGTAGAATTATTACGGAGATGCGCAGCCTGCCAATGCCACGCGTCAAAAACACTCCGACCAAAGAACCCGCTCATACTGGTCACCTCCGCCTGGCCCTTTCAGCAATGGGGCATCGATCTTGTTGGCCCATTTCCTGATGCGCCAGGCGCAGTAAAATTCATCATTGTAGCAGTCGACTATTTCACAAAATGGGTCGAAGCCAAGGCACTAGCCTCAACAACAGCAATGGTAATTCGTAAATTTATATGGGAACATATTATTTGCAGATTCGGATTACCATTGCGCATCATCTCCGACAATGGCACTAACTTCGCCTCAGATGATCTTCAAAAATGGTTCAAAGAAATGAAAATCGAGCACAACTTTGCCTCCGTAGCGCATCCACAAGCAAACGGCCAGGTAAAGAGTGTAAACAAACAGATCGTCGATGGCATAAAAGCGCGACTCGGGACAGCGCGCAGAGGATGGGTCGATGAACTCCCCAGCATCTTATGGGCACACCGCACCATGCCAAAAACCAGCACCGGAGAAACACCATTCAGCCTGGTTTATGGATCAGAAGCGGTAATACCAGCAGAAATCGGTCTTCCATCACCACGCATGCTAGCTATGGAAAGACAAAACAACGAGCAAGAGCGAAGACTGGATTTAGACCTTCTCGAAGAAAGGCGTGAGAATGCCGCCATCACAGAGGCAAGGTACAAATCCAAACTCGAAAAATACTACAATGCGTGCGTCCGCGTATGCACATTTACTCCTGGGGACTTTGTCTTGCGCGACAATGAGGCTTCCAACGCGGAAAAACCAGGCAAATTAGCACCAAAATGGGAAGGACCATACATCATCAATGAGGTCTTAGGTAAATGGGCATACACCTTAAAAAGACTTGATGGGACACTAGTTCCCCGCACCTGGAACGCGCAGCAGCTGCGCAGGTGTTACATATAAGTCAAACCAGTCCACAAAAATGAAAGCATACAGGCAATGTATTTCTTTATTATCCTTTGTATTACGAGCCTTGCACTCCTATCAATACAAACATCATCTTTACTCATATTACTGTTTATTACAAATTGCATATAATTCTTTTGGTTTACGCGAAAACGATGTGGTAGACATTGTACACCTCATGAACAGTCTAAACAAGGCAAACTAACACGCCTTTAGACAAACGCTCACACATGAGCACAATACCGTTTCTCATTCGCCCTACCTACTAAAAGCAATTAAACATATGCAACATATTGTAATTTAAACACAAACTTACATGCACAACAGTGCATCAAAAATATACATATCATCAAAAAGCAGTATAAACAACCATTCACAACGATCACGACAGTGATCTTCAAAAAGTTTTCGGTAGCAAGACCAACATAAACATCAAAAAAGGGGAATACACAGTTTCCCAAACCTAACCTACTCAACGGCAGGGTCTCCACCAGCAACCGGCACCTGATCAAACCGGCGATTCCTCCGACGTTGATACACCAACTGGCATCCTCCTTTCCGAATCATCAGAAAACGAGCCATCAAATCATCAGCAGATAGCACAACGACACCATCATCAACGTCACCCTTTCGCTGAGAAGTTTCACAGTCAGAACCAGCAACCGCCGGAAAAATATCAAATGTATATAAGCATGTTAACTCCGGGAAAGGGGAAAGGCATGATCACCTGTCAGATGTCTTTTCCTAGCGGCGCTACAGGAACAAATATCATATCCTCATAAATGAGGCCGGACAAGCGCCATTACGTATACCAAGGTAAGAAAGAAAAATATCACAAATACCAATTTTTTTTATTACAAACTGACGTCACTACACGTCAGGTCATGATTACAAAAGGGTAAAAAGTCACAATTTCACCCTAAAAAAGTTTTTTAAGCAAAATAAATCTTCTCTAAAAAAGTTTTTTAAGCAAAACTCAATCTTCTCATAGAAGATTCTCCATTTTTCGCGCCAAAGAGCATTTCCCTCTTATAAGTCCAGTGCCCCACTTACTTGCATAAGTGCAACACTAGACTGGGGGGACTTGAAGGGGTAAGGTCCCAAAAACCTAATAATAAGTACTTGGGACCATACCACAACCTCGTTTTTAAGCTCTCTTTTTACCTTGCGCGGCCGCGCACTGGTCTTACAAAAGAAAGGCTTAAGA
This sequence comes from Helianthus tuberosus, assembly GCA_030545235.1. Lineage (NCBI taxonomy): Eukaryota > Viridiplantae > Streptophyta > Magnoliopsida > Asterales > Asteraceae > Helianthus > Helianthus tuberosus. The sequence goes on from CM060451.1 coordinate 24,637,450, forward strand.
AACAGCCAACAGTCAACACTTGCGCGCCCAAAGGAAATCATAAATCCTTGCGCTTTCTCCCATAAACAAGGGATGGAAATCCTAAAATAAACACTTCCACTTAATATCCAGACTTGGATATTATTTATTCAGCTGACTCCATACGATAAGGAGTCACACCAGATTACAGCAGTAATCTTCTAGAAAAAACCCAATCGTGCTCCACTAAACGGTTACAACCGTCTGGACATGTGTCAACACCCCAGGCATCCCTGAAATCACGATGGTAGCATGTCATTGGAGAGAAACCTCCACTTGATCACTTTCCACGTGGCAAACCCCCAGCCATAGATCTAAACAGCGATCCGTGTGCACTCACGTCGGATCGAGAGGCTTAACGGGAAGGAAATGTAACCGCTTACGGGGTTAGCATCTTCCGTCAACATTTCACCAACAGGTTTTCCCGCCCAAACTCTCGGTTATAAATATGAGGATAATTCAGGTATGAACTTTAAGTTACACACACTTCTTCAATACTTCTTCTTCTTCATAAACCCATACTTATTCTCACGCCGGAGTCGGGTCAAGGAGAGAACCCTTCTTCTCCCCTTGACGAGGCTAACGGTGCCTTGTTTTGCAGAGTTTACTGAAGAAGAAGGACTGTTCCATCAGATCGAAACGAGAGTGAACAAACCCTTTTATGCGGATTCAAACCCCCTAGATAACTTGATTCCGGTCAATTATCTAGTGTTTCTTCAGGTTTTGATGTTAATTAGCTTTTTATCGCAGGCAATTTGGGCTTGGTTATGCGATAACCAATCCATGCCTAAAACTACATCAAACCCAGCCAATTTCATTGGCAAAAGGGATAGCGGGATAGAATGATTCTTAATGGATATAGCGCATCCATCAAGAAGAGTTGAAGCAGTTTCTAAGGTACCATCTTCTAATTCTACCTCATATTTTATGTCTAGAGTTTTGATAGGCAGATTCAGTAACTTACTAAACTTATGATCTACAAACGACTTATCAGCACCTGAATCAAATAAAACTCTAGCATAAATATCATTAATGAGGAAGGTACCTGTTATAATGTTATTGTCGTTCACCGCCTCCCCTGGCGTTCATCTGAAAGACCCTTGCATTGGTCTTCTTTTCCTCTTCAGGATTCTTAGCATTCTTAGGGCAATTAGTCTTAATGTGCCCCTTTTCGTTGCAACCATAGCAGGTCGCATCCTTAATGTTTCGGCACTCAACAGTTTTGTGCCCTTTCTTCTTGCAAATCCCACAAGGTTTAGCTTGTGGGTCCTGGTCGCACTTTCCAAAGTGCCTCTTGTTACATGTCTTACATCTGGGCTTGTCATCCGACTGCCCCTTTTTGAAACCAGAGTTTCCTTTCTTCTTTTTGTTTGAGTGATGGGACTGATCATCCTCCCTTTTTCTCTTCCCCTCCTTGGTGGTTTTCTTTGCCCTACTCCTTACAACATCGAGAGTAAGGGACAAAGATAGATCTACAGCAGATCTATAAGTAGCTGGCTTAGAAGCCTTGACATTTCCTTTAACCTCTGGGGCTAATCCACCGATAAAACGCGTAATGCGTTTGGGTTCTGGGGTGACCAAATACGGCACAAGTCTCGACATGGAGTTAAAACTGGTCACATAGGACCTGCAATCTAAATCCTTCATCACCAAAGTGAGGAAGTCAGTCTCTATTCTTTCCACTTCATGTTAAGGACAGTTAGTGTCCTTCATAAGATCAACAAATTTGTTCTAGGAAAGGTTATACAGAGAAACCTTTCCAGTGGATTGCACCAATGCTTTCCACCATGTTAGGGCGTCACCCTTGAAGGACTGAGATACAAACTTGACGATGTCCTCCTTTGCACACCCACTGATATCAATCACCATTTCCATTTCATCTAACCACTTCATACAATCTATTGCTCCCTTTTCTCCCATGAAGTCTCTTGGCTTACACGAGATGAAATATTTGTAGGTACAACCTTTGTTGTACTTGGGAGTCTGATTCAACACAACCTTCTGAGATTCAGATCTCTAGTTGGATGAATGCTGAGATTCATCCTTTCTCGATGCATGCGAATGTGATAAGGATTTTGTATGAGTTTTGGACCGAACATGACTCGGTTCTTTGAATATCTTATCCACAGCTTGAGCAACTGCCGTGTCAATCATTGCTTGTAATTCAACATTTGTAAGATTTATCCTTGCTTCATTATTGTTCCCTTCTCTCGGATGACTGTTTGCTTCGTCAGAGCCAGCCATGATTTGGGTACTAAAATTTAACAATAATGATTTATTTAGATTATAAAATGAATCATCGTATTGATGATTAGATGGCCATGGTATTAATAAACCATATAGACCATTTTAAATAACAAGTCAAGATTTTCCTAGGCTACAATTGAACCATTATAAGCAATCAATAGGATATAATCCTGCATATTTATTAGACAGAGGACATAAATCACATCTGTCAATGTCATAGAGACATTTTTCATATAGCACAAGGCTCGTCTCGAAGGACATTTAGATGGCACAAAAGGCCTTGCCACAAGGACGATCAAATCATGATCTCTTGGATCGGTGATCTTTAAGGGTCGAGCATTAGTTCATCGCCCTTCTGACAGAAGTTTATAAAATAAACTATCACTGTCATGAATACACCTTCGCCCAAAGGCTTACATCTCACTTGGATGTTTTATACATCATATTGATGTTTAATAGCCATGATTTGCATTGATCATATAGGTTATGAAGGTGGCTTGGAAGAATCCAAGTATCTTTGGAAGCTAGTGTGGTCTCTAAAGTCACACAGCCAAGAATGTTAACATGTTTTCAGATGTTAACAAGGAATCATTTTCTTAAAAAGGTTGTACCATCATAGCCATTAATATTGGCTAGGTTATACCTTTAAGAATTTCTTTTGGAATTTCTTTGGCAGATCAATGTAAATTGAAATGATGATAACAAGATGATGTAATAAAGTACATATAAAAATTTTCCAAAAGAACTCCATTGAAAAACTAAACGATTACAAGATATGCCCTAAACGGGTCTTGAAAATAATAAACTGTCCACGTAGGGACTACAGAAAAGAAAATAAGTCCACGCATGGACCAAGTACAGAAATAAAAATGTCCTCGCAGGGACTTGATTGAAAAGACAATACAAAATAAAATAAATAAACTTCTACTTCTTTTTGCCTTTTATGAGGTTCGCAAGGCCCTTCAGAAATTTGTTATGCTTTTTGTTTGTTTCATCCGCTTGATGTTCAACCCGATCCAACCTATGCATAATTTCTTGCGTTTGCATTTGTGAAGGTGGGGGTTGTTGCTGGTGAGGAGGGTATTGATACCCATGCACTGGATACCCCGTTGGGTATGATGGAGGAAAGGGTGAAGGGTAAAGTGCATTAAACTAAGCTGCCTCAAGATATGGATCTTGGGCAGGGGCCTGATATCCATAACCCGTAGGATTTGGATATTCAAATGGGTTATACACAGACGAACCTTGGTAAGTCGGTATGGGGTTATCATAACCCACTGGCGGTGGCGGTGGTGCAAGTGTAACTGGCGGGGGATTATTTTCCGGCACCGCATGAGTGGGTCCACCCATTTGTGGATCCTCAGGGATTGGAAGGTATGTGCTCGAAGCTTGAGGGGAACTGAACCTAGGCCCCCCTCGCATGGACATCCGTGCGTTCCTCCTTCGCCTAGGTGGCTCGGGAGGTTGTTGAGGTGGTTCCTCAACGAGTAAAGGCGGTGGAGAAACCGCTTGAAGGTATGGTTCTTCCAATGGAAGTTGCGGAGAATTATGAAAAGAAGGAGTGACTTCCCATTCAAACTTGTTCCACCATTCGGCCCATGGGTCGGGGCCTTGGTATGGCGATCCTTGGTAAGGAGAACCGCTGGAGATGCTGATAGGATGAGTTGGTGTCCCGGTTGGCGGCACTGGGTCGGGGTCATCATCCATTTCCATGTCTTGGGAGAAATGGCCCTCGGGTCCTAAAGGATTGTAACCTTGAGGTTCGTTAAGATAATCGTTCGGGTTAAATTGGCCCAGGGAATAAAGATCGTGAGAACTAGAATGGTGAAAGGAATGAGAATGTAAAGAGTGGTGTGAATGATGCGATTGATGGGAATGGTGCTAATATTGGGGTTCGTCCTGAATAGGTAGCCCAAAATATGGAGGATCTGAAGGTGAGGAACCTAGCGAAACGGAGTGTCTTGCCGGTTCAAAAGAATGTCTCCAATGATCCCAAGAATCAGAGCTAGAAAAAGATGCTGACGGAGTGCGCCTATGGGAGCTTGATGGTCCTCCCCGCATCGGACCTTTTCCTTTACCTCGCACGCACGCCGGCATGTTTAATTAACCTGTCAAATGGTAAAATCAACAAAATTTATTTTCCGGAAAAACCATTTGATTAAAACAAACTTAAGTGTTTTGAAATCATAATGGGAAAATAGTTTGTTGTCAGGGGGAGTTCTGATTGTTTATGCCAAGTGGATGGTGATTTGAAGCAATTCACAACAGTTGTCAATTTACTTGTACAGTTTGTTTTCAAAATTTTTGTAAATGGTTTTGAATTTTAGGGGGAGTAAGAAATTTTAGAAAATCCAAAAACATTAGAAAATTTGAAAAAAAAGTCAAAATCATGATAAAATAAAAAATGAGTTTTGTTGTGAAAAAGAGGAAATGATAGTACATCAGTGGACTATCACAGCATGCTAAAGAATTGGATAGTTTAAATGTGATAAACGGTCTCACTGATGATATGCCACTAGGTTTTTGCACATTTAGTAGATTGTGTTCGAGATATAAACCTAAATTTCAAACTTACTTATCTCTTGGGGAACATCTCTCGGATATATGGGTAACCTCCGAAATCTTGTTTGAAAGATCCCTCTTTCTGAGATACTAGGTCTTTATGCTTAGTGATATCTGGGGTATTATCCCGGGACTTCTGATTTTGCGGAAGCAATTGCCTAGTCCCCGTATAATATTTTTCGCTTGCTTGAAATATAGCACCACCCTCAGCATAAAAATGATGAAACATTGCAAAATGCTAATCATGTGCTGTTGAAGAAAAGATTCTCTAAAGGGAACACACCTAAAGTCGAAGCCATCATCTCTCTGATTTTGCGGAAGCAATAGCCTGAGTTCTCCTGGCCCTTGCATTTAACCCTTTACAGATATCATCTAGGTATACTCACCCGTAAGACTGAATATTGGGATCTGGATACAGGAGTATATTCTGAGGTGGGACACGCGTATAAGTTTAAGTCTCTAAAACATTAATCTCGTATCTCGAAACAGTTGAACTTTGTGTGAAAATTTACGTGGATCAGTATACTGACAATCTAAGTGAATCGTTTAAGAACTTAAAATGATTAAAGCTTAACGGTGTTAGTGATTTGTCTCATAAACTGATATGATCCTCTTACACAAACTCACAAAAATATTGTATGTAAATATTTCTTTACTGTATTTCCATTATAATCAAAATTAAAAAAAAAGATTTTCAGTGTGTTTTAGCATAAATTTTGAAAATACAAAAATATTTTCGATAACTGATGTTGGAGAGCTGATTTTCAAAATTCCAAGTGCTAAACATGATGAACTGGTTTGGGAGAGTTTGTTTGATGTGTTTGAGATGAAAAATTGTTTGAAAAGATAAATGGTATTTCTACAAGTGATTCATAAGAGATTAACATTGTAAAATCATTTATTGATTGATTAATACCTGCAAGTGGTATATAAATTTGTCAAATTTTAAATTTGTGAAATTTATTGTGTGGTAGAGATTGTGCAGGTTAGTCAGGTTCCTGATTCTGGTGTCATAGAGAGCCAGATTACGATCCTGATCTTGTAAAAGCCAGGCTATGATCCCAAGCACAATTTAAGGGGAAGTTTGCTAGCAAAGGGGAGTCTGAAGATAGTAGAACCAGATTCAGATCCTGAAGATCACGCAAATTGCAGATGCTGATGAACTTAAGGAATCAAGAGATCTGATCAAGAGAATTAGAAAGCTCGAGATTTAGATTCAAAGATTGTGAAGATAATAAATCATCATCAAAGAGGGAGATTAGCTGATAGAGAAAAGAGAGAGGATTGAGGATGCTTTACATTGTCAGATACTTCGGAATAGAGTGAAAAGACAGATAAAGACTGAAGATTGAAGACTCGACACTGAAGACTTCGTCAACATCCAAGGGGGAGTCTGTTGGTGCATATGTCTGTCGACTTCGTCTTGTATCGAGTCTTGATTTAGATTAGATAGATCAGGGCATGATATACGAGAAAAATGTCAAAATTATGTTTATAGGCATTTCGCACGAAATGACATGCAGGGCATTTCGCACGAAATGACATAGTCATTTCGTACGAAATAGAGCTTTAGATCATTCCGCATGAAATGTTATTTCGTGTGAAGGTGTTTCGTACGAAATAGCTGGCCTATAAATAGGTGTATTGTGATTTCATTTGTAACTTTCCGGTTTCAGAGTCGAACTGTTGCCGAAGTGTCTACTTGCTGTAAAACGTTATTATATCAATCATAAGACAGTTTAAAGTGAATTGCAAGCTGAATCACCTCGATACGTTTGTTTCCGCCTCTCATATTGAGGAAAAACTCTTCTGAATGACTCGTTTGGTCGGTAAAACGATCCTACAAAAGAAAAATCCTAGCATGATCCTGGTCCAAGGATCCCATATCCTACGCTGGGTGATCCATTTCTTGGGTAGATGATTCCCATTTGGGATGGAGTCCTTTCTTACAAAGAAGAACTGGTTCCTCCAGTTGGAATCGTTCTTAGTGGTTTTCAGAATTGGATGTGCTTGACCAGGTTTGTGCTTAAAAAGAAAACGATGAGAACCATGGCTGACAAGATTGTACAACTGGCTCAACTCAGATAAGCCTATATCAATCCCTTCCTGTTCAATAATATTTTCAAGCGTGTATAAAACTCTCCACACCATCGGCATGGCTTGGAAGTAGCACAAACCGGTGAGTGTGAAAAAGCTTTGGGTTAGGAAAGGGAAAGGATATGTGAAGCCAATCTGGAAAGGGCTTGCAGGAAAAGTGATCCAGACATCAGAAACGCAATCACTCTTCATCGAAGAGTCAAAGGGTCTAAAAATGGTTCCTTCCGGAAAGCAATGACGTAACCGATCAATCTCGGGATCGGTGAAGCGACAGAGTTCCATTGAAGGATTTTTAGTTATGCCCTGACTCTTCGGAGGGCTCTCTTTTTTGGGATCCTTAGCAGGGGAGGATCGGAGATTCATCATGGCCATGGGTTAAACGAAGAACAGAGCACCGGAAAGAAGAAGATTCAGAGAGAAGGAAAGGAGAGATACCTGATGAAGTCTTTGAATGAGGATTTAAAGGGGAAGGGTCTCGAATTTAAATGCAATTTTCATCCTTATCTCTAACCCTATTTATAATTATGATTGTTGCAGGAAGTCATGTCACTGATGTCAGCATCGAAACGGCTATATCTCTTAGCAACGGCTAGTCCGAATAAAATTGAAACATGACTATTAAATCGGATATCAACTAGTCATGTTTGGGGGCAATTGTTAGGGATAGAATTTCACAGCTTATGGATCACGGATCCTCAAATGCAGCTTGGATCAAGGATACTCAGTTCAGTTTGAATTAAGGATCCTCAGAAGATGTTGCAGGACTAAGGATCCAGGATCCTCATTATTATCCTAACACTAACAGTTGTTTCCATCATTTTTGAACTTGTTTTGCAGGTGTATTCGAATAGGACTTGGTCCAACTGAGATTCTAGGGGAATATGCTTAGTGATTCTGCACGTGCATGAACTCTTCGACCGTTATGGTGATCGTGGGGGACTTGCATCTTTTGCGGATAGTTAGTTAAGCTAGATATTTCTATTTTTAATGGGGATACAAGCTTGATTTAGACATTATTATTAGCAACACAACTGCACTACACTCGAATTCTCAAGAACTCTCTGCGATTACACACTTTTGCACACTAGTGATCCTTGTACCAAGCTTGCTATCATCCCGATTTATAAACCTTGTTTATTTAATATAGTTGGTGATCGGAAGTTTCCATCACCCGAGGTTTTTTATGCTGGAGATCATTCATTGATCAAGGGCTTTTTCCTCGTATAAATCCTTATGTTCACCACTCATTTCATTCATTCATTATTGATATATTTGATCATTTAACTAAGCATCACACCTCACAAAATCAGATTTGGTTGCATTATCCTTGTGTGATTTTTGACCAAAACAGTAATAAAAGTATTCCTCCCCGGAATATCAGTTTGCTTGTCCCTACTCGGGACGCATGCTTGTGAAAGAGTAGTGAACTCACCTTAGTTTGCTCGGTATGATAACGTACTTCTAGCGTTAGTTAATTGTTAGGTCCGTTAAACGCGACCTAAGGTATAAAGTCATATAAGTGAGTATACGAGTAGGGTTTCTGCATTACTCTAGTGTCCAAAGAACATATATGTATGCGGTCTGATTGACTAGTTATCATGTAATAACACACATAGTGGAGTCTCTAGTTAATGACGTATTTTGAACATTAATACTATCCACAAATAATATATAATTAATATCCAATTTTTGGCCCACCAAAATAACAAAAATCTTCGGCCCACATATACACCCTTCCACGTGTTTATACAAATTTGAATTTGGAATTCAATTACTTTTCAACTCTTGGTCGACCCACTCTATATTTAAATTTGAATGTTTTATATTTCACAGTATGTACAGCCCCTTTACAGCAATCATGTGCTGACATCATGACATGCAATAAGTTCGGATCAATTATAAATCAACAAAGTATGCACCGTTTTGTTTTAACCAAATCCGGACCCTTCAAGCCTAAAGTGCAGCCCATATTTCTATTGTTTAAACCCTGAGTATGAGTGTTCAATTTAAGTGCGGACCATTCTTTTATATCATAAGTTCGGACGTTATTATTAACTTACATTCAGACAACATTAATTCCCCATATATTCGGACATGTAGTATTCGAATAAAGACCTTTATATCAAGAACAAGTTCGGACTATATTGTTTTTCAAATAAAGACCTTTCAACATTAATCATGTTCAGACTACATAATAGTTATAAGTGCGGATGGTGTATTGTTTTCATGTGCGGATACAATATAAGAATTACATGTGCGGATAGTGTAGAGTCCCTAAGTGCAGATTACCTGTGGAAAGTATGCACGGACTATGTAATATATGCGGGCCATATGTTTGTTGTATGTATTCGAACCTCACAAGTCCGGACCATCTATTTTGTAACAAGTTCAGACCTTTAAAGAACTTTAAGTGCGGACCCCTATAAGGATTTTTAAATACGGACAATGTGTTATAACTCAAGTGCGGACAAGTTTAAGGATTTTATGTGAAGACATTACAAAAGAATACAAGTGCGGATGCCTTTTTGAAAAAAACACAAGTGCAGACACTTGGTTTACAAGTGCGGACACCATTGTTTATTTAACAAATACGGACATTGTTGCTTTGTGACATCACAAAGTCTGACAGATAATCAGGGGTTTCATTCTTCAAGGTTTCTACGAACAGAAAACCCCAAATGCACAGAAATCAATCATGTCAGGCATCAAATCAACCAATCTAACAGTTCTATCATGCCCCTAACATCCTTAATCATTGAACAATCATTACACATTCACTTAGTCTACAACAATTATCATTCATTTATCAATCATGAAGCAAAAACACAAATTATTTGGATGTCTAGGATTTTGCATTGAAATCAAAAGAACAAGATTAACGACACAAAGTATGAACACTTACCTTAGATTGATGTAGAGATGATTCTAAGAGAATTGGAGAGATCAAGATTGATGATTTATGTGGAACTTGAATGGCCAAAGATTAGAGAAAAGGTGTGGAGAAAAACAACTGTCGTACTGAGTTTTGTGGTGAGATTAGGGTTGAGTAGTTATTATTAAAGTCTCACAAATAACTCTAAACACCCCCTAAAGATATAGCTTTTACACAAAAACCATATAATAACATGTAATTTACAATTAAAGCACATAATTCACGTATTGACAAGTAACGTACAAATTCCATATAAACCATTCGTTCATAGTTATTCGTGTGTGTTCCGGTAATTCCCCGAATTACCAAGTAGACTCATTTAACTAACTCTAGTTAAATGCAGTGCTATGAATGTATGATTTTAATAACTGTGGTTAGGTTAAAGTAGTAACCTGAAGTTACCAAAATTATCAGCATGGGCTTCACCATCAAAACGTGGTCCATCCACCCAGGCTGAGTTAGGTGTTACTACTTGTTAATGTCTATGCAGGAAATTAAAAAGAAGAAGGGTGACAAAGGCTTCGTCCCCAAAACGGAGGACCCATTCACCTTTTTCACCCTCAAATTGTCTAAAGGATCAGGGATCCTTAACATAACAGCTATTGTTCAAAGTTATTACAAACCAATTATTCAGAAAAACATCAACAAAAGAAACATTAAAATGTGGGCTTGGGCCTAAGCATCAACATCCTTTATCACCCACTGTTAAAGCGTCACCACCTGCTGCATCACCACCTCCAGCTCCGCCATCAACCTCCTTGGCTCCACTCTGTTGGTACACTTTATGTGGACGCGACTCGATTCGGTTCGATTCGACTCGCTTCGGTTCGGCTCAAGCCCGATGTCACGACATTCCTCCGTCGTGCGTCCCAGAGTTCGACACACGAAGCACGGAGCGCCGCAAGCTAACATCACCATGACATCATCATGATGATGTCATGAACCTTGACTAAATGAAAGTTTCTAAAGAAACTGCCAATATGGCAACGTACATGTGCATTGGGCAAATCAATTTGTTTATCAATTTGTTTGGGCTTGCATTTGGGCTGATTGACTAAGTGGACGAACTCTCAAGGGTTCGTCATCACCCTCCTTTACGAACACTCCTTGAAGACACATGACGAAACTTCCAGGTCCTCCTGCATTGACGAAACTCATGAGGTTTCGTCGGCTGCACAAAAGATTCGTCGACTCATGAGGTTTCGCCAATATGTTTCGTCGACTCATGAGGTTTCGTCGCAAACAACAAGGTTTCATCGACCTAGAGCCTATATAAACAAGTAGAGAACACAGAACAGAATAGAGAGAAAACCGAGAGTTTAGTTGTATTTCGTATTGTATCATTCTGTAACTAAACTATGTCGATATCAATATACAACCGTTAAACGTTATATCTTTGTGTTGTGTTTATCTCTCGCTCGGTTTGTATCGTAACGTGGATTCCGCACTCATTACGGTATTCGAAACAAGATCTCGTAGTTGTCCGGCGATCCGAAAACGGACCTACAATTGGTATCAGAGCATAAGGCTCGATTTCTTGTTGAAAACCGAGTTTCCGGTGGCATTTTCGAGTGGGTTTTGAGTCTCTTTCATGGTTAAAAGTCAAAAACCCAGTTGTGTTCTTGAAGTTCTTATTTTTAAACTCAAAAATCTATGTTTGTTTGGCGTTGGTTTGCTTAAAACTTGTTTAAAATTGTTGGAGATTATCATAGGTACAATTTGTTTTGAATTTCGACATTAAAATTTGTGTTACGAAAAATTTCTCCGGTGAAACTATTGGTCGGAAAGTTCAATTCTTCATCAGTGTTCTTAAAATCTTCAAGTGTTCATAAGATATTTTTTGATTTTAAAATTAAAATATAAAATGACTATTGATTAAAATATTGCAAACAACATGCTGTTTGGTAAGATAGACATGTTGTAGGTTGAATTTGTGTGTACTGTGTCAGAGAAGAGATAAGGGATAAGATTTACTTTTGAAACATCCTCACCAACTCTCTGTGATCTTATCTCTTTGTTGACGAAAGTCATAAGCTACAAAATCACCCTAAGTTTCGTCAATTGAGGGTTTCGCCAAAAACACCAAGGGTCTCACCAAACAAGCGATGAAACCCCTAGTTTCACACATAGGGTTTCACCAAGTTCACAAAGTTTCGTCACACATGTTTCACAAAGAAGCTTCGTCGAGCAGTGGTTTATCACTTTGAGTTTCGTCATACATTGTTTCTCCGTAGAAGTTTCGTCGATCAGAGTTTCACCAAAGATTACCCCTAGTTTCGTCGCATAGATTTTCACCAAAAATCCCCTTGAGTTTCGTCGAGCACAGTGTTTCAGCAAGAGTTTCGTCACATAAAGGTTTCGTCGATAAGAGGTTACATCACAATAGGTTTCGTCGCTAATCAAAGTTTCGTCAAAGAGGTTACATCATAGAGGTTTCATCGTCATTAGGTTTGTTTCGTCACAAAGAAGTTACGTCGTTAATCAAGTTTCGTCGGTAATCAGTTTTCATCGTGCACAGGGTTTCGTCAAACAGTAGTTTCATCCATAGATTGTTTCGTCAAACAAGTGTTTCTTTACAGGGTTTCGCCAAGACCTGGGGTTTCGTTGAAACCTGTTAAAATTTTAACAGAAGTGTTGCAAAACTGATTTAACAGTGTGTTTTCAAGTGTGTAACCAGGTTATCACTTTCATACATCAATCATGAGTTGTACTAGTCCTTGGGATTGGAGTACGGATCCAAGACCAGGTGAGGATCAGACTTCGGCAGCCGTTTGGTTAAGAAATGTCATGCCACCACAATCTATCAGTGCAAATCAATGGCCATTGGTGACGAACCAGAATCAAAGCATTCAAAATCTATTGATAAGTGAAAGCAAAACGGGTAGCAACAATCGCCCGCCAAAGTTGAATCACATGAATGAATATCTGACATGGAAAGGACGTTTCCACACGTCCGTTCTAGGGCAAAACACCGAGTTATGGACATGCTTCATTTCGCCGTATAATCAAGATCTTGAAGAAGCAGGATCAAATGCTACAACTTTCAATAATATGCAAGAAGCCGACAAAAAGGCATATGATCTGGAGAAGAAGGCGTTCGCTATTCTCACATAAGCACTCTACAAAGATATCTATCACCAGTTCGGCTACTGTACTAGCACGAAAGCTTTATGGGATGCATTGGTAGCAAGAGGAGAAGGGAATGTGGCGACAAGAAAGACACGCCATGATCTGTTGAAGAAAGAGTTTGAATCATTTCAATTTTTGGAGAATGAAACCCTAAATGATATGACTACTTGTTTTCATCATTTGATTAGTGAAATGTATTCTTATACTGTTCTTGCAACTCAACAGGAAATGGTTGCACGGTTTGCTGATGCTCTACCTCCAAAGTGGAGCCCATTCATTGAGCTTTTAAATCATACGGGCATTTTAGATACTGTCAGTATCTATGAATTTATTCAGAAGTTGGAGCACAAGAATGATGAAGAAATCCGGAAAGCTAAACGAATTCCTGTTCCTCAAAATACCGAAATGTACCTTGCAGGTTTTAACTCTTTAGCTAGTTCCAGTTCCAGTTCAGCTCAGCAACCAAAACTACAGACGGCGTTTATGTCCAATACAAGTTCATTTCCCTTTCCCCAATCAGCTCCTCCTCCGGTTTTCGATCCAAGTGCTTATCATCCACCAGCGCATATGATTGCTCAAGCTCATGCTTTCTCAAAACCTCAATTCGATGCAAGTGTGTGGCTACCTAAACCTCAACCTCCACCACAAGTTCCTCCCACTCAACCTCAATTTGATTCAAATGCCTATATTCCAACACCATCACAAGCCCAACCACAACCTCAATCCAAACAGCCACAAGCAAACTTATCCAAAGTCAATGTGGAAACTGCAAGGGAAACCATGGAACTTCTTAACACCATGGTCAATGCCTACTGCGGACTAGTCGCAAGTCAAATTGGCAACATTAATTTGACAAACGAAGACTATCAGCAGATAGACAAAGACGAAATGGAGTTAATGGATATCAAGTGGGCGTTTGCGAGTGCGGTTAGACGAGCTAAGGATTATATGAGGAGAACCGGGAAGACTAGCTTGGAAAGCAAGCGGGATACGAAGTACAGTTTTGATAAGGATGTCGTGAGATTCTTCAATTGCGGTGAGAAGGGTCACCTCAAACGTGAATGCACGCGACCGAGCAAACAAGGCAACCAAAATCCCTTCCAAAATCAAACAAGTACTTCAAATCAAGCTAACAACGAAAGAGGGATAGTAGCTAATAACAACCAAACAAACCAGTCAGGGCCATCTAATACTAATCGAGCATTAGTGGTATAAGCCGATGAGGGATGTGATTGGTCCGTACAGTTGGGAGGAGGAACTGCATGTTATGCGAAGATCATCAGTCACATCAAGCATGTGCACAAAGAAGAATTCTCTGAAGATGATGATAGTTCGGGATACAGTGGCAGTTCTGATTCAGAATCAGATGTGAATGAGAGAACTGATTCTGAAGGTGATAGTTTGTTGAATGATGCTGAGGAGGTAAAGTGTCAGAAATATGTCTTGGTCAAGAAAGCTGATGCTACATCAGAAGAAATGGAGAAGATTCTCACTGAAGATGGATCTTTCTCTTCTCAGACTGCCTTTATGGCTAATGTCGCAGCTTCTACAAGTCAGGTAAAATCTGAAACTCCTAGCATATGTAGTGTTTGTGCTGATATGAAACATAAATGTGCTGAATTGAAACATGAATCTGAAACGGTTCATAGTCACAATAAGAGTTTGGTTATTGAACTGTCAAAATGCAAAGAGGCAAACATGGCCTTAGCTCGCAATGAAAAGGATTTCAAATCAGTAATCGAAACTTTAAAGAAAAGTGTTTCCGAATTAACAAAAACTATTTTTAACAAAAAAATTGGTATTAATAACTACATTAATATCATTGAGGAAACAAAGAAAGAGCTAGCCGTGGCAAAGTGTGAGCATGATGCGATCAAGCTCAAATTGGAGAGTTACTCAAACTCCCGATATGTGCTTGATCACATCATTGACGTTCAAAAGCTGAAAGGGAATGTGAAAGGCGTTGGGTATAAGTCGTGTCCGCCTCCTTTGAGACACAACTATACCAGAATGCCCGATGAGGAGGAAATGCCTCGTTTTGAACCAAGTGTGCCTCTTGATTATGAGGAAGTTACTATAGGATTAGTGATGTGTGCAAAATGCAACATATAAATTACATCAATTGTGGCATAAAACTAACCCTTTTTTAGTACTAATGTTGAAAAAAGTATGCTTTTGTCTTCCTTTTGTATTTTCAGGATTAAATGAGCTCAAATTAACAAAAGAAGCAAAAAGGCAGCTAAATCTAACATAAATACAAGAAAAGGAACAAACGTGGCATGCCCGACCTTCCCGAAAGCATCTTCCCAAGCAAAACAAGAGAACAGAAGGCTGAACACGCCCCGTGCTCAGTGAACACGGGGACGTGCCCAAGTGTCAGCATAAAAGACAAAGTTGTAGAAGCTTCTATCGCCCACCACGGGGCCGTGCTCAGCGGACACGGGGCCGTGGTCAACTATAAGATTCGCAGAATCCAGGCAAATCTTGATAGTACAGATATGCTTCTGCACACGGGGTCGTGCCCAGCGGACACGGGGCCGTGGTCAACTAATGCAGACAAGAGCAATGAATGAAGACAGAGAAGGAGGATGGACACGGGGTTGTGCCCACTGGACACGGGGCCGTGCCCGAGCTACTGTTCAGGCTATAAATAGGGGTGCTTGGCTCATTTGCAAACCATCCATTGGCACACCACCTCTCACACACTTTACCTACCACCCACCACCATCACAACACCATCATCCACCACCATCATCCATTGTCCATCATAGAGTGTGTGAGTCGTCTCGGGATCCAAGATTGATCGCAAGAGTTCTTGACAATCAAGGCCATGTTTGCCTAAGTCTCTTACATCACTTGGTGAAGACAAAGTGTCTAGTGTAATACTTTTTATATTTAATCTTTTCGCACTTTTTACTTGGTTATGTATTAATGACTTTAATAACTAGTTTCTTATGTTGAAGGTGATTCTTCCTTATCGTTTGTCCGTGGTGTCTTGGCATTATTTTACTGTCTATATAAAATAAAAGATTTTCACCATTCATATCTCCACGGTCTATATGGAGGTATGTTGGCTACCTGGTCGGGGGTTAAGGGAACGGTTTGGTAAGAGTCTTGCCTTGTTCAGTGTATAGATCCTGCAAGGACCCGGGTCAAATTTAGTAGGATCTCCTTCAATACCCACCGGTATTGGATGGCGGGGGTCCAAACTCTTTGATCCCCTCATATGTAAGCTACTATTAATACTTTAACCCGGCTATTTAGGACTGTATCCCTGCTGACTCAGACTACTTAGCCGAGGGTAACGTCACCTTCAAAAGAGGGGCCTACCATAATATGCATTAATAACTTAATTAATTATCTTTCAATAATCCGACCCTTTAGGATTGTATCCTTGCTGACTCAAACTACTGGGTTGAGGGTAACGTCACCTTCAAAAGAGGGGCCTACTACAATAACTAAGATAATCTCTTAAAAAGTGCAAAGGTGCGGAAATAATCAAAGGTTACACTAAACACGAGTCGGAGCCAAGTGATTCATCTTGTCTATCTGTTTTTATTTTTATTTTATTTTTCAGCATTTTAGTTAGTTTTATTTTTCTAGTTTAAAACCTTTTTCTAAACTTTTGCTTTGATTAGACGTTGAGGATAAACCGGTATTAAAAGCTCTTGTGTCCTTGGACGATCTCGGCATCTTACCAAAACTATACTACGCTCACGATGGGTGCACTTGCCCATATGTGTGTTTAGTGTTAGTAAATATCATGTTTTATAAATTTAAAACTTGGCTAAAAAGTTTAAAAGGGCTTAAAATATACTTAAACTTATATACACACTTCACACGCATCAAGTTTTTGGCGCCATTGCCGGGGACACAAGGATTTTAAGAAAGCTTAAAATTGACGGCCTAATCAGTTTTTCAAAACCTTTTCAAAATGCGCGCACATTTTTCTGCATTTTAGTTTAGTTTTGCATTTACAGTAGGTTGAACACGGGCCGTGCTCGCTGAACACGGGGCCGTGCTGCATATTTTTCATAAACACCCAGATACAGTAGCATGAACACGGGGCCGTGCTCACTGAACACGCCCCCGTGCTCAACGAAATCAGTAACTTTAATTAAAACGCTCAGATACAGATTCTGTACACGGGGCCGTGTCCAGCCTCTGTTTCCGTTTTTATTCTTGTTTTCTGATCTCGAGACTTTGTTGTGGTCTGCTGAGTGATTCTCATGGATCAATACTCAGGAGGTTACAACTACACCTATGAGGAGGATGATTATAGGAATAATTATTGCACTAATTGTGGTGACCCGCATTCGGTTCAATATTGTAACTTATATCAACCATCCACTTCATACACCTACTACGAGGAGCCTAGGTACGAGCCATCAACTTCATACACATCCTATGAAGACCAAAGGTATGAACCTCCTCCCTCATACTCATATTTTGATGAACCAAGGTATGAGCCTTCTTACTCATACTTTGAGGAACCAAGATATGAGCCACCATCATCATATGCTTATTATGAGGAACCATGGCGTGAACAACCCACCTCATATGAGTATTATGAAGAACAAAATTACGACCCTTATCCATCATATGCTTACAATGAAGAACAATGGTGTGAACCATCTACTTCATATGGGTATTATGAGGAACAAATGATCGAACAACCGGATTCAAGCTTTGAAAATCCCGATCCTTTTTCTATAACCGAAGTGACCGATAGGATATTAGAACACCTTAAAGTTATCGAGTGCTATATAAAAGAATCTCGCGCAAGGGAAGAGGAGTCCCGCACAAGAGAAGAATTAAATAAAGAAGAGATAATTGAAAGTGTAAAAATGGAAGAACAAATCAGTGAAAAACCGACACATGAGTTAAACAACGAAAAAGGTGAGTCCGACAACGCTAAAATTCAAGAAGAGTCTGATTTTGAAGAAATTAATCTCTTGTCACCTTCTTTTGAAAATCATTGTTTAGTTCCAACTCATGCTAAGTTTTTAAAAGAGTTAAACACTAACACTAAAATTGACGAAACGGTAAGCGTTAAGTTAACTAATAATCAAACCTCGCTAATAAAAGAAGACCCATTTGAAATCAACATTACACCCGTTCCATGTTTTTTTTCAAAATTCATTTATTAGTAATGTCACAATTGATAAAGATCTTTGTGTTAACACAATGCCCAACTATATTTTCGAAAAATTAAGTATTAGTGATTTTTCTCCACTTCAAATACCCATTTTTCTATCTAATCGGAAAATAATAAAATCAATCGGTATAGTTGAGGATGTCTTGGTCCAAACAAATAAAATGGTAATCCCAACCGACTTTGTCATCCTTGATGACGCTCCTCTAGTGTTCGGACCACCTTTTGTAAAAACCCACGAAGCTTTTAAAAACCGGAAGTACAACAATCTATCTATTCAATTAGGGGCATTTAAAAGAAGTGTCGATCTTGAGCGTTCAATGAAATATCCATTCGGCAATGACGACCCCCTAATTGAAGACGAGCCAGAACCACCCGATAAGGTGGGTCTAGCCAAGGACCCTTATAAACGTGGCGCACCACGGAGTCATTCCGCGGAACTATCCTTAGTTTTAGATTAGTTTAACATTTATGTTTTCTAGTTTAGTTTTAATTTTCAGAAATAAAGCACACTCGAAATGGTGGAGGTTACTAAGGGAAACTTGAACCCACACCCCATGCACAAAAACAGAGCCTCCCAAAAAATTTTCTTCATTACAGCAAGTTCAGCACGGGGCCGTGCTCACCCCAACACGCCCCATGCCCGAGGTTCTGCAGAAAATGCCCAGTTCAGGTAACTGGACACGGGGCCGTGCTCACTGAACACGCCCCCGTGCCCAGCCTTCTGTTTAAATTTGATACTGGCAGTCTGACCACGGGGCCGTGCTCAGCCAACACACCCCGTGTTCAGCTACCCAGTAACATAAAAACTTGTTTTTAACCCACTTTTACACATTTTAATCAACCGAAAAACTTATTTTTGGGACACATTGAGGATAATGTGTAATTTAAGTGTGGGGGGATGCTAAAACCTTGAATTTTGCAAGTCCTAATTACAAGCCTTACACAAAACTCTATTGGAACCGCTAAACACCCCAAATTTTTTCAAAAAATTTCATTTTTTTTACTTGTCTAGGTTTAATTTGGGAATTTCAAATTCTAAAAAGGTTATATTTTTACAAATTTACAACCGATAGCGTCGTGATAAAAAGAACCAACATAAGAAAATTATGAAACGGCATGACAAGTTTAGTTAAAATTTGATTATATATACTTGATCACATAAAAACCCATTCCCACAAAAAGTGAGTTTTGAGCCTTTATTGAGCATACAAATACATATCTTTAAACTAAATGCTCATTTTTCGTTTCTTGTGTGAATAGCCGCTTGGTTCTTACGACTCTAGAACTTGCCACAACGATACATTCCCGGTCCTTACCAACTTAAACCCGAGTAAGTAAATGGTGGAGGCATTAGGACTAACCCTTTTTATTTCTACACCATTATTTTTCTTTTTATTACCACCTACCCAAAATCCCCCTAGTTAACCCCTTTGAGCCTAAACCTTTTCATTTCTTAACCCAAAACAAACACCCTTTTACCCACCAAAACCCTTTTTTCATTTTAAACCCTTTATTTTAGTACAAAGCTCGGTTTTCATGTGGCATTCCTTATAAAAAAAAATTGTTGAAGCAAAAAAAATAAACAAAAAAGTTCATAAAAAAGAACTTTGTTTGAAGAATTGCTTCATCAAAAAAAAAAACAAAAAGTCTTACGAAAACCGACGCTTTTTACGCCTTTCGCCCTTTTCTACTAACCACTAACCCAACCACCTACCTTTAACCCAAGCCTAACCCTTCCCCCAAAAAGTCCTCTTGATATTTACAAAGGTATATTGTTAAAAAGGAGGAGGATTGATTGCTTGGCAAGCTTATGGTAGGAGTAATTTCCATGCCGCTCTCGAGTGTTTCACAAAAATACATCTTCGGCCGAGTGTTGAGTGATCCCCCGTGAGGTATGTGAACTTGTATATAAATGGAATTTTAAAAAGGCATGTTATGCCCAAATAAGTAATTTATTTTATGTAATGTTCTATATAAATCATGACGAATAGGATTGTAAATAAATAAAAATAAAACTTAATAAAGAATCTTGGAAATCCCGACACTCTATGACAAGCCCAAAAACCTTCTCTTCTACCCATTCCATTTGGGAGTGTAAAGCCACATTGTAAAGAGTTTTGCTTGAGGACAAGAAAAGATTCAAGTGTGGGGGTATTTGATGTGTGCAAAATGCAACATATAAATTACATCAATTGTGGCATAAAACTAACCCTTTTTTAGTACTAATGTTGGAAAAAGTATGCTTTTGTCTTCCTTTTGTATTTTCAGGATTAAATGAGCTCAAATTAACAAAAGAAGCAAAAAGGCAGCTAAATCTAACATAAATACAAGAAAAGGAACAAACGTGGCATGCCCGACCTCCCCGAAAGCATCTTCCCAAGCAAAGCAAAACAAGAGAACAGAAGGCTGAACACGCCCCGTGCTCAGTGAACACGGGGGCGTGCCCAAGTGTCAGCATAAAAGACAAAGTTGTAGAAGCTTCTATCGCCCACCACGGGGCCGTGCTCAGCGGATACGGGAACGTGGTCAACTATAAGATTCGCAGAATCCAGGCAAATCTTGATAGTACAGATATGCTTCTGCACATGGGGTCGTGCCCAGCGGACACGGGGCCGTGGTCAACTAATGCAGACAAGAGCAATAAATGAAGACAGAGAAGGAGGATGGACACGGGGCCGTGCCCGAGCTACTGTTCAGGCTATAAATAGGGGTGCTTGGCTCATTTGCAAACCATCCATTGGCACACCACCTCTCTCACACTTCACCCACCACCATCACAACACCATTATCCACCACCATCATCCATTGTCCATCATAGAGTGTGTGAGTCGTCTCGGGATCCAAGATTGATCGTAAGAGTTCTTGACAATCAAGGCCATGTTTGCCTAAGTCTCTTACATCACTTGGTGAAGACGAAGTGTCTAGTGTAATACTTTTTATATTTAATCTTTTCGCACTTTTTACTTGGTTATGTACTAATGACTTTAATAACTAGTTTCTTATGTTGAAGGTGATTCTTCCTTATCGTTTGTCCGTGGTGTCTTGGCATTATTTTACTGTCTATATAAAATAAAAGATTTTCACCATTCATATCTCCACGGTCTATATGGAGGTATGTTGGCTACCTGGTCGGGGGTTAAGGGAACGGTTTGGTAAGAGTCTTGCCTTGTTCAGTGTATAGATCCTGCAAGGACCTGGGTCAAATTTAGTAGGATCTCCTTCAATACCCACCGGTATTGGATGGCGGGGGTCCAAACTCTTTGATCCCCTCATATGTAAGCTACTATTAATACTTTAACCCGGCTATTTAGGATTGTATCCCTGCTGACTCAGACTACTTAGCCGAGGGTAACGTCACCTTCAAAAGAGGGGCCTACCATAATATGCATTAATAACTTAATTAATTATCTTTCAATAATCCGACCCTTTAGGATTGTATCCTTGCTGACTCAAACTACTGGGTTGAGGGTAACGTCACCTTCAAAAGAGGGGCCTACTACAATAACTAAGATAATCTCTTAAAAAGTGCAAAAGTGCGGAAATAATCAAAGGTTACACTAAACACGAGTCGGAGCCAAGTGATTCATCTTGTCTATCTGTTTTTATTTTTATTTTTATTTTCAACATTTTAGTTAGTTTTATTTTTCTAGTTTAAAACCTTTTTCTAAACTTTTGATTTGATTAGACGTTGAGGATAAACCGGTATTAAAAGCTCTTTTGTCCTTGGACGATCTCGGCATCTTACCAACACTATACTACGCTCACGATGGGTGCACTTGCCCATATGTGTGTTTAGTGTTAGTAAATATCATGTTTTATAAATTTAAAACTTGGCTAAAAAGTGTAAAGGGCTTAAAATATACTTAAACTTATATACACACTTCACACGCATCAAGTTTTTGGCGCCGTTTGCGGGGACACAAGGATTTTAAGAAAGCTTAAAATCGACGGCCTAATCAGTTTTTCAAAACCTTTTCAAAACGCGCGCACAGTTTTTCTGCATTTTAGTTTAGTTTTGCATTTACAATAGGTTGAACACGGGTCGTGCTCGCTGAACACGGGGTCGTGCTGCATATTTTTCATAAACACCCAGATACAGTAGCTTGAACACGGGGCCGTGCTCACTGAACACGCCCCCGTGCTCAACGAAATCAGTAACTTTAATTAAAATGCCCAGATACAGATTCTGTACACGGGGCCGTGTCCACTGAACACGGGGCCGTGTGTCGCAACCCCCGATCCCTGATTCCCTGGAACGGGCGGACGCGATCTCAGAGTTTCGGTGGTATCAGGTTATTTAATCTTGCAGCGGAATTTACATCAGGACCGTAGTTAGGAAATGTTTATCAGAGTAAAACCACCTTATTTAATATTAATAATCACATGGGTAAAACCCAAGTTTCTTAGTACAATACATTTATAGGGATAAACCCTATTTCATTGAATTTTAAAACATCGTTTATTTGGTAACTTTTATAGCCACATTTTTCCAAGCATTCAGTGCTCTCCAGCTGGCTTTTCACTAATTGGCTGTCACATTGGGTTACCTGAAACGTGTTTTAAAAACATTTGTCAGTCGGAAATACTGGTGAGTGAATCCCAGTTTAATCAAGTTTAAATAAAAAGTCACAGTGAACAGTATTGAGAGCGATCACATTGTTTATGTCTATCCAATTACTCCATTTAGTACTGTCAACCCTGACTTGTGGGTCATATTACCCATTGGCTAACTCATTGTCCAATGGTAATGTATTGTCATCCTCGACTTACTACTCACAGTATAGTACATTTTGTATACAAAACCCCAACATACCGGCAGTAATTGAAGAACTACAAAGACTCACTCACTGCTAAATTTCATAGTAAAACATTTAAGGTTTGGTAAAACATTAACAAAAAGAGGATAAACTCACATTGCTATCTTAGACTTCTTGTAAGGGTTTCTTGGATATAATCTATAATTTATACAAATTTACATTGATTAGTATCATAACCCTTTGAAAATATTAATGATACCCTCCCCGAGACGGCATTCCAACAACTACGTCGGGCAGAACCACGACAGTTGTTACGGAACCCTAAATCAATCGGGCAGCGTAACTATTACGAAACTGGGGTTATAATACTTACAACGGAGCAGAACCTCGCTAATTAGGGGATATAATACCCGACTATAATGCCTCTAATTCAGAAAGTGAGATTGAGATTTGAGAAATGAACGAACTGAAATGAGATCCGAGGCCTCCTTTATATAGTTGCTGATATTGACTCTCAGGCGGCCCGCGTAAGATAATGCTAAGCCTTACGCGGCCCGCGTCAACATATGGTCAACGTATAGCTGATCCGGATCACCACCTAGCTTCGACACGATGATGACACGTGTCATCACCAGGATGCGCCACACTTCAGGGCACTCGCGGCCCGCGTAAACTAAACGTGAACACTTACGCGGCCCGTTTGAACTTAAGAAACTTAAAGGAATCCGGTATCCACCTCGATACCGCCCGCATAAGCTTGAGGTGAGGTCCTACGCGGCCCGCCTCAGCTTAATAGTTAAACTTTTATATTTTATTTAAATACTATAATGTATTCCGGGCTTGGTTTTTCACATACGGGGTGTATTTACAGACATATAAGGATATTTTAAGATATAATAGGGTGTCGGAAATATTATGAGAGTGTTGGTTTTACCGAGGGTTGTTACACCGTGTCCAGCCTCTGTTTCCGTTTTTATTCTTGTTTTCTGATCTCGAGACTTTGTTGTGGTCTGCTGAGTGATTCTCATGGATCAATACTCAGGAGGTTACAACTACACCTATGAGGAGGATGATTATAGGAATAATTATTGCACTAATTGTGGTGACCCGCATTCGGTTCAATATTGTAACTTATATCAACCATCCACTTCATACACCTACTACGAGGAGCCCAGGTACGAGCCATCAACTTCATACACATCCTATGAAGACCAAAGGTATGAACCTCCTCCCTCATACTCATATTTTGATGAACCAAGGTATGAGCCTTCTTACTCATACTTTGAGGAACCAAGATATGAGCCACCATCATCATATGCTTATTATGAGGAACCATGGCGTGAACAACCCACCTCATATGAGTATTATGAAGAACAAAATTACGACCCTTATCCATCATATGCTTACAATGAAGAACAATGGTGTGAACCAACTACTTCATATGGGCATTATGAGGAACAAATGATCGAACAACCGGATTCAAGCTTTGAAAATCCCGATCCTTTTTCTATAACCGAAGTGACCGATAGGATATTAGAACACCTTAAAGTTATCGAGTGCTATATAAAAGAATCTCGCGCAAGGGAAGAGGAGTCCCGCGCAAGAGAAGAATTAAATAAAGAAGAGATAATTGAAAGTGTAAAAATGGAAGAACAAATCAGTGAAAAACTGACACATGAGTTAAACAACGAAAAAGGTGAGTCCGACAACGCTAAAATTCAAGAAGAGTCTGATTTTGAAGAAATTAATCTCTTGTCACCTTCTTTTGAAAATCATTGTTTAGTTCCAACTCATGCTAAGTTTTTAAAAGAGTTAAACACTAACACTAAAATTGACGAAACGGTAAGCGTTAAGTTAACTAATAATCAAACCTCGCTAATAAAAGAAGACCCATTTGAAATCAACATTACACCCGTTCCATGTTTTTTTCAAAATTCATTTATTAGTAATGTCACAATTGATAAAGATCTTTGTGTTAACACAATGCCCAACTATATTTTCGAAAAATTAAGTATTAGTGATTTTTCTCCACTTCAAATACCCATTTTTCTATCTAATCGGAAAATAATAAAATCAATCTGTATAGTTGAGGATGTCTTGGTCCAAACAAATAAAATGGTAATCCCAACCGACTTTGTCATCCTTGATAACGCTCCTCTAGTGTTGGGACGACCTTTTGTAAAAACCCATGAAGCTTTTAAAAACCGGAAGTACAACAATCTATCTATTCAATTAGGGGCATTTAAAAGAAGTTTCGATCTTGACCGTTCAATGAAATATCCGTTCGGCAATGACGACCCCCTAATTGAAGACGAGCCAGAACCACCCGATAAGGTGGGTCTAGCCAAGGACCCTTATAAACGTGGCGCACCACGGAGGCATTCCGCGAACTATCCTTAGTTTTAGATTAGTTTAACATTTATGTTTTCTAGTTTAGTTTTAATTTTCAGGAATAAAGCACACTCGAAATGGTGGAGGTTACTAAGGGAAACTTGAACCCACACCCCATGCACAAAAACAGAGCCTCCCAAAAATTTTTCTTCATTACAGCAAGTTCAGCACGGGGCCGTGCTCACCCCAACACGCCCCATGCCCGAGGTTCTGCAGAAAATGCCCAGTTCAGGTAACTGGACACGGGGCCGTGCTCACTGAACACGCCCCCGTGCCCAGCCTTCTGTTTAAATTTGATACTGGCAGTCTGACCACGGGGCCGTGCTCAGCCAACACACCCCGTGTTCAGCTACCCAGTAACATAAAAACTTGTTTTTAACCCACTTTTACACATTTTAATCAACCGAAAAACTTATTTTTGGGACACATTGAGGATAATGTGTAATTTAAGTGTGGGGGGATGCTAAAACCTTGAATTTTGCAAGTCCTAATTACAAGCCTTACACAAAACTCTATTGGAACCGCTAAACACCCCAAATTTTTTCAAAAATTTTCATTTTTTTTACTTGTCTAGGTTTAATTTGGGAATTTCAAATTCTAAAAAGGTTATATTTTTACAAATTTACAACCGATAGCGTCGTGATAAAAAGAACCAACATAAGAAAATTATGAAACGGCATGACAAGTTTAGTTAAAATTTGATTATATATACTTGATCACATAAAAACCCATTCCCACAAAAAGTGAGTTTTGAGCCTTTATTGAGCATACAAATACATATCTTTAAACTAAATGCTCATTTTTCGTTTCTTGTGTGAATAGCCGCTTGGTTCTTACGACTCTAGAACTTGCCACAACGATACATTCCCGGTCCTTACCAACTTAAACCCGAGTAAGTAAATGGTGGAGGCATTAGGACTAACCCTTTTTATTTCTACACCATTATTTTTCTTTTTATTACCACCTACCCAAAATCCCCCTAGTTAACCCCTTTGAGCCTAAACCTTTTCATTTCTTAACCCAAAACAAACACCCTTTTACCCACCAAAACCCTTTTTTCATTTTAAACCCTTTATTTTAGTACAAAGCTCGGTTTTCATGTGGCATTCCTTATAAAAAAAAATTGTTGCAGCAAAAAAAAATAAACAAAAAAGTTCATAAAAAAGAACTTTGTTTGAAGAATTGCTTCATCAAAAAAAAAAAACAAAAAGTCTTACGAAAACCGACGCTTTTTACGCCTTTCGCCCTTTTCTACTAACTACTAACCCAACCACCTACCTTTAACCCAAGCCTAACCCTTCCCCCAAAAAGTCCTCTTGATATTTACAAAGGTATATTGTTAAAAAGGAGGAGGATTGATTGCTTGGCAAGCTTATGGTAGGAGTAATTTCCATGCCGCTCTCGAGTGTTTCACAAAAATACATCTTCGGCCGAGTGTTGAGTGATCCCCCGTGAGGTATGTGAACTTGTATATAAATGGAATTTTAAAAAGGCATGTTATGCCCAAATAAGTAATTTATTTTATGTAATGTTCTATATAAAACATGACGAATAGGATTGTAAATAAATAAAAATAAAACTTAATAAAGAATCTTGGAAATCCCGACACTCTATGACAAGCCCAAAAACCTTCTCTTCTACCCATTCCATTTGGGAGTGTAAAGCCACATTGTAAAGAGTTTTGCTTGAGGACAAGCAAAGATTCAAGTGTGGGGGTATTTGATGTGTGCAAAATGCAACATATAAATTACATCAATTGTGGCATAAAACTAACCCTTTTTTAGTACTAATGTTGGAAAAAGTATGCTTTTGTCTTCCTTTTGTATTTTCAGGATTAAATGAGCTCAAATTAACAAAAGAAGCAAAAAGGCAGCTAAATCTAACATAAATACAAGAAAAGGAACAAATGTGGCATGCCCGACCTCCCCGAAAGCATCTTCCCAAACAAAGCAAAACAAGAGAACAGAAGCCTGAACACGCCCCGTGCTCAGTGAACACGGGGGCGTGCCCAAGTGTCAGCATAAAAGACAAAGTTGTAGAAGCTTCTATCGCCCACCACGGGGCCGTGCTCAGCGGATACGGGAACGTGGTCAACTATAAGATTCGCAGAATCCAGGCAAATCTTGATAGTACAGATATGCTTCTGCACACGGGGTCGTGCCCAGCGGACACGGGGCCGTGGTCAACTAATGCAGACAAGAGCAATAAATGAAGACAGAGAAGGATGATGGACACGGGGCCGTGCCCGAGCTACTGTTCAGGCTATAAATAGGGGTGCTTGGCTCATTTGCAAACCATCCATTGGCACACCACCTCTCTCACACTTCACCCACCACCCACCACCATCACAACACCATTATCCACCACCATCATCCATTGTCCATCATAGAGTGTGTGAGTCGTCTCGGGATCCAAGATTGATCGTAAGAGTTCTTGACAATCAAGGCCATGTTTGCCTAAGTCTCTTACATCACTTGGTGAAGACGAAGTGTCTAGTGTAATACTTTTTATATTTAATCTTTTCGCACTTTTTACTTGGTTATGTATTAATGACTTTAATAACTAGTTTCTTATGTTGAAGGTGATTCTTCCTTATCGTTTGTCCGTGGTGTCTTGGCATTATTTTACTGTCTATATAAAATAAAAGATTTTCACCATTCATATCTCCACGGTCTATATGGAGGTATGTTGGCTACCTGGTCGGGGGTTAAGGGAACGGTTTGGTAAGAGTCTTGCCTTGTTCAGTGTATAGATCCTGCAAGGACCTGGGTCAAATTTAGTAGGATCTCCTTCAATACCCACCGGTATTGGATGGCGGGGGTCCAAACTCTTTGATCCCCTCATATGTAAGCTACTATTAATACTTTAACCCGGCTATTTAGGATTGTATCCCTGCTGACTCAGACTACTTAGCCGAGGGTAACGTCACCTTCAAAAGAGGGGCCTACCATAATATGCATTAATAACTTAATTAATTATCTTTCAATAATCCGACCCTTTAGGATTGTATCCTTGCTGACTCAAACTACTGGGTTGAGGGTAACGTCACCTTCAAAAGAGGGGCCTACTACAATAACTAAGATAATCTCTTAAAAAGTGCAAAAGTGTGGAAATAATCAAAGGTTACACTAAACACGAGTCGGAGCCAAGTGATTCATCTTGTCTATCTGTTTTTATTTTTATTTTTTTTTTCAACATTTTAGTTAGTTTTATTTTTCTAGTTTAAAACCTTTTTCTAAACTTTTGATTTGATTAGACGTTGAGGATAAACCGGTATTAAAAGCTCTTTTGTCCTTGGACGATCTCGGCATCTTACCAACACTATACTACGCTCACGATGGGTGCACTTGCCCATATGTGTGTTTAGTGTTAGTAAATATCATGTTTTATAAATTTAAAACTTGGCTAAAAAGTGTAAAGGGCTTAAAATATACTTAAACTTATATACACACTTCACACGCATCAAGTTTTTGGCGCCGTTTGCGGGGACACAAGGATTTTAAGAAAGCTTAAAATCGACGGCCTAATCAGTTTTTCAAAACCTTTTCAAAACGCGCGCACAGTTTTTCTGCATTTTAGTTTAGTTTTGCATTTACAATAGGTTGAACACGGGTCGTGCTCGCTGAACACGGGGTCGTGCTGCATATTTTTCATAAACACCCAGATACAGTAGCTTGAACACGGGGCCGTGCTCACTGAACACGCCCCCGTGCTCAACGAAATCAGTAACTTTAATTAAAATGCCCAGATACAGATTCTGTACACGGGGCCGTGTCCACTGAACACGGGGCCGTGTGTCGCAACCCCCGATCCCTGATTCCCTGGAACGGGCGGACGCGATCTCAGAGTTTCGGTGGTATCAGGTTATTTAATCTTGCAGCGGAATTTACATCAGGACCGTAGTTAGGAAATGTTTATCAGAGTAAAACCACCTTATTTAATATTAATAATCACATGGGTAAAACCCAAGTTTCTTAGTACAATACATTTATAGGGATAAACCCTATTTCATTGAATTTTAAAACATCGTTTATTTGGTAACTTTTATAGCCACATTTTTCCAAGCATTCAGTGCTCTCCAGCTGGCTTTTCACTAATTGGCTGTCACATTGGGTTACCTGAAACGTGTTTTAAAAACATTTGTCAGTCGGAAATACTGGTGAGTGAATCCCAGTTTAATCAAGTTTAAATAAAAAGTCACAGTGAACAGTATTGAGAGCGATCACATTGTTTATGTCTATCCAATTACTCCATTTAGTACTGTCAACCCTGACTTGTGGGTCATATTACCCATTGGCTAACTCATTGTCCAATGGTAATGTATTGTCATCCTCGACTTACTACTCACAGTATAGTACATTTTGTATACAAAACCCCAACATACCGGCAGTAATTGAAGAACTACAAAGACTCACTCACTGCTAAATTTCATAGTAAAACATTTAAGGTTTGGTAAAACATTAACAAAAAGAGGATAAACTCACATTGCTATCTTAGACTTCTTGTAAGGGTTTCTTGGATATAATCTATAATTTATACAAATTTACATTGATTAGTATCATAACCCTTTGAAAATATTAATGATACCCTCCCCGAGACGGCATTCCAACAACTACGTTGGGCAGAACCACGACAGTTGTTACGGAACCCTAAATCAATCGGGCAGCGTAACTATTACGAAACTGGGGTTATAATTCTTACAACGGAGCAGAACCTCGCTAATTAGGGGATATAATACCCGACTATAATGCCTCTAATTCAGAAAGTGAGATTGAGATTTGAGAAATGAACGAACTGAAATGAGATCCGAGGCCTCCTTTATATAGTTGCTGATATTGACTCTCAGGCGGCCCGCGTAAGATAATGCTAAGCCTTACGTGGCCCGCGTCAACATATGGTCAACGTATAGCTGATCCGGATCACCACCTAGCTTCGACACGATGATGACACGTGTCATCACCAGGATGCGCCACACTTCAGGGCACTCGCGGCCCGCGTAAACTAAACGTGAACACTTACGCGGCCCGTTTGAACTTAAGAAACTTAAAGGAATCCGGTATCCACCTCGATACCGCCCGCATAAGCTTGAGGTGAGGTCCTACGTGGCCCGCCTCAGCTTAATAGTTAAACTTTTATATTTTATTTAAATACTACAATGTATTCCGGGCTTGGTTTTTCACATACGGGGTGTATTTACAGACATATAAGGATATTTTAAGATATAATAGGGTGTCGGAAATATTATGAGAGTGTTGGTTTTACCGAGGGTTGTTACACCGTGTCCAGCCTCTGTTTCCGTTTTTATTCTTGTTTTCTGATCTCGAGACTTTGTTGTGGTCTGCTGAGTGATTCTCATGGATCAATACTCAGGAGGTTACAACTACACCTATGAGGAGGATGATTATAGGAATAATTATTGCACTAATTGTGGTGACCCGCATTCGGTTCAATATTGTAACTTATATCAACCATCCACTTCATACACCTACTACGAGGAGCCCAGGTACGAGCCATCAACTTCATACACATCCTATGAAGACCAAAGGTATGAACCTCCTCCCTCATACTCATATTTTGATGAACCAAGGTATGAGCCTTCTTACTCATACTTTGAGGAACCAAGATATGAGCCACCATCATCATATGCTTATTATGAGGAACCATGGCGTGAACAACCCACATCATATGAGTATTATGAAGAACAAAATTACGACCCTTATCCATCATATGCTTACAATGAAGAACAATGTTGTGAACCATCTACTTCATATGGGTATTATGAGGAACAAATGATCGAACAACCGGATTCAAGCTTTGAAAATCCCGATCCTTTTTCTATAACCGAAGTGAGCGATAGGATATTAGAACACCTTAAAGTTATCGAACGCTACATAAAAGAATCTCGCGCAAGGGAAGAGGAGTCCCGCGCAAGAGAAGAATTAAATAAAGAAGAGATAATTGAAAGTGTAAAAATGGAAGAACAAATCAGTGAAAAACCGACACATGAGTTAAACAACGAAAAAGGTGAGTCCGACAACGCTAAAATTCAAGAAGAGTCTGATTTTGAAGAAATTAATCTCTTGTCACCTTCTTTTGAAAATCATTGTTTAGTTCCAACTCATGCTAAGTTTTTAAAAGAGTTAAACACTAACACTAAAATTGACGAAACGGTAAGCGTTAAGTTAACTAATAATCAAACCTCGCTAATAAAAGAAGACCCATTTGAAATCAACATTACACCCGTTCCATGTTTTTTTTCAAAATTCATTTATTAGTAATGTCACAATTGATAAAGATCTTTGTGTTAACATAATGCCCAACTATATTTTCGAAAAATTAAGTATTAGTGATTTTTCTCCACTTCAAATACCCATTTTTCTATCTAATCGGAAAATAATAAAATCAATCGGTATAGTTGAGGATGTCTTGGTCCAAACAAATAAAATGGTAATCCCAACCAACTTTGTCATCCTTGATGATGCTCCTCTAGTGTTGGGACGACCTTTTGTAAAAACCCACGAAGCTTTTAAAAACCGGAAGTACAACAACCTATCTATTCAATTAGGGGCATTTAAAAGAAGTTTCGATCTTGACCGTTCAATGAAATATCCGTTCGGCAATGACGACCCCCTAATTGAAGACGAGCCAGAACCACCCGATAAGGTGGGTCTAGCCAAGGATCCTTATAAACGTGGCGCACCACGGAGGCATTCCGCGGAACTATCCTTAGTTTTAGATTAGTTTAACATTTATGTTTTCTAGTTTAGTTTTAATTTTCAGGAATAAAGCACACTCGAAATGGTGGAGGTTACTAAGGGAAACTTGAACCCACACCCCATGCACAAAAACAAAGCCTCCCGAAAATTTTTCTTAATTACAGCAAGTTCAGCACGGGGTCGTGCTCACCCCAACACGCCCCATGCCCGAGGTTCTGCAGAAAATGCCCAGTTCAGGTAACTGGACACGGGGCCGTTCTCACTGAACACGCCCCCGTGCCCAGCCTTCTGTTTAAATTTGATACTGGCAGTCTGACCACGGGGCCGTGCTCAGCCAACACACCCCGTGTTCAGCTACCCAGTAACAGAAAAACTTGTTTTTAACCCACTTTTACACATTTTAATCAACCGAAAAACTTATTTTTGGGACACATTGAGGACAATGTGTAATTTAAGTGTGGGGGGATGCTAAAACCTTGAATTTTGCAAGTCCTAATTACAAGCCTTACACAAAACTCTATTGGAACCGCTAAACACCCCAAATTTTTTCAAAAATTTTCATTTTTTTTACTTGTCTAGGTTTAATTTGGGAATTTCAAATTCTAAAAAGGTTATATTTTTACAAATTTACAACCGATAGCGTCGTGATAAAAAGAACCAACATAAGAAAATTATGAAACGGCATGACAAGTTTAGTTAAAATTTGATTATATATACTTGATCACATAAAAACCCATTCCCACAAAAAAAGAGTTTTGAGCCTTTATTGAGCATACAAATACATATCTTTAAACTAAATGCTCATTTTTCATTTCTTGTGTGAATAGCCGCTTGGTTCTTACGACTCTAGAACTTGCCACAACGATACATTCCCGGTCCGTACCAACTTAAACCCGAGTAAGTAAATGATGGAGGCATTAGGACTAACCCTTTTTATTTCTACACCATTATTTTTCTTTTTATTACCACCTACCCAAAATCCCCCTAGTTAACCCCTTTGAGCCTAAACATTTTCATTTCTTAACCCAAAACAAACACCCTTTTACCCACCAAAACCCTTTTTTCATTTTAAACCCTTTATTTTAGTACAAAGCTCGGTTTTCATGTGACATTCCTTATAAAAAAAAATTGTTGAAGCAAAAAAAATAAACAAAAAAGTTCATCAAAAAGAACTTTGTTTGAAGAATTGCTTCATCAAAAAAAAAAAAAAGTCTTACGAAAACCGACGCTTTTTACGCCTTTCGCCCTTTTCTACTAACCACTAACCCAACCACCTACCTTTAACCCAAGCCTAACCCTTCCCCCAAAAAGTCCTCTTGATATTTACAAAGGTATATTGTTAAAATGGAGGAGGATTGATTGCTTGGCAAGCTTATGGTAGGAGTAATTTCCATGCCGCTCTCGAGTGTTTCACAAAAATACATCTTCGGCCGAGTGTTGAGTGATCTCCCGTGAGGTATGTGAACTTGTATATAAATGGAATTTTAAAAAGGCATGTTATGCCCTAATAAGTAATTTATTTTATGTAATGTTCTATATAAATCATGACGAATAGGATTGTAAATAAATAAAAATAAAACTTAATAAAGAATCTTGGAAATCCCGACACTCTTTGACAAGCCCAAAAACCTTCTCTTCTACCCATTCCATTTGGGAGTGTAAAGCCACATTGTAAAGAGTTTTGCTTGAGGACAAGCAAAGATTCAAGTGTGGGGGTATTTGATGTGTGCAAAATGCAACATATAAATTACATCAATTGTGGCATAAAACTAACCATTTTTTAGTACTAATGTTGGAAAAAGTATGCTTTTGTCTTCCTTTTGTATTTTCAGGATTAAATGAGCTCAAATTAACAAAAGAAGCAAAAAGGCAGCTAAATCTAACATAAATACAAGAAAAGGAACAAACGTGGCATGCCCGACCTCCCCGAAAGCATCTTCCCAAGCAAAACAAGAGAACAGAAGGCTGAACACGCCCCGTGCTCAGTGAAACGGGGGCGTGCCCAAGTGTCAGCATAAAAGACAAAGCTGTAGAAGCTTCTATCGCCCACCACGGGGCCGTGCTCAGCGGACACGGGGCCGTGGTCAACTATAAGATTCGCAGAATCCAGGCAAATCTTGATAGTACAGATATGATTCTGCACACGGGGTCGTGCCCAGCGGACACGGGGCCGTGGTCAACTAATGCAGACAAGAGCAATAAATGAAGACAGAGAAGGAGGATGGACATGGGGCCGTGCCCGAGCTACTGTTCAGGCTATAAATAGGGGTGCTTGGCTCATTTGCAAACCATCCATTGGCACACCACCTCTCTCACACTTCACCCACCACCCACCACCATCACAACAACATCATCCACCACCATCATCCATTGTCCATCATAGAGTGTGTGAGTCGTCTCGGGATCCAAGATTGATCGTAAGAGTTTTTGACAATCAAGGCCATGTTTGCCTAAGTCTCTTACATCACTTGGTGAAGACGAAGTGTCTAGTGTAATACTTTTTATATTTAATCTTTTCGCACTTTTTACTTGGTTATGTATTAATGACTTTAATAACTAGTTTCTTATGTTGAAGGTGATTCTTCCTTATCGTTTGTCTGTGGTGTCTTGGCATTATTTTACTGTCTATATAAAATAAAAGATTTTCACCATTCATATCTCCACGGTCTATATGGAGGTATGTTGGCTACCTGGTCGGGGGTTAAGGGAACGGTTTGGTAAGAGTCTTGCCTTGTTCAGTGTATAGATCCTGCAAGGACCTAGGTCAAATTTAGTAGGATCTCCTTCAATACCCACCGGTATTGGATGGCGGGGGTCCAAACTCTTTGATCCCCTCATATGTAAGCTACTATTAATACTTTAACCCGGCTATTTAGGACTGTATCCCTGCTGACTCAGACTACTTAGCCGAGGGTAACGTCACCTTCAAAAGAGGGGCCTACCATAATATGCATTAATAACTTAATTAATTATCTTTCAATAATCTGACCCTTTAGGATTGTATCCTTGCTGACTCAAACTACTGGGTTGAGGGTAACGTCACCTTCAAAAGAGGGGCCTACTACAATAACTAAGATAATCTCTTAAAAAGTGCAAAAGTACGGAAATAATCAAAGGTTACACTAAACACGAGTCGGAGCCAAGTGATTCATCTTGTCTATCTGTTTTTTTTTTCAGCATTTTAGTTAGTTTTATTTTTCTAGTTTAAAACCTTTTTCTAAACTTTTGATTTGATTAGACGTTGAGGATAAACCAATATTAAAAGCTCTTGTGTCCTTGGATGATCTCGGTATCTTACCAACACTATACTACGCTCACGATGGGTGCACTTGCCCATATGTGTGTTTAGTGTTAGTAAATATCGTGTTTTATAAATTTAAAACTTGGCTAAAAAGTGTAAAAGGGCTTAAAATATACTTAAACTTATATACACACTTCACACGCATCAATTAGGGTTCAAATCGGACAGTTCCTCGAGTACCTCATCTGAAGAAACAGAAACTTCAACGTCTACGAATCAAAGTGCTCCAATTATTGAGGACTATGATTTGTCTGATGATGAATCAGATGTGAGTGATCAGGATAAATCACTTGATAAGATGAAAGGAGTAGAAATTCCAATTGAGAATCATATTCTTTGTGACCCTTCTACTCCTGCTATGCAATCTGTTGCCAAACAAGTGATAGATCCTGTCAAGGAAGTGAAGGAATCTGTGTATGCCGTTAAAAGTGATAATGTGTTGTACACTCTAGTCGGTGATAGTAAAATATATTCAGACAAAGATTTTCCAATCAAAAACATCAATCAATCCTTGATTGATAAAGTTTTCGAGGATTCTACAAGTAAGTTTTTGGGAAAAACGATCCCGAGAGTTTCTGTAACTCAGTGTGATCCTATTCCAAAAGCTGAAGTTAGAAGACAATTTGGAAATCAAAGATTACCAACAAAGCAACAACCTATCGCTTTTAAAGGTAAACAAAAGGAACAACGAGCTCAAAAGCCCAAGATTTCACAACCGAGGGTGGAAAGAAAGGGATCGTTACAAGAAAAAGGTTCAGAAGATCAACTTCGTGAAATCCAGAGGGAGTGATAAAATTGAAACTTTCGAAAACAAATCCAACACGGATTTTGTTAAACAAGTTAAAATTTTGAAAAGAAACAGTCAAAACAATTACACACAACACACAAACGGTTGTGATGTAGGACCAAGTACTTCAAGATCACGAAGTTCATCATCAAGCTCTTACAGTTACGATACTTTGAGGTTTGTTGAGCGGAGATCATGCTTTGAATGCTGTAAGTATGGACACATTGTCAAGAATTGTCCATATCTTACAAAAGGAAAGGCAAAAGTTAATGCCCCCCGTAGTAACAGTTACTATAAAAGATCTGTTTCACCAAAATAGGACCCTCGTCTTGTTAAACAACGAGAAGTGAAACAGAAAAAGAAACAACGAAAAGAAGTTGAAAGGGCGTTAAAACCGGAGGTTGTCCAAACAAAATCTGTTAAATCGGATGTTAAACATGAAAAACAGAAACAAATTTGGAAACCAAAAACGGTAAATGTTTCAGGGGGAGCTCAATCTATTCCGAATCATCAGGAAATCGAAGTCACAATCCTCGATGATGACGGACGACCCAAGTCTATGAAGGCTTGGGTCCCCCTCTCCAACTAATCTCTGAGTGAGTGTGCAGGATGTTCCAGGAGGAACTATTGATAGTCTTAGGATTGTTAATAGTGGGGCGTTCATGCACAAGATCGGCGACATGCGGCTCCGACACATTGTTACATCTAGGAGTTGTTGCCTTTGATGGAGAGAGAAAAAGAAAAAGAAGAATATGATGGTGAAAGAATGTCTGATGAAAGAGATTGAAAGCTTCGACAAAATGAAAATCATTCCAAAGTTTGATTGTTAAAGGCTTTGATCGGGTCCCCAGGATAGATTCAATCAAAATGTACGCACCTGCAGCACGTCTGAAGTTCAAAGTCCACAAGATGAACGTGCAGTGTACATTTCTTCGCGGTGTGATTGAAGAAAATGTGTTGTTGAACAAACCAACCGGGTGTGCGGATGCCTTGGCATGGATTGAACAACCGCACACTACTTCTCAAGAGAAAGACAAAGACCTTCGCTGGTGTAATGTGGAAGACCAGCCGGACCCAGAGGTCTATGATCTTGTTGCTGTGAAGAGATTTCTCAGTAGCTACAAAATCGACTTTGAAATCTACACCTGGTGGATATCCAGTTTAGGAGAGCACTCAGATTCCTTGCAATGCACGAAGCAGTTGCAGGATACGGTTTTGAATTTCTAATCTCTCCTATACTTGTCGATATTTAAGCTACTTTATGAATTATATCATCTAGTACAGCACTCTTTGACCTGACACGTTGAACTCGAATATCACCTCACACGTGATTGTTTCACTATGAAACTCGTCAATGTTGTCATGGTCCACACCGATTACCAATGTGCCAACTGATTCTTCCAAAATTCGATAAATCAATTCTGATTAAAATTAATTTTGGTAAACAACATTGAGGTAAAACATGAGTTAACCAACATCGGGAAATCGTTTTTGTAAATACCTTTGTGTTTTTAAAATTTATCATAGTTTGTTGATTTTAGGGGGAGTAAATCCAAATTTTAAAAATCCAAAAACATTGAAAATTTTCAAAACACAAAAACAATAGAAAAACAAAAATGAGTTTCCTGGCGAGAAAAAGAGAAAATGATAGAACATCAATGGTCTGTTGAAACCTCTTTAAACCTTAAATGGAAAAGCGATAAGCATCTCTATATAAAGATGTATCGGTAGGCTCACAATCATTTTAAAGTGTACAGGGCGATATAAACCTTAATCGACTGAAGACTGTGTGGGAACCGCTCATTGGCATATGGTCTTAGTACCGAAATTTCGTTTGATAGATTGCCGAGGTTCTGAGATATACGGTCTTTATGCTGTCTTATCATCTGGGTATCATGGTTGTATCTTTTACTGAGAAATAACGGAGACGAAGTCTAGATCTTCCATGATACTATACATACGTGTACATATTGCATTCGACCTCAATAAGTGATCAACAATCACATGTCCAAACAAAATAAGTGATAAAATATCACATTTATCCGGGAGTCAAGTTCGTCTCTTTGCTGTACGTTGTACTGACCTGTTCACGGACTTGCTCCTGTGCCCTCATGCATATGAAAATCAAGTTCCTCATCAATAAGTGATTTTATCACATAGGGCTTGTTTTCAATAAAAAATAAGTGAGTTTCTCACATTCTTTTATACGGCCGAACAGATGATAAACGGTATACTCACCGGTAAGATGAACTCTCGTGCATACCTTGATACGGGAATGTGTCGTGTGTGGATGAACAGCGGTCGGTAAGTATAAATCATACCTTAACGTATCCCCAAACCACGAGTACATCTGATAAAAACAATATCGATAATCGTTATAGGATGCTTATCTAAATGATAACTAATTGAACAACAAGAGCGTTTTGGCGTGACCATACACTGATATGATTCTCTTACCCTCGAAACTCGCAAAAAGAACGTCTGTGAATATTTATTTACATTTCTTCGTTTCTGCATCTCTGTATATATTTATTTATTGCTTTCCGTCTTTACATTTGAAAAATGAAAAATACCAAAAAGATTTTAGGTGTGTTTTAATATAAACTTTATAAAAGCAAAAAGATTTTATTTCTAGTTTATTTTTTATTGACCATTGTTGGAACTCGAGTCTATCCTACCCAAACTGCATCTTCATAAACGGTCGAAGTTGACATATTTTGAAAGTTAAAGGATTAAAATTGATCAATTTTTAAACTTTCAAACTATTGTCGGTCGGTGTTTGATTGAGAGTTGGTCTCATATGTTTCGTTTGATTAATTTGACTATATTCCAAGCGGTTGTTCTCATTACGTTTTTAGCTCTGTTACGTGTGCAGATGTTGCATTCGAACCAGCTGAAAGTGAAGAGAGCGTGTCAGATGACAAACCGTAAAGTGAAGACACGACATTGATGCAATCAGAAGATCAAGGTGATCGAGTTGCAGCTGATCACTCATCAAGACCAAAAAGTATTGAAAATCAAAAGATTCACGAGCATCATTCAAGGGGGAGTTTGTTGATACACTCCCTGCTTGTGAACACGTGAAGACTCTGAAGATCCGACAATGTGAAGAACGAACCATCACGAGTAGCGTCCAAGGGGGATTTTGTTGGTACACTTTATGTGGACGCGGCTCGATTCGGTTCGACTCGATTCGGTTCGATTCGAATCGGTTCGGTTCGGCTCAAGCTCGATGTCACGACATTCCTCCGTCGTGCGCCCCAGAGTTCGACACACGAAACACGGAGCGCCGCAAGCTAACATCACCATGACATCATCATGATGATTTCATGATGATGTCATGAACCTTGACTAAATGAAAGTTTCTAAAGAAACTGCCAATATGGCAACGTACATGTGCATTGGGCCAATCAATTTGTTTATCAATTTGTTTGGGCTTGCATTTGGGCTGATTGACTAAGTGGACGAACTCTCAAGGGTTCGTCATCACCCTCCTTGACGAACACTCCTTGAAGACACATGACGAAACTTCCAAGGCCTCCTGCATTGACGAAACTCATGAGGTTTCGTCGGCTGCACAAAAGATTCGTTGACTCATGAGGTTTCGCCAATATGTTTCGTCGACTCATGAGGTTTCGTCGCAGACAACAAGGTTTCGTCGACCTGGAGCCTATATAAACAAGTAGAGAACACAGAACATAATATAGAGAAAACCGAGAGTTTAGTTGTATTTCGTATTGTATCATTCTGTAACTAAACTCTGTCGATATCAATATACAACCGTTAAACGTTATATCTTTGTGTTGTGTTTATCTCTCGCTCAGTTTGTATCGTAACGTGGATTCCGCACTCGTTACGGTATTCGAAACAAGATCTCGTAGTTGTCCGGCGATCCGAAAACGGACCTACACACTCGTCTTAGCCCCGACTGCCTTCTTCATTGCAGGCTCCTGCTCTTCGTCTCCGCCAAACTTTAATAGGGTCTGCTCCCAGGAAGCTAGATCCCAGGCGGACCTGTCGAAGTTAGGATCACCGGCCTCCCTTGCCATCTTGATCCTTGCCTGAAGCACTGTCCGAGCAGCAGAGATCTTCGCCTCATCCATGGCCACCATGACAGCCTCCTAAAGACCCACCTCTGAGAAGAGTAAATGTTCCTCAATACCCTTCTTGTCTTTCTCCAGCTTAGAGAGGACCTTATCCTTGGCAGCAGCGACGGACCTCATGCTAGCAAGATTCTCTTCATGCTCAGCCATCTTCTTCTCATAACGGGTCTTCACACGATCAAAGCCATGTATACAACTAAACAGAAATTAGGATACATGATCCTTGAAAACAAGTAATATTACAATCTCAGTATAAAGGATCCATACATTGGTCAAGGAGTCATGGAGTTGCCTCTCCACTTTGAAGGAATCTCCCTCGGGCTCAGCAGGCTTCTTCCTCTTAGACCCAGCTTTGGCCCTAGTAGTCACTGCCCGCAGTTCCTGGAAGCTTAGGCTCTTGGAGGGCTCCTTCTTGGCAGACCTGGGGGAGAGGAGGCTATCAATGTCATCAAGGCTGAACTTAGTGGCGGAAGCACCTGTGTAACAAGCAAACAAGATAAGTATTCAATCCGTATATGTTTTTTACATGATTCAAACTATAAACTTTATGACTACTTACTTGACATGATGTAGAAGGATGAGGTTTGTTCTTTTTCTTCTTCTTGAGAATCCTTGATTCTGATCTTGAAAGTTCTGACGATTGGATCAAGGACCAGGAATGCTTCAACCCTCTCAGAAGTCCCAGGAAGCTCAGCTAGTCGTGCAAAGTTCGTCACTGTAAACAAAAAGAAGAATCAGTTAGAATCAACATAATGCATAAAAAAGGATATCTGAGGATCCTATATCTTATTCTTGAGAATCCACTTTTTGGGTAAAGAATCCCCATCAGGGATTGAATCCCTTCTAACGAAGAAAAATTGATTCTTCCAAGTGGAATCGTTTTGGGTGGTTTTATGGATCGGAATCGGCTGATGGGGCTTCGATTTGAACAAGAACCAGATAGAACCATGGGTAACCAGCGAGTATAGGTATGCAAGCTTGTGAGTCCCAAATCAGCTTTGGATCACAGTGATAATGATTGACAACCACACAAACACATATTGATTAGGTGTTTGAGTGATAAAAGTAAGAAAAACAAGTAGAAGACGAAGAATCTTGACTAAGGATGAATTAACTAGTGTTGATTTGGAATCCCATAATGTATAACACAATTAAAGAACCTGGATATCGGATTAAGCATAGGAATTCAGATGAACAAACACTTGAATATCACAAAATGACATCCAAAAAAAAAAGTAGCTAAAGAGTAACATGACAAATTGATTCATAGTTACCCAAAGTTAATATAGTTAATGAATAAGTCATTTTAGTAATTTTTTTCTAGTGAAAATTAAAGACAAATTTTAATGGTCTAAAGAATTGAAACGAACAAACTTAATCAAACCTAAGTTTCTTACTAACAAAAAATATTCTATATTGGCATATAATAGAAGAATATATAAGATGGTAGATAGTACAACATAGTTTTTCTCGTAGTGGGTAATACATAGATTTTACCTCCTTTGCATTGACTCTTTTTTTCTTGATATAAATACATGTTCCAACAATTCTTTTAAACTCAAATAACTTATATCTTCTTTGCTATTTTCTATATAACTAGGATTGCGACCCGCCGCAATGCGGCGGAGATTCTTTAGTTATAACTAACTCGATCTAGGACCCACACGTTATACTAAACCTATCAAACGGGGAAAAACTGATGATGTAAAAACGTTCACCCACACACGCACGTTGCGTCATGTTAGCTCGCAAAATTTAGACGAAACGTAAAAACGTTAAACCAAAGACGCACGTTGCGATGTGTTAAGCCACAAAATTTAGAACCAATCATAAAGCGAAAAATTTGCGGAAAATGAAAACTATAAAGGATCAAAGTTGAAAGTAAAAAAAGTTAAGAGGATAGATTGCAAAAGATAAAATGTTTTGGGTTAAAAGTAGAAAACAAATAGTTTTGGGTTAAAAGTAATTTATGAAATACTTTTGGGTGAATAGTAAAAAAAATCAAAATTTTTTTTTGGAAAACCCCCAAAGCCAACGTTACAACAACCATATGCATAACCATTTTTTCTTTGAAAACCCCCAAAGCACACCCCACATTGCGGCGGGGCGTAAAACGGTGTCAAAT
The DNA here is from genome assembly GCA_030545235.1 of Helianthus tuberosus. Lineage (NCBI taxonomy): Eukaryota > Viridiplantae > Streptophyta > Magnoliopsida > Asterales > Asteraceae > Helianthus > Helianthus tuberosus. The sequence goes on from CM060451.1 coordinate 24,679,773, forward strand.
AGTACTAATGTCACACAGCCGTCATCGACCACCAACACTGACTCGACCTAGGATATGCGTGTTGCGACGAACCTGTCAAACATGGAAAAATAGAGGTAAAAACATTGAACCACACATGCACGTTGCGTCGTATTAAGTCAAAAAATTTAGAACTATACGTAAAACGAAAATTTGCGAAAGATGAAAAGTATAAGTGACAAAAGTTGCGAAGTTAAATTGCAAATAATGAAAAGTTATGGATTAAAGTTAAAAAACAAATTATGTAGGGTTAAAATTGAAAAAAGATAAAAACCTTTGGGTTAAAAGTAAAAAAATCAATTTTTTTTTTGAAAAACTCACAAAGCACAATGTACAAGTTCTTATGCACAAAAAACTTGCAAACTTATATATGGAATAATATGTGTTTTCTATATGTCTTTTAAAAAGTATTTACAGTGATAGCGAGCATGTATTTTCTATATAATATGTGTTCAATATTTGTATATTTTTTGAACTGTGATTTTTAATAAAAATAGTGAGTTTAATATTATATTATATTATATTATATTATAATATATTATATTATATTATATGATTAAAGATTTTGTACAAATGGCCCAAAGTGTGAGAAATGTGAGAAATATTGTGAAGATAACATGTGTTCTCAATCTAAATTAATTCAAACAGGTAAGTAATTTTCTCATTGATTCAATTAATTGATAATCTTCCATAACTGCCACCAGTTATTATAGGAATACGCATTTGTATTTTTTTTTAAGATCCATTAAGATTTTGTGAGTTGTCGTTCATCAATTATAATTTCTGAAGATCACATAATGAAGGTTTGAGGAAGGTTAACGTACATTATGGCTTAACGTACATCACGTACGACAGGTAATTACGCACGTTCATTTTAAAATCACGCACGTTATAACTCAAAAATCCAAAATTACGCATGTTGAAACACAATAATCATGCATATTGAAAACATTAATCACGCATGTTATAGAACAAATCACGCACGTTGTTGTACGTGAAGTACGTTAAGCCGTAATGTACGATATACTTTTTCATAGAGTGTTATGTAGTGATGGATGCACAATAAAGGTTTTATACAACGCTACTGTTATATAGTGTTATATTTTCTAGTAGCAGTTCTATGATGGATGTATAGTGTTATATTTTCTGGTAGCAGGTCTATGATGGTTGCATAGTGTTATAGTGGAGAGTTCAAATGAGAAAAAATTATAAATTAAGAATAAAAAGAATAAAGGGTACAAATGTAATTTGAATAAATCATTTAATGAGTATATTCTTTATTTTTGCTATTCAAATTAATAAACCCTAATCATTCAATGAGTCATCCTATAAAATAGTTTTGCACATTACACAATAAAAAAGAATCATGCACATGATCCTACATATTCAACGTTTCCTACACCATAAAAATAATGTTTTGGTGTAAGGTACATAATGTGTCGGACCCCAACACTTTTAAATAATTTTGCGACTCATAATGTAGGACACAAAACTTTTAAATAATTTGGTCACCTCTAATAAAATTGGTGTAGGACCAACACATTAATGGTGGTGAAGGAGGAAATTATGGCGACATTAAATAAGACTTGAGTAACCCTTTATAATGTTTATTAGTATTCTACATTAAAATGTCTATCCTACCCTTATTAATTAAATCATTAATTAAAAGTAGACAAAAATTATTTCTTGATTCACAACCATTGATCAGAAAAATATAGGGTCTAGATTAATTTATTTTTCTTATTGCAAGAAGATTCTTCTCAAATGAACCTCCCCCTAGTGTTATATAGTGTTGAATAGTGTTATATAGTGTTATATTTTCTGGTAGCAGTTACATGTTTCCGGATTCGTAGAATAAGGATGAACAAGGATTGCTGCAATTTAGGAGAGGTTACCTTATTTGAAACATATAAAAAGACATTATTACCCCTATAATTGTCAAATCAGTCCAAATAATTAAAACACAATTTACAATTTGGTCCCTATTAATCTCAACCATCAGATCAAATATCTAATGCTTTAAAACACTTGTTACACTTCTCATATTTTAGGTCATTTTTACACTATTCCTACCCTATATTATATTACCTTACATCACATCATATTACATTTCATTGTACTATATTATTTCATATTTTTTTTTTTTTTGAACGACTAGCTCGGTCAGGGCTGTACATGACCATAGCTCGGTCGAAGCTGGGTTCAGACCTGAGCATTTCGTGCAGGAAACCGCCACAGACCAGGATCGAACCCGAGTCTATGTGGAAAACCTTCACACCTCCACCCAGCTGAGCTGGGCTTCATTGGCACTATATTATTTCATATTACATTAGAGCACCCAAATTGAAGTGTCCATCTCTTTTTCCAACTTCAAATTTTAGAGATTTCTCTTATTCATATCTCACAAATTTAATGATTATACCTATAGCATTTCGGTTTGTACCTCAAAAATAGAAGAAAGAGAAAGAAATGATAACTAAAAAGAATACAGAGATAGAGATGGAGAATGAATGTGGGCCAGAGTTTAGAGAAAGAATATTCGTTAAAGGTGAAGACGGAGATTCCAATTGGAATGCTCTTACATTACATTACATAATATCATATTAATTTATCATATCTTATTTTTGTATTTTATAATAGGTTATAATCAATAAAATCGCAAAAACAGAAGAGAATTATAAAGAATTGTTACAAAATTCTATAATGTCATTAGCCTTATTTTGTCTCTAAAAAGTTAAAAACATTAAAAGCATTTGGCTTTTGTGAGGTGAAAGTTTAATTAGTGAGTCTACTAATGTTATAATTTGTATTTAACAAGTTATTTAGGTTTTAAAAGTGGTTTCAAATGCATTTAATCCTATTTATCTCAGTATCATTCTAAAAATAAGAAAAGTGCCAACTAATATGACTTGAGTAAAGTTTACTCACTATCATTCTACTGATATGAGTAACAAGAATCAAACCGAGGGTCTCACTGTAAGCAACATTTCTATTCCTATGGGGTAGAGGTAAAGTTGTTTACATCTTACCCTTCTCAGATTCTACCTTAGTTTTGATGTTGGTGGAATTTACTGAGTATAATGATGATGATTCTAAAAAAAAAAGCCAACTAATTTGACTTGAGTAAACAAGCATTAAAAGTATGAACAAGTCTCACAAACATTTCTTTGTTTTATCCATGACTTGATACATTTAATATGTTCATTTGTGACACATATCAGTAGGTCCCACAAATATTATCTTTATAAATACCCATAAACTAGTTACATATTCATCTACCAAATTCTTCAACAAAAAAAAATGAGATCTTTCGTAGTTTTCTTGTTTCTCTTCTCAGTTCTTTTGGTAAGAATTTATGTTTATATTTTTTTTTTTTCATGTTGAAAGGTATAGTTCAGTTAACATTATATTTAGTTTCTTTTTGTTTTCCTTTTCTTATCAATAATCAGAATTCAAGTGTTTATGATGCACGGAAAGGCCCTGAAGAATACATGAGAAGTGTAATGGAAGATGAGCCTATGCCGAAGACGATTCAAGATGCTCTAAGCCAAGATTCAACTAGGTCAAATAATGAAGTTAATACCAAAGACCAATTTGTTAGCGGCTTAGATACACAACCTAATCACAAGATGTTCCAAAAAGACTTCGATACAAAACCAAATGTATTGAATTACCAAAAAGACTTTGATGCAAAACCAAATGTATTGAATTACGGTTATAAATTAAACTAACTCTAATAAAAGCAAATAAAATTTGGGTTATGTTCTCGTGTGTGAAATATAGAACAAATACATAAATTTGAATATCTGACTAGTAGATACTGTTAAATAGGCATTATGTAGCTAAGTACACACAAAATTTCACACACATATAATAACAATTATTTTCAGAATAACAAAAAATATGCGCAAAATCTCTTTTACGGTTATAAACCATTGTAAAAGTGTTGACACAGTGTTGAATTGAAACTAAGATCCAACATGCCTGATTTTTTCAGTCTATCAATGCTATACTTAAATAGAGAAAATTAAATAAGAGTATCATTGTAACTAAAACAAACATTATGTGTGTTAAATATAAGTAAACAATATTTTGGGAACATGCATTTCAATTTTCACATTCTTTTAGACGTGAACGTTTACACTTTAAACCCATATTCTACATATATATTTTAGTAATTAAACACTACCTAAAATGTTTTATCATATGAATATAAAAGATAAATTAGCGTAAAACTAATGAAATTTACTTGATACTTTACAAATAATATTGATGTTTAAATTAATTTAAGTTACATGTAAATAGTAAATGGATTGTATATACTTTTTACATTGGGCTACATTCCACTATATGGGTAAGATCAAATAAAAAGTTTATTTTGCCTAAGTAGGATGAGAATGAATCTTAACCATTCATTTTTCAAATTAATGGTTAAGATGAAAGTGTAGGAGAAAAGAAGGGGGAGTGCGAGGGTATCTTAAGAAAATCCTATTTATGGATTTTCTTTCTCCACATGCAAGGCACATACATATTTCACCCTCATTTTTTAAACGTTCATAAATTTTTATATGACATTATTTTTTCATAAAAATTTCACCGTAAAATCAAACGTTTTTTATCTTTAATTTGAGTATCATATTACTATATAAAATTTGATGACTAAAAAAACCCACTAAAATGTGTTGTATTTCTATGTTGTATAACATTTTTTTATGCTGAAATTTTGTACTATATTTTTGTGCTAAATTTTTTTGTCTTATTTTTTTTTCTCAATTTTTTGTGCTGGATTTTTTTGTACTACATTTTTTTACTGAATTTTTTCGTGCTATATTTTTTTTGTACTAGATTTTTTTGTGCTATATTTTTTTACTACATTTTTTGTGCTATATTTTTTGTACTAGATTTTTTGTGCTACATTTTTTTGTACTAGATTTTTTTTTGTTGTATTTTAAAAAAACAAAATGGGTGTCACATGTCATTTTCACTCATATTTATAAGGACCAAAATGCCCTTCATTCCTACTTATTAGAAGTGTCACATGTTATCATCACAATCCTTCTTAGGCTACTTAGACAAAATCCACTTTTTAGTGGATCCTTCCCTAATTTAACGTATTGTAAAACTATTATAAAGTGTTTAGTTATATAAATTTCTATAACCAACTAGATTGCAGTAAAGAAAAATAAAAAAAAATGGTTACAAATTTCTTATTATGTATGTAGATGATTAAAAGTACTAAAAGTATTTGGCTTTTTTTGAGGAGAAAGTTTCGATCAATGATTCCACCTACGTTATTGTTTATATTTAACAAGTTGATTAGGTTAGTAATTATTTATAACTAGAAAGGTACCCCACCGCGATGCGGCGGAGGCTTGAAAATATTTCAACCATTGCATCAGGGTGTTAAAATAGGATCCTTTTTTCTGGCAAGTTAGATCAGAGTAATCTATAAAGTATATTTACTAATAACAATCACTAAATTTAGGAGTGTACAAAGTCAAAAGACCGGACCGAACCGGGTAGAAAACAAATAAGTTAACTAAGAGACTCAGATCTAAAAGATCATCATTGTCTTAACAACTCAATGCCATCACCCTAAAACCAGAGTTGCCACGCCAAGAAACAGGACACCATCATCGCCGGAATCAATATATAATTGTCAAAAGTAAAAGCAAAAAACTTGTAATGTATGAAGATATGAAAAAGAATATCCATTCCAAGGGCTAAAAGCTCAACTTCATTATGCTGCTTCATATACCTCTGCAAATAAAACAAAATTACAAAAAAATATTATAAAAAACACTAATAATGTTGCAAAAAAATCAATTTATATATCAAGCATTGATCCAGTGGACTAAATTTGTTACAGAAAAATAATAAAGTGACAGTTTATACAAAGCCCGTGTTCGCAATATTACCAAACTACTCGGTGCCATGAGAAAAGGATATCATCATAAGCATTTTTTAGTTTTAATTCGTGTTAGTTCAACCCATTCTCAGCTCACCCCTATTTACTCCATTTCTAGGTGTTCAAAGTTCCTCTTCTCAATATCCACATATTTTCATGGAATTTAGAATAAAATACTGCATTTTCAACCATTTTGTTGATGTAGGTTTGACTATTCATGTGTTCATCCATAGAATGAAAAAAAAAAAAAAAACCTATGATATACTTAGAAAGATATAGAATCACGCATTAGAGGTGTACAAATCGGTTTTTTTCAAAAACCGGTTTAACCGGTTTCGGTTACTAACCGGTTTTTCAAGTCCAAAACAATAACTGGTGTAACCGGTTGAGATCAGTTTTTAACCAGTTTTTGCCAAATAAAACGGTTTTTAACCGGTTTTGTAAAACTGGTTTCGGTTATTAACCGGTTTTTCAGATCAAGAATCCTAACCGGAACCGGCGGTTCAGTTCGGTTCTAAAACCGGTTATAAAAAAACCGGTTAAAAAAAAACTGGTTTCGGTTTTTTTCCCGGTTTCGATTCTAAAACCGTTTTTTTTTTTTTTTTTTTGTACACCTCTATCACGCATGAATAAAACACTATGTAACATAGAAACATAGATACACTACCAGAATACGTTACAATGGAATCAATCAAGATTTACGTGAATCAATCTTTGATACCTTGCTAAAACTCTCCGATTCAAAGTTCTTGATTTTACCTGATCTACTTAGAAAACGTTCCGCTAAACTCAACTCTAGGGTTCTTATAAAAGCTTATCCAAATGCAGCTTCTTCACTTTACTCAATTTACTTAGAAATCTCTCCTCTAAGGTTAACTCTTGGTTTGATGAAGGATGAAACTTTATATTGTACAGAGTGACCCATGAAATCCACAAAACACATTCACTGCATCCAAACACCGAATTCTGACCCGAAACAAAACCCGATTCACACGCACTCTTATTAGTAAATTTACTATAGATAGCTGAAAATCTATAACTTTTTATCAAACTCTTTTTGTTCCAGCGGAAGGTATTACAGAGACTACTGGGCTAATAACTAATTCATGCATATTTATCCCAACATATTATTTAATAGAAAAAATAAAATATCATTGAATGTTTTTTACTGTATCATGTAGTGGAAACAACTGGAAAAGATACAAGCCTTCAATTGAAGGAGAATACTTACCATGGTGGATGAAGCTCTAGTGATGGATTCATTCCAAAATTGTGTTTTAGGGTTTGTGATTTTTCAAATCTTTGGTCACACTATGCAACTACCCACATCAATAATACCTGAAAAAAACATTAGCTGCTTATACCTGGCTACTGATGATTACAGTGATGATGATGATACGACGGATCAGACGACGACCAGCGGCGGAAGATGGTTAGCATGGGTGATCACGACAATCTACTAAACCCTAGGCCGCCGGGATAAATTCCCAGCCCTAAGCCGCCGCCGCCTAAGAACCACCGTGATGCCACATATATGTTGCCCATATCTCCTTTGTCTCTCTTTTCACTCTCGGCCGATAAAATTTTGGAGTTGGGATCAGGTACGGTGATCTAGAGAGAGAAAGAAGAGAGAAGAGAGAAGAGAGGAGGAGGAGGAGGAGGAGGAGGAGAGTGCAGATGATAGAGAAATAGGATAGTAGAAAAGGTGAGAATGATTTATGTACTACTTTTTAAGCTATCGTACAAGTAACAAAAGCATATAACACAATTGAAGCACAACTTACAACCACCATATGCTCAACTATGTTGTAAATTAGAGTTATATATAATAAATTTCAAAGGCATATAATTTTCTAAACTTCTTTCCAAGGTGATCCGTAGTCATAAGGCCCCTTTGGGGCGTTATGCAACATGTGGCGTGCCATGTCACCACGGGGCTTTATGGGGCGTTATGCAAGTTGAGGCCGTAGTCATAAAGCCCCTTTGTCATCATTACTCGATATTTTAATTTTCATTTTTTTAATTAATTTCTAAGTTTTTTAAAATTAAAAATCATTTCATTAAATAAAAAAAGAGTACAATAAAATAAAAAATAAAAACATTAAACTAGAATAAAAAAACATTAAACCAGAATAAAAAAAATTACACAATCAAAGGTTATATTTTTTTTTTCAATCCGCTCCTGTTGTGTCAACGCCATTTTCAAAGCTTTTCCCGTTAAGTGGTCGTGCGGTTTCGAGTAGAACTCAAAGTCGTGAGCTCATTGTCTATCCCGCATAATCTCCGTAACTTCGCGGTTCTCCTCCATACGTTTAGTACCGAGTTCGTGTATGTCTTGAAGTCGCTTGTTTATCTCCAAAAATGCATTACTCATATCCGTTCCTGTCACAGCCCCCGACCCCTATCCCGGGAGCGGGCGGCCGCAAGCCAGTCTGATGGTATCGGTGTTTATTAATTTGGCAGCGGAAAGTTTCATCAGGACTGTAGTTAGGAAATATTTTATCAGAGTTAAACACCAACAATAAAGAAATGGGATAAAATCCAAGTTTCTCTGATAATACTTTTATAAGTGGGACAAAACCTGAATTTTCATTTTGATATATTTATAGGGAATAATCCCAATTATTGAAAACAATTCTCATTTTTAATTAGGTAACTTTTATTGCCACTTTTCTATGCATTCAGTGCTCTCCAGCTGACTTTTATTGGCTTCACACTACGTTACCTGAAACACGTGTTTAAAACATTTTATCAGCAAGAAATACTGGTGAGTGAATCCCAGTTTAATCAAGACATGTAAAAACCGTTGTACAGTATTGAGGGCGGTCGCGCAATTACATTTGTTTCCATCTACTTAATTACCACCCACGGTATTGTCAACCCGACTTGTGGTCATGTTACTACTCGAAAGGTAGTAACAAATTTTGTATACAAAACCCCGACATACCGACGATAATTGTAGAATACAAATACTCAATAACTGTTTAATATAATATTAATTATGTGAGGTTTTGTAAAAACAATTTGCAAAAAAGGAGATTACTCACATTGCTATCTTAGGGTTTCCTTTAAGGGTTTCCTGGTGATTATCTATAAATTACACAAATGCACACGCGTTAGTATAATAACCCAATATTTACATTAGTAATACCCTCCCCGAGACGGCATTCCAACGACTACGTTGGGCAGAACCTCGACAGCCGTTACGGAACCCTGGATCAATCGGGCAGCGTATCTAATACGTAACCGGGGTTATGATACTTACAACGGGGCAGAACTTCGTTATTTAGGGGGTATTATGCCCGAGAATAGTGACTACACTTATAGAAATTCGAGAGAGAGTTTTTGTGAACGAATTCGAATGAACAGCCGAAGCCTTCTATTTATAGTGCTGATATCGGACTTCCTCGCGGCCCGCGAAGGTGGTAGCCAAAGGCTACGCGGCCCGCGAGGGCAGAAAAGGCGGCGGTGTTGCTGAGTCATATCGGGGGTGTTGACGCGTGTAGGGACACGTGGCACGCTGTAGTGTGGCCTGACTTCCTAGTGGTCGTGCCCCGCGAATGAGATCCAAAGGGTCTTCGCGGCCCGCGAGCTCAACCAGATTTTGGTTTTTATTTTATTTTTAATTATATAAAGGTATTTCGGGCTCGGTTTTCGCATACGGGGTATGTTTGGGAGTGTCTAGGTCACGTTAAAGGTTTCGGGAGAGCTGCTACCTCTGTGGTGGTAAAGAAGTACATGACTTTAAATTTTTGTTAAATTTGTTGTCATATCTAGTTGCCTACCTATGTTTAGCTGTCTTTGGTCAATTATATACATATAGGAGTGTCGGAGGAATTTCTCAGGAGAGTTGTTATATCCTCCCCACTTTGTTTTAAATCTCGTCCTCGAGATTTGAGTTATTATATTCTCTTGGAGTCATATCAAGTCTTGTAGTATCAAAGCGTTCTTGGTAGCATTTAATGGACGGAAGTTTTGAACTTTTCTCTGTTGGACGGCAATTTGGAGAAAAATAATTTATCGGGGCTTGAGATAGTGCAAGAAACAATAGACAAGATAGAAATAATACGGAATTATTAAAAGAGTTTTGTAGATAACAGATGAGCACTTTTCAAGCATTGTTAAAAGTTTCTTTATAGAAAGGGGTAGTCAGAGTTGTTAAAGAGGGAAGTCAGATCTCCGGTATGTTGGACCTTTTATTAGACGATTAGAACCCGTAGTTTATCGGCTACAACTGATAGAAATGATGTATGAAATCTTATAAAACACTTAGCAACCGAATCCTTAGTGAGATTTTTCTGAGGACATAGAAGAAATTTGAGAACATGATTAGTTCCAGGAATTATTAACTAAACGTGATTAAGTTTCACAAGACATCTGAATCGAATATCAATGACTTTTATAGACAATAGGATCCAAGGCCAAAAGAGAACTTACTTTGTTCGTTTAAAAGACTCCGAATTTTTCAATTGAAGATAGAAGTATGAAAAATGATTTTGTCAATAGTCAAGCCAAAAATTAGTGACGTTTATTTAAATGGCAAGGATACACCGTACAATACAATAAAATTTAGTGTATCATGGTCTTAATACATAATTGTATCAAGACTACTTTGAATACTGTCGCAACCCCCGCCCCCATCTGTCCCGGGAACGGGCGGCCGCCAGACCAGTTTTGGTGGTATCATTTGTTTAACAATTTGGCAGCAGAAATTTCATCAGGACCGTAGTTAGGAAATGTTTATCAGAGTAAATACCACACTTTTATAATATTAAACATATTGGGATAAAACCCAAGTTTTCATTACAAACATTTTCATAGGGAAAATCTCTATTTTATTGAATAAAACATCTTCTTTTATTTAGGTAACTTTTATAGCCACTTTTTTCCAAGCCCTCAGTGCTGTCCAGCTGGCTTCTATTTGGCTTTCACATTTTGTTACCTGAAACGCGTTTAAAACATTTTGTCAGTGGGAAATACTGGTGAGTGATTCTCAGTTTAATCAAGAAGAGTTTTATCAATCAACAAAGTATTGAGAGCGATTACAATGTTTATGTCTATACAATTACTCATTCAGTACTGTCAATCCTGACTGGTGGGTCATATTACACATTGGCTAACTCTTTGTCCAATGGTAACGTGTTCCATATTTTGTATACAAAACCCCAACATACCGGCAGTAATTGAAGAACTACAAAGACTCAATCACTGCTTAATCGCATTGTAAAATATTTAAGGTTTTGTAAAAACAATTTACAAAAAGGAGATTACTCACATTGCTGTCTTAGACTTCTTTTAAGGTTTTCCTGGTGATTATCTATTAATTACACAAATGCACACGCGTTAGTATAATAACCCAATATTTACATTAGTAATACCCTCCCCGAGACGGCATTCCAACGACTACGTCGGGCAGAACCTCGACAGCCGTTACGGAACCCTAGATCAATCGGGCAGCGTATCTAATACGTAACCGGGGTTATAATACTTACATCGGGGCAGAACTTCATTAATTAGGTGGTATTATGCCCGGAAATTATGTTATCTTCTTCAGAAATTCGTAAGAAAGAAAAGAAATGATCGATCGGAACTAAAGGCCCGAGCTCCCATTATATAGGGGCTGAAATCGGGTTTCTCGCGGCCCGTGTAGACCTAAGGGTCATCTTACACGGCCCGTGTAGTAGGGATGGTAGGGCTTAGCTTGTCCGGGTCAGTGTTCTAGCCTTGACGTGTGGCTGCCACGTGGCAGCCCAGGGTCTCGCTGTGTTAATGATCGCTCGCGGCCCGCGTAAGGCCAAGCTTAGGTCTACGCAGCCCGCCTGTAAGGACCTGCAAAAAATGTCCATAAACGACCCGTAAGTGAAAACCCGGACCCCTGAAACCCATAATGTGCATGAAAAACCAAGAAAACAAGAATTTTGAGTTTCAGGCGGGCCGCGTAAAACGTAAGCTTAGGCTTACGCGGGCCGCGTCAAACTAAAGTTGACCGGATAAGCGTTCCAGGCCACGTGTCACACACGCGACAACCCTACTCGTGACACACAAGCCCTACACGTAGACTAGGAGTCCTCGCGGGCCGCGTAAAACTCATGTTAAGGTTTACGCGGGCCGCGTAAAACTTAAATGTGGCTATAAGTAGCCTGTGCATGGGACTTGCTTCTGTATTCGAAAATTCAGTTTCAAAACGTCCATATTATGCTAAAAACAAGATTTACGGTGTCAAGACGCTGCTACGGATACAGGGTATTAACTCGATCACTGCTACGATACAATGTCCGATCGATTGAAACCGATCCGATGGATGTTTAAGTGCTGCCCGTATTTGGGCCATTCTTTGTCATTCGTCGTGAGGGTTTTGATTTCGTGAAGTTTATCGTAAATGTTGTATTAAGTTACTGACCTAGTTTCGTATGCATTGTCATTTAAACTAGGTTACAAGGCTAAATCAGTAGGCTAAACTCTGCCCAATTAAACCTGCAATGTGAGTCATTCTCTTTTTATCAATTGTTTTATTAAATCTCAAATTATTTTCAAAAGTTATAATTACAGGGATTAAGTCATGGTTATCTTGAATCACTGGCAAGTGGGGTATTGTGCACATTACTAATTTCTCACGGTTAGGTTTACCAACCTAACAGTGATAATCATCACTACTTGGGTGAAAGGACCCAATAGTGGTATGACCATCGTCACCAGGGTGTGACACGGCGCCAGATAAAAATAAGATAGTAGCCATTGTAATCGCTCTTATGCTGTAATGTATAACTAATGGGTCGTTTTATATAACATGAGTGACTCGCCAGTATTTCCCCGCTGATAAAATATTTTTAAACATGTTTCTGGTGACCTACTGTGAATCAAGGAAAAAGTGCTACGGAGCACTAACAAGCTTGAAGTGGTGGCTCAGTAAAATAAATAAACATGTTTTGTAAAACAAGGGATTTCCTCGGGAAATTACCTTTACTGTAAATTATGGGGTTGTCCCAATTTGTGAAATAAAATAATTGGGCATTTTCAAGTTTTTAAAGATCCTGTTAAACTTCCGCTGTCAAATTAAATAATAATAATTGCCACGGGTTTCTGTCCCAGGGCTCCTAGACCGGGTAACACTGGGACGGGGGCCGTGACAGAAAAAGGTGGTATCAGAGCCACTGATTTAAGCCAATTAAGTATTTAGAAATACTTAATTTCTCAAATTGCCACTCTGTGATTCTATGAAAATTTAATTTGCAATATATAACTTTCTAATTAGGATTTTGTGTTTTCTCTATATCTGCTAAACAACATGAATGAGTTGTCTGAAGCTCTTCAAAATCTCAACATCCATTCTGCTGGTATGGAAGTTTCCAGAGACTTTTCCGATTATCTAGCCGTTACTGAAGAACCTATGGAATTCCAGGCTCAAGCCCAGGAGAAACCCAAGACGAAGAAAAGAAGGAGAATCGTAGGCTGGAGACGTGGACGGAGAAAGAAGCCAGCTGCCTAGAGGATTAAAAAGACCGAGGAACCAAAAGATAAGGGCAAAGGAAAGGAGATCGGGGAAAGTTCAGGGCAAGCCCAGGAAATGCAACCCTGGGAGGAGCTTGATCGCAAACTGGCAAATTGTGACCTCTTTGGACCTGCCAATGAAAACCTCTTCAATTACTCTGCTGAAGCACAACTTCCAGTTAATCTGCAACCTGCTATCCCAGACCCCATTGTCAGCCACCAACTTTTACCCGGTGAATTGGAGGAATGGTGGACAAGTGACTGGCAATTTCAGAATCTCTTGAATAATCCTAATACCTATTTTCCCCAGTTTGACCCTGAGCCTGCACCAAACCCACCAATGAGCACCGAGAACTTGGCTGAACTCCGCCACTATGGCGAGGAGCTGGTGGATGCAGGAAATAGAATCCGGGAAGTAAGGGAGAGGATATCATGGAAATACGACGAGAGGGAACATCATTTCTGAAGTGCCAGCTGACGGGGATCGTATGTGGTTGTGTGTTTAGTAATAATAAAATAATAATAAATATTAATAAAAATATAATCATGTAAAATAACTTAAAATAAAACTTTTGTAAAATAACTGGTGTGTATGGAGGCATACTAATATATAAAATATGAACGTCACAAAGTCGATAATTTTGGTTATACATGTTGACATGATTATGTGTGATTATTTTATTGTAATTGGTTATTATTTATTTTGTGCCAATAATTTATACATTTATATATTGAAAATTATCAGATGGAACCCGCCATCAATGAGCCAGTTAACGAAGTTAACCAATCTGAGCAAAACCATGAAGATCAATTTCTTAATAGACAAGATATAGAAAATATCGTTGCTCAAGGAATAGCCAATGCTATTCCAGCAATCCTTGCTGCTGCCCGAAATCCAGTTGAACCTCCTCCAGTTATTCCCAGCAAACGTACTCGTGATGACAACTTCAGTAATAGTGTAAATGGAGGTGGCAACAATAATAACGATGATGGGATGCAAGCCCCATTTCTTAAGAGAATGAAAGCTGCAATGCCTGGTTGCACTTACAAGGAATTTCTTGCCTGTAAACCGGTTGAATTTGCAGGCAATGAAGGGGCGACTGCCGCACTGCGTTGGTTAGAGAAAACCGAGGCAGTAATTAAAATAAGTAAATGTGCCGAAGAAGACAAGGTCATGTACGCGTCGCATCTTTTTAAAGAATGGGCACTCGAATGGTGGAACACAGTATTATAAGCCAAAGGAAGTGATGTGGCTTATGCCATGAATTGGGAAGAATTTAAGAGTCTAGTGGAAAGAAAATTCTGTCCCGAATATGAAAAGGAACAAATGACAAATAAGTTACTGGACCACCGGATGGTGGATGTTGATTATCGAGGGTATACTTCGACATTCTTCGAGTATGCTAGAATTGTACCTACCCTGGCATCGCCAGAACCGGTACTTATTTCTCGCTATCGTCAAAGCTGCGAGACCCCGCACTATTGACGATGCAGTGGAACTAGCCAACACCTTAACTGACGAGCTGGTGCGCACGAGAGAAGAAAACCGGAAGAAGGAAGTGGCCCAAAAGATTACCCAAGGATTCCGTGTGGGTAATAATAGTAGTACTTTTAAGAAAAAGGGAACCGGGCAATCTTCCACTGCTCCATTTTGCAGTACCTGTAAAAGAAAGCATTTTGGAAGATGCAAAGGGTATTGCAATTTCTGCAAAATTCCAGGACATCAAGAAGAAGACTGTAGAAGGAAGAAATCCACAATTTGCTTCAACTGTGGAGAAGCTGGACATTTTAGACCAGACTGCCCTAAATTGGTCAAACCAGCTGACAACAAAGCCAAACCTGCAGAAGGAACTACCAAGAAAAACGCAAGAGCCTTCCAGTTGACTACCCAGGAAGCAGAGCTAATCCCCGATGTGATTGCTGGTACATTCCTAGTTCACGACGTTTATGCAAAAGTATTATTTGACTCTGGTGCAAACCAAAGTTTTATAAATACTTCATTCTACCAAGCTCTTAACCTACCCTTAGCCAACCTTAGACAAAATTTTACGGTAGAAATGGCAGATGGGAATTTTGTTAACATAAATAAGGTTTTGCAAGAATGAAAGATAGAACTCTTAGGCCATAAATTTTCTGCAAACCTGTTACCTATGAATTTAGCTGGATTCGATGTGGTGTTAGGAATGGATTGGTTAGTAGCTAACCATGCTCGAATCCTCTATGATAAGAATTCCATAGAAATTTTTACACCCACAGGAGAAATAGTGGTGATTACAGGAGATAAGCCACGTAAGCCAATGAAATTCATTTCAGTTATGAAAGCGGCCAGTTATTCAAGAAAACAAGGAATAGTGTATATGATTTCGGTAATCATTAACACTAAAGGTAAGGAACTTAAGGAAATTCCAGTAGTATCAGAATACCCGGATGTATTCCCAGAAGAACTACCTGGATTACCAACTGATAGGGAAGTAGAATTTAGAATTCATCTAATTCCCGGAACTACCCCGATAGCCAAGGCACCTTATAGTTTAGCACCCACCGAAATGTTAGAATTGAAAAAGCAGTTAGATGAATTATTAAGCAAAGGATTCATACAACCTAGTTCATCCCCTTGGAGAGCACCCGTGTTATTTGTGAAAAAGAAAGATGGGTCGATGCGAATGTGTATCGATTACAGAGAATTGAATAAAGTTACAATTAAGAATCGATACCCATTACCTAGGATTGATGATCTTTTCGATCAACTTCAGGGAGCTAGATATTTTTCTAAGATAGATTTACGCTCCGGATACCATCAGTTGAAAGTACAAGAAGAAGACATACCTAAAACTGCTTTCAGAACTAGGTATGGTCATTACGAGTTTACAGTCATGCCCTTTGGATTAACAAATGCTCCTGCAGCATTCATGGACATGATGAATAGGATCTGTAAACCATACTTGGATAAATTTGTAATTGTCTTTATCGACGATATACTCATTTATTCCAAAAGTCAGGACGAGCATTGTGAGCACCTACGTGCCCTCTTAACATTGTTAAAAAAAGAGAAGCTTTACGCCAAATTCTCGAAGTGTGAGTTTTGGCTACAAGAGGTGAAATTTTTAGGACACATGGTGAATCACGAAGGTATTCATGTAGATCCCTCTAAAATAGAAGCGATCACCAAATGGAAGGTCCCGCAATCAGCTATGTAAGTTAGAAGTTTTCTAGGGTTAGCCGGATACTATAGACGATTTATTAAGGATTTTTCCAAGATAGTTGTTCCATTAACTAAGCTAACCTATAAAACAGTTAAGTTTGAATGGGGACCCAAGCAAGAAGAGGCTTTTAAGATTTTTAAGCAAAGATTAACAGACGCCCCAATTCTTGCCTTACCAGAAGGGACAGAAGATTTTGAAGTTTATTGTGATGCTTCTAAGCTAGGATAAGGATGTGTGTTAATGCAATGCAAGAAGGTAATTACATACGCCTCAAGGCAATTGAAGAAGCACGAGGAAAACTATACGACTCATGATTTAGAGTTAGGAGCCATAATTTTTGCCCTTAAAATTTGGAGACATTATCTGTACGGAAGTAAGTTTACTGTCTATACAGATTATAAAAGTTTAAGATACATATTTGGGCAAAAAGAATTAAACATGAGGCAAAGAAGATGGATGGAAATTCTAAGTGACTACGACTGTGATATTCAATATCATGAAGGAAAGGAAAATGTAGTAGCAGATGCCTTAAGCCGAAAGTATCATGAAAAGCAAAAGCGAGTTCGTGCTCTTAGATTAAATCTACAGTTAGATTTAATGGAACAACTGAAACACATTCAAGAAACAGCAATCAAGGATGATGCTGAAGGAATGAAAGGATGGATAAAGGAATTAGAGCAAGGAAGTGATGGAATTTGGAGATTCCACAAGAAAAGGATTTGGGTACCTAAGCAAGGAAACTTAAGAAATAAAATTTTAGAGGAGGCCCATAAATCTAGATATACCATACATCCTGGTAGCAATACGATGTACCAAGATTTAAGAAACAATTTTTGGTGGATTGGTATGAAAAAGGACATAGCCAGATACGTTTCTAAGTGCCTAACTTGTTCACAAGTTAAGGCATAACACCAGAAACCCTCAGGTCTACTACAACAATTAGAAATGCCCGTATGGAAATGGGAACTAATAACCATGGATTTCGTTACTAAGTTACCCAAAACCAGAAAAGGAAACGATGCAATTTGGGTGATTGTGGATCGATTAACCAAATCAGCTCGTTTTCTACCCATGAAAGAAACCTTTAGCATGGAAAGGTTAGCAAAGTTGTACGTAGACGAAGTAGTATCATTACATGGATTTCCACTCTCCATTGTATCGGATAGGGATAGTCATTTTACTTCCCATTTCTGGACCAGTTTCCAGGAAGCAATGGGAACCCGACTAAATTTAAGTACTGCATACCATCCCCAAACAGACGGACAAAATGAAAGGACGATCCAAACCCTGGAAGACATACTCAGGGCATGTGTGATAGATTTTGGAGGAAACTGGGATAACCATTTACCTGTAATTGAATTCTCCTACAACAATAGTTATCATTCAAGCATCGAAGCTGCTCCGTTCGAAGCACTGTATGGACGAAAGTGTAGAACTCCAGTTTGCTGGGCAGAAATAGGAGAAAGCCAATTATCAGGTCCTGAAATCGTGCAAGAAACCACCGACAAGATCAATCAAATCAAGGAAAGACTGAAAACGGATCGAGATCACCAGAAGAGTTATGCAGACAATCGATGCAAGCCACTAGAATTTCAAGTTGGAGACAAGGTACTCTTGAAAGTCTCTCCTTGGAAAGGAGTAGTTCGGTTCGGTAAGAAAGGAAAGCTAAGTCCAAGATACGTAGGACCCTTCCCAGTAATCCATAGAATAGGATCGGTCGCCTATCGCTTACAACTACTAGAAGAGTTAGTAGGAGTACATGATGTATTTCATGTATCCAACCTCAAGAAATGTTTATCTGACGAATCCCTGGTAGTACCTCTTCAAGATATAGAGGTAAATGAAAAGCTAAAATTTGTTGAGAAACCACTTCAAATAGAAGACAGAAAGGTTAAGTTTCTCAAACACAAAAGATTGGTACTAGTCAAAATCAAGTGGGATTCAAAAAGAGGACCTGAATACACCTGGGAACTGGAATCGGGAATGAAGCGAAAGTATCCTCACTTATTTCAGTAAATCTCGAGGATGAGATTTTAAATAAGGTCGGGAGGATGTAAGGACCTGCAAAAAATGTCCATAAACGACCCGTAAGTGAAAACCCGGACCCCTGAAACCCTAATGTGCATGAAAAACCAAGAAAACAAGAATTTTGAGTTTCAGGCGGGCCGCGTAAAACGTAAGCTTAGGCTTACGCGAGACGCGTCAAACTAAAGTTGACCGGATAAGCGTTCCAGGCCACGTGTCGCACACGTGGCAACCCTACTCGTGACACACAAGCCCTACACGTAGACTAGGAGTCCTCGCGGGCCGCGTAAAACTCATGTTAAGGCTACATATTTATACAGACACCACATGGTGTTGTAATGATTGAAAGAATTCAATAATTACGGTGACCAAACGAATTCATCGTTTTTGAAAGTAACTGAAAGTTTCAATGAAGTGAAATCTGGATATTCAAAAGATAAGATGTTCTAATGAAAGATTGATCAAAGAGATGTTGGAGGTACGTTGGAATAAGAATTTAGGTATCTTTATCTTAACACAATATTGTATTAAGACTGGTTTTGAATCAACAGAAGATAGATATATTTGTACCTCAGTTGTGGAAATGGAATAAATTTAAATTTCAAAGAAATCGCCACCGCAAGGTGTCGTGTGTTAACAAATGATATATTGAAATTGAAGACTTTAAACAAGTTTACTATGATTCAAACAATGAGATTACCTTGAATATGATGATCTCAACTCATCATATGGGATTTTGAAGTGAATAGATTTTGTGAACAAGTTCAAACGATGGATGTATGTATTGACAAGAAATGGTTTTAATGAAAATCTGGTAACTCTGAAAAGAAGATGAGTTTTCCAAGAAATCTGTTGACTTGATTATCAAAAGTCAACATTTTAAAATCAGAGGGGGAATTTATCAAAATGAGTACAACGAAAATATTTATTAAAACTCATGAGTAGATGATCTCTTGAAGTGTGCCATGCAATGCATGTATGACATAAGAATTGATCAAGAGAAGAAATAAATGAGAGTTGGTTCTTATAAAAGAAAAATAAAGACCTTTTATTGATGAAGCTTTGATTGGAATCAAAAGTCAACTAATATGTGCAGACAAAACATAAGGGTGCTTTATTTTTAAAAGTTGTTGTTGGCTCGGGTGTTATAAATTTTTATGCGTTCTCCTTAGCTTCGTCGGGGTTTCGATCCTTGTTGTCGGGTGCCTTATATAATTTTGTGTAGTAGGGACGAATGTGACCTGGGTCTCCGCATTTGTAACAAACATTAGTTTTCCTACTACATTCTTCCTCTGCATGTCCAACTGTCGCAACCCCCGATCCCTAATCCCCAGGAACGGGCGGCCACGAGCCAGTTTCGGTGGTATCGCGTGTTTGTCTAATTTGGCAGCGGAATTTTCATCAGGACCTTAGTTAGGAAATATTTGATCAGAGTAAAATAACACATTTTCATAGTATTAAACATATGGGATAAAACCCAAGTTTGCATTACACACATTTTTATAGGAATAAATCCTATTTTATTAAATAAAAACATCTATTTTATTTTAGGTAACTTTATTGCCACTTTTCAAAGCCTTCAGTGCTGTCCAGCTGGCTTCTATTTGGCTTTCATAGTTTGTTACCTGAAACGCGTTTTAAAACATTTGTCAGTGGGAAATACTGATGAGTGAATCCCAGTTTAATCAAGTTTAAATAAAAACCATTGTACAGTATTGAGGGCGGTCTCGCAATTACATTTGTTTCCAAGTTATATCAATTAACATCCATGGTACTGTCAGACCCGACTTGTGGAAATGTTACTCCTTGACCAGGTGGTAACAAATTTTGTATACAAAACCCCAACATACTCATGATAACTGTATTCTTACAAATACTCAATAACTGCTTAATATACATTTGATTGTATGAGGTTTTGTAAAAACAGTTAACAAAAAGGTTTACAAAAAGCGGATCAACTCACATTGCTGTCTTAGATATTCTGTAAGGGTTTCCTGGTGACAATCTATAATTTACACAAAAGCACACGTGTTAGTATAATAACCCATTTTAACATTAGTAATACCCTCCCCGAGAAGGCATTCCAACGACTACGTCGGGCAGAACCACAACAGCCATTACGGAACCCTAGATCAATCGGGTAGCGTATCTAATACGTATCCAGGGGTTATAATACTTACAACGGAGTAGAACTTCACTATTTAGGGGGGTATTAGACCCGAGTATAATGCCTACTATGAGAGAATCACGTTTACAAAGAAAGATTTGAACGATTTCTGCTGAAACCCGATGCTTGCTACTTATAGTGCCCCATTTCAACTTTACACGGCCCGCGTAAATGTAGACAAGGGTCTACGCGGCCCGCGTCAAACCCGGTCAATGTCGTAGCTTAGCTGGGTCATCAGGTAGGCTCGCTGGGTGTTGGGCCACGTGGCGGCCCAGGGCCGTGCCAGGTTTTAAGTTGACGCGGCCCGCGTCAAGGTTGGGGTGGGGCTTACGCGGCCCGCCTCAGCCCAAAATTTTAATTTTTAATTATTTTTAATACTATTTAGGGTATTCGGGGTCCGTTTTCTCGTATGGGGTGTATTTTGGGACATATTGAGACATTTTAAAATATATTGGGGTGTCAGAAAATATTCGAGGGTGTCGGTTTAACTGAGGATTGTTATATCCTCCCCACCTTGTTTTAGAGCTCGTCCTCGAGATCTACTGGAACAAATGCGGATATTTCCTTTGCATTTCTGATTCCAGCTCCCATGTATACTCAGGTCCTCTTTTGGAGTCCCACTTCACTTTGACCAGAACTAATCTCTTGTGCTTGAGATTCTTGACTTTCCTGTCTTCAATCTGTAGAGGCCTTTCTACAAACTTGAGTTGTTCATTTACCTCTATATCCTTAAGAGGTATTACTAGTGATTCATCAGCTAAACACTTTTTGAGATTAGATACATGAAATATATCATGTATTCCTGCCATTTCCTCTGGCAGTTGTAGCTGATAGGCTACAGGTCCCATTCTTCTAATAATCTCAAAAGGTCCAATATACCTGGGATTTAGCTTTCCTCTTTTGATGAATCTTACTACTCCTTTCCAAGGAGAGACCTTCAACAATACTCTATCTCCTACATGAAATTCCAACGGTTTTCGTCTGTTGTCCGCATAGCTTTTCTGTCGATCATGTGCTGCTTTCAGTCGTTCCTTGACTTGAATAATCTTGTCAGTTGTTTCCTGCACTATCTCAGGTCCAGATAGTTGCTTTTCCCCAATTTCTGCCCAACAGACTGGGGCTCGGCACTTTCGTCCGTAAAGTGCTTTGAATGGTGCAGCATTTATACTCGTGTGATAGCTATTATTATAAGAAAATTCTATTAAAGGTAAGTGATCGTCCCAATTACCTCCGAAATCAATTACACAAGCTCTAAGCATGTCTTCCATTGTCTGAATCGTCCTTTCACTTTGTCCGTCCGTTTGAGGATGATAAGTTGTGCTTAGATTTAACTTGGTTCCCATTGCTTTTTGGAAACTTGACCAAAAATGAGAGGTAAAACGACTGTCCCTATTAGAAACAATTGATAAAGGTATTCCATGTAATGAAACTATTTCATTTACATATAATTTGGCTAGCTGTTCCATACTGAAGGTTTCCTTCATTGTTAGGAAATGAGCTGACTTGGTTAGCCTATCTACAATCACCCAGATTGTATTATTACCTTTCCTTGTTTTGGGTAATTTGGTAACAAAATCCATTGTTATCAATTCCCATTTCCACACTGGCATTTCTAACTGTTGTAACAAACCTGAGGGTTTCTGGTGTTCAGCTTTAACTTGTGAACAGGTTAAACATTTAGAAACATAGGCTGCTATGTCCTTTTTCATTCCTATCCACCAAAATTTTTTTCTTAAATCCTGATACATTTTATCATTTCCTGGATGCATCATATACTTAGACTTATGGGTTTCTTCTAATATACGATGACGTAGGTTTCCTAATTTAGGTATCCACATTCTCTTTTCATGGAATCTCCAAATTCCATCTGTTCCTTGTTCTAATTCCTTAATCATACCTTTTAGTTTTTCAGTATCTTCCTTGATTACTGGTTCTTGTGCCTTTTTAATTTGTTCATTTAAATCTACTTATAGATTTAATTTAAGAGAACGTACCCTTTTTGGCTTTTCGTGATACTTTCGGCTTAAAGCATCTGCCACTGCATTTGCTTTTCCTTCATGATACTGGATATCACAATCATAATCACTAAACATTTGCATCCAGCATCTTTGTCTCATATTCAACTCTTTTTGCCCGAAAACATACCTTAAACTTTTATGATCAGTGAATATGGTAAACTTACTACCATAAAGATAATGTCTCCAAATTTTCAAAGCAAAAATTATTGCTCCTAATTCTAGATCATGGGTTGAGTAATTTTCTTCATGATTCTTAAGTTGTCTCGACGCATATGCTATAACATTTTGGCGTTGCGTCAACACACATCCGTAACCTAACTTAGAAGCATCACAATAAACTACTAAATCTTCAGTTCCTTCTGGTAACGCTAATATGGGTGCATGGGTTAATCTTTGCTTAAGAATTCTATATGCTTCTTCTTGCTTTGGTCCCCATTCAAACTTAATGGATTTACAGGTTAACTTAGTTAAAGGAATGGCTATTCTAAAGAAATCTCGAATAAATCTTCTATAATAACCGACCAATCCTAAGAAACTTCTAACCTCGGTTGGTGACTCAGGGGTTTTCCATTTAGTTATCTCCTCGATTTTTGTGGGATCCACATGAATTCCTTCATGGTTCACTAAGTCTCCAAGAAACTGTACCTGCTCTAACCAAAATTCGCATTTTGAAAATTTAGCATAAAGCTTTTCCTTTCTTAATATACTTAAAAGTGCGTGCAAATGCTTTGCATGTTCCTCCTTATTTTTAGAGTAAATTAGAATATCATCTATGAAGACAATTATAAATTTATCCAAATATGGCTTACATATTCGGTTCATCATGTCCATAAATGCTGCTGGGGCATTGGTTAAACCAAATGGCATGACAGTAAATTCATAATGACCATACCTTGTTCTAAACGGAGTTTTAGGAATGTCCTCTTCCTGTACCTTTAATTGATGATATCCTGATCTTAAATCGATTTTAGAGAAAAATCGAGCTCCTTGTAGTTGATCGAACAGATCATCAATCCTTGGTAATGGGTACCGATTCTTAATCGTGACCTTGTTCAATTCACAGTAATCAATGCACATACGCATCGATCCGTCCTTCTTTTTAACGAATAAAATTGGCGCTCCCCATAGCGATGAGCTCGGCTGTATGAATCTTTTTTCCAGCAATTCATCTAATTGTTTCTTCAGTTCTTGCATTTCAGCGGGTGCCAACCGGTAAGGTGCTTTGGCAATCGGGGCCGTTCCTGGTAGCAGGTGAATTCTGAATTCAACTTCGCTATCCGGCGGTAGTCCTGGTAATTCCTCTGGGAATATATCTGAAAACTAAGATACTACTGGAATGTCTTTTAGTTCTTTTCCTTTAGTGTTAGTGATTATGGAAATCAAATACACTAATGATCCTTTTCTTATATAACTTGCAGTTTTCATTACAGAGATGAATTTTGTGGATCTAGATGGTTTATCTCCTTTAATTGTGATCTTTTCACCTTTTGGTGAATTTACTTGGATTGACTTTTGATCACATAAAATACTGGCTTTATTGGTCATTAACCAATCCATTCCTAAAACAACATCGAATCCTGCCAGATTCATTGGGTAAAGATTTGCAATAACCTTTTGATTTAAAATTTCTACTCTTGCTCCCTGCAAGATTTCAGAAATTCTAACAGTTTCTCCATTAGCGGTCTCTACTAGACATTCTTGTGGTTGTTTAGTTAATGACTGATTTAAAAGTTTGCAAAACGAAGTATTAATAAAACTTTGGTTTGCACCAGCGTCAAATAATACTTAAGCAAAAACATCATTAACTAAAAACGTACCGGCTATCACGTCCGGAATCATCTTAGCTTCATCTGCAGTCAGAACAAATGCTCTAGCATTTTTAGTGTTCCTGTTGTTCGCAGTTGGAGCCAATTTTGGACAATTCGGCTTGATGTGACCTTTTTCTCCACAGTTGAAGCATAGTCCATTACTGGATTTTCTCCTGCAATCTTCTTCCTTGTGTCCTGGCATCTTGCAGAAATTGCAAAGAGTGGAGCATTTTCCCGAATGCTTTTTCTTACAGACCTTGCAGAATGGTGCAGAGGTAGAACCCATATTCCTACGGTTGTAATTTCCAGAACGGAATTATTGGGTAAGCCTCTGTGCTAGGTTTTTCCTCTGGTCTTCTTCTCATGTACGTACTAATTCATCAGTCAAGGTGTTTTTTAATTCTACAGCTTCTTCTATAGTTTGGGGTCTAGCTGCCTTGACTACATGCCTAATCTCTCCGATTAATCCCCAGATATAACGGGAGATTAATACCGGCTCTGGTGATGCAAGGGTTGGTACTATTCTGGCATATTCAAAGAATAACTTTGTGTACCCCTTACTATCCACTCCATTCATCCTAAGATTTAGGAATTTGTTTGCTATTTGTTCCTTTTCATTAGGAGGGCAGAATTTCCTTTCTACCATATTCTTAAATTCTTCCCATTCAATATTATAAACCCTATCACTTCCTTTTGACTGGAGGATAGTGTTTCACCATTCTAAGGCAAAATTCTTAAATAAATTAGAAGCAAACATTATCTTGTCTTCTTCCGCACATTTGCTTATTTTCAGAACAACCTCAGTCTTTTCTATCCAGCGTAGAGCTGCAATAGGTTCTTCATTCCCCGAGAATTCTATTGGTTTACAAGACCAGAATTCTTTGTAAGAACAACCGTAAGGCACGGTTCTTCTTCTTTTGGGAATGGGCACTTGAAGTACAGGGCCATTGTTCACGCTGTGTTCTGGTTCAATTGGTCGCTTACTGCTATGTTTACTTTTATTATTCGCTTCCTGAACCGTTTGAAGAATAAATGGCATTGCATCTATAATTCCTTGTGCCACTATGTGTTGGATGGCACTATTATCCACTTGGTTTCCATTGTTATTGACGCTTGGATTCTCATTAACCAAGTTAATGTTACTCTGGTTATCGTTATTCAGATTTCCTTGATTTCCTTCGTCGGCCATCTGAATTTTAAACATTTACCACATATTAATATCACAGAATAATATTTTAATATAGCCAATCACATGACACGCATTTTGGGCAAAAGCGTCGATCATTGCGACTTTACTCTATTCATATATTATGCATCTATTACACACCAGTACTGAAATTAAAAATTACAATACCAACTGAAATGAAATTACACTAATAATAGTAGGCATCCTTACGCACATATTTTATTTTATTTTATTATTATTATTATTATTATTACTATTACAGTCTCCACCAACACATCTACGGATATGGATTCATCCAGAAATCCATATTGCGCTCGTCATACTTCCAGACGAGTCTCTCCCAACTGTCTCATTCGTTCACTACTCTCTAAAATTTCCTCACCAAATGTCCTAAGTTCTTGTACGTTTTCTTCACTCATTGGGGGTGTAGGTTCTAGGACTGGGTTCGGAATCTGGGGTGCGGGTTCCTGGTATGGAGGTGTAGGTGCCTGGAATCGGTAAGGATCTTTTAAGATCTCCCTAATGTATTCGTCGTGGTAATAGGGATCTAAAGGATCCAAACCTGGATAGGCTCCTAGAGTTGGCATGGGCATGTCTTTATGTATCGGGTAACGTTGCACATAGTCCCTATTGTCGTCCCACCAGGGGTCGTAATTTGGGTCTAAGTGTTGGATCGTCGTGTGACCCGAACGAGTCAATCAGAAGAGTTTATAATCCATATCAAAGGCGGAATAAGTGATATAGACGTGAAACAACTTAATTCCTCTTAATTATCCTTTTATTAATGATTTCAAAGCAATTCTGATCGTTTGACAAACTGGCAGCACCTCAGCTCTGAAATCTTGAACGTTACAAATGAATCAGCTGCTCAGGTATTTATAGGAGTTGTAATTTCGTACGAAATAGCAAAAGGCTATTTTGTGCAAAATACCAGTGTGTTATTTCGAACGAAATACCTCTTGCTATTTCGTGCGAAATACCCCATAAACATACAAACCCTAATTTCTATCCTGCTGAGCACTGGTTTATCCTATCTAGATACAAGACTCTATAAAGACGAAGTTAACAGACATCTATGCACCAACAGACTCCCCCTTGGATGTTGACGAAGTCTTTAGCATCAAATCTTCAGTCTTTAGTCTTTATCTATCTTCTCACTCTGTCCAATTTGTCTGACACTGTAAGCATCCTTCAATCTCTATCTTCAAAACTCCCCTTTGAATGTTGATCCAGAATGAAGACTCCCCCTTTCAATATGCTGGAGCTTGAATTCTGATTCAATCTTTATACTTTCTTTGCCATGGGGATCTTGTTACCTGCTTCTCAAGAATTTGACATTACAATCTATTGACTTTTAACATCTTTTCTTGTTTTTATCAGTTTTAATAATCCACTTAAGTATTCAGGTCCAAATTAATGACCCTGAGCACTTAATTTATCTACCAAGTCCAACTTAATGACCTTGGTTGACTTAAGACGAAACAAAACTGACTTTTGTTCAACATAGTTCAAAACATTTTCTTGAAAATTACAAGTTTCAACTTAATGAACTTGTTTTGACTTTTCATTAACAGGTTAAACATATTAAGCTCTCAACTCTTCTGCCCAGCTCAGGAACTTCCTGCATCTGCTTCAAACTTCGAATCTGAAGATCAACTTTCCACTTAGGTTTGTCAGAAAATAAAGCAGAAATGTAAAATCTTTTTAGATTTTGAATAAAGTTTCTATACTAGAATGCTAAACAGAAATGAAATGCAGTAAATGTAAACTATTTACAAACATATTTTTGTTGAGCGTGTTAGGGAATCATATCAGCTATTCGACAAGTCACAAGTACCATTAAGCTTTGATTCCATACTCAGAATTAAACAATTCGCTTAGATTGTCGATATACTGATCCACTTAAATTCTCACACAATTTTCAATCTGTCCAGGATACGAATTAGGTGAATTAAGAACTTAAACTTATTCATGTGTCCCACCTCTTGAATATACTCCCGTATCCAGATCCCCATATTCAGTCTTACAGGTGAGTATACCACAGATGATATCTGTAAGGGGTTAAATGCGAGGGTCGTGAGAGCTCAGGCTATTGCTTCCGCAAAATCAGAGAGATGACGGCTTCGACTTTTAAGTGGGTCCCCTTTAGAGGATCTTTTTTACAACAGCACATGATTAGCATTTTTCAATGTTTCATCATTTTTTTATGCTGAGGGCAGGCTTTTATTTCAAGCAGCAGTAAAGTATTATACGGGGACTAGGCCATTGCTTCCGCAATATCAGAAGTCCCGGGATAATACCCCAGATATCACTGAGTATAAAGACCTAGTATTTCAGAAAGAGGGATCTTTCAAACAAGATTTCAGGGGTTACCTATATATCCAAGTAGTGTTCCCCACAAAATAAGCAAGTTTGAATTTAAGTTTATATCCCGAACAAACCTACTAAATGTGTAAAAACCTATCGGCATATCATCAGCGAGACTGCTTAAGACTTTTTAAACTTTACATATCTTTAGCATACCGTAACTGTCAAGCCGATGTACTATCATTTTCCCTTTTTACACAAGCTCTTTTTCCGTTTTCTATTGTTTTTGAAATTTTGAAAATATCTCATGTTTTTGGATTTTTGAAATTTTTTTTTTACTGTTTTTGTATTTTCTGAAAATATTAACCTACCTCCCCCTAAATACCAAAACAAGTAAAAAATCGACAAACCATTGCAGATTGCGTCTCAACATCATCTATAGTGGTACCTTCATCTACGCCAAGAATCTCTTCCAACACCGATAAAAGCTTCATACCGTTCAATTTTAAAAGATATTGAAAACGAGTTTTATCAAACGCTTTGGTATGTAAATCAGCTTTTTGTTCTTCAGTGTGGATTTTCTCAATTCGTATCAACTTCTTCTCGAAACAGTCTCGAATGAAGTGATGACGAATTTCAATGTGTTTCGTTTTAGCGTGATGAACAGGATTTTTAGTGATGTTTATCGCTGCCTCATTATCAACAGAGATAGGGGAGTTAAGAAATTACAAACCGTAGTCTCGCATCTGTTGCTGGATCCACAAGATCTGAGAGCAGCAACTGCTAGCAGATACATACTCGGCTTCACATGTGGATAAAGCCACAGAGGTCTGCTTCTTGCATTGCCAGGTGACCAATCGTGGTCCGAAAAACTGGCACCCCGCTGTTGTTGATTTAGCGTTAACTTTGCAGCATCCGAAATCGGAATCGGAATACCCTTCGAGCGTGAAATCGCCTTCTCTTGGATACCACAACCCCAATGATGGAGTTCCTTTCAGGTAGCGTAATATCTGTTTCACAATCACCATATGCGAAGCTCTCGGGTTAGATTGAAATCTTGCTGCGAGGCAGGTTGGATACATGATATCGGGTCTTGAAGCTGTCAAATACATCAGCGATCCGATCATGGAACGATATAACGTTTCATCTACCTTCTCTCCGGTGAGATCAGGGTTTATCCCATGGTTCGTCGCTAACGGGGTGGAAGCTGGAGTAGATACTGACATCCCAAATTTCTCTAAGATATCATGAACATACTTCGTCTGATGTATGAAAATTCCCTTAGGTAGTTGATCAACCTGAAGTCCCAAGAAGAATTTCATCTCACCCATCGATGACATTTCAAATTTTTGCTTCATAACTCTTTCAAAATCTTTGCACAAAATCTCATTTGTTGACCCAAATATGATGTCGTCCACGTATATTTGAACTATCAGAAGATGTCCGTCGACTTCTTTGGTGAAGAGAGTGGCATCCACTTTTCCACGGATGAAGCTGTTGGCAAGCAAATGTTGAGACAATGTCTCGTACCAAGCTCTCGGGGCCTGGTGTAAACCATACAGCGCTTTATCCAGTAAATAAACCTTGTCTTTGTGGATTGGATCGGTGAAGCCCGGTGGCTGACCAACATATACCTCCTCTTTTACCTTCCCATAGAGAAACGCCGATTTAACATCTAGCTGATAAACTTTAAAATTTTTCCAAGATGCAAATGCTAGGAAGATTCTGATTGCTTCAAGTCTAGCAACTGGAGCATATACTTCAGTGAAATCTATACCCTCCTGCTGACTAAAACCCTGGACTACGAGTCGAGCTTTGTTACGAATAATAACCCCTCGATCATCCCTCTTACATTTGAACACCCAGTTGGTGTTTATCTTCCTGTGACCATCAGGCAAGTCTACCAATTTCCACACTCCCAATTTTTCAAACTGACTCAGCTCCTCTTGCATCGCATTGAACCAAGAATCTTCAGTTAGTGCTTCTTTGTATGTTCGCGGCTCAATCTGCGAAATAAAACAACTAAGTGAAAACTCAGTTTGTAACGAAGAAACTGTAGAATAAAAACAAGTAAGGCCTTGGTCAATTTGACGTCTAGTGCGAACGCCTGATTGTAATTCTCCAATTATCAGTTCTTCTGGATGGTACGAAAGAGTTCTCGGCATCACCTCGCCTGGAACATCTACCTCGCCTTCCAAATTTGTGACATTCTGATTTGCACCTTGTTCACTGACTGGAATTGTTTGACTTGAAATCTGGATCTGCTCCCCCTCAGAATCTGAATCACCACGATCGAGTATAGGTCTATCATCAGATTCTAGATTATCGTTGACTGCCGTCTGATTGTCAAGAGTTTGCTGAATATCATAATGTTCTCCAGCATTACTAGGACCGGCTTCATCGTCATTGGAAGCTCGATATTGACTTCTAGAAGGCTCAGCTGGGAATCTTTCTTGTGATTCCTCATATTCTCTCAGAATATCCAACTCATCAAAGAAATCTGGTTCTTCTTCTATGTCAAACGAATCCCACAGTGTATCGTAATTAAAACGCCATGAGTCGTCGGGATTCTGAGGTGGCATGGTATTCCTCTGACACTCAACATTATGTGCTTCGATGATCCACTTCAAACTTGGAATAAAGAATCGTTTTAATGGACTCGCATAACCAACGAAAATTCCTTCAATGCTCTTTAAACCAAATTTACCATAAGGTTCTAGAACAATATAGGGAGACCCAAACGGTTCCAGATATTTCAAATTAGGTTTGCGGTTGTTGATTAGCTCGAAACATGTCTTGTTGAATTTCTTCACTGTAAGAACCTGGTTGAGTGTATAGCAAGCGGCTGATACTGCTTCTGCCCAAAAGTTGATTGGTAATTTCGAATCAGCAAGCATCGTCCTAGCCATTTCAATTAGCGTCCTATTCTTTCTTTTAGCTACTCCATTTTGTTGTGGAGTGTAAGGAGCACTAAATTCTTGCAGTATACCTCTCTCATTACAATACTCTTCCATCTTGTTGTTCTTAAACTCTGTACCGTTTTCACTCCTGATTCTTCTGATTCGAGTTTGGTACAAGTTTTCAATTTTTCTGAACAACGTCATTAAACTTTCAAATGTCTCATCTTTTGTTTTTAGAAATGATACCCACGAAAATCTCGAGTAGTCGTCTGTTACTACTAGACAATAGAGATCACCAGTTATGCTTTTGACGTTCACTGGACCAAAAAGATCCATATGAAGTCTCTCTAACGGTCTCGAGACTGAGTTAACCTTCTTTCCAGGGTGAGATTTCTTCTTTTGCTTGCCTTTGACACAGCTAATGCACTCCCCCTCAAGATGAAAACCTTTCACATGAACACCAATTACTAAGTCGTTATGCACCAGGTGATTCATTTTTCGCAAATGAATATTGCCCATTTTTTGATGCCACAATTGTGATTCTTTTTCCGTTGCTCTTGACATAAAACAGTGAGCCTGACCCGTGGTAGTAGTTGCTACACTCATGTCCAACACGTACAGATCATTAACTCTAGGTGCTCTCATGATAACCCACTCTTCGGGAATAACAAATCCTGGTTTCAAAATCAAACATTCCTTATCTGTAAAGTGCGTTGTATACATACGATCACAGATCTGAGAGATACTCAGAAGATTGTTTTCAAGCTTGGCGATGTAGTTTACTCTTTTAAACGTGACGATACCATTCGATAAAGTTCCTTCACCAACTATTCGACCACCTTGATTGCCTGCAAATCCCACATATCCTCCATTAAACCCTCGAACATCATACAGTAGGGTTTTCTTCCCTGTCATGTGCCGAGAAGCTCCACTATCCATAATCCAACGTGAAACGGATCTTGGAAGCTCCTGCACATATCACAAACACTTTAGTTAGATTTTGATGCCACCCAAGCCTCTTTCGACTCGGGTAACTTGACATTTAGGTGAGTTTTTGTAGTGTATAATGGCGGAAAATTCTTGTCATTCATCTTTAAGATCTCTTCAGATCCAATCTCAACCTCTTTGTATAAAAAGAAATCATTTTTAGGAGGTTGACCAGATGATTGGTCTTTCTTTTGTACATCCTTCTTTTCAGAAGTAGTAGTTTCTTGTGGTTCTAGTTTCTCATAGTAATCCAAAGGTACATACATCTTCTTAGTTGAAGATGATGATTTTGCAGTCTCAGACACCTTTAGTTTTGGAGAATTTAATTCCTTTACCACTGATTTTGGCTTCCAAGCTTGTTGAGGTGAAGCAACCCGTTTGTAAAATTTGTCAGTTTTAGTTACCACATTCTTTACGAGTTCAGTTTTGATCTTGGTGTTTTCATTTTTCAAAAGTTTCTTCTCAACAACCATCGGAGCTTTGCCTTTTGCATCAACTTTCCTTTTCTGACTCTCAACAACTTCAGACTTAGGCTTTAAGTTGGTGCACTTTCGTGCAATATGTCCAACTTTGTTGCACTTAAAGCATGTACAAGTATCAACTACCTGACTTGTGCCTTCGGTCTGAGGCTGTGAGGCCTTTTCTTTAAAAAAATCTTCATTTGATTTTGAAAAAATCTCAGATTCCTGCTCGGAATGAGAACTCGAGCTTTTTACAAACACCTTTTTCTCAACAAACTTCTTGTTTTGAAAGTTCCTTCTTTGATTTTTTATTACCACCCTGATAACCACCGACCATCTGTTTTGATAGTTGTTAGAAAAACGCGGCGGTACAGCAGGTTTTTTGTAGTAAGCTTTATCTTTTTCAAAGTTTAATTGCTGTTTGGAACATTTCAAACCTTCGATTTCAGACATATATATCTCAATAAACTTGAACACATTTCTCAATTTACCAACATTCACATTTTCCAAAGGAAAATCACGATCCGAATACAACTTATCAGATCCCGCCATCTTGTACATCACAAGATTAGGTTCTTCATTTAAGTTGTTTTTGGATTTTAATTTCAGAATATATTTGTCCAAAAAGTATTCATCATCCTCAGTAGTGTCACTTTCAGACTTTAAAACGTTTTCAACCATGCTTTTCACAACTTCAGATTGGACACTATCTTCATCGGAAGATAAAGTGAATATGACATCAATTGTGTCTGGAAGTTTAACCTCATTTGTGTCTTCATCATTAACCAACCCGGACTTTTTCTTTGAAAAATTATTTAACACTGGCGGTGGAACCTGATGAAACCCAACCCCGGTTCCATCAAAGAATACATCTTTGCCTGCTTTGTTCTTCCCAATTGGTTTAGGAACGATATGTTGAAGAACAAAACTTGCAGAGTTGTAACTGTTCAGTTTCAACTGGATGCGTTCATTTTCAATTTTAGCTTCTTGAAACTGATGTTTCAACTTAGCAATCTCATCCAATTGTTGATTAATTTGCTCTTCTTTTACCCTAAGAACTCCTGACAATTGAACATTTTCTTTGTTTGTCTTACCATTTCTCTCATCAGAATCTTTTACCGTTCGTTTTAGCTTCTCAAAATTTTCTGAAAGTTGACGATTTTAATGAATTAATTTTTCGTTTTCTTTCCTAATTCTTTCTACGTCACTTTTATCTTTTTCGATTTTCTCAGTTAATTCTTTTAATCGTTCATTTGAATCTTTTAACATTTTGTCACGGTTTAAGATATGATCTTCAACGTCTCTGACTCTTCCTGTCAGTTCTTCGGTCTTTTTACTGTTAAGGTAAGCAAGTGTACCACAAACCTTGCAGTCTTTCATGCAATTTTTGCAGTCGCTCTCAGTTTTAGTTTTCTTACCTGACTTATTGATTGCATCATTCTGACTGACATTGCTTTTAGACTCAGTTCCAGAACCAGAAACTACCTCTAGCTCTTTTGCAGCAAGTACTTTGTCAGCCATCTTCTTCAAATTTTCAGCAGTAAACTCTTGTGACATGTCAATAATCCCGTCATCAACTTTCTTTGTCTGCAACTCCTTCTCTTTTTCTTTTTCTTTTTCTTCAGCTTCTCCTCCTCCCCACCACATTCTCTGGTTAGCTTCTTCTTCTGCTGCAATTTGCTCAGTGAGAGTTTCAACACTAACATAATCAGAATCAATAGCAATGTTTCCTTTGGGATCAAGGTAACATTCTCTATCAGCATCCCATCTGTTCGCCCTTTTTGCTTCTCTGTATGTACAATAGATTTTATACTTCATGTCTTGAGCTTTCATCTTTCAGTTGATATATTTCTCTTCTTCTGTTCTGCTATCTTTGAAAGGAACAAGCTTTGTCACAAACGCATAGCCCACTGCATCCTCTTCTGGTAGCAGTTCACTCCAATCGAAACCTTCGTCATCATGAATAACAACAAGTGCTCTTGATTTTTCTTTGGGGGTATCTTCTAGCTGCTTCATTCTCGGCGGTTCAGATTTATTCTGATGATAGATTGCTCTTTTGTAATAATCCTCTCTGAATGGATTTGCAGTATCATCAGCAGGTGCGTTTCGACATTCACGTTTAAAATGTCCCTTTTGTTTACATCTGAAGCACTTAACTTTTGATTTATCAAACCCGAGCTTTGTGGAAGGTCCACCAATAGAATGTCTGCCTGTAATTTCCATGAACCTTTGTGCTCGTCTAACTGCACTAGCCATACACCACCTGATATCTATCAACTCCATTTCTTCTGGGTCGATCTGATCATAGTCCTCCTTGGTGAGGTTAGTGTTTCCAATCTTGCCCGCAAAAAGGCTTTCGTATGATTCTAGAACAGATGCTAAAAATACCATTTGCTGCTTTGCGGATTCTTCACTGAAATTTTTAGCATTCTTGAGATCCACAGCAATGTTACATTGAAACAAATTCTTCGGAACTGATTGACTTGAAGTAGTTGACGATGAACCACCATGAAAACCACTGCTTGAACTTTCTTGATTTGACGTGTTAGAACTTTCTGCTGAGAAAGCTGTCTTAGGAGACACATTCTTTGGGATCATACTTCCTCGGTAATACAACTCAACATTCTGCTGATATGAGGAATTATTGACTTTGTTTGATTTCTTGATCTCCAATTCATGACTCTCCAATCTTTTAATTAACAGATCAATCGTCAGATCCTCCGACTTTACTGTGTTCTTCAGCATCAAAGCAAAGTACTGCCAGTCTTTCTCATCAGGCAGTGAGTCAAACAGTTTGTCAACCAATTCTTCTTGAGTATATATGATTCCGTGTCTTGCCAGCTCCATCTTCAAATGCCCGAATCTTTCGATCATCTTTGACACAGATTCATTTTTTAAACATCCAAACAAATCAAATTCTTTTCTTAACAACTTCTTTTTGTTTTTAACAATTTCGGCACTACCCACACATTTCACTCTCAGTTTCTCCCATAGATCTTGCGAATTTGTGTACTCAATCAACGATATTATGTCGTCTCTCATAGACTGATGAAGCAATGCAATGCACTTTTGTTCTGCAACAAAACTTTCTACATCAGTATCTGCTATATTTTCTTAATCCGATCTTCCCATATTGAAACCATTCTTCATGCTCTTCCAACTGGAATACGCAAACGCTTTTAACCATTCTTCAAACCTTTTAGCCCATCTATTGTATTCTTCAATCGCCATCAGTTTAGGAGGTTTGTTGTATGTGCCATATGCACTCTCCACACTCAAAGCATCAGAAAGAGTTTTCTTTGCACTCGGAACATTTTCATTTGTGTTGTTTGATGTATCATCTCCGGTGTTTCCCGTGAAAGCAAAAATATCACTGAACGGATTCATAAACTCATCCATCTTCACGTATCTGAAACAATCAACAAACAGTTTCAAACGAAATCAGTTCAAACGAAATTAGAACTCAAACGAAATTAGATTTCAAGCGAAATAAGCTTTTACACGAAATACCAACTCAAACGAAAACAGAATTTTCAAACGAAATAGTGATTTTGTTCGAATAGACCAAACGAAATATGATTTCGTGCGAAATTAGCTTGAATTCAAACGAAAATAGCCTCTTTGGAACGAAATAGTGATTTCGTATGAAATACTTCAAACGAAATCTAATTTCGTGCGAAATTAATCAGCAATTTCAAACGAAATTAATCACAAAATGTTATTTCGTGCGAAATTAAGAAGCTATTCCATGCGAAATAATGATGACATCATCATTTCGGCCACCATTTTGTCAAATTGATCCAGATTTTGTTCGAATTTTGGTCCAGATCTTTCAAGGATTCATTAAAACAGTGTTTTACGTGATATATGTGAAATTCAATCCATTTTGTCCGGTAAATCTCGTTTAATTTTGAAAAGAATGAGTAGAAGTGATGAAAACAAGCTGAATTGGTATAAACTCTTCTTCCTGAGCTCTAATACCACTTGTTGGATCGTCGTGTGACCCGAACGAGTCAATCAGAAGAGTTTATGATCCATATCAAAGGCGGAATCAGTGATATAGACGTGAAACAGCTTAATTCCTCTTAATTATCCTTTTATTAATGATTTCAAAGCAATTCTGATCGTTTGACAAACTGGCAGCACCTCGGCTCTGAAATCTTGAACGTTACAAATGAATCAGCTGCTCAGGTATTTATAGGAGTTGTAATTTCATACGAAATAGCAAAAGGCTATTTCATGCGAAATACCAGTGTGTTATTTCGTACGAAATACCTCTTGCTATTTCGTGCGAAATACCCCATAAACATACAAACCCTAATTTCTATCCTGCTGAGCACTGGTTTATCCTATCTAGATACAAGACTCTATAAAGACGAAGTTAACAGACATCTATGCACCAACACTAAGGGGTTTGGTGCAGGTACCCTAGGTATTTCTTCCGGATTGAAGTCATGCATTTCTACTTGGTTTTCAGGGTTTTCTATCTCCATGGGTTGGTCAGGGATTGGTAGTTGTGATTGGGGTGCTAACATTTGTTCCAAATTAGGGTCAGCTGCAGTGGTTGCTAGGATGTGGATGTTGGCTATACCCCTATTGATCATGTCTTGGGCATAGGCATCTGTTTCTCTTTTGGCTGCTGCTAGTACTCTCTGTTCTTGTAACTTTTTCATACGTTTTCTACGCTCGTGTGCCCCTCGACTGAACCATCCCCTCTTTTTCTGAGGAAATGGCTTTTCTGACTGAGCCTTAAACACAAAGATTCCTTCTTCCGTATCAGAAGAATACCCCGAGAGGGCAGGCTGAGAAGAGGAGGTGCCTTCGCTTCTAGGCGAACCAGACAATTGACTGTACGCGTAAGATGGTCCTTGGTCGCACATACTGTAAACTAACAAATAATCAAATAACACATAACAATAAATACAGTTATGCACGTATTTTCGTAATTTATTTCCTAACAATTTGAATTTTGATGTCAGCAAAACACTTATGTGGCTGAATCAGTGGCTTAGCTCTGATACCACCTTCTGTCGCAACCCCCGATCCCTAATCCCTGAGAACGGGTGGCCGCGAGCCAGTTTCCGTGGTATCGCGTGTTTGTCTAATTTGGCAGCGGAATTTTCATCAGGACCGTAGTTAGGAAATATTTTATCAGAGTAAAATACCACATTTTCATAGTATTAAACATATGGGATAAAACCCAAGTTTGCAATACACACATTTTTATAGGAATAAATCCTATTTTATTAAATAAAAACATCTATTTTATTTTAGGTAACTTTATTGCCACTTTTCCAAGCCTTCAGTGTTGTCCAGCTGGCTTCTATTTGGCTTTCACAATTTGTTACCTGAAACGCGTTTTAAAACATTTGTCAGTGGGAAATACTGGTGAGTGAATCCCAGTTTAATCAAGTTTAAATAAAAACCATTGTACAGTATTGAGGGCGGTCTCGCAATTACATTTGTTTCCAAGTTATATCAATTAACATCCATGGTACTGTCAGACCCGACTTGTGGAAATGTTACTCCTTGACTAGGTGGTAACAAATTTTGTATACAAAACCCCAACATACTCATGATAATTGTATTCTTACAAATACTCAATAACTGCTTAATATACATTTGATTGTATGAGGTTTTGTAAAAACAGTTAACAAAAAGGTTTACAAAAAGCGGATCAACTCACATTGTCGTCTTAGATATTCTGTAAGGGTTTCCTGGTGACAATCTATAATTTACACAAAAGCACACGTGTTAGTATAATAACCCATTTTAACATTAGTAATACCCTCCCCGAGACGGCATTCCAACGACTACGTCGGGCAGAACCACGATAGCCGTTACGGAACCCTAGATCAATCGGGCAACGTATCTAATACGTATCCAGGGGTTATAATACTTACAATGGAGAAGAAATTCACTATTTAAGGGGGTATTAGACCCGATTATAATGCCTACTATGAGAGAATCACGTTTAGAAAGAAAGATTTGAACGATTTCTGCTGAAACCCGATGCTTGCTACTTATA
Source organism: Helianthus tuberosus (assembly GCA_030545235.1). NCBI lineage: Eukaryota > Viridiplantae > Streptophyta > Magnoliopsida > Asterales > Asteraceae > Helianthus > Helianthus tuberosus. Next base: position 24,718,277 of record CM060451.1, read on the forward strand.
GTGCCCCATTTCAACTTTTACGCGGCCCGCGTAAATGTAGACAAGGGTCTACGCGGCCCGTGTCAAACCCGGTCAACGTCGTAGCTTAGCTGGGTCATCAGGTAGGCTCGTCGGGTGTTGGGCCACGTGGCGGCCCAGGGCCGTGCCTGGTTTTAAGTTGACGCGGCCCGTGTCAAGGTTGGGGTGGGGTTTACGCGGCCCGCCTCAGCCCAAAATTTCAATTTTTAATTATTTTTAATACTATTTAGGGTATTCGGGGTCCGTTTTCTCGTATGGGGTGTATTTTGGGACATATTGGGACATTTTAAAATATATTGGGGTGTCGGAAAATATTCGAGGGTGTCGGTTTAATTGAGGATTGTTATACCAACCTTTTTGCAGAAATTGCAGCGAAGTGTCTTCTTAGAATGGCGTTTCCTTGCATGTTCCTGGTTATGGTTATCGCAGATAGGTTGCATAGTTGCCGGTTTCATTTCCTTGTCCTTGCGTGATTTGTCGGAGCGGAATTCCTTATAAGAGTAGCTATAGGTTGTGATTTTCTTTCCTTTGCAAGATGAAGTTTTAATATGAATATCATGCTTTCCATTACTACTAGGATTAGGTTTGAAGTGGTGAGTATGCCTACAGCGTATAGTATGATCTTCGTTTATGGGTACAGAAATCTTAATAGCTTCAATGATCAAAGGTATGGCATTCGATATTCCTTGAGCTATTATATTTTCTATAGTGTTCCTATCCAAAGAGTTTCCAGTACTAGTCTCAATTTCTTGATCACATGCCATTTCATTTGACATCTGTATTACAAACATGTTTAGATATAATTATCACAAAACTAGGTAATTATACAGGCACATTTTGTTTAACACGATTATAGTCATAACTAATCAGTATAATGTGTTAATAATTATATGTATTAAGGTATACATATATACATGTTATATATTAACATTTTCTCTTAATATATATCTTATCAAAATATAAGGAAAATGTACATTTTATATGTGTTGTTTCTTCCTTTGGTGTACTGGCTTTTATATTGCCTTAATTTAATTATATTTCCAGGGCTTATGGCTGGATAGGTATTCAGAAAATAAAGGTAAAAGCTTTATATGAAATTCTGAGATTTTTCCGTCATTGACCACTTATTGTTTTTCAAGAGGTAGTGCTAATACAGATATCCTTAAGGTATCCTTTTGAATTAAAGTTAGGTATCAAAATATATCTTGAGTAAACATGTAGGTTTGTTTCTTCTGTTATATATAAAAATTTGTTCCTCTACCGAAGATATTTGATCATTATATTATACATATTATCAAGAAAATTGCGTCTTGTATATACATACGTATAGGTATAAGGTTTTTAAAAATTCCTATAATATATACATATAATATCAATTCATGAGAATCCAATTATATGACTGATTATTTTAATTATTCCGTTTATTCTTATAACTTTGTTTATTTCTTTATATTAACAAAATAAATTTCCATCAGGTTTATTGAACACAATATTTTGGAACAAAAAGGAAATTCATCAAAAGGAATAATTTTAATAAAGGTATAAATTTTCTGGATTAATTTAATCTTGACAAGTTAACTTATTCTGATTGTAACATACTTAGGACTTAAAATTTATCATAACAGAAAATACAAAGTTTAATGTTTTTAAATTTAATAAAGTGTTTCTTTTGAGATATATGTTCATATATTTTAAACCATATCGTTATACTGTACTAAATGTTTTTGTACATATCTTTATTGCATAGATGAAACATTATTTATGTTATTGATACAAGTTATATAAAATATACATATATCTGATTTACATATAATCTAAGAAATAGGTTTAAGCTATTTCCTGTTGATATATAGGTATTATGTATTAAAACCATTTAATTACATAATACTAAGTTGTACATATTCCTGTTTCATAGATACAGTTTTGTAAAATATTTTATATCTTCCATTGTATACGTATATGTGTTTAAATTTTAGAATCGTCAGACTACGAATTATAAACTGTAAAAATTCTTATTCATTATTAAATTAAGGATTATGTTTTATAAAACTCTTTTATCATAACTTTATTCAAGAGCCAAATATTTTATTCTTCTAAAATATTATTATTATTATTAATTTTTTAAACAAAATTTAATAATATTTAATTTAGTGTATTATATTAATAATAATGATGATAAATAGTAACAGCATATATTAAGGACTTTTCTTAAAGAGCGTTTGCCTATAAAAAATTTTCTCTAGCATGTTAAATATTATACACATAATTTCTGAATATTACGTAATTTATCAAATTTTGATGAATAATCTACATATTTAATATTTAATAATACGATAAAGAATTATAAAGTGATTGACAAAATATTTTAATTATCGTATCTAAACAATGCTAAAACATTATATTTTAACAAAATTAATATAAATATATGTGTTATTAAAATTTTGCTAAATACACATCTTTAAATTGAGTAAAACTTTTGGATTATATCATAAATCATAAAATATCTTGCTTTCATTGAAAAATATTTTATATTGTGATGTTTCAGTGATACCGTACCTAAAGGTGTTGTTTCACATCTTTGGTTAAGATATTGATATCAATATCATAATATTATTATAATTTATTCTAAATTGTATTTACAAAAATATATGGGTATGGTGTATACCACAAGATTGAATATTATTTTATGAATAACCTTTCTTTTTATAACCTAACACATTGTAAGATATAATAGGAGTTACATATTCTGAGGATTTTAAATGATATAAAATCATTTAGGTATAATACATATTATCTAAGTATTTATATTATGATATTTACAAAGTATTATATCTGAATTACATTTATCTTTTATTAATATTAAAATATTAATATTAACATTGTATTATTGTTATATAATTTATATTGCATTATGTTCTCAAATAGACATATGGATATATAAGATATCACGAAATTTACTAAGATATGATATTACTAATATATATATATATATATATATATATCATTTATATATATTATAGCATAAGTGTAAGATGCAGATATGGATAACACATATTGGGAATTTAAGATTTGTGAAATAACACAAAAATCATAATAAACATATTAAGATTTTATGTTCACATGGTAACACATAATATATTAATTTCCTAACACAAATGGTTAAGGGTTTAGGTATTGGAAGAACACCTAAAGGGCTTAATCCAGTGGCATAGCTCTGATACCACCTTCTGTCACAGCCCCCAACCCCTATCCCGGGAGCGGGCGGACGCGAGCCAGTCTGATGGTATCCGTGTTTATTAATTTGGCAGCGGAAAGTTTCATCAGGACCCTAGTTAGGAAATATTTTATCAGAGTTAAACACCAACAATAAAGAAATGGGATAAAATCCAAGTTTCTCTGATAATACTTTTATAAGTGGGACAAAACCCGAATTTTCATTTTGATATATTTATAGGAAATAATCCAAATTATTGAAAACAATTCTCATTTTTAATTAGGTAACTTTTATTGCCACTTTTCTAAGCTTTCAGTGCTCTCCAGCTAGCTTTTATTGGCTTCACACTACGTTACCTGAAACACGTGTTTAAAACATTTTATCAGCAAGAAATACTGGTGAGTAAATGCAAGTTTAATCAAGACATGTAAAAACCGTTGTACAGTATTAAGGGCGGTCACGCAATTACATTTGTTTCCATCTACTTAATTACCACCCACGGTACTGTCAACCCGACTTGTGGTCATGTTACTCCTCGCAAGGTAGTAACAAATTTTGTATACAAAACCCCAACATACCGATGATAATTGTAGAATACAAATACTCAATAACTGTTTAATATAATATTAATTATGTGAGGTTTTGTAAAAACAATTTGCAAAAAAGGAGATTACTCACATTGTTGTCTTAGGGGTTCCTTTAAGGGTTTCCTGGTGATTATCTATAAATTACACAAATGCACACGCGTTAGTATAATAACCCAATATTTACATTAGTAATACCCTCCCCGAGACGGCATACCAACAACTACGTCGGGCAGAACCTCGACTGTCACACCCCAACCGATGGCGGAAACATCGGGGCATGGCACTGAGCGAAACAGATTGTCCAGAAGTTTCCATAACAATTATCATTACCAATTAATTTAAAGTAACATGTCCCATACCATGTCTTAAAAGATAATACAATTTTTACAGACAAAATCTAGGCAAATAGTTCTGTTCCGACAACTCAGATTTCATTTGTACAGACAACTATTTGTTGGCCTCTAAGACCTTATTCTAGCCTCGATTTCCTAGCAGATAAGCATCCTAAACACCTGTCACATACGTTAAAATAAAAGTCAATACACATAGTGTAAAGGTGAGCATACAAGTTTGATAATTGCATATAGAGTTCGAAAGCGTTACGCATAACCAACACGTACACAGAGCGAAATGAGGCATGTTAGTTATCGACATAGACCTATCGATACCAATGATTGCGGGTTGACTGCCCAAGGAAGTTCGTAATACATGATCACCACTGTAATCCATGCAAATAATTGTCCTTAACAACCCCCGCGTGAGCGGGTGCTGAGTCCAAACTATAGTACTATCGTTGCTAAGGCAGGTAGACAGCATTCCATGTGTAAACATAACAAACAAGCATTCATTAAGTCACGTATAACATGCGGTAACGGTTAGCGTTAAAAGTATTGCGTAGTGTGTTCGATGTGATTTAGAATAAGTAACGTATGTAACACCCAAAAGTGCATAAAGCAAAAAGGGATCGAGTATACTCACAGCGATTGATGGATTGAAGGGAGCGCTAGAGAGTGGGTTTAGCCTGAATACATTGATAGCATAACGGTAAGTGACGTGCAAAACGATGCAAAGTGCAAGTGGTTCGGACAGCAGTCCGTTCGGATGGTAGTCCGATCGGACAGCTAGTCGTGTGGTTGGTCGTCCGTTCGGACAGTCGTCCAGTCGGATGACTGTTCGAGTGGATTGTTTCTTCATTTGAGAAGGATGTGTTTGTGTATGATTGCTTAACCTTTGAAGTTTTTGTTGTAGTATTTTGAAAACATTGAAGTGTCTCTACCTTTCAGGTCGGTCGATCGGACAGTCGTTCGATCGGACGGCAACCCGTTCGGTTGGCACTTCAGTGGGAACAAGTTCATAGTAAGGTGTCACTCGATCGGACGGTTGTTCATTCGGGTGGCATCCTTTGTGCATTGAACATGTTGAAAATTGTTTAAGTGTTGAAGTTAAACGTCTTATGATTCGGATGGCAGTTCGATCGGTTGGTAGTCCGATCGGACAGCAATTCGTTCAACATTCAAACTTCAAGTGTTGGCAAAATGGTTGTGTGGGACCAAGGTGCAAGTCGTACGGGTGGCCAGCAGTCCGTTCGGACGGCACTCCATCCTGGTTAACCTGTTCGTTTTACACTTGGTTGTTTTGATAGTTTGTCGCTTTATTGAGATATTTTGATAACGTGTTAATCAACAGAAACCTCGTCAACACTTGGTACTCCTGATCGGACAGGAATCACCCAAACCCGATCAGTGGACGGTTCGAGACGACGTTCCATGTTTAACCCGGAGTCGATAATCTCGCGGATAGAATACGGATCTTGAACCAACACAACCACAATAATGAGTAGTGAGCCAGCACAAGTCCCGATTCTATCGGTTTTAAGTGCATTGAGTGTAAAAGAGTTGAAAGAAAGTTGAAAACCATCTTTCAATCCTTTTTCTTGTGAATATATTTAGATCTATGAAAGATCTTTGTTTGTTTATGTGGAAATCGGTTAGATCTAAGTTGTTCTTGGTGGATTAAGGCCAAAACATGAAGTTCTTCAAGAACACATGATGACGTCATCCCAGAACACCTTGAATCTTGATGATTTCACGGTTAAAAGTTAAGATTCAAAAGATAGAAAGGTGTAGGAGTGGGTGTAGATTAAGGAAATACAAGATTTAGGACGAGATCTTACCGAAATCGCGAGAAATCTGAAGAAAAGTGAGGAAAACTAGCTGGTCGGATGTCAGTTGCCGAAAGTAGAAAGTTTGAAAGTGACAAGGGGTATTTATAGGGTTACCCAAAGAGGAAAGGGCTGGTCGATCGTCTAGGCAGCCCGTGCGGATAGCCTGTCCTATCGGACGGCAGTCCGATCGGTCGGCTGGTCGATCGGCTGGTCGCCTGGTCGATCAGTCACCTCGTTCGAGTGTTCGGCGCGACGATTTTTGTTGTTTCGATTGCGATTGCGAGCGTTGCGATGCGATAGATTTTCCTAGTTAAATTACTTTTAATCCCAACTACGCATATCTCGCACTATCTCTTCTCCGCCAATTAACATACCCTTTCGATTGCGATTAAGTTCGATTGCGTTTGAGTTTTGATTGCGATTCGATTGATTACCACACATAACATAAATAAACATGACAAGTAACACTTAAGGCACACACACGTATAACAATAACCAAAATGCGTATTTCGAGGTGCGAGTTCGATTGCGATTCGATGTTGATTAAGTTGGATTGACTAGCTTTTAATTGACTTTATCGCATTGCTACTTCCTATAGTTTACAGTCGTACGTCGATTAAATAGCGAATAACAGACGTCAATTATTGTGATTATTGACACTTACTCCACATAATACTGCTAAAATAAACACATAAAAGAAATTTACTACTAGTCAAGTCACGCGATCGGTCGTTGACTTTGACTTTGGATTTCGAAACATGGGGTGTTACAGCCTCCCCTAGTTGAGGGAATTTCGTCCTGAAATTAGGCCGAAGCCGTAACAAACAGCTGCTGGTACTTCGCCTTCATGTCGTTTTCGAGTTCCCAAGTGAACTCCGCGCCTCGCTTGCCTTCCCATTGGACTTTCACAATAGGAATGCGCGAGCGTCTGAGCTGCTTGGTTTGGCGATCCATGATCTCCACAGGATTTTCCATCAAGTGTAATGTTTCGTTCACTTGAAGGTCCTCTAACGGAACATGTAAGTCGTGCTCGGCTAGGCACTTTCTGAGGTTTGAGACGTGGAAAGTCGGGTGTACGTTGCTAAGTTCCTCCGGTAGTTTGAGTCTGTAAGCCACTTTGCCGATTCTTTCCAGAATCTTAAAGGATCCAACGTATCGAGGCGCGAGCTTTCCTTTCTTGCCGAATCGGACCACACCCTTCCAAGGTGAAACCTTTAGGAGTACGTAGTCACCAACGTCAAATTCAAGGGGCTTGCGTCGTCTATCGGCGTAACTTTTCTGACGATTCCAAGCTTTCGTTAGATTGTCTCGAATTTGGAAAATTTTGTCTGTCGTTTCTTGCAATAGCTCGGGACCGGTTAATTGCGAGTGACCGATCTCGTGCCACACAATAGGCGATCGACATTTTCTTCCGTATAAAGCCTCGAATGGTGCCATTTGAATGCTTGAATGATAACTGTTGTTATACGAGAATTCGACTAACGGCAGGTATGTATCTCAATTACCACCGAAGTCTATGACACACGAACGGAGCATGTCTTCAAGAGTACGAATCGTTCTTTCAGTCTTACCGTCGGTTTGAGGGTGGAATGCGGTACTTAGATTAAGCGATGTACCGATAGCCGTTTGAAACGTTTCCCACAGTCGCGAGGTAAACCGAGCGTCACGGTCAGAGATGATGTCGCGAGGCGTCCCATGATTATAAATGATCTCGTTGGTGTAGATTCGGGCTAATCGTTCTACCTTGTAGTCTTCTCGTATTGGCAAGAAGTGAGCTGATTTGGTTAAACGGTCAACAACAACCCAGATGCTGTCATGACCTGATGACGTGTGCGGAAGCTTTGTTATGAAGTCCATAGCTATACTCTCCCACTTCCACATAGGGATCAGTGGTTGTTCGAGTAAGCCAGAGGGTCTTTGGTGTTCAGCCTTGACTCTTGCACAAGTCAGGCACTTTCCAACGTAGAGGGCAATATCCCTTTTCATGCCAGGCCACCAGTACTTGTAGCGAAGGTCCTGGTACATTTTGTCGGCACTGGGATGAATAGAATACCGGGATTTGTGGGCTTCGTCCATCAAAATCTGTCGCAAATCGGTCCGTTTAGGGATCCAAATTCGGTCCAGAAAGTGGAATATCCCATTCGGCTTATTCACAAGTTGAGCTCCATCGTGATAGATTCGTTCCTTCTTCAAAGTGCGTTCATTAAAACAGGCATGTTGGGCTTCGCGGATGAGGGTTTCGAGGTCGTATTGAGCTTGGACATTACGAATGCTGAGCAAATAGCTCCGTCTGCTGAGAGCGTCGGCAACGACATTTGCTTTGCCTGGGTGATAACGAATCTCACAGTCGTAATCGTTGAGAAGTTCTACCCATCGGCGTTGACGCATATTAAGTTCTTTCTGATCAAAGATGTGTTGTAGGCTCCTATGATCGGTGAAGATCGTACACTTGGTACCATACAGGTAGTGTCGCCAAATCTTTAACGCAAAAACAACTGCGCCTAGCTCGAGATCATGGGTTGTATAGTTCTTCTCGTGGATTTTGAGCTGACGAGATGCGTAAGCTATAACCTTGTCTCGTTGCATGAGAACACAACCAAGACCAAGGTTAGAAGTATCACAATAGACAATGAAGTCGTCGTTTCCGTCGGGTAATGTGAGAACAGGAGCATTGCAAAGCATGTGCTTGAGGGTTCGAAAGGCAGTCTCTTGTTTAGTTCCCCAAACAAAAGGCTTGTCTTTATATGTAAGGGTGGTAAGCGGCACAGCGATCTTTGAGAATCCTTCGATAAATCGTCGATAATAGCCCGCTAGCCCGAGAAAAGAACGAACTTCAGACGGGTTCTTTGGCGTAATCCAACTCTTAACTGCTTCAATCTTCGCAGGATCGACGTGAATACCCTGACTATTGACAATGTGACCCAGAAACTGAACCTCCTCTAGCCAAAATTCACACTTAGAGAACTTGGCATAGAGTCGATTCCCCTGGAGTAGCTCAAGTATCAAACGTAGATGTTGCGCGTGTTCGGCCTTCGATTTGGAATAGATCAAGACATCGTCGATGAATACGATGACGAAACGGTCGAGATATGGTTTACACACGCGATTCATCAGATCCATGAAAACCGCGGGTGCATTGGTTAGACAAAAGGCATAACAACGAATTCGTAGTGACCGTATCGAGTGCGAAACGCGGTTTTGGGTATATCCTCCTCTTGAATGCGTAACTGGTGATAGCCTGAGCATAGATCGATCTTCGAGAAACATGTAGCACCTTGTAGTTGATCAAACAAATCGTCAATGCGAGGTAAGGGGTAGCGGTTCTTGATGGTTAGCTTATTCAGTTCCCGATAATCGATGCACATCCTGAACGACCCATCCTTCTTTTTGACGAAAAGGACTGGCACGCCCCAAGGAGAGGTGCTCGGGCAAATGAAGCCTTTCTCAAGTAATTCCTGGATTCGTTTGAGAGTTCATGCATTTCGGACGGTGCGAGTCGGTAGGGAGCTTTGGCAACATGATTGGCTCCGGGAATGAGGTTGATGCGAAAGTCGATATCACGACTTGGAGGTAAACCAGGAAGATCTTCAGGAAAAACGTTGGGAAAATCACGGAGAACAGGAACGTCTTTCGCTTCCTTCTTCTCTTTCTTTTCCTTCTCCGCTACTACAATGTTGACCAAGAAAGCTTTGTATTCCTTGCGAAGATACTTGCTAGCTTGGACATATGACATGAGCTTGAGACCTTTCGAAGCAGTTTCACCATAGACACACAGTAAGTCACCATTCGCGAGCGAGAATCGAATCATCTTATCGAAGCACACAACTTCAGGATGGTTTTCGCGAAGAAAGTCCATGCCTATTATGAAGTCAAAACTTCCGAGTTGCATCGGAATAAGGTCGATTGGGAAGATGTGATTGTTGAGCTCAAGAGTACAATCACGAAGAACAGAATTAACGGCGACAGTTCTTCCGGTAGCGACTTCAACATCGAACGTCGAGGGGAGATGAGAGCGTTTACGACTAAGATGCTTCTCGAATTCGAACGACACAAAGCAATTATCGGCTCCAGTATCAAATAAACATGAAGCATAAATACCATTCACAAGGAACGTACCATTGACCACGTTGTTGTCGGCTTGGGCTTGGCGCACGTTGATGTTGAAAGTTCATGCGCGTGCTGCTTGTTGCTGTTGTTGCTGATGTTGCTGCTGCTGAGGCTGCGATTGCTGGGGCTCTTGTTTCACAACCCTGTTCGGGCACATGTTAGCGAAATGGTTAGGATCGCCACATGCGAAGCAGGCTCTGGCGTTGATCGCGGGTGCCGGAGGAGCTTGTTGACCCTAAGGGGCGGTGAGAAGAGCTTGATGAGCAGGAGCTTGAGTTTGTCGACTACGGCAGTTGGTAGTGAAGTAGCCGTACATATTGCAATGAGCACAAAAACGGCAAGCGATGGTAGTCGGGTAGTGGTAGGTGCAGGTAGGCAAAGCGGGTGTGGCCCAGTGTATGCACGTTTAGCAAGCGGTGCATTTGCCACAGGCGCCACTACTTGTCGCTGTTAAGCTGGTACAACTTGAATCGGTGCAGCAGTGATCGCACAGTTCTTGTTATTGGAGCTGTTCTTTCTCTTATTCTTTCTCTTGTTGTTCGATGCGGTGGCGGTTTCAGCAGTTGGTGCGGCGGTGACTTGGTGCAGGTGCTTTGAAGTTTTATCCCAGACACCAGCCTTGACCCGCTTGTCGTTGATTTCAGCGACCAGTAGGTAGGTTTCTTCGATAGTTGTAGTCTTAGCCGCTTGCATGAAATTTGCAACACAGTCAGGCAGGGCTCGGATATACTTCTTGATTGCGATCTCCGGAGTCTTGACTTGATCAGGACAGATAATGCTGAGCTGCTTGAAGCGAGCAGTGAGTGCAGCGTTTTCTCCATCCTTTTGCTTTATGTGCCAGAATTCATCTTCTAACTTTTGGCGTTCATGAGGAGGGCAGAATTCTTCCAGCATGACCTCCTTGAGTTCGTCCCATGACAGACCGTAGGCTGCATCGTTCCCTCGTTTGTTTCTCTCGGCAGTTCACCAGTCTAGTGCGCGGGACTGGAAGACGCCGGTAGCATTTAGAGTGCGGAGATCGTCGGGGCAACCGCTCTGTCGCAGAGTGACCTCAATGGAATCAAACCATTGGAATAACGCTGTAGGGCCTTCCTCGCCAGTGAATTCCTTTGGCCCACAAGACTTGAACTGCTTGAAACTGAAGGCAGCTTTTGGGGTAGCTTTAGGAGCTTCAGTTCTGGATTCCTTAGACGATTTGCTCACATTCTCGTATACGTCGCTCACGGATTTTGCTACTTGTTTAGCGATGATAGCAGCCAGACGTTTGTCTCTCAGTTCTCGACAAGAAAGTGGTGGGTGACAGGATCCTGATGATGGTCCAGTTGACATTGTCTACAACAGACATTGTCATAGGTCTCAGACACATCATAATCGAATCTCACCTCACATGTCTAGTACTTACTAAGCTCGGGAACACAATGTAACATGTATCACATAAACACATAGGCACATAATCACAGATTCACATAAACACGGAAGCACATAAGCACGTAGGGCACAGAATCACAGAAGCACATAGTTTACCTAAGCACATATTTTGCACGTATTCACCTTCCTATGTTGCATGCATTCACCTGCCTGTGACTATACGTGTTCCTCTATCACTCCAAGTTGCGATTGCGATTAACACATGCGATTTGTTTGCGCTTTGAGGTAGATAAGCAGTGCGTGTCGATCGAAGTGAAAGCAAGAATTGAATAAGCCTCCAAAGTTAAACATGTAAACAGATAAACACACATATAAACCCATAAAATCGACGAATCATCAGAGTCAGCAGTTGCGGGCTCAGAATCGAAACACATAAAAATCGAGAAATAGATTGTCTGCGGCTATTAGACATTCACTATCCAAAGTGATTCGACTATTCTCAAGGACTTGTTGTTCACATTTGACCTTCAGGACAGTGCCCTTGCCTCGATTCTTGGGTGTTGGGCACGCATCCCGTTAGTCATATCGTGACTTCAGGTCGTTGGAGTCCGTCGAGACTTTGGTGGGAGTTTTTATAAAACCAAGTAAAAGTCGGAACAAGTCGTCAAGGTTAGGGTTTCACCACTGGCTTAACAACTTAGTTCCTGTTTTTGATAAAATAAGAGAGAATTATGTGTCAAAGTATGGATTTCACTCCTGGTTCAACACAATTTCTCGTGGTCACAGATAAAAATGCGGGTTGAACAAGCAATTTTAATCAAGAGTTTGCGGTTTTCACACCTAATCTCGACTTAATCGCTCGTTCCTATTTGAAAATTCGAGTGCAGATATAGTGTAGCGTAGGCGAGAATAGCGAGAAATATCAGTAAGCTCATGCATAATCCCTACTGGACATGCAGGCGTTGGTCTGTTGGTTCCTAACTATAGACTAGGTTTCTAAGACATCGACCCGGACTAGGTCGAGTCTTGCCTAATTCCCTATAGTTATGGCTCTGATACCAATCTGTCACACCCCAACCGATGGCGGAAACATCGGGGCATGGCACTGAGCGAAACAGATTGTCAAGAAGTTTCCATAACAATTAACATTACCAATTAATTTAAAGTAACATGTCCCATACCATGTCTTAAAAGATAATACAATTATTACAGACAAAATCTAGGCAAATAGTTCTGTTCCGACAACTCAGATTTCATTTGTACAGACAACTATTTGTTGGCCTCTAAGACCTTATTCTAGCCTCAATTTCCTAGCAGATAAGCATCCTAAGCACCTGTCACATACGTTAAAATAAAAGTCAATACACATAGTGTAAAGGTGAGCATACAAGTTTGATAATTGCATATAGAGTTCGAAAGCGTTACGCATAACCAACACGTACACAGAGCGAAATGAGGCATGTTAGTTATCGACATAGACCTATCGATACCAATGACTGCGGGTTGACTGCCCAAGGAAGTTCGTAATACATGATCACCACTGTAATCCATGCAAATAATTGTCCTTAACAACCCCCGCATGAGCGGGTGCTGAGTCCAAACTATAGTACTATCGTTGCTAAGGCAGGTAGACAGCATTCCATGAGTAAACATAACAAACAAGCATTCATTAAGTCACGTATAACATGCGGTAATGGTTAGCGTTAAAAGTATTACGTAGTGTGTTCGATGTGATTTAGAATAAGTAACGTATGTAACACCCAAAAGTGCATAAAGCAAAAAGGGATCGAGTATACTCACAGCGATTGATGGATTGAAGGGAGCGCTAGAGAGTGGGTTTAGCCTGAATAGATTGATAGCATAACGGTAAGTGACGCGCAAAATGATGCAAAGTGCAAGTGGTTCGGACAGCAGTCCGTTCAGATGGTAGTCCGATCGGACAGCCAGTCGTGCAGTTGGTCGTCCGTTCGGACAGTCGTCCGGTCGGATGACTGTTCGAGTGGATTGTTTCTTCCTTTGAGAAGGATGTGTTTGTGTATGATTGCTTGACCTTTGAAGTTTTCGTTGTAGTATTTTGAAAACATTGAAGTGTCTCTACCTTTCAGGTCGGTCGATCGGACTGCAACCCATTCGGTTGGCACTTCAGTGGGAACAAGTTCACAGTAAGGTGTCACTCGATCGGACGGTTGTTCGTTTGGGTGGCATCCTTTGTGCACTAAACATGTTGAAAATTGTTTAAGTGTTGAAGTTAAACGTCTTATGATTCGGATGGCAGTTCGATCGGTTGGTAGTCCGATCGGGCAGCAATTCGTTTAACATTCAAACTTCAAGTGTTGGCAAAATGGTTGTGTGGGACCAAGGTGCAAGTCGTACGGGTGGCCAGTCGTTCGGTTGGGCTGTCCGTTCGGACAGCAGTCCGTTCGGACGGCACTCCGTCCTGATTAACCTGTTCGTTTTACACTTGGTTGTTTTGATAGTTTGTCGCTTTATCGAGATATTTTGATAACGTGTCAATCAACAGAAACCTCGTCAACACTTGGTGCTCCTGATCGGACAGGAATCACCCAAACCCGATCAGTGGACGGTTCGAGACGACGTTCCATGTTTAACCCGGAATTGATAATCTCGCGGATAGAATATGGATCTTGAAGCAACACAACCACAATAATGAGTAGTGAGCCGGCACAAGTCCCGATTCTATCGGTTTTAAGTGCATTGAGTGTAAAAGAGTTGAAAGAAAGTTGAAAACCATCTTTCAATCCTTTTTCTTGTGAACATGTTTAGATCTATGAAAGATCTTTGTTTGTTTATGTGGAAATCGGTTAGATCTAAGTTGTTCTTGGTGGATTAAGGCCAAAACATGAAGTTCTTCAAGAACATATGACGACGTCATCCCAGAACACCTTGAATCTTGATGATTTCACGGTTAAAAGTTAAGATTCAAAAGATAGAATGGTGTAGGAGTGGGTGTAGATTAAGGAAGTACAAGATTTAGGACGAGATCTTACCGAAATCCTGAGAAATCTGAAGAAAAGTGAGGAAAACGAGCTGGTCGGACGTCAGTTGCCGAAAGTAGAAAGTTTGAAAGTGACAAGGGGTATTTATAGGGTTACCTAAAGAGGAAAGGGCTGGTCGATCGGCTAGGCAGCCCGTGCAGACAGCCTGTCCGATCGGACGGCAATCCGATCGGTCGGCTGGTCGATCGGCTGGTCGCCTGGTCGATCAGTCACCTCGTTCGAGTGTTCGGCGCGACGATTTTTTATGTTTCGGTTGCGATTGCGAGCGTTGCGATGCGATAGATTTTCCTAGTCAAATTACTTTTAATCCCAACTACTCATATCACGCACTATCTCTTCTCCACCAATTAACATAACCTTTCGATTGCGATTAAGTTCGATTGCGTTTGACTTTCGATTGCGATTCGATTGATTACCACACATAACATAAATAAACATGCACAAGTAACACTTAAGGCACACACACACGTATAACAATAACCAAAATGCGTATTTCGAGGTGCGAGTTCGATTGCGATTCGATGTTGATTAAGTTTGATTTACTAGCGTTTAATTGACTTTATCGCATTGCTACTTCCTATAATTTACAGTCGTACGTCGATTAAATAGAGAATAACACACGTCGATTATTGTGATTATTGACACTTACTCCACATAATACAGCTAAAATAAACACATAAAAGAAATTTACTACTAGTCAAGTCACGCGATCGGTCGTTGACTTTGGCTTTCGAAACACGGGGTGTTACATTGACAGCCGTTACAGAACCCTGGATCAATCGGGCAGCGTATCTAATACGTAACCGGGGTTATGATACTTACAACGGGGCAGAACTTCGTTATTTAGGGGGGTATTATGCCCGAGAATAGTGACTACACTTATAGAAATTCGAGAGAGAAAGTTTTTGTGAACGAATTCAAATGAACAGCCGAAGCCTTCTATTTATAGTGCTGATATCGGACTTCCTCGCAGCCTGCGAAGGTGGTAGCCAAAGGCTACGCGGCCCGCGAGGGCAGAAAAGGCGGCGGTGTTGCTGAGTCATCCCGGGGGTGTTGACGCGTGTAGGGACACGTGGCACGCTGTAGTGTGGCCTGACTTCCTAGCTGGTGCGCCCCGCGAACGAGACCCAAAGGGTCTTCGCGGCCCGCGAGCGCAACCAGATTTTGGTTTTTATTTTATTTTTAATTATATAAAGGTATTTCGGGCTCGGTTTTCGCATACGGGATATGTTTGGGAGTGTCTAGGGTCACGTTAAAGGTTCCGGGAGAGCTGCTACCTCTGTGGTGGTAAAGAAGTACATGACTTTAATTTTTTGTTAAATTTGTTGTCATATCTAGTTGCCTACCTATGTTTAGCTGTCTTTGGTCAATTATATACATATAGGAGTGTCGAAGGAATTTCTCAGGAGAGTTGTTATAGTTCCCATAGACATCGACGACGACTCGGGCTTTTTCGCCCAGCTTCTTTTTCCGAGCGGTCTTGATAGCTCTTCCTCCGGCTCTTCATCCGGAATATCCTCGTTCACCTCGGTGTTTCGAGCGTCGGAGGTTGGCGTTTCGGGTTCACCCGACTCGTTTGTTTTGGACCTCTTTGACGGCCGTTTATTTCCCGACCGACCACTCGGAGTAGAGATGTTGGCCCATTTGGGGCTATGGCGAAGGATTTGCCAACACCTTAGGTACAGGAAATGGCCATTACCATCCGTATACTCGACCAACGCCGCTTGCGTAATGTCTTCGTCCTTGCTTCCACTTTTCCATCCGGCAAAAGTGCGTTGGTACACAGTTTGAAAGTTCGTGCATTTTTTGTTTGTATCGGTCCACTTGCCCGATATAGAGTCCGGTGGGCGGTAGTCGTCTCCTTTACCCATGAGATCGAAAAAAGATCTCGTATTCGGGCCCAAAAAACGGATCTACTTTGATTGTTTGCTACAAAAAAGATATAATTAATTAGTCTAAAATTAAAAAAAAAAAACTGAAATAAAAACAGAATATATAAAAACAGAAAATTAATTAAAAAAACTGAAAATAAATAAAAACAGAAAATAATTAAAAACAGAATATATAAACTGAAAAATAAATAAAAACATAAAATAAATAAAAAATGCAAAAAAAAAGAAGAAAAAAACGGAAAAACACAAAAATAAAACGGAAAAAACAGAAAAAAATAAAGGAATTTAAAAAAATACCTATAACCGGGTCCTCTGACACATCGATCCAAGCACGGGTTAACGCATACTCCTCATCGGACTCCCACGATAACACATTTATTTTCGCGCGGGTGGTGGTTTCCGCTTTGTTTTTATGTGGCCGTTTTCCTTTTTGCGTCTCCACTACTTCGGGTTGTGTTTCCGGAACAACATCGGGTTCGTGTAGTGGGGAGCCGAAAGCTTGAGCCGACCCGAACGCTTGAGACGACCCCATTCCATCGGTGTTTTGATTCGGGTTCCACCCGTAGAGATTCGGGTCCCATGACAGCGGTTGGTTCAAAAGATTCATGAACCCGGGATTTTGTTGATTGTAATCGAGAAAACCGGAGCCGAAAGGGTTGGGTCGAGTGGGAACCGGCGACACGAGGCGAGTAGGATTTCTACTTTGGTTTGGGTCCGCACTTGATCGGGGAGGAATGAAGCCATAGTTGAATGGTTGCATTGTATAAAAAAATTATGGATTTCTAAAAAATTGGTAGAGAGAAAGAGTGTTTGAGTGTGTGTGGATTTAAAAATATAGGAAAAGGGGTATTATTCAAAGGAAAGTTTGAAAAATAATTGATTTTTTTTACATTTATGACCGTTACAACGGTAAAAAAAAAACCAAACTCCTCAAACATAACACCGCTATTATCATCGCGCCTTCGTGGCGGTGTGCAGCGGCGCCATACGGCGCTTTGGGGCTGCATACCGCCCCACTACACACAGTCTAAAAGCCAAATTATAACATATCTATCTATCTATCTATCTATATTTTCTATAATAAGAGGAATCCCAATGACATAAGAAAAGCTTATGTGGCAGCCTTAGAGGCTGTCCAACAATGCTTTTCTTATGTCATCAACAATGAGGTGGAAGCCATGCAGATAGCATAGTGACATCATAAATTCAAACCACTGCTTTAAAATTTCAAAGGTCTGGCCCACATTCTTTCCTCAAAGATCTGCCCACATTCTTTCTTCAAAGGTCTGCCCTCATTCATAACTGAAACCACTGATGTTCATTTAAAATTCAAAAAACTCTGCTCACATTCAAAATTCAAAATTTTGGCTCCAGATTCAAAATTTAAACCATATAGATATATAACATACTCTCTTATTCAATCAATTACTCTCTCTCCTTTCAAATTCAATTATTCTTCAATCAATTACTCTCTCTCCTTTCAAATTCAATTATATCCTTTCAAATTCATCAGTTGAATCTCATCTAGGGTTTACAAATCAATGGCTTCTCTTCTCCCTTCCAATTCAATTATCTCCTTTCAAGAATCTGTAAGATTGAATCAGGGATATGTTGGATGATGAACAAGTGGGAGTAATAAGTCTGGCAGAAGATTTTAGAGTTTTATTAACATCTAACCTGTAACTCCAGTTGTGTTGCAGACCGATCAACGGCAGATTCAGCAGCAGCAGTTGTTGATGCAGTCCGCTAGGGTTTCTCCGTCAATTCCCCCTTTCTTTCTTTCTTTCATTTACACACAATTTTATCTCTCAATTCCTCTTCATTTCATTTGTTTCTTCTCAATTATATATGTATGTATGTACAGAGACCGTGGGGATATGGTGGGAAGAGGCTCATCGTTGGATCGTAAGCGAATCAACGCTGCGTTAGATAAGCACTTAGAGAAGACCACTTCATCTCCTTCAACTTCTAGGGTTTTCAATAAGGACAAAGACAAACTCTCTGTACCTACAGAATTATGCGAAACTGGTTCTCTCAAAATTAGAAGAAATTTACACAGGTTATTTGAATATTTTTTTATTATTTTAATTTATGTAAGTGAAAATACTGATTTATACTATACATAATAATACATGGTGGTTTTCAGTGTATGCTTCAAATCCCTGGTGCAACAACTTATATGGGTTGTGGTTTTCAGTATATGCTTCAAATCCCTGGTGCAACAACTTATTCGAAGATTGACTGACGTTATCAACATAACGTTATAATATCTTATTAACACTTCTAACTATCTAAACAAAACATTAACATTTCACTTTATTTCAGACTTAGAAGCAAGATCAAAGAATTAGAGTCAGAGAATGAAATACTCCGCAACCGAAAAGTAGTTGTGGAGCAAATACCCACCCCAGTGAGCACACCTGAAAAGTTATTACCACTACTTCAGGTAAATTTGACCATGTCGATTTCCTATTTCCCTTACATATAGATCGTTTATGATAAATATTGATCTTATATGATGTTACAACATTTGGTTAATGGTCATGAAACAAAGCATGATTTTGAAACACCACATGTGGAGCAAGAAAAGATAAAGGTATTACCACAAACAACGAACAATTATAAGGTTTATAACCGTTTAATGAAATATTATAACGTTAAATAAACTATTTTTTGCAGGAGTTGGATAACGGTATGTTGTCACCTCTAACAAAACAAAAATCACTAACTGATAGACAACAGGTATGGATTCAAAATTCAAAACTTAGATTTTAGAATGGAGAACAATTACACTATTTTTAAACTACAAACAAGGCTAACAAAGTTTATTTTTTCTTACCACAATAGGAAAATCATGATGTTTTGATCAAATGTTTGCTGGAAGATAAGCGTTTTGACAAAACAAGACCTGTTTCCGCATGTATCGTGTACAAAACGTTAGTTCAGTGGAGATCTTTTGAGGTAGAGAAGACAAATATATTTGATAGAATTATTCACTCGATTCGAGCTTCTATAGAGGTAGTATTTGACAAAACAAGCTGAAAACTAACTTCCATCTGTGGCGATTACAAACAAGTGAAATCTGAGGACGAATCATATCACGAAACTGTGTGGTCGAAGAACACGAATGTGTTATGTATACATTGCTGAGAGATGTAATTGGAGTTATATATATATTTCTCATTTTTCATTCGATAAAATCTGAGGATTTGCTTTTTGATTTACAGATTTGTAGGATCGTTTTTGGATCCGAACGAGTCGGTTAGAAGAGCCTTTCTCAGTTTGAGCGGCGGAAACAAACAAACCGAGTTCAATTCAGCAATTATACACTTTAAACTGTCGATTTATATTGATAGAATGACGTTTACAACCTGATGACACTTCGGCAGCACTTCGTGGCTCACCGGAAGACAACACCTAGAACTATCTTCTATGATTTCGCTCCTAGACAACCTATATATACTGTCCTGATTCCGCTCGTAACTACACATCAACATTTGGAGCGGAATTAACTAATATGATTCCGGGCGGAATCACATTCATGTGTAAATTGGAGCGAAATCACATTTACATTTGACTTATATGAACATTAAAACCTATATCACGTGCATATGACATTTTGTCTTATGTAGTGATGTCATGATGACTTCACCATTATGATGTCATCATCAAAGATGGTGACATCATCCTCTTTCAGATCCGCAATGAGACTGAGACTTGACATAAGACGAAGACGACAGATGTATGCACCAACAGACTCCCCCTCAGATGTTGACGAGTCTTCAGTGTCGAGTCTTCGCATATTCAGTCTTTATCAGTCTCTTTTCTTTCTTAGCATATACCAAGATCTTCTCTTTGGCTCTAGCCTCGTCAGACTCCCCCTCTCATCATGATGGGATCGCTATCTGGAATTAGCTATCACCTTGAGATCAATTCCTGGCTTTATCTCTGATCAGCTCATTACCTGCACACATTTTCTCACAAACATATAAGTTTTTACTTAAATCAATAAGAAAAACTTACTAGTAATAGTTACATCAAGTTGATTAACTAATCTAACTTTCTTTCTCAAAATCAGTTTCTTCTTTTAAATGCATGCTCCCAAACCAGTTTATCATGTTCAGCATTTGAAATTTTGAAAATCAGCTCTTCAACATCAGTTGTCGAAAATATTTTTGTATTTTTCAAAATTTATGCTAAAACACACTAAAATCTTTTTGGATTTTTGAAATAGAATGAAATACAGTAAAGAAATATATACAAACAATATTTTTGTGAGTTTGTGTAAGAGGATCATATCAGTTTATGTGACCAATCACTAGCACCGTTAAGCTTTAAACATTTTCAGTTTTAAACGATTCACATTGATTGACGATATTGTTGTCCACTTAAACTCAATCTAAAAACTTTCGAAATGCTTACCGATACGTTAAGGTATATTAATTTTGCACTAAGTTCTTATGGACCCCACGATCTCAGCATATCCCCTCATCATGCAATACACTGACTCAAGTAATGCCTTTAAACTTTATCAACTGTGATTTGTGCGAAAACAAAGCAGAATGTTTAAACATTAACAATCAGGTCGATACTTCCGTATACGCAGAGAAAGTCCAATGTTTAAACAAAATAAGAAAAATAAAACAAGTTGAAGTTGTTTAGGCTTTAACCACCAGATCGATACTCACGTATACGCAGAGGTGATCCAAAGCTTAAATGAAACACCAAAGAAAATAAAGCAGAACGTTTAGGCAATAACATCCAGGTCGATACTCACGTATACGCAGAGGATGTCCAATGCTTAAACAAAATAAAGAAATAAAACAAGTTTAAATCTTTGCAAAATAAAATGCACAATCACAGTGTCATTTTCAGTAAAGTTGTGAAAGTTCACAAACTTAACCAGTTTTTATGCTTTTGGCATTCAGCAATTACTGAGCAGGCACACAATCAAGAAGGACAAAACTAAGTACTATGCTTTCGATCATGTTTCCCACTAGAACTAGGCTATTTCATTTTAGGTTTGTATCGTTATCGCAAATCTACTAGTCTAGCTGAGTCTACCGTCACATCCTTAGTGAGATCGTTTATCACATTTTAACTTTCCATTTCTTTAGCATGCTGTGATAGTCTAACTGATCTACTATCATTTCCTCTTTTTACAACAAAACTCATTTCGAATTTTTTAATGTTTTTGACATTTTCAAATTTTCTAATTTTTTTTTTTAAATTTTTACTCCCCCTAAAATCAAAATATGTCTCAATTTTGATTTTCTGGGAAAATTTGAAACACAAACTGTACAAGAAGTATGACAACATGATGAGAATCACTTCAATTCTCCATTCGCTTGGCTTGAACAATCAGAACTCCCCCTGACAACAAAACATTTTCCCATAGTGATTTCAAAACACTTAAGTTTATTTTAATCAAAATGGTTTTTCCGGAAAATAAGTTTTACGTGTCAATTCTCAAATTCGGGGTTTCATCCATCACCTTGTTCTTCTTCAATCACTTGTAAAAACTAACATTTTTAAGATCAATCCACAAACATCACTTGTAGAAAATCAAGTACAACTTAATGTCCCTGATTTACCACTTGTAAGTTCGAAATTTCACAAACGTGAATTTCTCAAGAAAAAATGCCGATTCATGTTCCACGCTTACCAACCTGGGAACTCCAGCAAGTCAGGTTTTTCATTTAAACAGATTCACCCAAGCCTGACAGTCCTTGGGTGATTTTGAATTCTTGTTCAACAATGGTGGAAAATTTGCATCATCCATTGTTAGACCAGAATTCTCAACTTTTACCTCAACACACGGCTCTTCTGGCTTTACCACACCAGATTCATTGCCTGATCGTGGCTTGTCTGACTTTAACGAGTCAGATTCATTGCCAACAACTGGCTCCTTTGTTTCCGGAGAAACAAATTCATCACCAGGAAGTTTCTTTTTCTTTACTCTCTCCCCTGTCCTCAGATTTGTATCTGATGAATTCGTTTTGCTTGATTTGTCATTCTTTGGCGAGTAAGACGATTTATCAGAACTTTTATCTGTTTTACCAGTTGTATCCGAGGACAATATCTTCTCCAGATACTCTCTCGCCTTCTTCCTCTTTTTCCTCAGTCTGTCTTTCTGCCCCTGTGAAAGTTTTACTTTCGGTTCTTGAACTTTCTGTTCTTGAACTTTACGTTCTTGAACTTTACGTTCTTGAACTTTCTGTTCTTTGAGCTTGACAGAGACTGGTAACTTTGTCATTTTCTGAGATTTAGCCCTCGATCTTTCATTCGATCTCCTTAGGCAATCTCTGGCAATGTGACCTTTGATATGGCAGTTATAGCATCTTCTCGTCTCATAACTCCAATTCTGGCAGTTAACAGCAATGTGTCCTTGATAACCGCATCTGTAACACACTCTGTTATCGTACCAATCACCTTTTTTAGTCCAAACATTTAGATCAAAGCACTGTTTGGCTTGGTGATAATCTTTCCTCCTCTTGTTTGCTGGATTTGGCTTTTGAGCATTGTGGTCCGACCTGCACCACTCATTACCAACAATTTTTGAATTTTGAATTTTTACTTTTTGTAATTTTTTATTGCGATTGGATGATTGATCTGATGAACTTTTATTTTCTTTTTAAACATTTTTCAAAATTTTCTCTTTTTGTTTTTGTTCCACTTTCTTCTTCAAAGGTTTTTGCTTAGAGCATTCTCCCTTTTCAGTTGATTGTGGAACAGTTTCTTGAAACTTTTCTTTTAACTTCAAAAATAAATTCTTTTTCTTCATTTTTCCATTTTCATCATCAGATTTCTCATCACAATCTTCAACTTTGACTTTGTCAAAGTGTGTGACATTGTCACTTATTGGAACTGAATTAATAGGTTTTGGACAAGGAATAGTTGAAGTATTCACAAACACCTTCAACTTTTCTTCCCATTCCTTGATTTTCTTTTGAGCACACTCTGCTTCCTTTTCAAGTCGAATAATCTTTTCAAGATGAGAATTAATTTCAATTTGTTTTTCAAGATTGTTTTTACCAAACAAATCTCTCTCATCTTCTAAAATTTTTATTTGACTTTGAAAATCTTTCTCAATTTTTACTTTTTCATTTTCCGAATTGTGTATTTGAATTTTCAAAACATTTTCTGATTTTTTAAGATTTTTGTTTTCTAATGACAAACTCTCTACATTCTTCAAGAGTTTTGCATTGTCTGTCTCAGATTTTTCACAGTTTAAGCATTTCCCAGGAATCTGTTTCTCTTCAGCTTTCGTCTCAACCTTCAAAGCTGAAATATTTTCAACCTGTTTCTTCTCCTCATGAACACTTTCATCCTTACTCTCTTCTTCTGATGAATGATCAAAGATAGGTGCGTCTTCTGCAACCTCTTTCTTTAACTCTGGTTCAGGATTCACAGATACAGGTTTTTCAGATTCTAATTTCTCAACCTTGACCGATGGAACTTGTTCAATCTGCTCAGCTCTGATCTCTTCTTTAACAATAACTGCCTTTTGATTCTTTCTTTTTGCATCTTGTTTTTCTTTCAATTTTTCAATTTTATCGGCATAAAATAACTTTCCACAATGTTGATCAGATGGAAGTTGTTGTTTAAGATTTTCAAGTCTTTGGATTTCTTCATACTTGTCACTCTCTTCATCAGACGAATAATCAAAAACTGGAACTTTTTCAACAACTTCTTTTGCTGAGACTGTTTCTCCTTCTTGCTTTATCTGAATATACTGCTGAGATTCATAATTCATATACGCCAATAATTCTTCAAAATCCATGTTTCGATGTCAAATGTTCACAAAATAGACTTTTCAAACTAATTAATCTTGGGCCGATCAAAACAAAAAACTTATCACATGTATCCGACAAAACATGGAAGAGCCATGACAATTTACAAACAAACTGTGATTGGGCCGCTTATATGAATCACGTGGTAACTTGGGCTGACACAATTGACTTTAAAAAAATTGCCGACAAAGCTTCTCATGCAAAACCAACTCCTTAACCAGAAAATCTTGGGCTGCTCAACATCGGTTCAAACAATCTCATTGGGCCGCAATTTTAATGCAACAAATGAATTCAGAGTTCACACATGCAACCGACACACTATATATTTTTAAACGAATCCGATTGGGCCGTTCATTTCAATTAACCGACAACACCAAAGTTTATCCAAATATGATTGCTTCGAATAGTTGGCTGACACTTATTTCAATCACATGCAATTGCTAAACATGAGCCGATAACTTTCAATTGTTATTGAATAAAGATTGGGCCGCAACTAATGTAGTGGATTGATGCAATTCAGATTACATGCAAACTGACCAATTCACATGCAAATCTGAATTGATAGCACTAAAACCCTTTGGAGCGGAATCACTCGATAACTGTTCTGAGCGGAATCACTGACAACAATTAGGAGCGAAATCAGACTGAAACTCTGGAGCGAAATCAGAATATGGTAGCCTGGAACGGAATCAAGAATTAAATCTCAAGCGAAATCAAACTGAAAGCCAATTAGGAGCGGAATCAGATTTTTCGAACAGAATCTCGAGCGGAATCAGACCAATGAAACTAATCAGAAGCGGAATCAAGATCTATTTTCGAGTGGAATCAACTGTGAAGTCATATTTCTCTCGAACATTTTCTAGCTGAATCACAAAAATGACCAGTTTTACTTCGAATTTGGACATGAAACTTTCAAGGCTTTGTTAATATGTAATTCCGAGCACACTGTGAAAAATTAAACCAATTTTAACCGTGAAAATATGTGAATTTTGAAAAAACTGATGTAGAAGGTGTAGAAAAACAGAATTTGCAGCTGAATTGTATAGAACTCTTCTTCCTGAGCTCTGATACCACTTGTAGGATCGTTTTTGGATCCGAACGAGTCGGTTAGAAGAGCCTTTCTCAGTTTGAGCGGCGGAAACAAACAAACCGAGTTCAATTCAGCAATTATACACTTTAAACTGTCGATTTATATTGATAGAATGACGTTTACAACCTGATGACACTTCGGCAGCACTTCGTGGCTCACCGGAAGACAACACCTAGAACTATCTTCTATGTTTTCGCTCCTAGACAACCTATATATACTGTCCTGATTCCGCTCGTAACTACACATCAACATTTGGAGCGGAATTAACTAATATGATTCCGGGCGGAATCACATTCATGTGTAAATTGGAGCGAAATCACATTTACATTTGACTTATATGAACATTAAAACCTATATCACGTGCATATGACATTTTGTCTTATGTAGTGATGTCATGATGACTTCACCATTATGATGTCATCATCAAAGATGGTAACATCATCCTCTTTCAGATCCGCAATGAGACTGAGACTCGACATAAGACGAAGACGACAGATGTATGCACCAACAAGATTTACTTCTTCACACTTAAATATGGACTTATCCATCTTTGTTATACAATCAACTTAAGGTATGCATTCATTTCTCCTCTTTCTTTTACGAATATTAAACGCTACTTCAAATTGGTACTTTTGTGTAAATTGGTACTTTTGTATACATTGCTCTTATATGTAAATTGGTACTTTTATCCTGGTACTGGCGTAGTCCGAACTAATGTCAGATCATGAACCTGATGATTCCGATATCGAGTTCATTGATATCGATATAACCGGTTCTTATGGTTGGGTTAGTATGTTTAATTTAATCATTTTTATGCAAATTTGACTAATATTTTTAGATTATGATATCTGATGGCGATATTGGGCTTTTTTCAGATTGATTTTATGATCCAACTTGTATTAAAAGGGATGAAATGATGAGATTCAGAACAATCGAAGGTTCTACTGAAAGCATAGGTCACGACTGGTCTGTTTATTTTGTTTGTAAAGAATTCAGGTTTTGCGAAGAAAAAACAGACCGAACTAATGTCAAATCATGTACCGAAGAAGAAGTTGAAACTTCTTTTTGTTGTGAAACGTGTATTTGGCAAAGGTCTGTTTTATGTTTTGAAAACCTCTGTTTGTTATGAACAGATGTTAGAAAATAAAACAGTGGTTGATGCATTTGTTGGCTTTGGTCAACAGATGGATGAAAACAGATGGTTGAAACCACTGTGGGGATGAAAATCAATGTTTTGTGGAGGAAACAGTGGTTGAAACCACTGTTGGGTTAAAACAGTGGTTTGAAACCATTGTTGGGTTAAAACAGTGGTTTGAAACCACTGTTGGGTTAAAACAGTGTTTTGTAGAGAAAACAGATGTTTGAAACCACTGTTTGGTTAAAACGTTGGTTTGACTTTGGTCGAATAATACTGTTTCTTTAATCCCTCCCTTTTAATTTTAAAACCATTGTATCGAATAATACTCTACCACGGTTTTAAGTTGATTTACAGGTCTTGAACGAGTGCTCGGAAGTAGAGACTTGGTTGAGAGAGTCGCAGCAACTTCAAGACACTTCCAAAGCACGCTGAACCCGTTCTTCTGTCATTTGATATTAGAAAGAAAGCAGAAACGCTCCATAGGTATATTCTCAACTTAAACCATATAGCGGTAACACGAGTGAGGACATTATATCTTTATGTAGTTTTCCAAAGGAATGGAACAACAGTTGATGATATTTTTTTTATCAGTTTTTTTTTTGTAGTATTGATCTTTGACTTTTTTTCGAAGCAAACCCAATGATGATTGACTTTTTGTAATTTGAAAAAAAAAAAAAGAACGTGAAAGCTTTGTGATTTCTACTAAAAGGCAAACCCAATGATGATTAACTTTTTGTTCCACATGTGGTAGGAGCCGATACATATTCAATCACATTAAATAAAGTTGTAGTTGTAGAAACCGTCGGAGAGAATATGAAGCAGGTGTGTGAGTGTCTACTCGGTAAAACTAGCTGTAGAAACCACCTCGAAAACATAGTCTTAGGTTAGTTTACATATTTGTAGTATACAGATAATTAGATACTGCATAATACATCACACTCATAAGTTATAAGTTCTCATTAGTTATTTAAAAAGTCATTTTGAGCTAAAAAAATATATCTACATGACAGTGGCTATTCATGTTGATTTGAGTTTGAGAACTTTATGATGAATCTATTTATTCCTTCCATAAAATCCATTTTACTAACCACTGGCTGTTACTTGCTGTCGTAAACCACAGGCAACGGCAGCCAAACTTCCTACAGTGGTGGAGATCGAGGAGTTTTTCGCAGTAGAGGAAAAGAAAGAACAAAAAACGGTTCTCAGACAAGTATGTAGCATTAAACACCATTATGTGTTATACATCTAATTAGAACAATATTTTTTACACTAATTATGTTATTAATTTTATCAGGTACAACTTTGATGTGTGAATGATGTACAACAAATTCATCCTATATATTTTTATTTGTTCTTTTTCTATCAACTTTGTTTCAATTTAATTAATTTACAGAAAATACAATAAATTCATCCTATATATTAAGTTACCGTGGAGGCGGCAACCAGAAACCACCACAACCGCAGTCAAAATTGATTTGGTCCGGTGGGTCAAGGTGTCTGAGGAAGGAGCCATCGTTGGGGCAGGAGGATTTGAACCGGCAAGTGGAAGCTTTTTTAAAAAAGTTAACAAGGGTATGAGATTACAGTGGCAAGAACTTTGTGTGTATAATGGATAATGTTCCAAAAGAAGTATGTTTTTTCCTATATTCTTTTTCGATTTTGATTTTCTGCTCTTATTCTGAAATAACCAATTTCTGGTAGATATATTCTTCAGACTTGTGTGGATGTGATCAAATCATATATGAGGACTTTTATCACGCACACCAGGTGTTTGATGATATGTTAAGGAGAGGATATCATCCAGATGGTGTGACTTGCACAAAACTAATAAAAGGTTAGTGTATGAGAGGTAATGTAAGCTAGGTATAAAGATTAACTTTTAGTTTCTATAATTCGATTTTTAGTAATCGATTATGTACCATTTCAAATAGTTATTAAAAGGTATTTCTAAAATAAGAGATTTTGATAGTATACATGGTGTTCCTGAAAAGTGGGCAAGGATGGAGAATCAAGGGAAGATGGTGATGAGAGTCACTGGCATTTTTGGTATTTTCAAGCAAACTGAGAGAAACTTTCACATTAGCTCACTCAATTTTTTTATATTGTGAAAACAAATTAGTTAATACACTAAAAATATAGTAACCCAATCATGTTTTTTCGGGTATTCTGAATAGCAATCAACAACCCTTTATATGCCGCTGCAGGTGGATGAGGATTAAGACCTACTCCAGGCACGAGTTCTCGAACATGATGCTTCTGGTCCTTTGTTGTTCTCAGTTTGGGAACTCGTGTTGAGGTACGTATATGAACATTCTTTTATCTCTATAAACAGAACCATGAAATTAGTGTAGTGTTAATTTAAGAGTTTAAAAACGAATAAGGTATTTTGCTTTTGAAATGTGCAGTGGAACTTGCCGAGCTTGGAACACATATCGTATGACATGGTGGATGAATACTTCTCTCTCCTAGGAGCATTCGAGTCTGAACTAGAGTTGTCTACCCGACAACCTGAGCCATTTCATGAGCAAATTCGAATTTAAAACTTAGGGACATCATTTGATTTGTTGGATTTTAATCAAAGTGGATTAGCTCATTTTGGCAGCACATAAATGATCACAACTTTGTAAATAATAATCGTATAGTTTGTTGGATTTTAATTCAACCTCTTGAATTTAAAACATAGGGACATCATTTACTTTGTTGGATTTTAATTCAACCTATATGTTTTAAAATTGATTTCAATCTAAGTATATAGTTGTCTATTATATATAACAAATTTTGGTACCATCTCATTTTGTGTCTACTATCATTCATTGACTAATAAAATATGGTATGCATTTTCTAAAAACCACCCGTGTTTGCACACGGGTTGTACTACTAGTACTTTCTATAAAAGGAGAAATCCCAATGACATAAGAAAAGCTGATGTGTCAGCAGGAGAGGTTGTCCAACAAGGCTTTTCTTATGTCATTATCACATGATAAAGTCTAATATATAAATCACTTTAAAATAGATTTAATTTAATTTCAAACCACTGCCTTGTGTATTCAAATGTTAAAGGTCTGGACCACATTCCAAAGGGCAAACCACTGCCCATCTACAAGAAAGTAGCATATGGTTCCTTTGGCAAACGTATACCTAGCAGCAGATGTTTTGAAATTACGGGTAATTGGAAATTCAAAATGCATGGGGATATGTTTTTTTAATGGCTAACGTTGCACATCATGGGGATCGAACCCCTGACCTCTCCTATCCTAAACTCTATCTATACTCACCAACACCACCGGGCTATTCCCAAATGGATGCATGGGGATATGTAATTTTCAATTAATGCATGTCACTCACTCACTTTTGTCAATCATATTCTTATATAAACGTGTTCTCTTCTTTTGTATTTTCAAACCATATTTCTAATGTATCTCTCCCTCAAATCCCTTCTTCTCAATACTCGGCATTTGTTCATAAAGGATAAGAGAAAACTGAAGCTCTCTCTGACCCACTTTCAGAAAATTTTTTGGGGATATGTGGTTTGCCTTGATCATGGTAATGTGATATATATGATTATGTTTGTTTTTGTTTTTTATTTTTACTAAAGTTTTGTTATCTGAGTTATGACTAAATGATGATTGTGAGCGATCTGCTGCAGATGATGATGATGATTGTTCTACGGTTGTTTCCAGTATCATTGTTCCAACATCGTTTAAAGTATGTGTTTTTTGCTACTCCAATTTTGAAATTTTGAATTTTTAATTTTGAAGTGATATACTCTAATTCTCGCTTTATATTTCAGTCTAATCACAGTTGTTTGAAATTCATACAATCTGCTGCGGGTTATTATAGGTTTGTATTAAAAGAAGCATAAAGTTAAATTAAACACAAAGAAAGATTATTAAATGTACATTTAAAATAATTTTTTCTTATGACTAAATGATGATTATATATGACTTTGGGCAGATGATGATGATGTAGAATCCGCAGTAGTTCCTACTAAATGCAAGAAAGGATCTGCTACTGCAGTAAGATAAGATTTTATCTTCCTAGAGTAATGGTCTTTCCTGCCTTTTTTGTATTAAAAGAAGCATAAAGTTCGGTTTAAAGCAGCTCTTTATGAACAAAGTTAAGGATTAAGTATATGAGGACAGGGCTACTCTTCAACAGCTGAAGAAGTGTTTTCATGTACTGCATCTTGGTCTATTCACGAGAGATCAGGTTTCTAGAAACCTGATGTTGATGCGTTGAGTACTTCCGTGGAGTTCATGGCGATTGTCGAAGATATACATTGATGGAGTTTAAAGCTAAAAGCACTAAATTTTAAGCTAAAAGCACTAAATTTTTGCTGTTAGGTTCGTAAATTTCTTGGTGTTGTTGTTAGATTTTAAAGTTTCGTTGTAATTCTAAGCTGAATAAGTATTATTATGTAATTTTTAATATCATCTGATTATTGCAGATCGGTACTTTTGATGTAGAAGTGAAATTGTCTCTGAGTTTAATTAGATTATGTTGATGTTGTATCAATTTCTGTTAGTGTATAGATCTGTCAAAGTTAAAGTTTGCCAAAAGAGAACATCTGCTCTAAATCATCATCTGCTGATCTAACGGCTGTTTGACTTGCTACTGTTGCCAACATCTGTTGTTGCCTAATAAAGCTTTTCGAAGAATTTCCTCCTCTCAATTGCCAACATCCGTTTGACTTGCTACTGTTGCAAACAGGAGAGGCTCAATATCTTTGTATTCCAAATGAATAGATTTTTTATCTGAGTTATGACTGAATGATGATTGCTGATGTGTCAATTTTTTATCTGAGATTTTTTATCTGAGTTAAAATACATTTAATTTCAAACTACTGCTCTATATTTAAATGTCAAAGGTCTGGCCCACATTCAAGAGTGCAAACTACTGCCCATAGCCAAGAAAGTATAACTTAGCAGATGTTTCCTTTGGCAAACATATACCATGGCAGTGGTTTTGAAATTGCCGGTAATTTCAAATTCAAAATGCCTGGGGATATGTACTTTGCAATTAATGCACGTCACTCAATTAGTTCTGTCTTATGGTAAAGGTGTCTTATAGGTAAATGAAGAGGTTAATTGTAATTATAATAACGTGTTTAATTTTATATTTTTCCCATGGAAATGCATTAAAAGCCTAAAGAGTGTCGCATCATATTCTTTCGTCTGACGATGTATTTAGTCATAACCGCCTTCATTGGGTATATAAAATACATTGGGCAGAGGTTTTGATCATTACCGTTTTCATCCATCTACTCAATCATCTTCAAAAGTTTTTTGTTTATCAATATCATTACAATTTCTTTTACTTTCAAAGACGCATTGGTTCACTGCAA
Source organism: Helianthus tuberosus (assembly GCA_030545235.1). Taxonomy (NCBI): domain Eukaryota; kingdom Viridiplantae; phylum Streptophyta; class Magnoliopsida; order Asterales; family Asteraceae; genus Helianthus; species Helianthus tuberosus. Next base: position 24,750,009 of record CM060451.1, read on the forward strand.
AATGGAAAAATTTGGGTTTCAAGTGATTGTTTACGAGATTTTCACAAGGCTCTCTGCAGAAGATATTGGCCGTTTCAAATGTCTTTCCAAGAATTTTTATAGGGAATTGTCAAGTCATGGATTTCAGATGATGCGTGCTCTCCGAAGTGGAGATTCAGTACAAAAGAAACTACTCTCCTTTAAAGACACGTCAATTGTCGTTGACGGCGTAGTTGCTGATAATTTGGATGTTGTTAGAAGCAAAACCTTAAGTTTTCCTAACATTGTCCACCCTAGCTTCTTACGTATTCTATCGTCATTTAATGGTGTGTTGTTAGTTTGCAATGAAGGGATTTGCTGTGAGCTGATTCTTTGGAATCCAACTACCAGGCGCTATAAGGTTTTGTCTGATGACTACTTCAATTACAATCATGATCGAAACTCTGATACTGGTGGAATTTATTTTGATCAGTTCAATGATCTGAAAGTGCTGAACATCAGATGTTACCGTAATGTAGTTGCTGCTCGTGTTTACTCACGACGTCGTGAGTCATGGAGAACAATAAATTCCGGTAGTGTAAACAATTATGGTTCAAGTGGTTATTCATGGTCTACAGGAGTTTATGTTGATAAAACCATATATTTTATGGTTTCAAATTATTGGTATCCACTAGGTGAGAGGAACATCGTTGCTTTTGATGTTCCGAGTGAGACTTTCAGAATGCTTCGTTTTCCAGAGAGTATTGTAGTCAACCCTTGCCAAGGGCATTTTTTGACCATCGAAAAGAGGCTGTATTTGATTGTTATTGGAAAGTCTGCTGAGCTAACTGCTGATTTGCTCAGATATGAAGAAGAAGGCTGGATGAACGTGTTTGTTTTCAATAATCCCCGTGTAGTTGATTATGTAGATAGGCGCCGAAGGACTAATATAATTGAAGACAACAAGTGGCTGATAACAAGCATCTGGGGGATATGATTGAAGTTGATCTGAGCAGCGAACTTCTGAAATACCTCCAACATGTTGACAACTACAATGGTCCGAAAGGAGCTTTACTTATCGAGACTACTGTTTCACCAATTGATTAGGAATTAGTATGCTGTATTTTATTGAATGTTGTTTGCTGTTTTGACAATTGTAGTTTTTATATAATTAGTTGTGTTAAAATTATTAACCATGTTTGTTATTTAAAGTAAGTAAATGAATTTTTATGTTTGAGAGTGTAAAAGCTTGTAATATTGGCAAAAGTTTGTTTAAATGATCAAAGCTCTGTTATTAGGAACAGATGTTTGAAAATAAAACAGTGGTTGATACATCTGTTGACTTGGGTCAACAGATGGATGAACTTTGTATGCTGTTTCGCCCATTGATTTGGAATTAGTATGCTGTATTCTATTGATTGCTGTTTGCTGTTTTGAACTTTGTTTATTATATAGTTACCTCTGTTTGAGACTTGTAGTTTTTATATAATTAGTTGTGTTAAAATTATTAACCATGTTTGTTATTTAAATTAAGTAAATAAATAATTAGGTTTGAGAGTATAAAAGCTTGTAATATTGGCAAAGGTATGTTTAAATGATCAAAGCGCTGTTATTGGGAACAAATGTTTGAAAATAAAACAGTGGTTGATACATCTGTTGACTTTGGTCAACAGATGGATGAAAACAGATGTTTGGAACTACTGTTGAGAAAACTGTGGTTGAAACCGCTGTTTGGTTAAAATGGTGGTTTAAAACCACTGTTGGGTTAAAATAGTGTTTTGTGGAGGTTGAAGGGGATTGAAACGACTGTTGGGTTAAAATATTGTTTTTTTGGAGAAGGAACATGCTTGAACCACTGTTTATATAATGACTGTTGTTAAAGCTTAGTATTTAATCCACTGATAGTTATAGTCAGCTACTGTTTTCATTTTCAGCACTGTAAACTACTGATATTGATTCATCAGTGGTTTCCTAACAACTGTCATCCATTATTCATCAGATGTTGTCACGTGGACAGTACTTAGCCGTCAGATCTTTTGTAACCGCTGCCACGTCAGCATTCACTTTTTCCACCTATAAAACCCTGATCAAAACCCCAAACAAGGTTTTCACTGTCGAGTCGAATTCAAAATTCCTTTCAAAAGCAGTTTTCACCAAATTCTCTCAAATCACTCATCTTCTTCCTTCGTTCTTAACTACCTTTGATTTATCATGGATCTTCCATTCAAAACCCGTCATAACTACGTGTGTACACTTGCAAAAACAAGTCAAAACACAGATTTTCAATCCGTGATTGATGCACTTTCATCTTCAAAGTACAAAACTTTGTTGACCTGCAATGAAACCATCTACCTGGATACCAACGAGAGTTCTGGAAAAATGCAAAGCTTGAAACTAAGGACAAAAAGACCTTAGCTATTACTTCATCAATAAGGGGAATTCCCGTGGTCATCACACCTCAAACCATTTCAGAGGTTTTTGAAATCAATGATCTTACAGGTAAAAGCTATTTCCCAAAAACAGAATACCAAACTGATTTCATTGAGAGAGGGTATGAAGAAGAAATGAAAAAGGATACTTTACAAAGGGCAGTTTTCCACTTGCTCCGAGGTTTTTATTCCATACCCTCCTCATGTGTGTGTCAAATAAAACAACAACTTTTAATGAACTGCAATTGAAAATCCAATACCTGGGCTATGCTATCATGGCTGAAGAAAATTTTAACTACTCTCAGGAGATTTTCAATGATATGGTTAAGAATGTTAATAAAAAATCATTTTTATTGTTTCCAAGGTTTTTAAGTTTTTATCTTCAAAAGAAATTTTCAAAGGATAATGCACATGTGCTTATCCAAGGAAATCCTATTCAAATAAATAGTCTAACTTCTGAAACATTCACAAGGCTGTCAAAACCTTCAAAAACACAAACAGAGGTACCTGAGCAGAATTTAGCAGCAACAACTGCTCCTCAGGCCCTTGCTGTTGAGCCCACTGCTCCTGGTGATCACAGAAATACAGCCCCAGCGGTGAAACCCACACCAAAAATCACCAAAAAGACCAAAAAGAAAACTATCCAAAAGCCCCCAAACCTACTAAAAAGGTGACTCTGGAAGATGAGATCCCAGAGGTAACACCTGTGACAACACAAAAGTCACCTAAAACCACTGCTGCTATGTAACACCTCGTAAAATCATACCCAATAGAATAAAGACACGTGTCATGTAAGATAAGCGTGTTGTTACACCCTAAAATTTTACCCTTAAATTTAAGCAAAATATAGTTTAAATACACGTCATTCTTTAACAAAGATCATATTTAATTAAAACCTTAGTCAACTAATGACTAAGTTAAAACGTTTCAAAAATTGTTTAACAAGAGTTTACAACCCATATACAAGAGCTACAAAAGATTTATATAATAGCGGAAGCTTCATAAGACATGTTCGGTTCTTCGACGTTGCTTGATCATCATCCGTAAGGTCCATCTAGTTACCTAGGGTCAAAACCGTTAAACATTAGTTTTGACATCAATATATAACATTTTAAATACAAGATCTAACATTTAAACTTTGAAAAGCAATTAATAAAGAAAAACATATAAAGTCCACCGTAAATTACGGTATCACCGTAATTTACGGTGAGACCTGAAACTTTATTTGGTCACCGTAAATCAGTAGACCTACGCCGTAAACAAGTTTGACCCTCACCGTAAATTACGGTACTACCGTAATTTACGGTGGAACCTGGAAATCCATGTCTTGATTTGTTAGTTCATTTCCTTCAAACCAACTTCGAAATTTGCCTTGCAAACAACCCATTTCATCTAAAACTAGTATTCCTAGCATGAGATAAACATTAACCAATAGCGTAGAACAATCTACATATTTCCGGAATAAAATTTATGATTTACTCGATTATTTGACCCGTTTGGCTCGTCTACGGAAATCCTTTCCTATGACGACTACCAAAGAGTACCATCCGTATTTAACAATCATTGTAGCGACTTCATCGTGTAACCAAAACAACTCTTATTCAAGGATTCAAGAAAAACATATAAAGTCATCAAGTCTAATAATGTAACGGGTCAAGTTACATACCTTAGCGTACGCCCTTCAACCGCGAATCAACACCGGCTTGTCCACTAGTCGTTCCGGTATCTTTTCCTATAGAGTTCCATTCAAAACATGTTTAGAACTCTCTTTAGACCTCACTTCGCATAATATACCGAAATATCACAATTATGCGTTAAAGCTTTAAATTTCTATTTCTAAGCCCTCTTTGAGGCATTTTCACAAACACCTTAAGGGCAGATTTATCACAAGTTTATATGACATGTTTCTAGTTCATCATTTAACTCTAATTTCACTCAAATCAACAATTTACATGATTGTTAGCTTCTAGATTTCTGAATTTACTTCCAAATCGTCAAATTACACAAAATCAACAATCTACTTCTTAATGTTCATCCTTATCATATAAAACCCACAACCCACCTTCAAGGTGTTCATGGGACTTCATGAATTTGGTCATGATTTCACATGTAGTTGGCTAGGGTTTCGCTTCTAAACACCACATAAACTCTAATCTAACTACATATCACACATGCAACCTCTAATTCCAGATTTTACCAAATCATGAGAAATTCAAGTAGAGAGATTTCATCAGATTTTACATACCTTAGAATCCTCTTGTGATGAGGATTAATAATCTGTGCTCGGATTTTGATTTGGAACAAGATTTAACCTTCAATTTGAGAGTTCTAGTGATTTTAGGTTTTGTTGAAGGTAAATGTCGCCCCCATGTAGTTCTGGTCGACCAGAGTTCTAAAGTGGGGGTGTTTGGCTTGTGTTTATTTGTTAATTATAATTCAAGTTTCAATTTTGACATCTTAAACCCCTCTACTTTGACAAACATTGATTTTTAATTACTTGTAACCCCATTTTAGGTTATTTCTAGACAATTGACTAATTAGGTTAAAATTCCTAGTTAGTAAATTCCCATTTATTTAAACCTTACTAATTTCAGTTTAAGGTTTTTACATTTTTCGGGGTGTTACAAGTCCACCCCCCTTAAAAAGGGTTTCGTCCTCGAAACCGCAATACGTACCAAATAAAGTAGGGTGAAGACGTCGCATCTCCTCTTCGGACTCCCATGTAGTGTCCGAACCCTTCCTATGCTCCCATTTGACTTTGACTTGATCGATTTGTTTATTTCGTAAACGTTTGACCTTTCTGTCTAAAATTTCAACCGGTCTCACCACATAATTTAGACTATTATCCACTTCGATATCATCGTAATGGATATAGGTCGTTTCGTCAGCTAGGCACTTTCTTAATTGAGATACGTGAAACGTGCCATGGATCCCACTTAGCTCCTCCGGTAGTTCAAGACGGTAAGCTACCTTGCCAACTCTCCCGATAATTTTAAATGGCCCGATAAACCTTGGGCTTAACTTCCCCTTCTTTCTAAATCTAATAACGCCTTTCCATGGGGACACTTTTAGCATGACCATGTCGCCGACTTGAAATTCAATCGGCCTTTTCCTTTTATCAACATACGCCTTTTGCCTGTCTTGAGCCGCTTTCAAGTGTGCCCGAACTTTATCGATCTTTTCGTTCGTGGCTCTTACTATGTCTTGATGGGCGAGTTCACGTGGACCCACTTCACCCCAACAAACCGGGGTTCGACACTTCCTACCGTAAAGCAGTTCGTATGGTGCCATTTTAATACTAGATTGGTAACTGTTGTTATACGAAAACTCAACTAACGGTAGGTGAACATCCCAACTACCTCCAAAGTCGATTATGCACGCCCGTAGCATGTCTCCCAAAATTTGTATCGTTCTTTCACTTTGTCCATCCGTTTGAGGATGGTACGCAGTGCTAATGAACAATTTGGTCCCCATTTGTTCTTGGAATTCACGCCAGAATTTCGAGGTAAACCGGGTATCCCTATCGGACACGATGGACACCGGCACTCCATGACGTGCTATGATTTCATTGGTATAGACTTCTGACATCTTTTCTGACGTATAAGTCTCACGAATCGGAATGAAGTGAGCACTTTTCGTCAATCTATCCACCACTACCCATATGGCATCAAAACCACGGTTTGTCCTAGGCAGTTTGGTTAACAGGTCCATTGTAAGATGTTCCCATTTCCAAACCGGAATTTCCAACGGTTGGAGTTTGCCATAGGGTTTCTGATGCTCCGCCTTGACTTGTAAACATGTCAAGCATTTTTCCACATACTTCGCCACATCCCTCTTCATTCCGGGCCACCAATAATTTTGTTTCAAATCATTGTACATCTTGGTCGCACCCGGATGAATTGAATAACGGGATTTATGAGCTTCATCAAGTAGAAGCGCCTTTACTCCACAGGTATGTGGGACCCATATCCTTCCGGATCGAGTCTTTAACCCGTGATTCCCATCCGACAAGTCTTTCAACTGTCCAATTATTCTTTCCTTCTTCCAATTCTCTTCTTTTACTGCTTCTAATTGCGCTTCTCGAATACGTTCAAGTACACCCGAGGTTACCACAAGTTGCATCGACCTCACTCGTATTGGGACATAATCCGCTTTTCTGCTTAGAGCATCCGCTACCACGTTTGCCTTTCCGGGGTGATAGTGTATCTCACAATCATAGTCCTTCACCGTTTCCAGCCATCGCCTTTGTCGCATATTTAACTCCTTCTGGTCGAAGAAGTATTTCAAACTCTTGTGGTCGGTGAATATGGTGCATTTTACCCCATACAAGTAATGCCTCCATATTTTTAATGCAAATACTACCGCTGCCAACTCGAGATCGTGCGTGGGGTATTTCTTCTCGTGTATCTTCAATTGTCTTGAGGCATAGGCTATTACCTTGCCCCGTTGCATCAACACGCAACCGAGCCCTGATAACGAAGCATCCGAATAAACCACCATGTCTTCGACTCCGTCCGGCAATGTCAATACCGGAGCTTGAGTTAGCCTTTCTTTTAGCGTCCGAAACGCTTTTTCTTGATCGACTCCCCAAACAAACTTTGCTTTCTTTTGGGTTAACTTTGTTAGTGGCGATGCAATCTTGGAGAAATCTTGAATGAATCTCCTATAATATCCAGCAAGCCCCAAAAAGCTTCTAATTTCAGAAGGGTTCTTCGGGGGATTCCATTTTGACACCGACTCTATTTTTTACGGATCCACCAAAACCCCATCGGCATTTATGACATGACCGAGAAATTGTACCTCTCGTAACCAAAAGGCACATTTGGAAAATTTCGCATAAAGCTTCTCTCGTCTAAGTGTCTCTAACACTTCTTGTAAATGGCGTGCATGTTCGGCTTCACTTTTCGAATACACTAATATATCATCGATAAACACGATGACCGACTTATCCAACATTGGCTTGCAAACCCGGTTCATGAGGTCCATGAAAGCCGCGGGCGCATTTGTTAGCCCAAATGACATCACGAGAAATTCGTAATGTCCGTATCTTGTGCGAAAAGCCGTCTTCGGCACATCTTCTTCTTTGACCTTTAATTGGTGATACCCCGACCTAAGGTCAATTTTTGAAAACCAACTCGCGCCTTGTAGTTGGTCAAATAAGTCGTCTATCCTCGGGAGCGGGTATCGGTTCTTTACCGTGAGTTTGTTTAACTCCCGATAATCGATACACATGCGCATACTCCCGTCCTTCTTTCTCACAAACAACACCGGTGCGCCCCAAGGAGACACACTCGGCCTTATAAATCCTTTATCAAGCAAGTCTTGAATTTGGGACATCAGCTCTTGTAATTCCGACGGTGCAAGTCGGTACGGGGCTTTTGCCACAGGTTTCGCGCCCGGAATCAATTCGATTCCGAACTCTACTTCCCGTTCAGGCGGTATCCCCGGTAAATCTTCCGGAAAAACATCTTCATAATCTCGTACTACCGGTACTTCTTCGATCTTCCGTGATTCTTTCTCGGTCTCATTTGCATAAATTATAAATGCTTTGCATCCTCGCTTCATGAGCTTGTGAGCTTTCAACATTGAACATACTATGGGGTTGCCTCGTTTTTCGCCATAAATGGTGACGTGTTTTCCGCTCGGAGATGTTAGTTTTATCTCCTTGCGAAAACACACGACCTTTGCATGGTATTGAGATAGCCAATCCATCCCCACGACTACTTGGAATTCTCCCATCGACATTGGGATTAGATTTATCAAATATTCTTCATCGTCGATGCTCAGTTTACAATTTTCACATACATCACAAACAATAAAGCTTTTGTTATTACCTATCTCTACTTCTAAGGGCACAGGTAATTTTGTTAGAATAAAGGAAGGATGTCGAATAAACCCATATGAAACAAAGGATTTATTCGCACCCATATCAAATAACACGTGTGCGGGAATTGAATTTACAGCAAATATACCTGAGACCACGTCAGGTTCAATCTTCGCTTCTGCGGCAGTTAGTTGGAAAGATCTTGCCTTTGCTTTCGGGGCTTCATCTTTCGCTTCTTGCCCATCTTTCTTTCCAACCAGTTCCGGGCATTCCGACTTTTTGTGACCCGTTCGATAACAATTGTAACAAACCGTCACCTTCTCCGGGCATGACATAGCCATATGTCCCTTTTTCTTGCATATGGGACAAGGCTTATCCTTGTAACGACATTCGCCCTTATGATTCTTCCCACAAATTTTGCAACCTGATGTGCTACCTTTAGCATCTGATCTCTTTGCGGATTCATTCGTTCTTGCTTTCTTGGTAGGGCTTGGATTCACATCTAGTGCCCTTCGTTCACCCCGTTCTATGCTCTTTTTCAATTCAATCTCCCTTTCCCGAGCAGCATTGACAATCTCGGTAAGGGTCTCGTACTTCGAAGGGGTTATGAACTCTCTATATTCCGCGCTTAGCATGTTATGGTAATAATAGACCTTTTGCTCTTCATTCGTTATCAATTCGTCACAGAATTTCATCTTGTCCATAAACATCCCCGTGATCTTGTCTATGGATTCACCTTTGTGTCTGAGTTGCATGAACTCTTCCTTGATTTTATTTACGACCGCCTTGGGACTATGGTGTTTAAGAAACGGCGTCTTAAACTCCTCCCAAGTCATGGCCTTAGCCGTTTCGCTTCCAATCTCCTTCTTTTTGTTATCCCACCAATCTTTCGCTTGACTCCTTAGTTGACCCGTACCAAAGGCTACGTAGTCTTCTTCGTCACAATGGGTTCTCTCGAATACCCCTTCGATGTCACTTAGCCATCGTTGGCACACTATCGGGTCAACCTCCCCATTGTATACTGGTGGTTTACAAGCCATGAATTCCTTGTATGAACAAGGCTTTCGTCCTCCACGCTTTTCCTTTACTACATTTGACTCGTCTTCCAGTTTCTTGATTCTATCTTCTACTATTGATAAAACCGTGTCTTGGATTTTATCAATAAAGTCCGACAAACTGTTTTCGATCGCCTTTCCAACCTCTTCGGCAATCACTTCCCTCACTTGTTCGGTGACTCTTGGCACCGCATTATCATTGCCTCCATCAGCCATCTCGATTTCTGAAATGTTTACATAGATTGTTAAACATTCTATTTGTAACACATGCTTTACTTGTTTTGATTTAATCAAGTTCGTAACTTGATTTGATAATTCATGTTTCTATTTAATCAAGTCCGTAACTTGATTTGATAATTCATGTTTCTATTTAATCAAGTCCGTAACTTGATTTGATAATTCATGTTTCTATTTAATCAAGTCCGTAACTTGATTTGATAATTCATGTTTCTATTTAATCAAGTCCGTAACTTGATTTGATAATTCATGTTTCTATTTAATCAAGTCCGTAACTTGATTTGATAATTCATGTTTCTATTTAATCAAGTCCGTAACTTGATTTGATAATTCATGTTTCTATTTAATCAAGTCCGTAACTTGATTTGATAATTCATGTTTCTATTTAATCAAGTCCGTAACTTGATTTGATAATTCATGTTTCATGCATTTCTTGCTTTTTGAGTGAGCTTACACACTCTTTTCATGCATATTGTCCATTTCTCATTTTATACGTAGTACATAATTTATTAACAAAACAAGTAAATTCTTACCGGACGACCGATCAAGCTTGAACCGAACACTTATTGACAACCTAGAGCTCTGATTACCAACTTGTTACACCCTAAAATTTTACCCTTAAATTTAAGCAAAATATAGTTTAAATACACGTCATTCTTTAACAAAGATCATATTTAATTAAAACCTTAGTCAACTAATGACTAAGTTAAAACGTTTCAAAAATTGTTTAACAAGAGTTTACAACCCATATACAAGAGCTACAAAAGATTTATATAATAGCGGAAGCTTCATAAGACATGTTCGGTTCTTCGACGTTGCTTGATCATCATCCGTAAGGTCCATCTAGTTACCTAGGGTCAAAACCGTTAAACATTAGTTTTGACATCAATATATAACATTTTAAATACAAGATCTAACATTTAAACTTTGAAAAGCAATTAATAAAGAAAAACATATAAAGTCCACCGTAAATTACGGTATCACCGTAATTTACGGTGAGACCTGAAACTTTATTTGGTCACCGTAAATCAGTAGACCTACGCCGTAAACAAGTTTGACCCTCACCGTAAATTACGGTACTACCGTAATTTACGGTGGAACCTGGAAATCCATGTCTTGATTTGTTAGTTCATTTCCTTCAAACCAACTTCGAAATTTGCCTTGCAAACAACCCATTTCATCTAAAACTAGTATTCCTAGCATGAGATAAACATTAACCAATAGCGTAGAACAATCTACATATTTCCGGAATAAAATTTATGATTTACTCGATTATTTGACCCGTTTGGCTCGTCTACGGAAATCCTTTCCTATGACGACTACCAAAGAGTACCATCCGTATTTAACAATCATTGTAGCGACTTCATCGTGTAACCAAAACAACTCTTATTCAAGGATTCAAGAAAAACATATAAAGTCATCAAGTCTAATAATGTAACGGGTCAAGTTACATACCTTAGCGTACGCCCTTCAACCGCGAATCAACACCGGCTTGTCCACTAGTCGTTCCGGTATCTTTTCCTATAGAGTTCCATTCAAAACATGTTTAGAACTCTCTTTAGACCTCACTTCGCATAATATACCGAAATATCACAATTATGCGTTAAAGCTTTAAATTTCTATTTCTAAGCCCTCTTTGAGGCATTTTCACAAACACCTTAAGGGCAGATTTATCACAAGTTTATATGACATGTTTCTAGTTCATCATTTAACTCTAATTTCACTCAAATCAACAATTTACATGATTGTTAGCTTCTAGATTTCTGAATTTACTTCCAAATCGTCAAATTACACAAAATCAACAATCTACTTCTTAATGTTCATCCTTATCATATAAAACCCACAACCCACCTTCAAGGTGTTCATGGGACTTCATGAATTTGGTCATGATTTCACATGTAGTTGGCTAGGGTTTCGCTTCTAAACACCACATAAACTCTAATCTAACTACATATCACACATGCAACCTCTAATTCCAGATTTTACCAAATCATGAGAAATTCAAGTAGAGAGATTTCATCAGATTTTACATACCTTAGAATCCTCTTGTGATGAGGATTAATAATCTGTGCTCGGATTTTGATTTGGAACAAGATTTAACCTTCAATTTGAGAGTTCTAGTGATTTTAGGTTTTGTTGAAGGTAAATGTCGCCCCCATGTAGTTCTGGTCGACCAGAGTTCTAAAGTGGGGGTGTTTGGCTTGTGTTTATTTGTTAATTATAATTCAAGTTTCAATTTTGACATCTTAAACCCCTCTACTTTGACAAACATTGATTTTTAATTACTTGTAACCCCATTTTAGGTTATTTCTAGACAATTGACTAATTAGGTTAAAATTCCTAGTTAGTAAATTCCCATTTATTTAAACCTTACTAATTTCAGTTTAAGGTTTTTACATTTTTCGGGGTGTTACACGTGTCAGGAACCCGGATCAAATAAAAGATGTATGGTATGATTTAAAAGGTCGACATGTTAATTAACACCTCTGAGCGACCAAATAATAATAAATCCCAAGACCTTAAATCGTTATGATAAACATCTGATATATTTAACCGGTTATTCCCAAATAAATAAATTCAGTTTATAAAGAATTGGATTTTTAAAATGATGTTACGACAAGGTGTATGACCAATTCTTTTCAAAAGAATTCAAATCCATCCAAATGCATGGCAAGACCTTCCACAAGAATCCAAGGCAACATAAGTGCATGGCTAGGCATGCATGCCCTTTTCAGGACTGATCATGTGGTCCCATATTGTTACAAAAGACCCAAGATTCGGATTAGAAAAGTTGCATGGTCAAGACCTCATAGTTAACAATTTTTTTTGTATTCTGATGAAGGCTTACGGACCGCAAGGGTGAACCCATACGGTCCGTAAGAGAGCGGAGCTGGGCGATGGTTTCTGAAAGACGGTTACGGACCGCAAAGCCTAAGGCTTACGGTCCGTAAGGCATGTATCTGGGCAGAATTTTGGACAGATGCCCGTTAAACAAGTTACACCGCCTTATAAGAGTGGTATTCGAAAATCAGGGGCCCTATAACTGGTTTTTAGCATCATAGGGACACCTGGGAACATCTTACAACAATTGTAGACTGATTTGGAGTGATCTTGATGCATCAAAGTTGCTATATAAAAGAACCTCTTGTTGCAACATTTGGTCTTTCATTTGCAACTCACTTCATGTGACAACTCGTAAATTCAAGAGCCTTCTTCGCGTTGCACTTTGCGTTTGGTGTAACTCGTGTGTTTACCATCGGTACAATTAAAATGATTTATAGTGAATGGTTGTAGGTTGGTATAGTATGTGGGTGTTATATGTATGTTTTAATGTGTTAAACTTAGTCGCACACGATCCCGGGTTGCACATCTTCGAACCGGCCGCATATCCTTTCTAATCACGAACTCATGTGAGCCCAAAGCCTCTAAATAATGTCCGAGCCCAGCCCAAGCCATGTGACTATACTAGGTCGAGTTGCATATGTTGTGATTTTAGAAATTGAAAACCCTAGTGCCCTCACTCTTCTCTCTAAACTGGACGACATCATCCTTCTCTGTCGAGGCCTCCACATCTTCAGAACATCACCTCTTTACTTGTATCTGGTTAGTACAATAACATATTGATGATGATCTTCGATTGTTTGCTGTGTTGTGTTGATAGTTATTGTACTCAATTAAGTATGCTCATCGTGTGTATTGGATTTCTGTTTGATTAATCATGATCGTATGAATTATCATGAAAGTTCACGAATGACAATTGTTACAAGTCGTGGGATCGCTGAGTTAGGAACATATGAGAGAAATTCTGTTAGGGATTACTAATTACATGAAAGATGATTTAATAGTCCATGATATTAACATGTGATGATTGATAAACTAGGGCCACAAAAAGGTTAGTGTTCGATGTGTGTTACTTGATAAAAGGGTCCATTAGATGTGTAGGTAATGACTTGATAAGATTGGATAACCTAGAATGAATAAATGACGGCCCATGTGCAGTTGAAATCTTGATCTCATCAAACCTTGTGCACCTCCTAAACATGTTGTCAAAATAGTCAAGCCATTAAATCTTATCAATTGTTTTGAAGTATGTGAGAACCTAATCATGTTGGACACATGAAAGTTATATATTAAACAATGATGATGATGATGAAACTGATTGAAAAAAGGGATTAATTATGTTAACAGAAAGATTGGGTATGTGATTTCTAGTTGGGTAATTATTATTGATTGATAATATAATTGCATGATGGAAAGTATATTAAGTTGTTTGGCCTGATTGTGATTATGTTATTTTAATTGGAGTGAAACTTGTTGTTTTGTCATTGGGTCCTTTAGAGGTGTTAGGGGTGCTATTATTAAACCGGATTATATATGTATATGTATGATGGATCGCACGTGATAAGTTGCTCAATGTTGACATGAATCATAATATTAGGTTACATGTTTACGGCTTAGAAGTTGGGCTAAATCACTTAATCAATGGAAATTTATATGTATGGGGGCTGTATAAATAACGAATTGGGCCGGCCAGCTTCTTCAATACATGCTGAATTGGGTAGTAATCTTGGGTAGATGTATTGTTGGGCTTGTAAGGAATTGTAACCCAAACAAACGCCTTGTGTGCGTTCGTAATTGGGCCGGATACCGGCTGGGCCGATACTGGGCAGGGTTGTAAACAGATTACACTTTGGGTTAATTCTAGTCGGGTCCTATGTGGATAACTAGGCTGCACAAACAACGGTCCGCGTATTGGATTGGCAACCGAATGGGCTGCACATGTATGTTATTTGGGCTTGAAGTGTATGCAAATAAACTTAGGTATGCATGTATGATATATGTTTAAGTTACTACATGTTAAGTGAGTATGTGACGGCACTATGTGAAAGACTTTACTATCATGACTTAAATTACATGCGTGAGCTACCTGTACAATAAATGTGTTTTACGTGGACGGTGAATACGTGAGTTAATGGTATATGTAATAAGCAATCTATGTGCACTTAAAACTGACCGTTACCGGTAACTATGGTAGGACGCGGTTGATCAACTGGTGATTAAGTAATAAATCTTACCGAGCAAACCTAAGGTGAGTTCACTACATTCGAGCATGCGTCCTAGTGGTTGGGGACAGTCAGTGGGTATCCCGTGGAGGGATAAGTCTTTTGGGTAAAAACGGGTATATTGGTTAATATTCTCACCTATCATTCTTGTAAGTCCCTTATTATGTTACCTGGAGGGTAACGGGTGTTAGTTGGTAGCGCTACTTAGGTTTGGCACCCTCACACCGCTCCTAGATAGGACGGATGTGAACTAATGACCCAGTCGGGCCCAGTACTGGATAGGAGTACGTGGGAAAGGGCAGTCATGTACATCTGGAGCCGTCTTGTTCGGAATTGAGATATTAACAATATTACTTGCATTCGTCAGTGAACTGTTTTACATACAACTGGTAACAAAACGTTTTCTTAAACTGTGAACTCGCCAGCTTTGTCTGATACACTTGTTGCATGCTCGCAGGTCGTTAGGTACTTTGGATGGGAACTTGCTATCTGGATGGCTGGAGTGGTCATGGGTCGCAGTGTTTGGCTAAGCGTGTCTCATTCACGGAATTCATTTACATTGGGTTTTGAAACATTTAAACAATGAATTGTTATTTGCTTCCGCTGTCATTATTTAACTTGGATTATATTCTACGAACGTTTTTATTTCATGAATGGAATTCTTATTAAACATATTATGGTTGGTTCAATGTAATTAGTGGCTCGTTGTTGGTACGTCACACGCCTAGCAGGGACATTCCCTAGGTGGTATTTTGGGGGTGTGACAGTTTGGTATCAGAGCCACATGTTATAGTGAACTTGGTTTTAAAAACGTTTTTATAAAACCAGACTATAACTGAACAGTTCTGAAAACAAGAATACGACCATGACACTCAGCTCCAGATTGCAAGGTTCGTCTTTCTCACTTGATGCATACATTACATGACTAGTGTACACCTGTTTATGATGTAGCATATGGACACACACTCGTCACTATAGGATAATTACATGAACTATTTGTTTACATTATGATGTGTTGTTAGTGTGTCGTAGCCCTGGGATTCTTGTAACCTTGATGTTTTGACAGCCCCTGTTTGATATCTGAGTTTGAAGGACCATTTGACATGAGTTAGGAGGAGCTGAGATGAGCATGCAAATCACAATATTATTGTGGGTGCACACATAATAATAATATGGGGTGCATGTGAGTCCCAGTGAGCCTTAACAAGTGAAAAAGGGGTTCTGTTCTGTTATCTAATCAATGAGAAATGTAACAAACCTACGTGGGGTCATAGCAGCGACTGTCTTTTAATCGAACGTAATCTTTTCACTTCTTTCTGAACCCTTACGAATCTCGATGCTATCAAGTATTACCTGAACACGCATCTGAACGCCTAGCAGAACGTGTAGAATGTTAGGTGCTTGCGTGAACGTCCTTGAGTTGGTCTATACCTTTCTCGCTTCTCTTCGTTTGCTAGAACTCTATGTATTGACGTCTTATACTCCGAAGTGTGATCACTTCTGCAACACTCTCGCAAGCTTGGATGTCATAAAACTGTTGAACAATGTTTTTTTTTATTTTTGATCCGCCTGTGGATCTGTTTTAACTATATTGTGATACTTAATATTACAATTTATTAAAGTTGAAATGAATCTATCTTTTGCTTCCGCTGTGCATTTAAATTTGTGTTGTTTTGACTATGATGATATCAACTACGTCACGATACTCCCCACCGGGCCCACCGGTAACACGTGGAAATATCGGGGTGTGACATGCTACTTCCTCACAGCAGATGGAAGAAAGATCTCAACCTGAGCCTAAAACTCCTCCTGCATCCTCTTAAAAGGATCAGGTTGTATCAACAGGGACACCATAATATGAAGGAATGGATTCACTTGAATCTGTCTTCGACAGCCCAGCTCTTGGGGTAAATTCTCTTTCTACCCCTATCTTCACTGCACAACTCCCACTATCAATGATGCCTCTGTTGGATGCACTTGATATAGCCCAGATAAAAATCAGTTCTTCTCAATCACCTGTCAATGAGAATATACCACAACAAGTGACTGAGTCTGGTGTCTCTATCTCTCCTAACCCACCAACAGTTGAGGAGGCTACACTGTAGGAATTACAAGTAATTCCTGTCAGTAGTTCAAGTGGAGCAGCTACTACAGGTGTTGAACCCACTGGTTTACACCTGGACAGTATTTTCATTAGTGAGACTCCCTTGAAGGCAATTTCTTCTTTGGGAACCATAGTGTCCACTGGTGTGTTTCCATTAGACATTGGTGACCTTAAAATGGTAAGCTCTGCTGAAGAAAGAAGTCCCCAGTACCGAGAACAAGGGGCATCAGTGGATGATTTTTGGGAAATTTTTCCTAAGTCAACCACTAATACAACCACCACTGGTGGGAAATCAGATGATCCCATTAACTTGGGTGATGGTTTAAAAATACAAAAAATTGACGGAGAGGGTTGATAAACTTGACACATCTGTTGCAGAAATCAAAACTATGCTGCAACAGTTGTTACAAGCTCAAAAGGCTACACCCACTGCTGCACCATCTGCAACATCTGCTCCATCCCCTGCTGAGCTATGGCATTTGTTTCAACATCTGTTTCACAAACAAAGACAATATGCAGATCAACAGCATGAAGTTCAACTTCAAATGGTCAGAAATGTCATGGAAGCTAGGTAGAAAGATACTAAAGCAGATATCAAAGCCATTAAAGCTCATCTGCTTCAAACCACTGGCACTGCTCCTCCTTCAATCATCTATGTTGAAAATCCTGATGATGTCAAAAAGTGGGAGAAAACTAAAGGGAAGAAGGGAAAAGAAGATGGTTTATACATGCCACCAGAACGAATGTCCAAACTTGTGGTAGAAATCCCAAGGCCAGTTGGTTCCAAAAAGGTTGATGAGACTCAAAATGCATTTGCTGCATTAAAGGCAAACATGAAAGAGTCAATGGAAATACAAGGGTCTAAAAGGTTTGAGAAGGAGAAGAAAGTTTTGATGGAAAAAGAAGAGCATGGTACTTCTAAACCTAAAAGAAGATAGCTTACCAGAAAAGTAAGCTAACCCAAAACCACACCTTACAAAACCACCAAACAAACTCCTCAAATCCCCAAAAGTTCCTCTAATCAAACCTCCAAACCAACAGATGTTAAAACACCTGTTGTATCAACAGTTGTTGGTACTTCAGTTGTTTCAACAGATGTTATCTCAACAACTGCCATCACTACTACATCAACCCACACTCAATCCACTGCCATACCAAAAACAATATCACCACCACAAAAACCACCTGCCAAAAAGCAGAAAACAACAGTTGACACATCAACTGTTGTAGTGACAACAGTGGTTGAAACACCAGATGTTTCAACAGCTGTTAGTCAGATACCCACTACTTCAATCACTGCCACTCAACCCACAAATACACCACCAACTTCTCCAAAGCACAAAAGGAGAAGGATAACAAACATTGTACTGGAAGATGACACTTCCCCAACTCTAACATCTACACAACCACTGTCCCTTGTCACCATTCCAAACCATGTTCCATTATCTTCAGTTCAACCCTTCAATCAAAACACTGCCATTGTCCCTGCAGGAGTACAATATCCTCTAGATCTTCCAGCAGTCAGGGAGAAAATCAAATCCTTCTACTCTGAAGATGATCCTGAAAAGAGGAAACTCCCATCTGTTCAAGGTTATCCTTTGCCAAGAAATATAGAAGAATATCTCAAAATAAAGGCCCAACAAACAGAGGATATATCTAAAAGAGACATAGAGGGAAAGTCTGACAAAGAGATTTAAAGAAATTATCAATACCTGCTCACCAAAGTTAGAACTTTAGAGCAGTTCTCAAAAGTCCTTTGTCAGAAATTATCAGAAAAAGATGATGAAAGCATGAGAAATGACTATCTTGAATACATCATGGCATACAAGAAGTACAGGGCAGAAAAGTATCAATACAAAGAATGAACCATCAGTGAACTGCAATAGGAGACAGCCAGAATTCAAAAGATGATTCAAGACAAGGTAAAGCAAACTCCTCTACTTTGGGCCAATTACAAGAAAAATGTACCAGAAAGGACCTTGAAACTGAAAAGAATGAAAGAAGAGCTGATAACTGCTGATTATGGGTCAAGGAACTAGGTTACAAGGTGGACAGAAGAAAAGGTGTTAGCTACCTACAAAAGGTTGGAAGAGTGAAGGAAGAGAGATCCCACTGCTCCTAAAAAGCCTAATTATCCGGAAGCAGTGGTTCCAGTCAAACAACAAAAATTACCAATCAGGAGACCCACTGCTCCACATGCTACCATCCTTTATCAAAGAAGGAAACAAAAGCAGATGGATGAATTAACAAAAGAAGACAAGGCTCAAGAAGAATACATCATCAAAATGGTTCTTCAGACACTTATGGAAGAAAAACAAGACTCAACACAATCTAAACTGTAAGTTTTTATACTCTAAACTTTAAGTATTTACCGACTGACTTATTTATTTATTTTATTTATAAGTCTATATAAATATAACTATACTCATCATTTATATTTGTTATGCATGGTTTTCTAAGAAACGACCCGTGTTTGCACACGGGTCTTACCACTAATCTACTATAATAAAAGAAACTAAGTTTTGGACACGTGTCATTCATTGAAGGTATCCTCAAATCTATACTTATCTTATATTAATTAAATAAATAAATAAATAATAAATTAATATTAAATCTTATCGTACTTTAATAAAATATTATCCTCAAATCTAAATTGTTTAATTTAATATATTTTTAAAACAAATACCTCTCTTTCCTACTTATCTTATATTAAATATATAAATAATAAATTAGTATTAAATGTTATCCTAATTTATTAAAAATATATTTTTTTATTATTTGGTATACAAAATTATATTTATTCAACTCGTGTAAAACGCGAGGGTTTTAAAAATATGATTTTTTTATTATTTACTATACAAAGTTACATTTATATAACCCGTGTAATATACGCAGTTTTTAAAGATATAACTTTTTTTATCATTTGCTATGTAAAATTGAATTTATTCAATACGTGTAACACACAGGTTTTTTAAGGATAAATTTTTTTTTTTATTATTTGGTAGATTTTCAACCCGACTATACATGAGTTTTTTTTAAAGATATGACGTTTTTAGTATTTAATATACAAAATTACATTTATTTAATATGTGTATAGACATGGTTTTTAAAGATATAACTCTTTTTAGATCAATTCAACACGTGTAATATACGGGGTTTTTAAGGATGTAATTTTTTATTATTTGGTAGATTTATTCAACCCGATTATACACGAGTTTTTTTAAAGATACGACGTTTTTAGTATTTAGTATACAAAATTACATTTATTTAATCTGTGTAATACACATGGTTTTCAAATTTATAACTTTTTATTATTTAATATATAAATTACATTTATTTAACCCGTACAATATACGGGGTTCATAAAGATGCAACTTTTTAGTATTTAATATACAAAATTATATTTATTCAACCCGTGCAATACACAGGGTTCTAACCTAGTCATATAATATTTTATTCCAGTGTACTGTACAATAGCATACTTTATAATATTTTATTTAAAATTATATTATATTATATTATATCATATCATATCATATCATATCATATCACAACACCTAAATTGAAGTCTCTATCTCCTTCCCAGTGTTCAAATATAGATATATATCATACTTTCTATAAATCCAAATCACTATCTTCATTTAGAAAATATAAATGTTTTGAAATAATGATTTTTTATAGTCACTGTTCATATATAACAAATTTAATGATTATATCTCTAGCATTTCGGGTTGTACCTCAAAATAGAAGAAAGAGAAAGAAATGATAACTAAAAAGAAAATAGAGATAGAGATAGAGAAAAAAATGTGGGCCAGAGTTTAGAGAAAGATTATACGTTAAAGATGAAGATGGAGATACCAATTAGAATGCTCTTACACCAAATATCCAAGTGGTGTAGCAGTGAAGTGTTGGCTTGTTTACCGGTGAGACCCGGGTTGGAGTCCCGCGGTCCACCAGTTTTGAGCCAATGATCCCCAGACCAATTGGTTTGGGAGGAGGTGGGAATGTTTTCCACAGGTCACAGGTTCGATCCCCGTTGGGGACAATCAACCTGCCCGGCTCGCAAGGGCTTTGATTTGGGGTTTCCTGCCCGGGGTGGTCACGGGTTCGAGTCCCGCAAAACACATATTTATGTGGGCCGGCAAACGTTGCGGTTGGAGGGATCGAACTCGCGCGGGTGTGTTAAACTCTAAGGTGTTGCTCCGTTTGGCTGTTCAAAAAAAAAAATTAGAATGCTCTTACATTACATTATCTTAGTTTAAATCATATCATATTAATTTATCATATCCTATTTTGTATTCTACAAATTGCTTAGTAACTAGAATTGAGACCCGCCGCAATGCGGCGGGGATTCTTTAGTTATAATTAAGTCGATTTAGGACCCGCACGTTATGTTAAACCTGTCAAACGGGAAAAAAAATTAGACGGTGTAAATTTGTTCACCCACACACGCACGTTGCGTCGTGTTAACTCGAAAAATTTAGAACGAAACGTAAAAACGTTAAACCAAAGACGCACGTTGCGATGTGTTAAGTCACAAAATTTAGAACCAAGCATAAAACGAAAAATTTACCGAAAATGAAAACTATAAAGGACCAAAGTTGAAAGAAAAAAGTTGCGAGAATAGATTGCAAAAAATAAAAAGTTTTGTGTTAAAAGTAAAAAAAACAAATAGTTTTGGGTTATAAGTTAATTTATGAAATATTTTTTGGTGAAAAGTAAAAAATCATTTTTTTTTAAACCCTCAAAGCCAAGGTCACGACAACCATATGCATTACCATTTTTTCTTTAGAAAACCCCCAATGCACACCCCGCGTTGCGGCGGGGCGTAAAACGGTGTCAAATAGTACTAATGTCACACAACCGTCATCGACCACCGACACTGACTCGACCTAGGATCTGCGTGTTGCGACGAACCTGTCAAACATGAAAAAATAGAGGTAAAAACGTTGAACCACACATGCGCGTTGCGCCGTGTTAACTTGCAAAATTTGAAACAAAACATAAAAAAGTTGAACCACACTCGTACGTTTCGTTGTATTAAGTCGAAAAATTTAGAACTATACGTAAAACGAAAATTTGCCAAAGACGAAAAGTATAAGTGTCAAAAGTTGTGAAGTTAAATTGCAAATAATGAAAAGTTTTGGGTTAAAGTTAAAAAAAACGAATTATGTAAGGTTAAAATTGCAAAAGCTAAAAACCTTTGGGTTAAAATTAAAAAATCAAGTTTTTTTTTTTTTTTTGAAAAACTCACAAAGCACAAGGTATAATAGTGGTTATGCACAAAAAACTTGCTAATTAATATATGGAATATCAAATGCTATCATCAATAAAATCACACAAAAATAAGAGAAACATAAAGAATTTTTACAAAATTTTATAACGTAATTAGCCTTATTTTGTATCTAAAAAGTTAAAAGCATTAAAAGCATTTGGCTTTTTGGCTTTTGTAAGGTGAAAGTTCAATTAGTGAGTTTACTTATGTTGGGAAAAGGAAGGTCTTGGGTTTAAGTCCCACAGACGACAGGGATTAAAGAAATTAACCATTAAAAAAAAAGTGAGTTTACTTATGTTATAATTTCTATTTAATAAGTTATTTAGGTTCATAGTTATTTAAAAGTGGTTCCAAATGCGTTTAATCCTATTTATCTTAGTATCATTCTAAAATTAAAAAGAAGTGCCAACTAGTATAACTTGAGTAAACAAACATTATATATATATAGATTGAAAATTCCGTACATTAATTCAAAAGTGTGAGAAGTGTGAGAAATATTGTGGAGATGACATATGTCCTCAATCTAAATTAATTCAAAAGGGTAAACAAGTAATTTTCTTATTGATTTAATTAATTGACAACCTTCCATAACCGCCACCCTTCATTATAGGAATACGAATTAAGAATTAATCTACGAATTTGTGTCATCTCGTTCATCAATTATTAATTCTGAAGATCGCAGAATGAAATTTATAGAGTGTTATATAGTGATGGATGCAGAATGAAGGTTTTTATATAACATTACAAATCTCTACAAAACACTACGAATAGCATATAACACCATATAACTCTTTTATAACTCTATATAACACTACAACATTATATATAACACCGCAACCACCATTCAGAACTGTATAGTGTTATATATTTTTATATAGTGTTATATAGTGTTACATAGTGTTTTATGATGGATGTACAGTGTTATATAGTGTTATTTAGAGTTATGCAGTGTTATATAATGTTATAGTGTTATATTTTTCTGATAGCATGTCTATGATAGATGTAAATTGTTATACAGTGTTATATAGTGTTATACGGTGTTATATATATATATATATATATTATTATATTAAAAACCGAATATAATGAATAGTGTTTTAAATATTATAATAATATATATAGTTTTTAATACTTTTATTATCTTCTTTACTTTTTAAGTTGTTTATATTAACAATAGAAACTAATAAATACTGTTTTATATTATTATATTAATATATAGTTTTTAATACTTTTATTTTTTAATATAATACCAATAATTATTTTCTTTACTTTTTAAGTTGGATAAATTTGGTGTCAACCGGTACTAGTATCGAAAATACCGGTACGGTCCGGTTTGTTATGGGTACATGAAGGTAAAACCCAGCACTAGGCTGGTACAGAAAACGCCAAAAGTAGGTACCAATTTGATTTTGAAAATCTTTTAGTTCGGGAAATTCGGTAATGCTACCCAGTACCATTTGCTCATCTCTGATCACGGGTATCGTATGAACAACAACCGTATCGTACAACTTTTTTTGTTTATTTTATTCAACTTTTAATGATTTTTTTTTTGTAGTTTCAGGGGGTAGGGATGAGTTCGGTGCCAACCGATACCGAATTGGTGCTGGTACCGAAAATACCGGTTACGGCACTGGTATATGAAGGTAAATCCGGTAGCGAACCGGTATCAGGAACTCCAAAAGTCATTACCGAATTGGCACATAGGATTTTTCGGTTCGGGAAATCCGGTAACGGTACCTAGTGCCATTTGCTCATCTCTGACCACGGGTTTTATACGAGCAACATCATTATCATACAACTTTTTTGGTTGATTTTCTTTCGGTTATCTTTTAGTGTTTTTCTACATTTTCTTTTTATTCTTGTCAGACGTTCCATGCACAACGCGCTCGTAATGATTTCAAAACACATGTAAGCACAGACTAATTAACAAAAGAAGTTCAAGAAGTTCGCCACAACGCGACGACGGTGATCAACTAGTTAAATGTATGAACAAGTCTCACAAACATTTATTGTTTAAAACATGACTTGATACATTTAATATGTCCATTTGTGACACATGTCAGTAGGCTCCACAGATACTATCTTTATAAATACCCATAAACTAGTTACAATTTCATCTACCAAAGTCTTCAACAACAAAAAAAAAAATGAGATCTTTCATGGTTTTCTGGTTTCTTTTCTCAGTTCTTTTGGTAAGAATTTAGATTTATATTTGCGTTTGTGTTGAAAGGCATA
This sequence comes from Helianthus tuberosus, assembly GCA_030545235.1. Classification (NCBI taxonomy): domain Eukaryota; kingdom Viridiplantae; phylum Streptophyta; class Magnoliopsida; order Asterales; family Asteraceae; genus Helianthus; species Helianthus tuberosus. The sequence continues at coordinate 24,774,189 of CM060451.1, forward strand.
CTTCAGTTAAAAATATTGAACTGATTTAGTTTTTTTTTTTTTTTTTTTTCTTTTTCTTATCAATAATTAGAATTCAAGTCTTTATGATGCACGGGAAGGCCCCGAAGAATACTGGAGAAGTGTAATGAAAGATGAGCCTATGCCGAAGACGATTCAAGATGCTCTAAGCCAAGATTCAACTAGGTCAAATAATGAAGTTAATACCAAAGATCAATTCGTTAGCGGCTTAGATACACAACCTAATCACAAGATGTTCCAGAAAGACTTTGATACAAAACCAAATGTCATGAATTACTTTATTCCTAAACCACCAATGTCAAACTAACTATAATAAAAGCAAATAAAATTTAGGTTATGTTCTCGTGTGTGAAATAAAGAACAAATACATAAATTTAAATATTTGACTAGTAGATACTAGGGGTGTGCAATAACCGAACCGTTAACCGAAACCGAACCGAAAACCGACAAAACCGAACCGAAATTAACCGAAACCGAATTAACCGAAAGTCGGTTAACGGATATTTTTTTTACCATCGGTTAACCGAAATTAACCGAACCGAACCGAATCATTTATTTTTTTATATATTTATAGCTTTTATACCTCTATTTTATGTTTTATACTTTCTTTTCATGTAATAATACATCTATTTCATTTATTTATACCTTCATTTCATTTATTTATACCTCCATTTTATGTATTTAAACATCTATTCATGCATTTATACCTTCATTTCATTTATTTATACATCCATTTCATGTATTTATACATCTATTTCATGTATTTATACCTCCATTACATGTATTTCTAAGCAAAAAAATTAGCCCTTGTTTGAATTGGTTATTAACCGAAAATTAACCGAACCGAACCGAAAACCGACAAATTAACCGAATTAACCGAACCGATTAACGGATGACTTCGGTTACGGTTACGGATAATGCTAATAACCGAACCGAACCGAACCGTGCACACCCCTAGTAGATACTTTTAAATAGGCACTGTGTGGTTAAGTACACACAAAATTTCACACACATACAAATACAATTATTTTCAGAATAATAAAAAAATATGCGCAAAATCTCTTTCACTTTTATAAATATGGACACACCATTGTAAAAGTGTTAACACACTGTTGAATTGAAACTAAGATCCAACATGCATGCCTGATTTTTTTCATTCTATCGATGCTATACTTAAATAGCCTAGTGGTATTTTGGGGGTGGGATAAGACTTTGGGACCAATAGGTCTTAGGTTCGATTCCCACAATGGGGGTTTTTCTCATGTTTATTGGGTTTCCTCCTGAATTGGTGTATAGACATTATGTCTAGTGGAGATGGATATGATCGGGTGGTTCCGCTGGTTGAATTGGTGTATAGACATTATGTCTAGTGGAGATGGATATGATCGGGTGGTTCCGCTGGTGGCACGATGATACTACAGTGGTTCGTCAGTGATCCAAATTTGCTGTTCAAAAAAAAAAAAAAATAGATTAAATTAAACAAGAGTATTATTGTAACTAAAACAAACATTATGGATTTTAAATATGAGTAAATCATATTTTGCGCATTCTTTAAGAGGTGAACGTTTACACTTTACACCCATATTTTACGTATATTTTAGTAATTAAACACTACCTAAAAAAAGTTTTATTATATGAATATAAAAGATAAATTAGCGTAAAACTAGTTAAATTTACTTGATACTATTTAAATAATATTGATGTTCACATTATTTTAAGTTACATGTAAATAGTAAATGGCTTGTTGTATATATTTTCTACACTAGGTTAGAACCCCGTGTATTACACATGGTTGTAAAACAAGGTCTACAAGGCCGAGTACTCCCCGAGTAGTCGCTACAAGGTAGGTTGCCGAGACGACTTTCTTCAACTCCGACTAATTACTCGGAATCAATCAAATGCGGTCAACATTGGCCAAAATCGGATCTAGTAGGTCAACTCGAGCCGAGTTTGACTTAAAATAAAATAAAACATATTTTTTATGCCTATCATATTAAAGAATGAATATCAATTTCACGTATTTTGTTATAAATATTAGTAAATTTATGTTATTTAACATATATTTAATTTCCGAAAACTAATTTCTTTATAATTTGCCATCTCCGAGTACTCCCTGTGTACTCTCCGCCTAGGCCGAGTACTCTCAACTCCTCGGTCGACCGACTAGGGAGCGCCTAGCGACTTTTACAACCATGGTATTACATGAGTTAAATAAATGTAATTTTATATACTAAGTTAAAACAATTATTCTTTGAAAATCTCGTTTATTACACGGGTTGAACAAATGTAATTTTATATATTAAATAATAAAAAATATGTCTCTAAGAACCCCATGTATTATACTGAATAAATGAAATTTTATATACCAAATAATAAAAAAAATATCTCTAAAAACCCTGTGTATTACACGGGTGAATAAACGTAATTGTATAAACCAATTAATAAAAAAGTTATATCTTTATAAAACCCGTGTATTGTACGGGTTGAATAAATCTAATTATATATACTAAATAATATTAAAAAGTTATATATTTGAAAACACTGTGTATTACACAGGTTAAATAAATGCAATTTTATAACCTTGTGCATTACACCGGTTGGATAAATGTAATTTTATAATCTAAATAATAAAAAAATATATCTTTATAAACCCCGTGTATTATACGAGTTGAATAGATCTAATTATATATACTAAATAATAAAAAAAGTTATATCTTTAAAAACACTGTGTATTACATGGGTTAAATAAATGTAATTTTGTATAGTAAACTTGGTTAAGTTTAATTCGAATTGATTAGAACCCCAATTTGAAAAATCAAAAACAGAATTATATTATTCACTTCTCTTCCTATTTAGTGTTTTTTTTAAAGTTTAGTGTCCAGTGTCTAAGAGTTAATTACATAGTTAGTCACTGTGGGTTGCACAAAATAATAAAATTAGGTACTAATAGTTTAAAATCACCTTCTAAGGTATTAACTTTTCATTTTGTAACGTTTGGAGGTATTAACTTTTAGAGTATTAACATAGTTAGTCCATGTGGTTTGCACAAAATAACATACTTAGATACTAATAGTTTAACAAACAATTAACGTTGATACCTCCAAACGTTACAAAATGAAAAGTTAATACCCTAGAATGTGATTTTAAACTATTAGTATCTAAGTATGTTACTTTGTGCAAATCACATGGACTAACTATGTGTAAGATCCTTACTTTTATTATCAACTTATGTATAATTATCGCATATAATAGCTTTCATACAATTACATATACATATGAGAATACGAGTTTGTTATAACATTTTAAGATTTAAAACGTTTCAACATAATATAATTGTATCGTCGCTTAAAAATGTGACGACGAAAACGTAATGCGGAAGCTTGAAACTTGGCGGTGTTCGGTTCTTCGTTGAGCTTGATCATCATCCGGTACTTCTTGACATACCTACATTTCATAAAACATGAAATGTTTTAGTCATAATTAGTTTAAAACTTGTCTAAACGAGTTCGCAAGACAAAACAGTACAACAAACAACTTTTTGCCAGATACGAAGCATGTCGCGGGCCGCGACAGGTTTGACTAATGTTTCTCGCGGGGCGGGACGACCTGTGGCGGGGCGCGACAGAAAAAGACTTGCCGATCGCGGGGCGCGATGACCTATTTTCCACAGAAAGATTTCAGTTGATGCTGCATATTTCCAACATAACAAATTTTGACTTAAACGGTCATAACTTTCTAAGTTTTGATCCGTTTTACGATCCGTTTCTTCCTACATGATTGTAAATTGATTCTCCATCACATGGAGTTAAAATCTGACATCCGGATTAATAAAATTCTTGATTTTAAGCCCTCGGCTTTATATTTAATTATGAAACTTTTGACTCGTTCGTGATTTATCAAACAATCTTGTTTCTAAAAGGTCATAAAGCATATACCAACGTATTTAACTTAAAATCTTTAACTCGGGTCCAATACTTTTATGAATTACGCAACCATTACCCAAGTTATGTGCATAATTCATTTTGACCCGTTTGGAGAATTTAAGCATTTAAGCTTAATTCTCGCTCTTTCTTTTTATACATCTCGTTTCCATATTAAGATATCTACATATCTTCCTCCACAACTATAATTGTGGTGGATTTATATAATAATCTATTTATTCCGAATTCTACCTTTCGGTTTCTCATTTAACGGAAAGACCCGTTATAAGGCATTTGACCCAAAAGGTTTATACCTTAAACTTTTTCTCTTATCCAAAAGACTTATTCGATCATAAAAATCATTTTCAAACAACCTTTAAGGGTTGTTTGCCCAGTTCATCATTCAATGTCGTTTTTGTCAACTTTAGCCCTTCTTTTACGACGAAGGACTTTTAATAACGTGTTTGACCAAAAGCCCACTTTTTAACTATAATCTTGTCTAGAAATCATTATGTTTCTAAAAACACAATGACTATAATTTAAATTATTAGGTTTACCTATTAAGGTAACCCAATGTTCATTCTCGACTTTGTCTAACTCTCATCGAACCTCAAGTTCTAAATGAGGAGTTGACCTATTACTCATACCTGACTCGGATCAACGCATTGACCCGTTTTAGTACTTCATCAATTAAGTTGCTAGTTAATAACAACGCATAATCCATATGCTATTCAATCCTGTGATCATAATACTCGACAAACAATGATTAGTCATTATCTTCAAATGGTGATATCTTCACCTTTTGACTCGTTTGGTCTAAATGACCATTTTATCCTTGTGTGATGGTATCTAATTGCCATCTCATCCGAGTAACCCATTCTGGTTTAAACCGTACGTTTATATTACTTATAAATTATTTCTTAATTCTTTTGACCCGTCATGGCTAATGTATAACAACCCTAAATTAAAAACCGACACCCTCGAAATATTTTTTTTACACCCTAATATATATTAAAATGTCCCTATATATCTTAAAATATACCCCGTACGTGAAAACCGAGCTCAAAATATAATTTAACATTAAAAATAAAACAAAAACAAAAATAATTGGGTAGTCACGGGGCGCGACGCCCCTTGTCTTTAGTTGACGCGGGCCGCGACGAGGCTAGACACCCGCCCTCCTCCGGAAGCCACCACGTGGCGACACGTGGCGAGGCTAGAGTGGTGACGACGCAAAGCTAGGCCCTACAAACCCTAGTCACGGGCCGCGAAGGCCCTTGCTCTCCTTCGTCGCGGGGCGCGACAGACCAGTCGACCAGAACTATAAATAGGGGTTGTTGGCTTTCAGTTTCCGACGCTCACACACACTTCTTTCTCTCAAATTTCTGAGTAGTATAAGCTATACTCGGTTATAATATCCCCCTAAATAACGAAGTTCTGCTCCGTTGTAAGTATCATAACCCCTGGATACGTATTAGATACTCTGCCCGATTGATCTAGGGTTCCGTAACGGCTGTCGTGGTTCTGCCCGACATAGTCGTTGGAATGCCGTCTCGGGGAGGGTATTACTAATGTTAAAATGGGTTATTATACTAACACGAGTGCGTTTGTGTAATTTATAGATAATTCCCAGGGAACCCTTACTGAAAACCTAAGATAGCAATGTGAGTAATCTCCTTTTTGTAAATTGTTTTTACAAAATCTCACACGATTAAATATATATTAAACAGTTGAGTATTTGTAAGAATACAATTATCATGAGTATGTTGGGATTTTGTATACAAAGTTATGTTACTACCTTGCGAGGGGTAACATTTCCACAAGTCGGGTCTGACAGTACCATGGATGTTAATTGATATAACTTGGAAACAAATGTAATTGTGAGACCGCCCTCAATACTGTACAATGGTTTTTATTAAACTTGATTAAACTGGGATTCACTCACCAGTATTTCTCACTGACAAAATGTTTTTAAACGCGTTTCAGGTAACAAAATGTGAAAGCCAAATTGAAGCCAGCTGGACAGCACTGAAGGCTTGGAAAAGTGGCAATAAAGTTACCTAAAAGAAATAGATGTTTTTATTAAATAAAAATAGGATTTATTCCTATGGAAATGTGTGTACTTAAAACTTGGATTTTATCCCATGTGCTTAATATTATGAAAATATGGTATTTTACTCTGATCAAATATTTCCTAACTACGGTCTTGATGAAAATTCCGCTGCCAAAAATTAGACAATACCAGATACCACCAAAACTGGCTCGCGGCCACCCGTTCCCGAGGTAATAGGGATCGGGGGTTGCGACATTATGCCATCAAGTGCATTTCAAAAACTAACGTTTATCGTCAACGCGTGACCGAATTACCGTTTTACCCTTATTATTCATTTTGGCTTACCCTATAAGGTAACCATTCAAAACTCATTGTCTATTCGTCATTGAATGACCGAATAATCATATTATTCCCTTTTTAACCATTAAACATGGTTTCTTATTATTTTCATTTATTTCGTTCCTTATGACTACACGTCGGAACGTCATATTCCAAACACTTATTTACCTTATTCGTACTTAATACAATAAGGGAACGTTCTCCAAAATAAAAGAGTGTAAGCTTTACTTACCTTGCATCCAAATTTATGTTTTTGCCTTCATACTTGATTCGTTTGAACCGCTTCCTTCCCAAGCTTCCACCTAGCTTGTCAAGCGTCAAACTATCATTATTATTCGTAAGATGGTTAGATTAGTCATTAACAATCACGACTATTCCATCTTACGGTTTTTATGTCGAAATTATCATTCGATCGTATCAATGGTCAGTTTGACTTTTAAAGTCAAACTGCCTATTGATATAAGAAATTATACGATGTAGCTCAACTACTTGTTTAAGTACTTTGCCAAATATCCGATAAGCATCATTCTTATGCTACTGTTTTAACCACTTTATTAACCAAGTTCTTGTAACCGTAAGTTATCGAATTAACACAACATCAATCATTCTTAACACATGATGATATCAAACATCATTTAACATGAATATATCATCAATTTTATCATATGATTAAAACCCACTTATTCTAGTGTAGTAAATCATCTAAACATTCAAATCATGGCAATATATGTATAATTTTCACTTAGGGTTTTGTTCCTAAGCAAGTATACATCACTATTCATACATAATTCGCAAATTATGATGTTGATCAAATTTCACAACTTCAAGAATCATCAAAATTCTTCATACCTTACAATCCCCCAGCTTGGGTGATCGTTAATTCACGTTCAATTGTGAATTTGAGCTCCAAATAGCCCTTCAATTTGATGATTTTGATAGAATTAGGGTTTTGGCTCCATGGGAGCTCCTTCTGGTCGAACAAGAACATACACTAAGTGTGTGTTTTGTTTTAATTTTCTTTTTATAATTTAACTTTCAAGTTATCCAACTTTGGCCCCTCATGTTTGGTTAGTTATTAAGTAAGCCACAACCTACTTATTTCTAACAATATTTCCTCTTATTAACTAGGTTAAACATTCCTAGTTAACTTAGTGGGTTCGGGGAGATTATAACCCGTTTTATTTTAAGTCTCGTTAACTTGGGCCTTTTATAAACTTTATTTCCTCAAAAGCATTCGTTCACCTTTTATTTAATATTACGTTTATTTAATTGAATCCTAATATTCACCGGCTTAATTTTTACCACTAACGGTACTTTACCCATCTTTTAGTATTAACGTGGTTTGATTACAAAACCTGTTTTCGGTGTGTTACACTATGTAATTAACTCAATGACTTATAAGTTATTTTGTATATTATGTTTGTATTTTAAATTTTTTATATGAACGTATTGTTGTTTTTTTTTTAAGTTTAAGATTATTGTTTTGTGCTATTATTTAAAAAATATCTTAAATTTATATTTTTATTTGAAGATAATATTTTATTAGAAAATTAGAATGATTCTATCCGACATTTAAAGTAAGATAAGATTTAATATTAATTGATTATTTATTATTTAATTAATTGATATAAGATAAGTATGAAAAAGCCGGAAATTAAAACGTAGACGCCTTCAATGAATGACACGTGTCACTTATTGGTTTCTTTTATTATATAGTATAGATTGAGCATATATATATATATAGGTGAAAGATAAAACGAAAACCCAATTGAGTTGAGAAAGTCAGAAAACTCAAGAAAACCCTATGTAACATTTTTATTTTTTTCTAAAAACGGGAATGTAACATAAATGTACTTGAACATTTTTATAAAAAATGTAAAAAGCGCCTACTAGTTTTTTTTAAATGTTCAAAATTTGTATGTTACATTTTTTTGGATATATATATTATGTAACATGAATTTTTTAACATTTTTTAAAAAATAAACTACTCGGCGCTTTTTTGTTTTTCTTTAATAAAAATGTTCAAATATATGTATGTTACATTTACTATTTTTTTAGAAAAAAAAATAAAAAAAAATGTTACATGGGGTTTTTACAAAGGTTTTTTGAGTTTTCTCAACTCAAGTGGGTTTTCGTTTTACCCTTCCCCTATATATATGTGTGTGTACACGTATGTAATAGTAATTGTGCACTGATACAAATATTCTTGATGTGAGAAACATTAAGATGTTAATCGTGTAATCTTATATATATATATAGAGAGAGAGAGAGGGGGGGGGGGGGGCAGTTAACGTACAATACGACTTAACGTACATCACGTACGATCATGGTTGTAAAAGTCGCTAGGCGCTCCCTAGTCGGTCGACTGGGGAGTTGAGAGTACTCGGCCTAGCCTGAGAGTACTCGGCCTAACCGGAGAGTACACGGGGAGTACTCGGAGATGCCAAATTATAAAGAAATTAGTTTTCGAAAATTAAATATATGTCAAATAACATAAATTTACTAATATTTATAACAAAATACGTGAAATTGATATTCATTCTTTAATATGATAGACATAAAAATTATGTTTTATTTTATATTAAGTCAAACTCGGCCCGAGTTGACCTACTAGATCCAACTTTGGCCAATGTTGATTGCATTTGATCGATTCCGAGTAATTAGTCGGAGTTGAAGAAAGTCGCCTCGGCAGCTTACCTTGTAGCGACTACTCGGGGAGTACTCGGCCTTAGAGACCTTGTTTTACAACCATGCGTACGACAGATAATTACGCACGTTTATTTGAAAATCACGCACTTATAAACTAAAAAACCCAAATCATGCATGTTGGAAAACCTTAATTACGCGTGATGAAAACATTAATCACGCACGTTATACACATAATCACGCACGTAGTCGTATGTGATGTACGTTAAGCTGTGATGTATTTTACACTTTTCCTATATATATATATATATAATTGTTTATATCAACAAATATGTAATCTTCAAATTACATATATGTAAAAACAAAGTTCCAACACTTTTTTTTAATTTTAATTAATATAGCAATAAAATTGTCAAATAAAATGTTTTTGTGTTTTTTTTATTATAATTTTTTTAGAGAAAGTTAATTAATTAAAGATGAAGACGGAGATTCAAATGGGAATGCTCTTACATCACACTACATTACGTTAAATCATATCATATATTATTTTGTACAATATTGTAAAACTAATATAAACTGTTTAGTAATATAAATTGCTATAACCCACTAAATTGCACATAGTGAAGAAAAATTAAAAGAATGGTTACAAATTTTTCTAATATGTAAGAAGTTAAAAGAACTAAAAGCATTTGGCTTTTTTTAGGTGAATATTTCGATCAATTAATAAGTACACTTACGTTATTATTTCTATTTAACAAGTTAATTAGGTTCATAATTATTTAAATAGATTTTAAATGTTGATATTCGTTATATTATATTATATTATATTATATTATATTATATTATATTATATTATATTATATGAGTGGGGCTTCTCTGCAAAGTGTGTTTTTTCTAAAAAGTGTAAAAAATGATCATGATCGTTAGTTAGGGTAATTGATTAATGAGATTAAATGAGTGGTAAAATTGTAATATTTGTTTTAATTAAATTAATAGATTTCTTAGATTAAGCGTATAAAGTACATTTAGTGTGCCTTAAATCTAGGAAACCACATGCAAGTCACATTCGTATATGTAATTTGTTTTTAAAAAAAGTTACACCATAATAACAAGCGTTTTTTTACCTTTAATATAAGTACCATATTGCTGCATATGTAAAAAAAATTATGTTTCAACTAGTTGATCTAGTTTACTAGTAATGGTGTGTTTTATATGACAATGTGGTGTGTTTTATATAACAGCGTGTTTTATAGTTTTGATTGTGTTATTTAAGGAATGATGCGTTTTATAATGATGAGTTATGTGTTTTAAGAGAGCGTTTGAGTGAGCATATCCCTTTTAAAGTTCGGATGATCTATTTAAAAGAATTGTGTGTTTTATAGTTTGAATGGTGTGTCCAAGTATGATTAAACACCATTTGATTATTGCAATATACGTATAACACAATATTTACCAAATCTTAAATGATAAAACACTTTGCAAAGAAATAAACAATGGTACATACAGTTAAACACTATGCGAAGAAATAAACACCGGTACATGTGGTTAAAACACAACGTTAATAAAATACACACCAATGACTAGTATAACACATGTTGATGAACCAAATAACTAAAAAACACAACAACAAATAACTACAAGTACATGTCCTTCATTAAACCTGTTAATGATAAAAGAAAACAAATGAGAATAAACTTGTAACTGATAAAACACAACATGAATAAACTGTCACACCCTGTCTTTTGCGGAAGCGTATGATGTGTGACTAGCTTGTTATCATTGCATTCAATCGTAATAAACAACTACATGATCAAAACGATGTTCATCCATTTATGAAAATTTGAGTATTACAAACACTTGTTATTTAAGTTTTCAAAACACGACCTTTGACAAGGTTACAATTCAACAAAAGTGGATGACATCTAAACTTGTAGTCTACTTCTAATTACGACACTTGCGCCCAAGATCCATCCTGTCACCTGAAATACATGTAATTTTGGAAAACATCAACATAAAGTTGAGCGAGTTCATGCGTTTTTGTATTTCACGTTTTTATACTTTGTATGAAAACATAGTATTTGTCATGTATAATTCAAGTCTCTCTTGAGTACCCCACGTACTCAAGTATAATTCCCGTTTTCTTGAGTACCCCACGTACTCAAGTATCATTCAAGTTTTCTTGTGTACCCCATGTTTTAAATGATTGTTTATACAAGGACATTAAGGCACGTGAGGACATAGGGAGCATTAGTATATTCTCCTTCAAGGCATGTGAGGACATAGGGAGCATTAGTGTTTTCTCCCTTAAGGCATGTGAGGACATAGGGAGCATTAGTGTTTTCTCCCTTAAGGCATGTGAGGACATAGGAGCATTAGTATTTTCTCCTTTAACTGTGTCGATTTCCCTCGACTGTGTCGATTAACCTCGACTGCGTCAATTTCCCTTGACTGTGTCGATTTCCCTCGACTGTATCGATTAACCTCGACTGTGTCGATTTCCCTCGACTGGGACACCGAAGCACTCAAGAGGTCACATAAGGACCATGAGTGGGGCTCGGCCGTACCCGTTAGATCTAACCCTCGTCCCTAATTAAGTATTTAATGGCATCTCAATATTTAGTTTAAGCTCACATGATCTAGTATTTTCTAGGCTTTTCTTAAAGCTCATCATATCGCACTCACCACGAGTGCTTCTCGTATTCTCAAATCATATTGCACTCGGTTCTCGTTCTCACCAAGAGTGCTTCTTGTATTTTTACCCTTTGTAAAAATTATAATATTTGTAACATGTATTTCACCCCCGAGAGTTATAAAACCAAAAACAGTTAGAGAAAAGGGGGAGCATGAACTCACAACTTTGCGTTCCTTGCGTCGTAAACTTCACCGGATTTGCTTAATTAACGTCGTAACCTATACGCGTTTTCTTAACGTTAGTCACTAGACTTGCGTCGCACAAGTACAGTCACTCTCTTTTGTGTATAATTTCTTGTGTTAAAAATATTCTATATTTTTAACTAAGTGTTTTACTTATATTATTTTCTCAAAAATTAATATAAGTATCTCATGTTTTGCACTTTGCACCCGAATTATGTATCTTGTATGTTGTATGTGTATTTTGTGTTTCTACTTCTCATGAGTATTTAGTGTATTTTAAGTCTTAATACACTAGCACGTATAACACATACTATATACACTTAGCACACAAGTTGGTGATCAAATAATATATATTTTTCTCTAAAAAAATATACATACTTATATCCATTTTTATTCTTGAAGAAATCCTCATTTCTTATCACCAAAAGTTAGGGAAACCTAGGTAATACTCTTAAATACATTTTTAGGGAATAAGTTTCTCAAAAACTTATATTTTTTTCTAAGTGTCAAAATTTATAAAAATTTTGACAGAGTTTCCCCTAAAAATGAAGGTTTCCCATGTTTTCAAAACATGTGTTTATTTTCTTTTAAATCGTCAACAATCATCAACAACAATTATCAACAATACTCATCAACAATAATCACTGATTTCTCCATTTCATGAAATTGAATATTTACAAAAATGTGTAGTAACTTACTAGCACATTTAGTAAGTCTTGTTATCTTTAAAAATAAGTTTAATTTCTTAAAAACTTTATTTTTAAAGAATATGAAGTTTCACAACTTCTAGTCGGTTTTTACGAAAATTATTTCTTTGTTAAAACTTTTGTTACACAAGTGTCCACACACTTGTTTGTTCGTAAAAACACCTCTACTTTATGAAAGATCCGGTTTTAAAACACGGTTTTGTCTTACAGTTGGTCTTTCGAAAATACCACTTGTAGATCTTTAGATCTACTAGTTTAGAACTCCATTTCATAAGATAAATTGTTTTTACCCAAGTTCATGTTTAATAGTAGTAGTGTTCATCATCTAGTCCTTTTTATACTTTAACATACACTAGCTCATGTTCTAAGAACATAACCCAGCCGGGTTAGATGACGATCCGAACTACTACTAGCATTAAACAACACAAAATAATCATCACAAAACAAGTTTAACAAGTTTTACACAATTATCCAACTATTAACCATCATATTCATCACTTTAATAGACTTTTAGTTTTGATCTTGTGTGTTCTTGAGTTTTAACCGTTAAATCACCTATTAACCACTTTAAACAAGAACAAGAGGATGTTTTAGAACACTTACTACTAGCTCAAGGCTAGGGAAGTTCAAGAGTGCAAATGAGGTGGATAAAAGCAAATGGTGAAGGTCCTTCAAGATCCGCTTGCACCGAGCTTCGTTAGTGACCTTCTTACACCTTTGTATGCCCTTAGAATGGTTGGTGAAGCTTGAATGATGGTGGTGGCGGTTGTGGTGGCTCACGGCCGAACAAGAGGAGAGAGGGAGTGCAAGTGTGTTATGATGGTGAGTTGGGGAAGATGATGGTTCACTTATATACACAATCCCCTTGGTCCATTGGATTATATGTCTTATGAAGTACAAGACATATCTTCATGAAGTCCAAGAATAGATCATAGGAGATTTTAGGAAGATTAAATAAATCTTGTGTGGGGCCACACATGGGCCGAAATTCAGCCAATGGGGGGGGGGGGGGTAAAGTGTAAGTTCTAACCACTAATTACATACACTAGTTAAGCTTCAAGTGTCTTGGTTAGGGATTTAATGTGTTGTTACGTTATAAGGGGTGTTATGGTGTTCGGGGACCATAACTAGCTTAGAAAAATAAAAACAATGCTTCTAGCATTATTTTGGTGTTCCGGGTATTATCCGGTTGTCCGGTTAGACACCGGTTCGTTAAAGTGCTAAATCACACTTTTTAGTGTCTTTTAAGTACCCTTCTTGTACCCTTTCAATTCCCAACACTTAGGGAAATATTCTGGATGAGAAAATGAAATTTCTGCATAATATTCATATGTTTAAATGCTGAATTATACAAAATTATGCACTTAAAGTGCGTTTCGGGTGCTTTTTAGCGCTTATTTTTGCTTTCGCAATGTTTATAAATTAAACCCTTACATGTACTCTTGGGTTTTAATGTACTTTTGTCGTCGGACCTACACCTAGGCCTCAATTCTAATGTCTGACTGCTTTCTGCAGTTCTGTTAACACGATGTGTCTTACCGGTGAGTTTACTAATATTTCTGACGCAACGCTCTCGTTTATGCATAAAGCTATATTTTGTAGCACAAAATGTGCATGAATTCACTTGCATGGAATTCAGAAATTTATTTGTCTGGTAAACCAGATCATGCACAGTCATTTAAGCACAAATTACTGTTCATTTCGTGTACGGAATGTACGGAAAAGTGACGGTTGTCACAGTCTCCCCCCGTTAAAAGAATTTCGTCCCGAAATTCAAGCGATGCCATCGGTCGCAGGGGAGTTGTGAAACCAATATGGTCACTTAGATTCATGATTTGTCTTCATGTTCCCATGAAATCTCTGGGTCATGTCATGAATTCTATCATACTCAAGTAGATCAATCATGACTTTTCTGTGTCTTGTGGACTCTTGGTCCCTAACCTCAACAGGTTTCTATAGTATTGCGGACTCTTGGTCCAAAACCTCAACAGGTTTCTATAGTATCACGGACTCTTGGTCCAAAACCTCAACAGGTTTCTATAGTATTGCGGACTCTTGGTCCAAAACCTCAACAGGTTTCTATAGTATCACGGACTCTTGGTCCAAAACCTCAACAGGTTTCTATAGTATTGCGGACTCTTGGTCCAAAACCTCAACAGGTTTCTATAGTATCACGGACTCTTGGTCCAAAACCTTAACAGGTTTCTATAGTAATTCTTGTCGTTTGTCATTGACGTGAATCTTATTTGTGGGAACAACGACTGCTCCTTAAGTCAGACTCCTCTAACGATTAGACACATGAATGTGTCGCGATCACTGCTGATCTTTTTCTGGGAGTTTTCATCTTGTGAACAATGGTTCTGATCCCTACACCGGGGATTCAACCTTTTCGTTTTCCAACTCACACTACGCCTTCTCTAGGCGAGGCTCTCATTTTAGTCATACTTCTTGTCTCATATTCTTACGATTTCTGCCGCTCATCGGCGTAATCTTTCTGTATTCTGCGGGCTGTCCTGATATGGTCACATATCCGAACGATCTTGCCTCTAGTTTTCCTGGGCCATCTCGGGCCAGTTGATTGTTTATTTCTGGTCTCCGTTCAACATGACGGGAATCTACTCATTATGTTCCGTCTAAAGCTTTACAAGAAGCGGTTTAGACGGCGGTGTGATAAATACTGTTGTAGGAAGACTCCACTAAGGGCAAGTGAGTGTTCCGACTTTTCATTAAAGTTTGTCACACAAGCACGTATTGTGTTCATACAGTCTGCATTGCTCAGCAGCTCAGTTCATATTCGAGTTCTTACGATCATCGGTGTGTTGCAACCCTTGTGATCAATAAAGATCGTGCAACGTTTTCTTTCAGATAGTGACGTCCAGTTTGCGGCGCGCAATTATTATATCTATCTCAATATCTCTTCTCATGATTCCTTAATCAATGTGCCGCGTGTGCAATGTCGTGGTCTCGTTGCATCGACGTAGAATCGAGACTTGTCGAGAGACGTCACATAATTGCAACTCTAGCTCCTTAGCTCTTGGTTGCAGGGTTGGCGTGAATTTCGTTCTTATCCACCATGTATCCTAAAGCTCTCCCTTCGCGAACTCGAAATCCGCTTTTCGTCATCATTGCACATAACTGTGCTTTCTCTAAGAGTTGCAAGGTAAACTGCAGCTGTTGCTCACGACCTTCCTTGGTCGTTGGCCATATAAGAATGTGGTCAATAAGTATATGACTTATCCAGGTATGGCTCACACGTTTGATTCATGAGGTCCATGAATATATTGTCGATGCATGTGTCAAGCCAAATGATATGACAAGGATCTCGTAATGCTCGAAGCAAGTCCTAAAGGTCGTTTTAGGGATATTTCCTCTTGTATTCACAGTGGAGGACCTATTGTCCTCAAGTTGATCCTTGGCAAAGGATTCTGATTCTCAATTTTCTGAAGTTTATGTAAAGTGGAGACTACCAACTTTCTCTTTGTTTCCTTAACTAAGGATGCTACGTCCTTAATTTCCTCTGTCTAGCAGCTCTTGCAGTTATATCAGAGGTTCATGCTTCGCTGGTGAAGCTAGTCGGTATGGCGTCATTCGTCACTGGTGCTGCTCCTGGCACACGATTTATCCCAAACTCCTCTCGTCGCTACAGAGAGGCGTTCCTGGCAAGTCTTCTGAAAAGGCTACTAGGACTTCTTCCGGCACGGGGATGTTCTCAGGCTCTGTAGTCTACTCGGAGGCATTTCTGTGTCTCTTTGGCCAATGAAGGATGTTGTAGATCTGCCGCCTTGTGGGGTCTAGCATCCTTGCACCTATTACAGGAAAGTTGGGTTTCATCATCCGCATGAGGGATGTGTCTAATTTTCTCATATCGAACAACTTTAGCTGTATACTTGGATTTGTGATCCATGCTGACTATCATATTATGACTTCGCGAGTTAATGGTAACAGAAGGTTCCGACCTTCTGAGTCCCTAAATGTAATCCTTAATTGTTTCGACTGTTTAAACTAGCCTTCTGTATGCCCATTTCTAAAGAATACGGGGCGTCTATTTACTTGAAACTAGGCCAAGCAGTTTCTTATGTTCTAAGCATGCAAGGTTAAAGTTGGTGCCAGTATTAATTAAAAGTAGATGCATTAGGTTGGTTAATAGGGAACGTACCCGTAACCGCATCTGGATCCTGGCGTGCTTCACGAGTTTCAATCGTGAAAACCCTTCCTTGCTTGTTTCTTCCTAGGGAAATCTTTCCTAAAGTGCCCTGCTTCACCACATTTGTAGCAACCTGGTATTCTCTTATTTCTTCCATCTGGGTCCTTCGCCCAACAGGCATCCTTGCTGTGCCCTTCTTTACCACACTTTCCGCACTTAGGCCTCGGACATCGACCTTCATGGTGAAAGTTGCATTTCCCACACCTTGGCTTAGTCCCCGAGTAAACTTTACCTCCGACCTTATTAGTGGCTCCAACAGTTTTCCTGCCAAGTGGCGGATTTACTTTCTCTCTTTTGTTTGTTTTAGAGCTTTCATAGCCGACTTGTGTGCCCACCTTTAGATTCGAAGACTTCCTCTTCTTATTGCCTGATGACTCCACATGAGTCTCTTTCTTGTCATCCTCAGATTCCGAAAATTTTCCCGCACGTAGAGCTTCTTCAGTAAGAGTGACACTCATATCGATAGCCTCTGCAATGGTTGAGGGCTTTGAGGTAGTAACCATGCTCCTGATCTGAGGTGCAAGTCCCCAAATGAATCGTTCAACCCTTTTGAATTCCGGTTTGACTAAGTAGGGGACGACCCTAGACAAGTCGTGAAATCGTTGGACGTATTCAGAAATCTTCGGTCCGTCCATTTTTAAGTTCCAGAACTCCACCTCAAGCTTCTGGATTTCGGCCCTAGAACAGTATTTCTTTTCCATTATTTCCTTGAGCTCGTCCCAGCTTAGTGCATAAGCAGCATCCGCACCAAGGGTTTGAACCTGAAGGTTCCACCAGGAGAGTGCGCCATCTACGAATAACCCTGAGATATAGGTAACACTCTGTTGGGGTGAACAGTTACTCATTCTTAGAACTGAGTCAGTCTTTTCTGTCCAACGAACCAATGCAACGGCGCCTCCTATTCCGTCAAAGGTTAATGGTTTGCAGTCTAGGAACTGCTTAAAGGTGCAGCTAGTTGGAGGGTTATTTTCGGTAGTGCCACCGCTGTGCTCAGAGCGGAGGGCTTCATGTCGCGCAATTGCCTGTGAGATGCATTCTTGCAGCTCGGCTTCTGTCCTTGGCAACGTACTGGTGTTTGTGTCTCGCCTGGGCGGCATTCTCTTCTGCCAAAATGGTATGAAGTAGGTTAGACAACATTTCAATTGTCTATGAGATACATAGCACCATAAGCCATTATGTAATCACCCAATTTAACATGTATATATAATCAATGTATAAGCGAGGAAACAGTTATTGAGCCTTCACATAGGCTTGCCAACTTGGCTTATTGTTTGAAATGAACTCGAGGCTACATCGCCTTGGTCATTCAAGTTTCAGTTATTTCCTGCTACATTGGTTTTCTTAGGTCTTTAGCTTTACTGGTGCGTATCTCTCCCCTTTGATGGGGTTGTTTGTGCAGAGGTGATAGGGAGTGTATCGTCACTGATTCTTCCTGAATGTCATTCCACCTCTCTTGCTTAAATATCGTTTTCTCAAACGTCTCGTATGCAGGTAGAAGTGTCAGTCTCGAAGTAGGCTCAGACAAGCTTCCTACTTTCTATCATGCTAAAGCACTGATCTATGTGTTGTTCTACCAGATGAAGGTGAGGACACCTATAAATTAATTTTGTATGGTTTTCATTAGCTTGACCCGCAGAGTCTACCAGGATTTCTGTGCACTACAAGTCGTTATTACGTGGGCCCCCGTAATAATAAATTGTCTTGCACAGTTACCCCAATTTTCTCTCGTCCAAGCAGATGATCAATCAAGGAGGGGACACTACTATCCTTATACCTCTTGTCATGGAAAGGACCCTTGTGATGGTCCATGCGCTAACATTCGTTATCGTTACGCGCGTATAGGCACGATGATTAGATGGAATAGGAATAGGGAGAATTCCTAGTAGTTGGAGGGGCACCTTCGAGATGAATACTTCATCTTCCTTTTCTGGTCAAGTATGTCGTCAATCTTGCGTCACATAAGTCGCAGGGATCTTGTCCCGTTGATTGAGAATTCGATCAAGGTTGCCGCCTCTGCCTCATCATCATCACCGTAGTTAGGCACCTTCACGATCGAGAGGGAAGAGCAGCCATCTCCTACGGAAGCAAGCTCAGCATCTTGTTTCGTAATCACTCCTAGCCATGAGCTTTGCAAAGGATGCGAGGTCGGTAGCTTCATCGTGCGAGTTACGTATAGTAATAGGAGTCGGAGTCGAAAGTATCTTATTCACGTCAATAATCATTCCGTACACTTATTTGTATGTATGTATATCAATAACATATATGCTACTTAGCATAATCAAGCAATTTAATGCATTATATCACGTATAACTCTCGTTTTTGGGGGGTCATTTTGTTTTTGGCAAGTCTAACTCGTGTAGACTATGCTTTGGTTGGCACCTTATTTTAAAGGTATTCCTCACTAATGTCCTTGCCTTGTCACTTTTTGAAAAGTGTCTGACTTGTGGATCTTGGCGCTTTCGTGAATGCAATGAAAACCTTTTTGTAAAATGTTTTCGTGAGAGAACTCTAGTGATTGTAGTCTAGACTCGAGAAAGAATCCTAGTTCACTACAATCGAAGCTCTGATACCAAACTGTCACACCCTGTCTTTTGCGGAAGCGTATGATGTGTGACTAGCTTGTTATCATTGCATTCAATCATAATAAACAACTACATGATCAAAACGATGTTCATCCATTTATGAAAATTTGAGTATTACAAACACTTGTTATTTAAGTTTTCAAAACACGACCTTTGACAAGGTTACAATTCAACAAAAGTGGATGACATCTAAACTTGTAGTCTACTTCTAATTACGACACTTGCGCCCAAGATCCATCCTGTCACCTGAAATACATGTAATTTTGGAAAACATCAACATAAAGTTGAGCGAGTTCATGCGTTTTTGTATTTCACGTTTTTATACTTTGTATGAAAACATAGTATTTGTCATGTATAATTCAAGTCTCTCTTGAGTACCCCACGTACTCAAGTATAATTCCCGTTTTCTTGAGTACCCCACGTACTCAAGTATCATTCAAGTTTTCTTGTGTACCCCACGTTTTAAATGATTGTTTATACAAGGACATTAAGGCACGTGAGGACATAGGGAGCATTAGTATATTCTCCTTCAAGGCATGTGAGGACATAGGGAGCATTAGTGTTTTCTCCCTTAAGGCATGTGAGGACATAGGGAGCATTAGTGTTTTCTCCCTTAAGGCATGTGAGGACATAGGAGCATTAGTATTTTCTCCTTTAACTGTGTCGATTTCCCTCGACTGTGTCGATTAACCTCGACTGCGTCAATTTCCCTTGACTGTGTCGATTTCCCTCGACTGTATCGATTAACCTCGACTGTGTCGATTTCCCTCGATTGGGACACCGAAGCACTCAAGAGGTCACATAAGGACCATGAGTGGGGCTCGGCCGTACCCGTTAGATCTAACCCTCGTCCCTAATTAAGTATTTAATGGCATCTCAATATTTAGTTTAAGCTCACATGATCTAGTATTTTCTAGGCTTTTCTTAAAGCTCATCATATCGCACTCACCACGAGTGCTTCTCGTATTCTCAAATCATATTGCACTCGGTTCTCGTTCTCACCAAGAGTGCTTCTTGTATTTTTACCCTTTGTAAAAATTATAATATTTGTAACATGTATTTCACCCCCGAGAGTTATAAAACCAAAAACAGTTAGAGAAAAGGGGGAGCATGAACTCACAACTTTGCGTTCCTTGCGTCGTAAACTTCACCGGATTTGCTTAATTAACGTCGTAACCTATACGCGTTTTCTTAACGTTAGTCACTAGACTTGCGTCGCACAAGTACAGTCACTCTCTTTTGTGTATAATTTCTTGTGTTAAAAATATTCTATATTTTTAACTAAGTGTTTTACTTATATTATTTTCTCAAAAATTAATATAAGTATCTCATGTTTTGCACTTTGCACCCGAATTATGTATCTTGTATGTTGTATGTGTATTTTGTGTTTCTACTTCTCATGAGTATTTAGTGTATTTTAAGTCTTAATACACTAGCACGTATAACACATACTATATACACTTAGCACACAAGTTGGTGATCAAATAATATATATTTTTCTCTAAAAAATATACATACTTATATCCATTTTTATTCTTGAAGAAATCCTCATTTCTTATCACCAAAAGTTAGGGAAACCTTGGTAATACTCTTAAATACATTTTTAGGGAATAAGTTTCTCAAAAACTTATATTTTTTTCTAAGTGTCAAAATTTATAAAAATTTTGACAGAGTTTCCCCTAAAAATGGAGGTTTCCCATGTTTTCAAAACATGTGTTTATTTTCTTTTAAATCGTCAACAATCATCAACAACAATTATCAACAATACTCATCAACAATAATCACTGATTTCTCAATTTCATGAACTTGAATATTTACAAAAATGTGTAGTAACTTACTAGCACATTTAGTAAGTCTTGTTATCTTTAAAAATAAGTTTAATTTCTTAAAAACTTTATTTTTAAAGAATATGAAGTTTCACAACTTCTAGTCGGTTTTTACGAAAATTATTTCTTTGTTAAAACTTTTGTTACACAAGTGTCCACACACTTGTTTGTTCGTAAAAACACCTCTACTTTATGAAAGATCCGGTTTTAAAACACGGTTTTGTCTTACAGTTGGTCTTTCGAAAATACCACTTGTAGATCTTTAGATCTACTAGTTTAGAACTCCATTTCATAAGATAAATTGTTTTTGCCCAAGTTCATGTTTAATAGTAGTAGTGTTCATCATCTAGTCCTTTTTATACTTTAACATACACTAGCTCATGTTCTAAGAACATAACCCAGCCGGGTTAGATGACGATCCGAACTACTACTAGCATTAAACAACACAAAATAATCATCACAAAACAAGTTTAACAAGTTTTACACAATTATCCAACTATTAACCATCATATTCATCACTTTAATAGACTTTTAGTTTTGATCTTGTGAGTTCTTGAGTTTTAACCGTTAAATCACCTATTAACCACTTTAAACAAGAACAAGAGGATGTTTTAGAACACTTACTACTAGCTCAAGGCTAGGGAAGTTCAAGAGTGCAAATGAGGTGGATAAAAGCAAATGGTGAAGGTCCTTCAAGATCCGCTTGCACCGAGCTTCGTTAGTGACCTTCTTACACCTTTGTATGCCCTTAGAATGGTTGGTGAAGCTTGAATGATGGTGGTGGCGGTTGTGGTGGCTCACGGTCGAACAAGAGGAGAGAGGGAGTGCAAGTGTGTTGTGATGGTGAGTTGGGGAAGATGATGGTTCACTTATATACACAATCCCTTTGGTCCATTGGATTATATGTCTTATGAAGTACAAGACATATCTTCATGAAGTCCAAGAATAGATCATAGGAGATTTTAGGAAGATTAAATAAATCTTGTGTGGGGCCACACATGGGCCGAAATTCAGCCAATGGGGGGGGGGTAAAGTGTAAGTTCTAACCACTAATTACATACACTAGTTAAGCTTCAAGTGTCTTGGTTAGGGATTTAATGTGTTGTTACGTTATAAGGGGTGTTATGGTGTTCGGGGACCATAACTAGCTTAGAAAAATAAAAACAATGCTTCTAGCATTATTTTGGTGTTTCGGGTATTATCCGGTTGTCCGGTTAGACACTGGTTCGTTAAAGTGCTAAATCACACTTTTTAGTGTCTTTTAAGTACCCTTCTTGTACCCTTTCAATTCCCAACACTTAGGGAAATATTCTGGATGAGAAAACGAAATTTCTGCATAATATTCATATGTTTAAATGCTGAATTATACAAAATTATGCACTTAAAGTGCGTTTCGGGTGCTTTTTAGTGCTTATTTTTGCTTTCGCAATGTCTATAAATTAAACCCTTACATGTACTCTTGGGTTTTAATGTTCTTTTGTCGTCGGACCTACACCTAGGCCTCAATTCTAATGTCTGACTGCTTTCTGCAGTTCTGTTGACACGATGTGTCTTACCGGTGAGTTTACTAATATTTCTGACGCAACGCTCTCGTTTATGCATAAAGCTATATTTTGTAGCACAAAATGTGCATGAATTCACTTGCATTGAATTCAGAAATTTATTTGTCTGGTAAACCAGATCATGCACAGTCATTTAAGCACAAATTACTGTTCATTTCGTGTACGGAATGTACGGAAAAGTGACGGTTGTCACATAAACTAATAACTGCTAAAACACAACATGGAGAATTTGTGAATGATGCAAAAAAAAAAAAAAATCGAATGAAATATGATTCAGTATGCATTATTCGTATTATAAGTAACTTACAATTTTGAATTTTTAAAAGATATATTGTTTCCTTAAAAATCTTCTTTTTTGTTTAAAAGATAAATCTTCCATAAATAAGTTAATTATTCAATTATGTTTATGCCCTTTAGTATAGAATTCCTAGATGTCACATGTCACAATGAGAACACTTCTTACACTTTGTAGAAAAAGTAGACTTTATAGTCAACTACTACCCTTATATTACATTACATTATAGCACCCGAATTAGAGTCTGTGTCTCCTTCCTTGTATTCAGATTTTAGAGATTTTTCTATTTTTTATCCTTCCAAATGATCACTATCTTCATCTAGAAAATATAAATATTTTGTAATAGTGATTTTTTTTATCGTCACTTTTCACGTCTTACAAATTTACAGATTACACCACGAGCATTCCGGTTTGCATAAAAAATAGAAGTAAAAGAAAGAAATAATAAATAGAAAGAATATAGAGATAGAGATGGAAAATAAAATGTGAGTCGTTAAATAAAGTTTAGAGAAAGATTATTCGTTAAAAATAAAGACGGAGATTCCAATGAGAATGCTATTACATTACACTACATTACCTTAGATCTAATACTAATAAAGAAATCACTTTAATGCCACATGGCATCTTTTCATTTATTTAGTAAAATAATGACACATGGCATTTGTTCCTTTAATCTCACAAATTTATTATATATTTTTTTAATTTATTATATAACAAATATCACTTAGCCTTATCTTAACTTCTAAAATAATAAATGTTTTAAAAATATCTTAAATCTCTTATTCTATTATTAATATTAAATATAAATCTCTTTATCATAATGTATATTATAAACATATATATTATTGATTAGTTTTATTTTGATACTCAAAATATTTTAGATTTTCGCAATAAGCGAATTACAAAATATTCTAAATTGGTATTAGCGATAAAACAGTTAAGATAAATTAAATTATTGCAATTGTAAATGTTATATATTTAAATATTATAAATAGTAATTATATAGTTTTTCTTTCTTCAAATATTTATGTGAATAACATTCTCTCATTTAATTTAATAATAATAATAGTTAAATATAACTAATATAATAATTAGTTCTACAATAATTCTAATGGGTATCTAATATTACAATTATTAACCGTAGTGCATTTTTAAGATATGTTATGAATTATATTAATTTATTAATATATTATTTATTATATTAATATCTAATATTATTATCATTAATATATTGTTATGTATTGTATTGTATTGTAAACAACTTCAATATTTAAATAATGTAAATATAATTAGGTTCTCATGTCCCTAATTTTGGTCATTCACGGGTTCGATGAATCCAATCGGAGAACATCTCCACCTTTGCATTTATGACTCTAATTTCCAGATCTATAAACATCACCGCTAATAATAATTTTAAGTTTACCAAAGCAGATCGGTTTACCTTTTCTATTAGCATACCAAAATTACCATATCACCGCTATTATTCTTCAATATTTCGAAAAATCTGAATATTTTCATAACAGAGTCGTACTTGCTACGAACGAAGTTGTACAAAAAGTAAATGATCACCTACTTTCCTTGCTTCCCGACAAAGAAAAAGAATAACTAAGTTATGTAAATTGGTTTATGTATAAAAAGAATTTACTTGTGTATATTTGTGCAGATATTGTAAAATTACATGATTTCTATCTTTAGATCCGTGTAAGACACGGGTTTATAATCTAGTCATATTATATTAGTTTACTAGGTTAAAACCCCGTGTATTACACGGGTTGAATAAATATAATTTGATATACTAAGTAATAAAAAAGTTATATCTTTAAAAACTCTTGCATTGCACGGATTTAATAACTACATGTATACACGGCTTGAATACATACATACATATATATGTGTGTGTGTGTTTGTGTGTATAATGTAATCAGTTAACACACATAGTCGTCAATATATGTTTTTGAAAAATGAACTTTGATGAGATATACTTTTTATTACATATTACTTTGTTTTTTTATTTGTTATTAGGTTAACACTTGTGTGAAGTTAATTGATTATTTTTATAAAAAGTTAATAAATTATACATTGTTTTCACCATAAAAATTAGAGGACATGATAACTTAGACCCTTGATATGAATTTTTTTAAAAAGTCAACATTTTTAATTAAATTATCTAAAAATATTTTTTTACTTAGGTATATCTAATTATAATTTGCATTATCTTAAAGCTACTATTATTTTTTTTTCAGTTTTGTTAACATATAATGAACGAAAATTTATTTTTTAATAGTAGAAGGATAAAATGTCATTACGTTTTAGACCATACCGTGTGGGTGTGGAAGCCACCTATAGCGAAGCTTGAGATTTCCGATCGGGGGTCGAAAACGTATATACCAAAAAAATTCTATAAAACCTGGGGGTCAAAAACGTGTATACCCAAAAATTTCTATACAAAAACTACATACTCTCCACTACTGAGCGAAAAGTTCGGGGGTCGATCGCCCCCTCCCGCCCCCACTATGCTACGCCCATGGAAGCCACAACCACGCCGGAACACCACCCCATAGACGGCGTTGTGGCTGGCATGGGAGGTATTCCACGGGCGTGGGGGCAATTGTATGGGTGAGGTGGAAGCTCTTGATTGGTGGGTGTAGTTTAGGTTTGTTTTGATTGGTTGATGTTTATATTTTAAATTTTTTTCCTCTTCCACGCCATTTCCCACCCGGTGCTTTTTTCTCCACACCACAATCCTGGCTTGGTTGCCACATGGCGTTTCACGCCAATTCTTCATACTCTCCCACACTGTGTGGTCTTAAATTTGTTGTTCCATCTTATTATTAATTAATATTTGTATATAATGACTATCTTTAATTATAAAAAATAAGTATTTATAATTAAGTAGGAGAGAGAGGCGAGAAAACAAAATAATAGATAGCTTCAATGAAAGACACGCATTGTTCTATTTTTATCACTAATGAATATTTGTATATAATGAATATCTTTAATTATAAAAAATAAGTAAGTATTTATAATTAATTATGAGAGAGAGTCAGGAAAACAAAATAATAGATAGATTGATGAATGACACGTGTTGTTCTATTTTTATCATTAATTAATATTTGTATATAAGAGCATTCACATCCAAGGAATCTAAGACCATGGGGTATAGTGGGGCTTGGGTTGGGCATTTGATGACACGTGGATTTTAGAAATTAAAAACCCAAAGGCAATTGAATTAGCGGTATGGTGGGGCTTGGGTTGGGCGTGGCTGGGCGGCGTGGCCTAGCCACATCATCATTTTTTTATATATATTTTTATTTATAACTAAATAAAAAATAAACATACAACATATTTTTTTTTTAAAATACATAAACATACATAATAATTATCAAAATAAAAAACAGTCATTCTTCGTCGTCTTCGTCGGTTTCGAACCCAGGAATCGTTGAAACATGTTCCACCAAATCAGCTCGAAGGTTCTGATGTATATCCCTTGACTTTATTAAAAATTCATTTGCCGCTTTATCTTCGTCTGTTACGTTACCTTGTTGGGGGTCATCGTCCTCGTAGTAGGTAACGACCGCTCTACCTTCATCCTCCAAAATCATGTTGTGAAGAATGATACATGTGTACATCACGTTTCCAATCTGATCCTTATCCCATAGTCGACAAGGCATTGCCAAAATTCGCCACCTTTTCTTCAAAACACCGAATGCTCGCTCGACGTCTTTACGTGCAGCCATCTGGACCCTGTTAAACTTTAATCTCTTTGGATCTGTGGTACCGTGTCTTGTGAACGATTTTACGAAAACCCCCCACTCTGGGTAAATCCCATCAACTAGGTAGTACCCGTACACGTACTCAATCCCGTTTACAAAGAAACTTCCTTTCGGTCCTTTTCCATTTACCCGATCATTGAAAAGAGGCGAGTGGTTTACGATGGTAATATCATTATGTGAACCTGGCATACCGAAGAACGCATGCCATATCCAAAGATCTTGGGACGCAACCGCTTCAAGCATGATGGCTGGCACCCCGTGAAATCCACTAGTGTGAGCACCTTGCCATTGGGTAGGACAAAGTTCCCAAGGCCATTTCATACAATCTAAACTACCTAGCATCCCGGGTAGCCCATGATAATCTGCGTGATGTTCCAATATTTGTTGCATGTCACTGAAGGAGGGCTTTCTCAAATACCTTTTCCTATAAAGTTCTAGAATGCACGAACAAAAGTTGTGAAGAGTTTCTCTAGCTACACGTGCAGACATTTTTAAATAGTCATCCATAATGTCCGAACTATTGCCGTACGCTAACTGCCTAAGTGCGGCCGTGACCTTTTGCCACGTACTAAATCCTAATTGCCCGGTGACATCGGGTTTTTGTTGGAAACAAACATATTTCTCCTCAAGATCTCTAGATATTCTTAAAAATAAATTTTTACTCATACGAAAACGACGCCTAAACATTTTTTCATCATACTTAGGTTCCGCTGAGAAGTAATCGCTTACCAACAAATCGTTAGCGGTGTGCCGTTCACGAGCGATGTACCTTCTCCTCCGTTTAGGTTGTTGAGTCTCTTCCTCATTGTCTTCGTCTTCCACGATAGCTTTCACCACCGCCGCTATCGTTTGTAGAAATATTTCCGCACCATCGTCAGACGAGGATGACGATTCACTATAACTTGAAGAACTCATGGCAATAATGTGTTTTATGTTTTGATATTGTGTGAAAAAAATGTTAAATGTGGTAAGTATTTATAAAGGAAAAAAAAATTTTTATTTTAAAAAGTAGCCACCAACGGCTACCCCAACGGCTAGCCAACGGCTACTTTTAATGGGCCAATCACAAACCGCCAACTCACCTTGCTCCCCCGCCCCACGCCCGGCTTGAAACCCAAGCCCCAAGGGGCCACGACCAAACCCAAGCCCACCCGGGGTGGTCACTTGGGCGTTTTACCCCAACCCACGCCCAAACCCCCGCCCCATACCCCACGGCCTAAATATGTGTGTGTTGTTTTTAAAATATAAAAAGTATAAAAGGTGGTTTTGAGTGGAGGAGAGAGAAAATATTACTGTTCATCTGTATATTTGGGGGACACTGTTCACCCCCTATAATTTTTTAATATATTTTGAAAGTGGTTGTGAGTGGAGGAGAGAGAAAAGGTAATGATAAAGGTATAAACAAATATTATTTAATTGAAAATGAGAGATAAAATGTAGTGTTTTTAGTGTAATTTAGGGTGAAAATATGATGGGTTGGATGTGAATGCTCTAATGAATATCTTTAATTATAAAAAAGTATTTATATTTAACTAGGAGAGAGAGGCGGGAAAATAAAATAATAGATATCTTCAATGAATGATACGTCCTCCATACGATTGTTTTATTATATAGTATAGATCATATCTTATTTTGTATTGTATAAATTATTTAGTAATATCAAATGCTATGATCAATAAAATCGCACAAAGAGAGAAATAAAAAGAATGGTGAGCAAATTCTATAATGTCATTAGCCCTATATTGTATCTAAAATGTTAACAGTATTAGAAGCGGTTGGTTTTGTGAGATGAAACTTGAGAGTTTCGATAATTAATGTTGTTTTTTATTAAATCAACTTTTTATGAATATTTGTTTCTATTCTTCTTTAGCTAAGTTTTGAGATGTGAAGAAAGCTAATGAAAAGTGGATACAAGAAATCAGCTTAATAATCGGGATTTATTATATAATAGTTTACTAACAAGCTAAAGATTATAGAGAGATAGAAATATGGAGAATGGGAGTGTTTTATTCATTTTGAGATATATAAAACTAAATACATTGGCGCTACTATTTATAGGGCTCTAGAACATATATGATATGGAGTTATGAACATGGATAGTCACAATATTCATAACACTAAATGATATGGAGTTAGGAACATGAATAGTCACGATATTCATAACACTCCCCCTTGACTATCCATGTAAAATAATATATTATTCTTATAATACGCTTGATGATGCTGCTTCGTTAAAAACCTTGCCAGGAAAACCCACTGGGATAAAACCATAGCTAAGAGAAAAAGAGTGCAGTGCGCATTTTCTCCCCCTGATACTTTTGGATCAGGTATGTTGCCTGATTAAAAACCTTACTAAGAAAACTCAATGGGACAAAACTTACTCAAGGGAAAAAGAGTGCAACTTGAATAAGTCTCCCCATCATTTTAACATGTATCCTTTAAGTGACGTTTGTCCATCTTCCTTGAAAGTCGAATAAAGCCTTTGTAGCGAATGATTTGTCGCTTGATCCCTTAATGTGCAATCCTTTATGTTGAACAACGTTGTATAATCTTCTAACGAGACTTTAGGTGCCTCCTTCAAAAAATTATCATATGTCCACGACTGTGTTTCGTTACATTTCTGCATCTACAAGACTAACGAAACTTGTTTTGATGAGTTAGTAAAATATAATCAAATATCGTTTATGCCTGAAATATTTCTTTGAACTCATTCCAATGTCCCTTCGCTTGACAAATGTTATATCATGACAATAAGCTCAAGTGAAAAATATTATAACCATACATAGCTAGCTAAACATATTATGCACTTATGCATTTAACGATGGTACTTCTAAAATGAGAATCTCTACTTTGGTAGGAGATGATAATAGGCATTTCTTATAACAAATGACTTAACAACCTTTAACATACTTTAAGGTTCAACTATTCCATACTAAAATATCCAAACATCATCTACTAGATGCACTTGAGGGATTAGTAAAATATAATTATATATATACTCGAACTGTAATTCGAGTAATAATTAGACCGTGCCAAGGTCATTCAAAATTTCTCTCTCTAAAAACTCGATAATTTCTTTCGATGATGCCTAGACATCATTACTGTAAATTGTGATTATAGTGAACTTTTAAAAGTAGAATGTTCATATAACATGGCTAATTTAATCAAACTTATATCCCTCTTTATGCGAATATCTCGAGTTATACAACACTCGACCCAACTATTTTAGCCCATACGTATTTTGTCAACTTCATATAGTACGTTCTTGAGGTTTTTATATCAATGCTTCTGCCATTATCAATCCATGAGGGAATTATGCCCATCTTATCCAAATATACAAGTGCATTCATTCTTCATGAGTTTTGCTACATAAACTTACCCATATAACACATAGACATCTATATCATATGCAAAAATGCCATGAACACTTGCTTTTATCTTCAAAATCCATATTGTACCATGCGTGTACACTATTTATTAAGATATCACAATTACTGGGTACAAGTTTCTATGTATGTTTATTCGTGCACAAGAATTACATCATTAAGATGTTTTGATTTACCTTTAGGGAACTTAATTGCAAACGAATCTATATACAACGATCATATTATTCTCGAGAAGTTAACTTACATGATTTTGATATGTACACTTTTAGTATCAAGTGATACATAACATTCATAGACGTACATCAATTCTCTCTCTATATTACCAGAATAATAAAATATTGGAAAGTCAATGCATCCACCACTGGAGAATACGTTTCCTCATAATCAATCATAGGTATTTTGAAAATTCTTGTGCCACCAATTTTGACTTATATCACTTAATTTGATTTTCACATGATTTGCGTAAAAGACACATTTGTATCCAACATATTTTACAACTTCAGTTATATGGACTGTTGGTCCAGAAAGTTTCCATTTCATTAGAAAACTAAACTCCGCCTTATTTGTGTCTTTCTATTTTTGGCCAATCATTCCTTAATATTCATTCATAGGCAGATCTTAAATTTTGATCCTCATCATTTAATCAAATTAAGCGCTACATTATATACAAAAGTATAACAACATCGATTTTTATTTCGATTCCATACATATCTTAGACATGATACAACTTATCGAGATCTCTTTATTTTCAGGTACCTGAGGTTCTTCTTGAACCATCATGTCTATTGTCTCTTCAGGAGATCTTGTTACTATAACCTCTACTTGACCATCTTAATTACTTGCTCCAATTTTTGAGGAATTTTATTATTAGAATTAACTAGTCTACCACGCTTTAGGATTGCAATAGACTCATTACAAAAATATGTGGTTGTCCTCTAGGGACACAAATATAACTGGAGCATAAGTAGTTGATTATGTGACTTACTTAGTCACTCTATTTAGGTCAGTGAACTTGTCTGGTAATTTGTTCTTTAATATTGGTAAATGAATTATACTTTAAACTTCTAGTTCACAGTTTATAGTCTGAGGATCAAGATGACATGATAATTCATTTCACTTTTCACTTTCCAACTGCTTGTTATCTCCCCCTAATGTTGGGAACATTCATTCACTAAAGTGAAAACCAATGAGCCATAAACGAATTTCTCACTAATGGTTTTAAGTATTTAATCATAGACGATTATTTATACCCAACATATTCTCAAACCTTTTAGAAGTCCCATCTTTATGCAGTGTGGTGGATGAGTTTTAATATATGTCGCACAACCAAAATCTTTGATGAGATATCTTTGGTTTCTAACCAAAAACCAACTGTATGGGAAGAACTAAAACTTATTGGCTGTAACACCTCGCAAAATCATGTCCAATATAGTATCGACACGTGTCATGGACTTTAAACGATTAACGGATTGATTACGAGGGACTAAAGTTGTCAAACGAAGAAAGTATATGTGTAAGAGGATCCAAAGTGTTAACATATGAGAATTTTTCCTTTCAACGACCCTACACGACGTTTATACCCTTAAACGAATAAATCATGAATCGTATGAAACCGTTTGTGGAAGAGAGAGAAAGTTTACAAGACGCAAGGGTTAAATATGTCAACATGTTTAATTTATACCTCTGAGTGACCTTTTAACAAAACCGAAGCTTTGTAACGATTAATTATGTTCCCAAGAATAAGTGATAAAAATTTCACAAGGTTTCGATATCGTATGAGGAAGATATGTTAACTTTCGTAATTAAGGGGTTAAAAGCGTCAACAAGGCAAAACTTTTGTTTTCGGTTATCATTTAATGAAACCGGACCTAACGGTGTTTGGTTATATCTCATGGATCACAAGAATAAAAGTTAAATGGGTTAAATGTGCTTAAAATGGAAGAAATTACGCTTTAGAAGGTCCAGGGACTGAAAATGTCACATTTTTAAACTTGCTGATCAGGTAACCTACATGGTGGCGTCACGCCACCACCACCACCTTCTGCCATCGCACGATGCGATGGCATGACCAGGGCAGATTATCTGCACAGCTGCATGTACAGCAGGTCACACCGCCTTTGCATGGTGGTTTTCGAATTCAGGGACTGTTCCAATGGTTTTTCATGCATAGGGGACACCTGGGATGATCAGGGATCACTTGTAGGCTTGTGTGTTATGATCTTGTGATGTTTTAAGTTCTATATAAGACCCCTTGTTGCAACACTAGAACTTGCTCACTTTGAATCATTTCAAAACCCATTCTCTGGAGCTCTCTGGACTTCAAGAAGTTATCACAAGTTCCAAATTCGTGTTAAGGACCATTGTCGGTGTTCTTAACCTCCTAAGTTCAAGTTTTGTTAGTCTAATGACCAAAAGTCAAAGACGTCGTAATTAAGCTTTGACTTAGTGATTAATCACTAATGGTCCAGTCATTTTTCGAATTGAAAGTGGCTATGAGTTGGTAATTATGTGGGTAATAAACCCCTAAAAAGGGCACCCTCTGATTTCCACTCTAACTAGGTCAATTGTCAGGTCAAACTTAATCATAAAAAGTCAACAGAAAGCTATTTTGCAAATAAACTCATAATTAACAATGTAGAAGCCATGAAACCTGTTTTAACACTTATATAACTTGGTAATTAATGTAAGAACATGTCTAAGCATGTTCAACACGATAATTTTGAGTTTAAGCTCGGTTTAGAACCGAAAGTCGTAAAAGAAGACTTTTACTTTGACTTTCAGTTCTGACCCGATTTAGCTTAGTTTAGATATGCCTTAGAGTTCCATTAGGACCAGGTTATAGGTTAGTATAACCCTCTGAGGTTATACAACTTGGTTCCTAATTAATCCGATTCATTTGCATGTTTCCGTTAATTGCTTAAATGTTGACCATTATGCCCTTTTGACCTTAAAACGAGATTTTTGAAAATGTGAGAGGACAAAAACCTTTGTTACTGATTTATACACATGTCCTAAAAATTTGACATCAGTTTGAGGTCTAGATTATGAGTTATGCTCAATAGCGTAATTTGAAAGGTTTTTATTAATTAAACGGCATTATTAGCATAAAGCCTATTTAAACCCAAATTTTGACACAAAACTTTTTACCAACTGATGTAATATAATATTTTGGGATTTTTGAAGATTTTTATTTATTTTTAAACTGATCATAACATAGGGTTATTGCCTTGATTCGGTAATTGACGATTGTACCCTTTTTGCTAAAAAAATGAGTTTTACATAACTTTTTGATACCAAACTTTTTGCTACTGATTTCATATGATAAATAAAATATTTTGAACTTTATAAACTGATCAAAAAATCAGATTTCCTATTATAACCCGAAAATCGCTTAAAAATGACTTTTTACGCGTTTTAAACGCATAGTATGGATTAAAACTATTTTTGACATATAAATCTTAATACCTACTGATGTTTTAAGTAAATTTTTATACTTTAACAGTAAGCAAAAGTTTTGAACTCAGATTTCCAAATTTGACCTTTAAAGCTTATGTGAAATTACCAAAATGCCCCTTCGGTGTATAGTTTGGTTATAAATAATAAATTTCACATATATGCATTACCCTACTGTTATGACTCACAAAAATAATTATTTTTACTGATCAATTCAGACCCAAACCTCAGATTGTTATTTAATCTCTTTTATAAGCTTTAAAATGACCAAAATACCCCTACGGGGCATAATTTGAGTTTAAAATTCGTGTTGGGCATAATGGAAGGTATCCTAGTGATAACACAACATATTTAAGGCATATTAACTTAGGAAACCTGCTCATGACTCACTTGGTTACCCGTTATGCATTTATCGCGTTCGGTACGGTTTATGTGACTAGTTTGCACAAATTGACCGAAACGGGTCAAAACCTTATCATTTTCACTTCAAAATCCAGAATGTGTTTAGTTTACCCATATTATACTAGTCTTCATACTTGTCGGGTCTAAACCACATTCTAATCCGGTCTTCGCTTAATCTTGCGTTTTGAACCGTATACCTTTCTTTAAGACTAACCGGTCTAAGTTTAAACTTAAGTAAGACCCGTTAGGAATCTAATAAGTTAATTAAAAACCTTCGTTCCAGATTTAGGAGACCAGTAAAAGATACGTGCACTTGCTGAATTGTACGGCTGGGATAAATTACATAATTTGCTCAGGTAAATACTTTTAACTTATTTTCCCTTATACGGGCTTGGGGTAAGGTATATAAAATACCGCTTGGTCGGGTATTGAATTTTTAATCGTATGAAGATTAAATTATTGAGATAACCCGTTTAATCTGTTTTGTTTATTCTAAGCCTTTGGGGGGTTAATGACCATGTCCTGGATATCCTCGGCTCATTCATTGAAATGGCCACGACTGAAGCACGGGGTGTAGGCATACACCTGCTGGTACGTATGTAAAATAATGTACCCACCTGTTCGAGAATAACTCGCCGTGGGATATATTATGTGGTGTGTCTATTAATCTTTAACCCGGTATTCAACCCGGGCTACTGAACGTATAATAAACATGTAATTCTTTAACAAGTTTATTTTTAAATAATTATCCCAAGTTATAAAAGATATTTTGTGCCTTGTGCATTCAAATCAATTTTTCTTAAACATTTTCAAAATGAGTCGGTTAATTGTATTTACCAGTGTAAACTGACGTATTTTCCAAAAAGGCTAAGTGCAGGTACTAGACGGAATAGGCTGGCTACTCCTAGCATCAATAAAGAGTCTTGCAAGCTTAGATGTTTATAAATCTGTTGAACAATGATCCTTTTAACTTTGATCCGCCTGTGGATCCCTTACAACCTTTTTTGTAATAATTGATATTACTTTCATTCGGTTTGTAATGTTTTTATCTTTTGACTTCCGCTGTGTATTAAACCGTGATAAATTGTCTATGATGATATCAACTACGTCACGATACTCCTCACCGGGCCCACCGGTAATACGTGGAAATATTGGGGTGTGACAGGTTGGTATCAGAGCCAACATTGAGTGAATTAAACACTAGCCTTTTGTGTTTAATCTCAATGACAGAGTTTGCACATTCCTCGACTTCCGAGTCTAGACAAAGAACTTAGGACTAATCCAAATTTATTTTATTTTGTCCTTCATTGTTTTCCTTTGTTGTTTCTTTTGTTTGTTTTGACAGGATCAACAAAAATGCCGCCGAGGTTCCGAAGAGGAGGAAGAGGAAATGGGCCATTCAACGCCCCCAACGATCACGAGGCCGGACCTTCCCACCGGCGAACCCCATCTGTTACCATCAGCACAAGTCCTCAAGAAGACTGGAGGACCTATTTGGAGCCCGCGAGGCGATCTATCTCGCTAAGTTCATCACCCTCTTACCACCATTCCTTCGGGCCGCAATCGGAGAACGAGCCCGAAGATTCGCACCATTCTTTCTTACCGTTGCGGCGGTCAACCTCTCATCGGGCCTTTCAGGAACCGACACCTTACTTTCAGAGCTGGTTCAACCCGGCAAACCAAAATGAAGAACCAATGGGTCATAACCCATTGGGCCCTGAAGACCATTTCCCTGAAGCTCAGGGAATGGATATGGATGATGACCCAGATCCCGCTGAACCACCATCTGGGACACCTACTCACCCCATCGAAATTTCAGATGGGTCGTCCTTTCATGGATCACCTTATCGTGGTCCAGACAGCTATGAGGCAAGGTTTACCCAATACGACTGGGTGTTTACTCCGGCCTACAACCAGTCTCAGCAGCAGGATCCCTCTGAGGATTCGCGTTTTGTGGCGGTCACGCCACCGCCACCACCACCGCTTGAGCAGCAACTGCCTCCGGAGCCACCGAGGCAAAGAAGAATAGGTGCACGGATGTTCGTGCGAGGAGGGGACTTCCATTTCAGCACCCCTCGACATTCAAGTGGCAGTCACTACCCGCCACTATATGAAGACCCACAGATGGGTGGGCCTTTAAACCCCGTGTCCGAGGTGGACTCTGTGCCAGTCGCACCACCACCAGTGGGTTATGACAACCCAATTCCTTCATACGCCGGTGCAGCGGCGTATAACCTGTTTGAACAGCCTGCCTACCCGGGGTATAACTACTACAATGCCCCCGATGTTGACCCATACCTAGTAGCAGCCAACTACAATGCTCATCATCCTGAAGGGCCTTACGCATCCTCCTACCAAACCGGGTACCCACCTTATGGGTATCAATACCCACCATCTCCTCAACCTCCGCAGTAGCAGCCGCCATTGATTCAGCCCCAACAGCAACAGGAGATTCTACAGAGGTTGAGCCAGGTGGAACGGGAGGTTCAAGAGGAACGTAGGAACCACCGGGGATTCCTCAAGGGTCTGGCGAATCTAATCAAGGGAAAGAAGAAAAGGGATTTTTGAAGATTCCTTATTTATTTATTTGTATTGTAATTTCCTTGTTTCAATCAAGTCCCTGCGTGGACATCTATTTATGTATTCAGTCCCTGCGAGGACTTGTTTTTTCAGTTTAGCCCCTGCGTGGGCAAGTTATTTCTGTTAAAGTCCCGTTTAGGGCAATTATGTACTCTTTTAAATTTTAGTGGCATGTTATAATTTAAATTTCATTTTTGCATAAATATAATATATGAAATGAATAAATCCAAAATATGTCATTCCTTTTATAAGATCTACCTTTAAATATTAAATAAGAATTTTAAAAGGTATAACCTAGCCTGCATGTCATTATAGACCTGGCCATGATGGTAAAACCTGTTTAAAAAGATTCAATTCCTTGTTAACATCTGAAAACATGTTAACACTCCTGGCGGATGTGATTCGTTAAAATCACACATGTCATCCTTATATTGGATTCTTCCAATTCCTTCTTTATTATTTAAACATCCATTTGTGATGTAGGGCCTACGAGCCATAATCATTGTCATATAAGACAAAAGACAGTTGTAGTCTACGACTCCCTGTCGATAAAAGGTAATGAACTACGTTCAAACCTTAATACCTCGATTCTCTGAAATCATGGTTTATAATTTAAAAATTGTCCTTGTGACTAGGCCTTATGTGCAATTAATAATACCCTTAATACTTTATAATTAGGATAAATTATAATGAAAATCCTAAATAAATATGTTTAATAAGTTAACCAAATATGGTTTATAATTGCCATGGTTAATGAATCAGCAAAGGGACGATCCCATAAATAACCTCTGAATAAATCATTGTCATCATTTTATGTAGCAATAAAGCTGCATGGCAGAGTCTGAAGAAGTCAACAGTCACCCACTGGAAAACCATGACACTGCCAGGATCAACATAACTGGGGAGGAACTTCGAGCATTGATTGAAAATGTTGTTGCTAAAGCAGTGGATAAACAACTTAGGGAATCCAGTGGTACACATAGCAAAACCTTATCAGTACCCCATTCCAAATCACACCCTAAGGCTCACTCTAAGGCTCATAGTAAGCCACTTTCTAAACATCATGAGTCAAAGAAGGATGATGCTCGACACTCCTCAAATCAGCATAGTGTTCCGTCTAAGAAGATTGTATTTGATCAAGAGCCACGTGCAAGGACCTGTTCATATAAGTATTTTGTCTCTTGCAAACCCAGGGATTTCACTGGGGAAAAAGGCGCCAATTGATTGCATGACGTGGCTAGATGAGATAGATACGGTGGTTGACATTAGTGGATGTGCCGAGAAAGATTCACAGTCATTCAAGGGGGAAGCCCTAGCTTGGTGGAGGTCATTGATCCAAGCTACTGGAAAGATCCCGTTATATAACATGACTTGGGATCAGTTTGTTGCTTTAATAAAGGATACTTTATGTCCTCAACATGAAGTTGAGAAGATCGAGACTGACTTCCTGACATTAGTTATGAAAAATTTGGACTGTCAGGCATATCTTACGAGTTTTAATACCATGTCTCGATTGGTTCCTTACTTGGTGACGCCGGAACCAAAACGTATAGCCCGTTTCATTGGGGGTTTAGACCCGGAGATCAAAGCTAGTGTGAAAGCGTCTCGACCGACTACCTTTAGGTCTGTAGCTGATTTGTCACTATCTCTTACCCTTGATGCGGTCAGGCAGAGATCGCTTAGAAATTCTGATGCTGGGAAGAGGAAACGTGAGGATGATAACTCACACCATTCAGACAAGAAGCACAAGGGGAACTCTGACCACAAAAAGAGTTCAGGGTTCAAGAAAGATGACCAATAGTCGGGTGAAAGGCCCAAATGCAAGACCTGCAAGAAGCGCCATCTGGGAAAATGCATGTATGAATCAAAGTCCCAGTCACAGCCAAGAGCTTGTGGGATTTGTAAGTCTAGTGAGCATAAGACATTGGACTGTAAGAAGATAAAGGACGCGACGTGCTATAACTGTAACGAAAAGGGGCATATCAAGTCTAACTGCCCAAAGTACGCCAAGAAACCTGAAGATGGGAAGAAGACCAATGCTAGGGTCTTCCAGATGAATGCACAAGAAGCGATTCAGAATGACAACGTGATAACAGGTACCTTTGTTATCAACGATGTTTATGCAAGGGTATTATTTGATTCGGGTGCAGATAAGTCATTCGTTGATAATAAGTTTTGTAAGTTATTAAATCTGCCTG
Source organism: Helianthus tuberosus (assembly GCA_030545235.1). Lineage (NCBI taxonomy): Eukaryota > Viridiplantae > Streptophyta > Magnoliopsida > Asterales > Asteraceae > Helianthus > Helianthus tuberosus. The sequence continues at coordinate 24,813,007 of CM060451.1, forward strand.
TTAAAACCCTAAGCATAAAGTATGAAGTAGAATTGGCCGATGGTACCATAGAAACCGCCTCAACTGTGTTAGATGGATGTTTTATATCCACTAGGAACCACTCTTTTCCATTATCTTTGCTTCCTTTGAAATTAGCTGGTTTCGACATAGTAATAGGAATGGATTGGTTATCTCATAACCAAGCTCAGATCGTTTGTGACAAGAAACAAGTAGTTATCAAGACTTCGTATGGTGAGCCACTTACCATACAAGGAGATACTCAGTACGGGTTGCCTAAGAAAGTGTCTATGCTTAAGGCATCAAGGTGTATGAAGAAGGGTTGTGTCATCTACATGGCACAAGTAACTATTGATGAACCAAAACCGAAGATTGAAGACATCCCTATCATTTCTGAATACCCGGATGTATTCCCTGAAGAACTTCCTGGTTTACCCCCAGATAGGCAGGTGGAGTTCAGAATCGACATTATACCTGGAGCAGCACCTGTTGCAAGAGCACCTTACCGGTTGGCCCCAACTGAGATGAAAGAGTTGAGAACTCAGTTGTATGATTTATTGGTAAAAGGATTTATTAGGCCTAACTCATCTCCTTGGGGAGCACCGATCCTGTTTGTGAAGAAAAAGGATGGATCAATGCGTTTATGCATTGATTATCGAGAGCTGAACAAGGTTACAATTAAGAATAGATATCCATTGCCCAGGATCGATGATCTGTTCGATCAACTTCAAGGGGAAAGTTACTTCTCCAAGATTGACTTGAGGTCAGGTTATCACCAGCTGAAGGTTAGAGATGAAGATGTGCATAAGACTGCATGCAGGACTCGCTATGGCCACTACGAGTTCTTAATGATGCCTTTTGGGCTCACTAATGCACCAGCAGCGTTCATGCATCTCATGAATCGCGTTTGCAAACCCTACTTGGACAAGTTTGTCATCGTCTTCATTGATGACATTCTTATTTATTCAAAGAACCAGACTGATCATGAAAAGCACCTTCGTTATATTCTTAAACTACTTCAGCATGAGAAGCTCTACGCCAAGTTTTCAAAATGTGAATTTTGGCTTCGTGAAGTCCAATTCCTTGGACATATGGTTAGTGAGCGTGGCATCCAGGTGGATCCCGCTAAGATTGAAGCTATCATGAATTGGCAAGAGCCGAAGACGCCCACAGAAATTCGCAGCTTCTTGGGCCTGGCAGGATATTACAGGCGTTTTATCGAAAATTTCTCAAGAATTGCTGCACCCCTAACTTCGTTGACTAGGAAGAATATTAAGTTTGATTGGGGTCCTAAGCAACAAGAATCCTTTGATATTCTTAAACAGAAGTTAAGCAATGCTCCTGTGTTGACATTTCCTAAAGGGATTGAAGAATTTGTGGTATACTGCGACGCATCACACACTGGCATGGGATGTGTGCTCATGCAGAAGGGCAAAGTTATTGCCTATGCTTCCCGGCAACTAAAAGTGCACGAGAGGAATTATACCACCCACGATTTGGAGTTGGGTGCAGTTGTGTTTGCACTAAAACTTTGAAGGCATTATTTATATGGTACCAAGTGTGTGATCTATTCTGATCACAAGAGCCTTCAGCATCTGTTTAACCAAAAGGATCTAAACATGAGACAGCTTCGATGGATGGAAACGCAGAACGATTATGATTGTAAAATCCGATATCATCCAGGCAAGGCAAATGTAGTTGCCGATGCTTTGAGCGGGAAGGAAAGGGTTAAGCCCATTAGGATAAATGCCAAGAGCATTGAATTGAAAAACAGCTTGAATGAAAGATTGTTAGCCGCTCAGAAGGAAGCTGTATTAGAAGCCAACTATCTGAATGAAAAGTTAGGAGTAATTGCTGAGCAGTTATCATATGGAAAAGATGGAATTTTAAGATTGAATGGACGAATATGGGTTCCAATTTATGGAGGACTTAGGGAGGTGATTCTTCAAGAAGCCCATAACTCCAAATATTCGGTTCATCCTGGTTGTGATAAGATGTACCAGGATTTGAAGGCAAATTATTGGTGGATAGGCTTGAAGAAGTCTATAGCCACTTATGTGGCCAAATGTCTGACATGTGCTCAGGTTAAAGCCGAACACCAGAAGCCGTCAGGTTTGCTGCAACAGCCTGAACTTCCCACCTGGAAGTGGGAAATGGTAACTATGGATTTCATCACAAAGTTACCAAAGACAAAGCAAGGAAATGATACTATTTTGGTTATAGTCGCCAGGTTGACCAAGTCGGCCCACTTCTTGCCTATTAAGGAAACACACAGCTCAGATAAGTTAGCTCAGCTGTACGTGGACGAGATTGTATCTCTTCACGGAGTGCCAGTGTCTATCATCTCTGATAGGGATACAAGATATACATCTCATTTTTGGAAAAGCTTTCAGCAGTCCCTAGGCACTCGATTAAACTTCAGCCCTGCGTATCATCCTCAGACGGATGGCCAAAGTGAGCGTACTATACAAACACTTGAAGATATGTTAAGGGCTTGTGTTATTGATCTAGGTGGAAGTTGGGATGATCATCTTCCGTTGATTGAATTTTCATACAATAATAGTTATCATTCCAGTATTCAAGCTGCACCTTTTGAAGCGTTGTATGGAAGAAAGTGTAGGACGCCCGTTTGCTGGGCAAAAATTGGAGATGTCCAACTAACAGGACCTGATATAGTCCTGGAGACAACATATAAGATTGTGCAGATACGTGATCGTCTCAAAGCTGCCAGGGATAGGCAGAAAAGCTACGCAGATAAAAGGCGTAAACCTCTGAAATTCGAGGTAGGTGACAAAGTGTTACTTAAGGTATCACCCTGGAAAGGGGTAATGCATTTTGGCAAGAAAGGCAAGTTAAGCGGAAGATACATAGGACCATTCGAGATCATCGAATGTGTTGGAACAATGGCTTATAAGTTAAACCTGCCTGAAGAGCTCAGTGGAATTCATAATGTATTCCACATCTGCAATCTGAAGAAATGCCTAGCTGATGAATCGCTAGCCATGTTACATAAGGATGTGCATATTGATGAGAGCTTAAAGTTTGTTGAAAAACCTTTGTCGATTGAGGATCGACAGGTTAAGAAGCTTCGAAGGAAGCACGTACCGATTGTGAAAGTTAAATGGGATGCCCGTAGAGGTCCCGAATATACGTGGGAGGTTGAGTCCACAATGAAACAGAAGTACCCTCATTTATTTCAGTAAATCTCGAGGTCGAGATTTCTTTTAAGGGGGTGAGGATGTAACACCTCGCAAAATCATGTCCAATATAGTATCGACACGTGTCATGGACTTTAAACGATTAACGGATTGATTACGAGGGACTAAAGTTGTCAAACGAAGAAAGTATATGTGTAAGAGGATCCAAAGTGTTAACATATGAGAATTTTTCCTTTCAATGACCCTACACGACGTTTATACCCTTAAACGAATAAATCATGAATCGTATGAAACCGTTTGTGGAAGAAAGTGAAAGTTTACAAGACACAAGGGTTAAATGTGTCAACATGTTTAATTTATACCTCTGAGTGACCTTTTAACAAACCTGAAGCTTTGTAACGATTAATTATGCTCCCAAGAATAAGTGATAAAAATTTCACAAGGTTTCGATATCGTATGAGGAAGATACGTTAACTTTCGTAATTAAGGGGTTAAAAGCGTCAACAAGGCAAAACTTATGTTTTCGGTTATCATTTAACGAAATCGGACCAAACGGTGTTTAGTTATATCTCATGGATCACAAGAATTAAAGTTAAATGGGTTAAATGTGCTTAAAATGAAAGAAATTATGCTTTAGAAGGTCCAGGGACTGAAAATGTCACATTTTTAAACTTGCTGATCAGGTAACCTACATGGTGGCGTCACGCCACCACCACCACCTTCTGCCGTCGCGCGACACGACGGCCTGACCTGGGCAGATTCTCTGCACAGCTGCATGTACAGCAGGTTACACTGCCTTTGCATGGTGGTTTTCGAATTCAGGGACTGTTCCAATGGTTTTTCATGCATAGGGGACACCTGGGATGATCAGGGATCACTTGTAGGCTTGTGTGTTATGATCTTGTGATGTTTTAAGTCCTATCTAAGAACCCTTGTTGCAACACTTGAACTTGCTCACTTTGAATCATTTCAAAACCCATTCTCTTGAGCTCTCTGGACTTTAAGAAGTTTTCACAAGTTCCAAATTCGTGTTAAGGACCATTGTAAGTGTTTTTAACCTCCTAAGTTCAAGTTTTGTTAGTCTAATGACCAAAAGTCAAAGCCGTCGTAATTAAGCTTTGACTTAGTGATTAATCACTAGTGGTCCAGTCATTTTTCGAATTGAAAGTGGCTATGAGTTGGTAATTATGTGGGTAATAAACCCTTAAAAGGACACCCTCTGATTTCCACTCTAACTAGGTCAATTGTCGGGTCAAACTTAATCATAAAAAGTTAACAGAAAGCTATTTTGCAAATAAACTAATAATTAACAATGTAGAAGCCATGAAACCTGTTTTAACACTTATATAACTTGGTAATTAATGTAAGAACATGTCTAAGCATGTTCAACCCGACAATTTTGAGTTTAAGCTCGGTTCGGAACCGAAAGTCGCAAAAGTAGACTTTTGCTCTGACTTTCAGTTCTGACCTGATTTAGCTTAGTTTAGATATGCCTTAGAGTTCCATTAGGACCAGGTTATAGGTTAGTATAACCCTCTGAGGTTATACAACTTGATTCCTAATTAATCCGATTCATTTGCATGTTTCCGTTAATTGCTTAAATGTTGACCATTATGCCCTTTTGACCTTAAAACGAGATTTTTGAAAATGTGAGAGGACAAAAACCTTTATTACTAATTTATACACATGTCCTAAAAATTTGACATCAGTTTGAGGTCTAGATTAGGAGTTATGCTCAATAGTGTAATTTGAAAGCTTTTTATTAATTAAACGACATTATTAGCATAAAGCCTATTTAAACCCAAATTTTCACACCGAACTTTTTACCCACTGATGTAATATAATATTTTGGGATTTTTGAAGATTTTTATTTATTTTTAAACTGATCATAACATAGGGTTATTGCCTTGATTCGGTAATTGACGATTATACCCTTTTTGCTAATAAAATGAGTTTTACATAACTTTTTGATACCAAACTTTTTGCTACTGATTTCATATGATAAATAAAATATTTTGAACTTTATAAACTGATCAAAAACTCAGATTTCCTATTATAACCCGAAAATCGCTTAAAAACGACTTTTTACGCGTTTTAAACGCATAGTATGGATTAAAAAATTTTTGACATATAAAACTTAATACCTACTGATGTTTTAAGTAAATTTTTATACTTTAACAGTAAGCAGTTTTGAACTCAGATTTCCAAATTTGACCTTTAAAGCTTATGTGAAATTACCAAAATGCCCCTTCGGTGCATAGTTTGGTTATAAATAATAAATTTCACATATATGTATTACCCTACTGTTATGACTTACAAAAATAATTATTTTTACTGATCAATTCAGACCCGAACCTCAGATTGTTATTTAATCTCTTTTATAAGCTTTAAAATGACCAAAATATCCCTACGGGGCATAATTTCAGTTTAAAATTCGTGTTGGGCATAATGGAAGGTATCCTATTGATATCACAACATATTTAAGGCATATTAACTTAGGAAACCTGCTCATGACTCACTTGGTTACCCGTTATGCATTTATCGCGTTCGGTACGGTTTATGTGACTAGTTTGCACAAATTGGCCGAAACGGGTCAAAACCTAATCATTTTCATTTCAAAATCCAGAATGTGTTTAGTTTACCCATATTATACAAGTCTTCATACTTGTCGGGTCTAAACCACATTCTAATCCGATCTTGGCTTAATCTTGTGTTTTGAACCGTATACCTTTCTTTAAGACTAACCGGTCTAAGTTTAAACTTAAGTAAGACCCGTTAGGAATCTAATAGGTTAATTAAAAACCTTCGTTCCAGATTTAGGAGACCAGTAAAAGATACGTGCACTTGCTGAATTGTACGGCTGGGATAAATTACATAATTTGCTCAGGTAAATACTTTTAACTTTTTTCCCCTTATACGGGCTTGGGGTACGGTATATAAAATACCGCTTGGTCGGGTATTGAATTTTTTATCGTATGAAGGTTAAATTATTGAGATAACCCGTTTAATCTGTTTTGTTTATTCTAAGCCTTTGGGGGGTTAATGACCATGTCCTGGATATCCTCGGCTCATTCATTAAAATGGCACGACTTAAGCACGGGGTGTAGGCATACACCTGCCGGTGCGTATGTAAAATAATGTACCCACCTGTTCTAGAATAACTCGCCGTGGGATATATTATGTGGTGTGTCTATTAATCTTTAACCCGGTATTCAACCCGGGCTACTGAACGAATAATAAACATGTAATTCTTTAACAAGTTTATTTTTAAATAATTATCCCAAGTTATATAAGATATTTTGTGCCTTGTGCATTCAAATCAATTTTTCTTTAACATTTTCAAAATGAGTCGGTTAATTGTATTACCAGTGTAAACTGGCGTATTTTCCAAAAAGGCTAAGTGCAGGTACTAGACGGAATAGGCTGGCTACTCCTAGCATCAATAAAGAGTCTTGCAAGCTTAGATGTTTATAAATCTGTTGAACAATGATCCTTTTAACTTTGACCTGCCTGTGGATCCCTTACAACCATTTTTGTAATAGTTGATACTACTTTCATTCGGTTTGTAATGTTTTTATCTTTCGACTTCCGTTGTGTATTAAACTGTGATAAATTGTCTATGATGATATCAACTACGTCACGATACTCCCCACCGGGCCCACCGGTAATACGTGGAAATATCGGGGTGTGACATTGGCTTGATGTGAATTGATGGTACTTTATATAAAATTACATGTACCTAAATGAACTTTTTCTCTTCTCATGATTATTGGCTTTGTAACCAATAGTAGGCGATCATCTCAACAATAACACTTATTCCAATGATCGTTAATAACTTGGGAATCAAATTCACTATTATCAAATAAGTATACTAACCTGGATTAATATGCTTGCTATCACATTAGCTAAGCCACAATCACACAAGCTTCAGGTTGTGGATTTGATAACCATTTAGACGATGCATCGATTTTAAAACACTAAATAGTATCATGTTTGTATATTTATTTCCATTATCATTTCCAGAATATTTAGGGATTCACACCCTATTTTTGTTGATCAATACTTAACTTCACTTGAGAGCAAACATGACATGTAGAATTATCAAGACGAATCTTTTGTTTCTTCAATACTTTTCACATCATCATTATATTGACTCGGTGTGGTCTAACCGTTCATGCCAACTAACTAAATAATTATGATCCATAAACTTTTGGATTATGATCGCATATGTATTACTTGCATGTATGTAATACAAAATATAAGATACGAGAGAATGTATTATAACTTCAAAGTTTAAACCATCATGATATATGGTTATTCCTTAGTTTGCCACTTTTAGTGGTCGATCTCAATATTAAAATGGTTGTCAACATGAGGATTATTACAATTTCTCTAGTTATCGTGATCATGACCTTTATATCGATCATTGTATAGTTATTGCCCTATTAACATGGTTGATCTTATCACATGATCATCATAACAATTTTCTCAATTACCATCATCACGAACTTTACTCCAATTATTATATCATTACATTCTATTCAAGGAATTAATTATACCCATATAACATTCATGGTGGAATCATTACAATTTTCTTAGTTATGTATTTGATCATAACCTTTGAATTGATCATTATATTATCACATTCACATCAGGGAATGGATTAGAACCATAGAACTTTCATGCTTGTTGTTTCAAACTTTATATATATTCTTTAACAATCTTGATATTTCAATAGCATATATGATATTTGACGATGGAAATTATTTGCTCAATGGATTATGATATATATTTTTCTCATCACATGATATAAATCGAGATGTAGTTTTATAACCGAGACATTTATATTTATCGGTTTAAAATCTTACAAGCTTCGATAAACTCGTAATAAGCTTTGAGAAGTTAGACACTCCAGGTGTCTTTTTATATAAACCTTGACCACAATTCAATCGTCTTTATAGCTTGTGATCATATACCACAACTCTGGTCACTTTGATGTCCCCTTCCAAATTTATAACATATGGAACATAATATATACATTAGATTATACAATGCATGACTATATAACATGTCACCAAATAAATAGTTTATGATACAACCTTATAAAATGAGATTTTTATCATCACTTGTAAGAAATATATAATTTTTATTTAATATATCATCTAAATAAATCAAAGCATATAAAAGACACATAAAATTACAACAGTGATAAGCCTATTATTATAGGTCATGCTCTAATTTATCGACATCGTGTGCGTTAGTTTTCAAATTAGGGGTGTTCCATGAAGGACAAAGTTGATATATGATGAAAGCCACAATAAAATCATACATCTTGATTAATAGTAATATAACATTTATAAAGAAAGATGAGTAAATCAATATATGATTTTTTTAACTACTAAAATATAGCTATAATTTATCATCAAACAGAATAAAAATTATATGATAACATGTCATATAATGTCATATAAAGCACCAAATTTCTTATTCTTATATATCAAATAAGAACACTATAAACATACACTTATCATATTGTATTTCTAGTTAAATTGTTACGAACAATCACATTAAAATTTATGTGTCAAATACAAGTATTACACATCAGAAGTGAATGTACATGAACATATTAAATACTAAACAGACTTTTTCATAGTATAATAATCTGTCAACTATTGTATACTACAAATTCATCTCCATCAAACGTTATTATGGAGACTCACTCTTAATGATGTATTCATAACATAGGAGTTAAGGATATGGAGAGCCACTCTTAATGATGTATTCATAACATAATGACCAATATAATTAAAATTAATAAAGAATGAATTAAATGATATTTAATGATTTTAATTTCTAAGCATTAACCAACATGATGGGAAAATGATATTTAATGATTTTAATTTTTAAGCATTAACCAACATCATATATATTAATATCGTTTAAAGCCTTCTTTAATTTCTTAAGAATACAATAGGTTTATGCATAAACGTATAACCAAATATTTAATCCTATAACATCACTAAATCCATTTAAATTATAAACTATATAAAATGAAAATCTAGTACATACATCATTTATATATTACCACCAATACAAGCAGATATACCTAATACAACTGCACTGTTTAGTCCATAAATATTGAGTTCCATACTTTGTGATATTGACTTTAATTGTTTTTCATGAGTTCTAAAAGCACATATAATATTCTCTAGATTGTAAATTAACTTTCTCAAATCAAAATAATTCAACAATTTTACTTACAACTTAACATGGTTAATATTTAACATCCTCAACTAATTCAACAATTTTATTTACAACTTAACAGGGTTAATAAAGAAGCATAAATATATGATCATGGTGGCTCAAGGAATATGCAGATGAGCATCACTAGATTGTAAACATTTTACTTTATCGATAACAATCATGTGAGGAGATCAATGTTAATAATACTCATATTTATTGGGATAGAAGACAACCCAAGTATATTTATTTAAGATTTAGAGATCATGCAAAAATTACTAATTACCAATACCTTAATAATTAATTACTGAAATTTACATACAAAAAATCTAGTCCACATTATGCGAGACCTATTTTTTTTTAATATTGGATCAACATCTATATTTTTAAACTTTGATATATATATAGGGTCAGGATTTAGAGAAAACGGTGAAAAGTGTGAGAACGGTGAGAACGATTATGGATCGTCCGATCAAAATAATCCATAGACTAGATTGCGCGGTGACGTTTTCGTAAATAACATCAATATTATTAGGTGGGACGCGCTTCATTAAGGGTAAAAGGGTCTTTTACCCCTCATATTCAAAACGCCATCAAGTGATAAAACGCCAAACAAAAAAAATAAAAAGCCATTAAAAACAAAACGCAAAAAATTTAAAATAAAACACGTTGAATATTACAGGAAGATGAAACAACACAAATAACTGAATTTAAGTTATTAACATTTATTAGAAGAAGTTCCCTCCTAAATTACGCGCCAAAAACATCATTATATAAACAAACGTAAAACATAGCTTGCATAATCACTTCAATCTATCCCATTTTCTGCAAAAAAAAATCCTTAACCAAAAACGCCAACTTAAACAAAACACAAAAAATGGCAACAATCGTTTCGTGGAGATACACTCTGGGGATCAGGCGATACGTCCTCCATTTTGACAACAGAAGGAGGGTGTATGTTAAGACGGTCAGGGCAATTCTGAAGATGGAAGAAGAGATACAGAGGCAAATCTAATCCATTGGCATCGCTCTAGACACGAATGCCATGAAACGCATATGCTTATGAAAGCATTAACCAGCAAATTTGGACCAATCAAACGAGATATGAAGCCAGACCCTGTCATGACATCATGGCATTTTGATGATGAAACAGACATGGTGACGGTTACATACGACAGCGGGGAGCAGGAAGTCTACTGGTTAGAGAACATCATGACAAAGCAGCGACTGGGTTTCATGGAAGAATTGCATAACGCCACTTGTACCAACACAGAAATAGACTCAAAATTGGAGTTAATGCAAGACATGTTCAGGTGGAGGCTTCAGAATCTTCAGGAACAAGAAGCTGATGAAGGTGAATGTGATGACATGGATGAAGATCAAGATGAAGACTCCGAGGAGAAAGAAGATGACACAAGTGATGGATACTATTCAGATAAAGTACCTTCTGACGAAGGATTTTAATTTTTTTTTCCTCTTTTTTTTTCCTTCTATGTAATCTTATTTTTTTAAGATAATTAAATGATATATTTCTATCTTTATTAGCAAAACGCCAAAATAATACTAAAAAATGGTTAACCCTAACAAAACGCCAAAAACAACAAAAAATATTTTTACTGCTTAATATTTTATTTACTCCGTTATTGTATTTTGTCATGTTGGTCTGCATAAGGCCATTTAAAAAAAACGTCAAACTTAGAAGATGGGACGTCTATAACCTATAAAACTGATAAAAGCTGATCAACACAGTATATACAAAAAACAGTAACTGAAAAGACAGTTACTTTATTACTATCATTTATTACAATAAAAAGTCCCGCCTAAACTACGCGCCAAAAAACTCCTATAAGAGAGGAGTCTATACACAATGAAATTAATCACACCCAGAAAAACACAAAAACGTCATATCCTCTAGAAACCACTCCCTTTAAAACGCCACAGATGTCAAAGCTTTCACTGAAATGGATCCCTTTTCTGAGGAGGTTTACCCAATAATATTTTGTTGGATGAGATGGACAAATATTCAAGAAAAAGAGACTGATGACAGTGATATGCCATCATGTGAGCTTTGTTCTTGATGATTATAGGCATGGAAGAAAGGGTTCAACACAACTGAAAAATGCTATTTTGGACTCCATTATTACAAATTGCATCAACCAAGAGTTGATCTTCCATGACATGCCACCAAACAAGAATATCACACCAAAAAACAGGATGACACTAAGCAGCTTCTTCTGAAAAAGACGGGGTTTATATAGGAAAGTTGGCATCTAGCTAAAGTATTCAAAAAAGGTTCAAAACGCCAAAACAAATTCAAGAAAGTTAGAGGCTGATGACAGTGAAGATTCGGAAGAGAAATTAGATTACCATTTTTTATTATTTTTGTTTTCATTTTATATTGTTTTGATATCAAGTTATATGTTGATTTGTTATCTAATTCTCTATAAATAAAATACATTATTATATAAAACGCCAAAAACTACAAACACCAAAACACTAGAAGTATGAAAACTGGGAGAACAGCTGCTGCTAAAACACCTTGTAAAGGGTATTAAACGCCAAAAAAATGGACTTATTGTAATCTTATGCAAATAATAGTGACTCGTAGTGAATTATTATACAAAACGCATAAACGCCAAAAAAAATTGACCAGAAAACGCTATAACGCCAAAAAATTACATATGTGACACAAAAAAAATTAATTCAACGCCAAAAAGTTTAAAAAATACAATTAACGCCAAAAAAAACTTAGACGCCATAAAATATTATACCGCGTTGGGAAATAAAAAGAAGAATGAAAAGACAAAAAAGCCCCTCCGCCCTTCTCTATACCGCGGGACACGTGTTGGGCCAGGATGCGTTCTCACACTTTTGAGTGTTTTCTTCTGATCCCGTTTCTATATATATATTTAATGAACAATCAAGAAAAAACCTTGTTTTATACTTTTAGACTTTTAGTTTGCAAACTATTAATAATTAAATAATTAACTAGGAATGAGACCCGCCGCAATGCGGCGGGGATTCTTTAGTTATAACTAAGTCGATCTACGACCCGCACGTTATGTTAAACCTGTCAAACGGGGAAAAAAGACGATGTAAAAACGTTCACCTACATACACACGTTGCGTCATGTTAACACGCAAAATTTAGAACGAAACGCAAAAACGTTAAACCAAAGACGCACGTTGCGATGTGTTAAGTCACAAAATTTAGAACCAAGCATAAAGCGAAAAATTTGCGTAAAATGAAAACTATAAAGGACCAAAGTTGAATGTAAAAAAAGTTATGAGGATAGAATGCAAAAGATAAAAAGTTTTGAGTTAAAAGTAAACAAACAAATAATTTTGGGTTAAAAGTAATTTATGAAATACTTTTGGGTAAAAAGTAAGAAAAATCAACGTTACGACAACCATATGCATAACCATTTTTTCTTTGAAAAACCCCCAAAGCACAACCCGCGGTGCGGCGGGGCGTAAAACGATGTCAAAAAACGTCATCGACTACCAACACTGACTCGACCTAGGATATGCGTGTTGCGACGAACCTGTCAAACATGAAAAAATAGAGGTAAAAACGTTGAACCACACATGCACGTTGCGTCGTATTAACTCGAAAAAATTAGAACTATACGCAAAACGAAAATTTGCGAAAGATGAAAAGTATAAGTAACAAAAGTTGTGAAGTTAAATTGCAAATAATTAAAAGTTTTGGGTTAAAGTTAAAAAAACCAATTATGTAGTGTTAAAATAGAAAAGGTAAAAACCTTTTGGGTTAAAAGTAAAAAATTCAAGTTTTTTTTTTTGAAAAATGTCCTAAGCACAAGTTACAACCTATAGAAGCATATAGTGGTTGCTTCTTTATATATGGTTTAATTCTCAATCTATAGCAAATATAAAAACCAATATCATAATCATTATCAAGCACCTATTTGCCGATTAAACATGCTAATATCTCATTAAAACTTTAAAACTTAATGAAAGGGATTCACAAGATTATTTCCAAATTAACAATCTAATAAAATAAAAATAATTTTTGATGCAAATAAACTAACAACAAAAGAGACAGATTACTAGATCTTATGATTATACAAATAATATAAGACAAATAAGATAGAGCAATAAAATACAAGCTATAAAAGTAGATACCATACTTGTAAGATGATGTAATCCAACTTGAAAAGCGAGTCGTGCTGATAATGTATTATATAATAGTTTACTAACAAGCTAAAGATTATAGAGAGATAGAAACATCGGGAATGAGAGTGTTTTATTCATTTTGATATATATAAAACCAAATACATTGGCTACTATTTATAGGGCTCTAGAACATAAATGATAAGGAGTTATGAACATGGATAATCACAATATTCATAACACTAAATGATATGGAGTTAGGAACATGGATAGTCACAATATTCATAACACTATATTCATAACAGGATTTTCATTATTGATTTAGGCGAGTATTCAAATATAGATGTTGATACTTTTACTATTCTACCCTTATTCTATAAAACTAATAAACTCATGAAATAACCAATTCATTACCATAATGTCCTAAGTTAAATATAATCATTAATTGATAAATCAATGGTTATAAAGAGTCCGATAAGTTCTTACTAAAACAAAGTTCTAAAATGAACTCAACCCATTAGTTTATTTATGACTTTATGTAAATAAAAAAAACGATACACATATCACACATACTCTTCATATAACTTATGGTTATTTGAGAAATGAACAAAATTTTATTCAAACATTCTTCTTTTCTTACATATTAAGTCGTTATACATCTCTTTAGAGTCGCTTCAAGTATTCCCTTCTTCTTCTTCCTCACCATTTTCACCTCTTTGCACCAGTGTTTATACCCTCTCTCTACTGTCTCTAATTCTACCATTACTTTTTCGTTATCATCACTTTCACATAAAGAAAGAAATGAACCCTGTCTTGTTAACTCCTTCACTTTTGAAAACCTACTCAAATCCCCAAAACGTTGTTCAACCATGCTTGTCACACGTTGTAGCTCCTGTGTTAATAAAAGTTTCTAGTTATGCAACAAAAAAATAAGTTTTTTTTAAAAGATGCGTAGGAAAGCGTGCTTACGGGTATGTTTTTATTTGACGGGTGACGGCTAGGTAAAATCGTTGTGATCGAGCTCTTGATCAACTCAGCGATAAAAGGCACGTCATTCTTGGCTAACTCAAGTTGTTCCACCATCTCACGCGCTACTGATAATGAAGTATCACTTTCTAGATAAAACAAGAAATGTATGTTCTTCACGCAACCTGCAATCGAAGATGATGTATAGTTTATACTATCGGTCAAAATTTAAATATGTCATGCAACAATCATTTTTTTTTTTAATTTTTTTTTCTAGGCGTCTTAGCAGAATGGTGAGTTTTTCTTTTAGGTTTTTGGAAGCGTTTTGGTTTTCACGAAGTTCGCTTCCCACGGTAAGAGACTTTAAAAGAATTGAATCTTACAGAAGATATTCATTTCGCGAACTTCTGGATGGTCCTAACATGGCAAAACTCAGATAAACGAGTCTTCTTCTTTGACTAGTTGACTTTTTATAAACCAAAACAATTTCAAAAATGTTCTACGAAAACTTATGTTTTTTCTATACTACCTAGAAATAGAGGTGCTCATCGAATCGAATAACGAATTTTTGAATTATTCGAATCGAATTTTTCAAATTTCAATTTTTTTTACTTGAATTCGTATTCGATTAGTAATTGAAACTCAAATTCGAATAAATTCGATTTAATTAAAATTCACCCTAAACAATAACTTATTTTACTTTCATTTTTTAAAACTATTAAAAACTAAATATATTCAACATAAAATATAATAATCTGCAAAATTAATTAACTATCAATATGTCAAAACACTAAAATTTAGAAGATATGTTGGTTACTATTAGCGATTTAAGTTAGGTAAAAATTTAGAAACAAGTATTATGGCTATTTGTCAGTAGGTTTGATAATGTTATGGATAATAAAATTATCACTTATGGATACAGTTCATACGTTGACCAAGTGTAAAAGTTATATGTGTGTATATATATGTTTGTGTGTAAATCCATATATTAAAAAATTATATATAAATTGAAGTCGAATTTCGAATCGAATCGAATTGAAAATCATAAATTCGTATTCGATTTGAATTCGATTACTAGACTCGAATAAGAATCAACTCAAATCCAAACCTTATTAATCGAATTCGAATCGAGTCGAATTTCGATTCTGAATCTAATTCTGAACACCCCTACCTAGAAATATTTAAAAATCCCCAACAAACACTATTTGCATGTTTTCTAAATGTTAATAAGATTATTATGAGCTTAAATATGATAAAGAAACTATATAAGTAACAAAGTACCACTCGGGTTCGCAATTCTCATTGTCAAAGAAACCGAGTTATTGTTGGTTTTGGTGCCTTTCAGTCTAAACTCGTTTTGTTGATGCATCCTACAAAGTTCTACAACTGCAGGAGTTGGCATTGCTAATGGATCCTGGGTCGGTTGTTTCGGATACTTGGGCTTTAGAAATGGATCTTCAAGAAGCTCCCTAGCAGACAATCTTTGGTTGGCTGGAACCAAACATTTCTCTATGAACTCTTTGATTTCAGGATCACTCACTTTGTCAAGTGAAGCTGGTTTAATACCCTGTTCATTAACCAGTTAACAACCTCCATAATCTTGACAAAGTTAATGAACTATGTATAAGATAATACATATTAGGGTTTAGGGTTAATCCCACTTGAGTTAAACCCGTTAGGGTTATTGTATCCGCGTTATGTTTTCACTATATATAGCCCAATAAATTGTATTGAAGAGACGAAAACAATCTTTATGGTACCAGAGCACTTTGCCTCGGATAGGTTTAACCCTAAACCCTAATGTACATTATGCGAAGATCAAGATAAGTTAACTTACAGAGGTAACTTTCTTGTATATCTGAGCTGCATTCTTGCACTCGCTATACGGGTACTCGAAAGTTACCATTTCCAACATGCACATCCCGAAAGAATATATGTCAGCTAGCTCATTATACTCCTCCTCATAAAGCTCCGGTGCCATGAATTCCGGGGTTCCTACATGCCATAAATACAAAGGAAAAAATAAGTATCCTTACGTGTGGGACGAGCCTAGGCAGATCTTGGCTAGGGCCGCCGTTTAAGCGGTGTGACATTGGGTCACTCAAAAAGAAAGTCACCGTTAAAAAAAACCAATATGTATATGATTTCGTTAATTGGTTATTTGTCCCTCGTCATATCCAAATACCCCTAAAGTTCTTGTTCGTAAATATTACCAATGAAACTCTTAGCAGCCGGCTGCTGCAAAACAGTTGCTAATCCGAGATCACCGATTTTGATTTCACCGTGGTTTCCATTAACGAATAAGTTGTCACATTTTAGGTCGCGGTGAATCACGGGAGGGTTTTGACTGTGAAGGTAGTCAAGTCCATTAAGAATCTGTCTTGCCCAACTCTTGATGGCTTTCATATCCACACTTTTATGCTTCTTACGGTATCTGCTTGAAATATAACACAAAATATGTGTAAATAATATAAAAAAATGAAATTAAGTTTGTTTAGATAGAATATTAACTGTGTCAGGTTTCCTGATGTGAAGAGTTCTGTAATCATGTTTAATGTCTTCTTCTTGACATCAATCCAGTAATGAAACAATTTGATGATGTTTTTGTGGTTTAGTGATTTAAGAAGATGAACTTCTGAATACAACTTTTTGTAATCGTCTGGAGATCGTAGGACATTGTCGATCCTGAGCCTGCTCCAAGCGACTTCGATTCCATCAAATTGGTCGAATGCCTTGTAACTAGATGCACAAATTGAAAATGAAATCATAATTTGAAATTATAAATTTTGTTTGAAAAACATGAAGTTATAAATTTATAATAATAACTTACACTTTCTTGAATGCTCCTTTGCCCAAAACTTCAGGGTACTGAAAATGTATCAAGGAAGATTGATGAATATTTATGCAACCAAAACACATCCCCAAACAAAAGGATGCATATTTTGGGGAAAAAAAAACATTTTAAAAAAATTAAATTATCATGATTACTAGAAATATATGGATTAAAAAAAATCTTTTAATCACAAAGTTAAGTACATGCATACCCTTATAAACCGGCCACTAGGGTCCATTTCAACATAATCTACCTCCAAGGCAGCAACACCTCCATCTCCAACACAATTCAAGTCATTCTTATGACCAAATGAACCCATTTTCACCCACGGTTAACCGGGAGGAGTTCAAACAACCAAACAGAAAGATAAAAGCGGGCAGAGAAGAAGAAAAAGACGACGAAGTAATTTCAAAAGATATCTTATAACAGGACCTAATAATAACGGTCACAAGACTCCAACATGGATCTCACAAAATGCCTCCGAAGGAATCACATAATAACCGAATGCCGATCGCGTGTAGATTCGAGATCGGCATCCGAAACTTGCATTAAGGTTTCTTGATGATGAGAGACTGAAGAGATGGTTGAAAGTATATGTTGTGTTAAATGTCATCATATTAATGTCCATTTAGGGGGAGCTTTTTGAAACACTTGTGGAATCAAACTAATGCTAGAAACACCACCCCTTTTCCTCTTGTGATCACCATCTCCTTGTTAGATTTTCTCTTTTCGGTTTCAAAAGAATCAAAATCCAAATGGTTTTCGTCGTGAAAACATGAATCGGGTTTCGATTCACGATGAGAGAAAGGAGATTGTGGATGGAGAATTGGTGAGGTTGTGCAAGGAAATAAAGGAAGGTGAAACTTGTGCAAAAGTAGCCCCAAGAGGAAACGTTAAAGGGGGGATTGAAATATATAGGTAGGAAAAAGGATAGGGGATATTGTGAGTTTTGGGAAAGAACAGGATTAACTAACACCTGTTCGGTACAAGGTTGTTTAATTTGTTGGAATCTCAGAAAACATTGGAAGCACAAAAAAGAAATTGTGTTTTGACAAAAATAAAATAAAAAAATAATCGTGCGGTGAACGTGGATCGAACACGTGACCTTCAGATCTTCAGTCTGACGCTCTCCCAACTGAGCTATCCCCGCGGTTTTGCTAATAAATAGTATGTTTAAATGTTACTAAATCTACGTGTTTGTTTTTTTTTTGTTTTTTTTTTTGTTTTTGTTTTTGATAGATTATTATGTAAAACTTCTTACTTCGAAATCAGTATGGTGTCGTTTATAACATATATAGACAGCAGTTAAATGAAGCTAACTAAAAATTTAATTTTTTTTTATTAATGGTATCATATTTTTTTAGCAAATTGGAAATAAATAATCTCACCTAACTCAATTTGGCCGATAATAATCCCAAGTCAGTCATTGGCCGATAATATCCGAACTGGTCAATTTTTTTTTTTTTTTTTTTTTGTAAAATAGCCAGCATTAAAATAGCTTAACGGAGTTAAGTTTTTTTTTCCGAACTACAAACTGATGTTTTAGGGGTTTTGATCAGAACGAGGATACGAGTCGATTGATGTAAAACTTACATCGAAATACTGCCAAAACCCATGAAAACGGTGCTTTAATTCGGGTGTTTAAGCTTCCAATTAACAAAAATCAAGTCATTTCGAGGTAAGTTTTACATCAATCGACTCGTATCCTCGTTCTGATCAGAAGCCATAAAACATCGGTTTGTAATTCGGAAAAAAACTTAACTCCGTTAAGCTATTTTAACGGCGGACTATTTTACAAAAAACTTGACCAGTTCGGATTATTATCGGCCAAACTGACTTGAGATTATTATCAGCCAAATTGAGTTAGATGGGATTATTTATTTCCAATTCGTCTATTTTTTTAATATATAAAACTAATATGTTATACGTAGGTTTTAGTTGTGTTACATTAAAATTATACTAGTATAGGAATAAACAAATAATAGGGTTAAATTTTAGGCCAATCATAAAAAATTTAAGAATTTTGTTTTTATTGAAAAGGAGGTTAATTCGTGTAAAAAAAGAATGATAAGAATAGAGAACGAAAGATGAAAATAAATAGAGTAAACTTTCGTTTTGCTCCCTGTGGTTTGATCACTTTAACGGTTTTGCTCCAAACCTTTAAAAATAGCCATTTTGCTCCCTGATGTTTCGGTGTTTTTGCCAGTTTGTTCCCCGCCACTAAGTCCATCCAAATTGTTTGTGTTTCCATTTTGCTCCCCACAGGGAGCAAATTGGCAACAAAACCAAAACATCAGGGAGTAAAATGGCTATTTTTAAAGGTTTGGGGCAAAACCGTTAAAGTGACCAAACCACAGAGAGCAAAACGGAAGTTTACTCAAATAAATATTACTTCTAAATAATGCTTTTAAATATATCTTGGACATACGAGAGGAAAGGACTCAAAGGAGTAAAGTTGCTTTACATTTGAGGGAACAATACCCATGTCATCGTTGTTCATTTACACGATAAGGGGAGGGGGTGGTCACTAGTGAACATTTTTCCATCACTCACAATTTTCAATCATGTTCCGTCATGTCAGCAACCATTTTTCCATCACTCACAACCTTTTTTTAGTGGGGGTGGTCATCACTCACCACCACACCCAACAATTCCCCCCCCCCCCCAACCAACAATTACCCTCACAAATAAAACCATCACGGCGTGGAAAAAATAACGAAATCATGTTTTCGTTATACTATAACGCGTTATAGTTTCTTGTGGGGGTGGGAAAATGGAAGTTCAACGCGTGACCATTTGTTCCGTGATAAAAATAACGTGGGTGCCCCGCCTGACCTAATGAAATTCTTATCTCCTCCATATCCCTCCTAGTTTCCAACAGATTTATGTCGCCATGATTGCCGCATCTGTTCATGTTTGTTTCCAATTATCGAACTAACTAAATTTGCACATTTAAATGTTGAGGTTGGGATTGAACGCGTGACTACATTTTTCATTCTTATGTACTTGTTGATTTCGAATTAAGATGATACTAATCAAATTATTGTGGACTCTTAAGTCTTAACCATATGGACTTCAGTCTTAGGGTATTGCAGATAAAGTGAAAGGGTATGGTCCCAAATCTCGTACCAGGCTTGGGCGCGAGTGACCATCACCCGGCTCATTGTCCCTACCGACAGGATTTACTCCGTTCGTGCGGACACGCGCGAACCCGGTTTGCTTTCCCTCTCGGGGAAAGATGAGAAGACTAACCTTGTATATGAAAAATAGATGTTTTCGTCAACATACAAGGGGTGCAGTAATTACTATCAAGGATGATAGTAGTTCACTACATTCACTTTCTGTTAAACACATTTCCATGTTGCGGTCCTGCGCGGGCGCGCGCGAAGCGTCAATGGAAGTGTTGGTTTGTGCTCAGTTTACCGTACATAGCGATTCGGTGCAAAACTGCATCCTATTGTTATACAAGTAGAACTGTCACTTTGACTTCCGTGACCAATCAGTAAGTGGTATGCCCAGACACTGACAGCAGCGGTCAGCTGCCCAGCCCACATGCATAAAGCTGGTGAACAGACTGACAACACCAGCAGGCCACGTGGCGGGTGTTCTTCGTGTAACCCGTACAGCAGGACACATGGCAACACCTCCGCATGCGCGCAACGCTCTCGTGATCTGCGCTCCTGTCACGTCTACAAAAAGCTGCAAATTGCCAGTCAGGCCCTAGGCCCATCAAGCGGTCCATTGGCCTTTCCCTTTCACTCTTCGGCTATAAATACCCATCCCGAGCCAAGTTTGAGGTAACGCTAATCTGCTCTCTCACAATTACTACTTACATACATATTTTGCTTTTAAAGCAAATACTTGCTAATGATCTCTAGATCAAGTGGTGGAGGGCTTGCATTTCTCTTGAGAGATGCAGGTTCGACTCCCATTTGGTGCAGAGTGAGGTATTGGTGGGCAATGATAGGAGACTCAAGGAAACCTGGGTTGGATCATTGAGCCAAACGGGTTTCACCGGTAATTTCACCGTCGTCCCTACGGGCGGGTGGGTTACCGGGTTTTCCCCGGAATTGGTGGTGGACTCGGGTTACTCTCGGAGTACTCCGTTTGTCCAGTGGGTGCCCCGAGAGTGCTCGGGTTTGAGTTTGTTGGCCGTTCAAAAAAAAAAAGCAAATACTTATTCTCACGCCGGAGGGTGGTAACAAGGAGCAACCCCCACCCCATTCTCCTTATTGCGAGTCACGGTGTGTTTTCATTCTGCAGGAGACGAATTAGAGAACGACCCAGCCATCGATCGAGGAAAGAAAGGATTAACCCTTCTTGACGAGACTCGACCCGTGAATTAACCTCTCAGTTAACCATTGTTTCATCATAAAGATATGATATTACGATATAATAATCCGTACATAGACTCGAGTGATTTAACTTGCACATGATTATGCTTATGGGACCAAAACCAATACTTTTTCTCATAGTCAATTGAATACCTGTTGTATCAAAACCAAAAATAATTACTTCTCATCTAATTAGTTAGGGGTATTGGATTTAAATAACCTTAACTTTAATTATTTGGCTGGTAGCATTCCTAACTTACGAATTGTACCAAGTCACTATTAAATTTTAACTTATTTTCCTTTGGTACTCCCAAATTAACTGAACACTAACCCAATTAGTTTTTTTTTTGCTGATGTTACACTTATTTAGTGGTGTGGCATCTGACGTGACATTTGATGTGACACTTGTTTGGTGACGTGACATCTGACGTTTGCTAACCGTATTAGTGTTTAGTAAGTTTGGGAATGCCAGAGGAAACTAAGTTGAAAATGACATGATACAGTTCATAAGTTGGAAATGTTACCAACCAGATGGTAAAGTTTAGGTTATTTAAATCCAATGTTCCAATTAGTTACAACCAATACGTGAACCTTAGTTTAATTGAGTTAATTTTTTTATAAAGTATTTAAGTTTTTTTAAGAACTACATATCACCAAGGATCACACAATCCTCCTCCAAATCGAGCTCGAAATGGGTACTAGCAAAATTCCCCCATCTTGAGTATTTAAGCTCTTTACTTTAACAAATCAAACCACAAAACAAAGGATTTTGTTTTCAAATCAAATTAAAAAGCCGATGAATTGTGATTCATATTTTTTAAGTATTTGTTTTTATTTTTTAAATAATATATTAATAACTACTAGTTTATAGACCCGTGTACTATATGAGGTTAGATACAAAAAATAATAATAAATAATTACATATTAGATTACATTACATGTAGTAATAAAAAATTACATATCAATGTTATATTTAAATTTACAAATCTAAAACTACAAATACAAATTATAAATCTCCAAAAACTTCTTTGTAGAAAACATTAGATGTTCTACTTGAAAGATTATCATTTTTATCGACAATTAACCGTTTAAGTTGATCTCTACTTTGACTCTGAATAAACCATGTACAGATCATGTAAAAACGCTGATATTTTAAAAAGAGTAACTTTCAAAATCATCCGTAGGGTTTGGCCAATTTTGCAAGATCCATCCAATTTTTTTTCTCACCGGGACCACTAAGGTTTATAAATCGTTGCCTAATCTATCCAAATCTGTAACACTGTTAAAATTCAATGTTCAATGAGGGGTATTCTTGTCATTCTCTTTATTTAAATAATGTTTCCATTTTTTATTATTTACTATTACTATTACTATTATTATTCTATTTAAAAATGTTATTCAAATATGACTTGATATTTGAAATTACGTTATTCGATTTTGATTTCTTTAACCTTTTCTAAAAAAGGAAAAAGAAAATTATATAAGTACCAATTTTATTTGTAGACTAAAGGGATGTGTTTTTCAAATTGTTAGGGTTATAATCATTGTTTTGTTTTGTTCTAATTTTTTTTTTTTTTAATTTGGGGATCTGAAAAACAGAGGAAGAAAAAGATATAATTTTAAGTGGTGGTAGGGGAAGGTGGTCGTGGCCGATGGGTGTAGGTGTCGGTGGTAGGGGGTGTAGGTGGCGGTGGTAAGGTGTGTAGGTGGCGGTGGTAGGGCGGTTAGAGAAAGAGAATTTATGTGTGTGTAATATATATAAATTTTTGTAAACATAATTTTGTTTATTTATTATTTTTTAATGATTATGATTATGATTTTTATTTTAGTATTTAGGGTAAAATGACTAAAATACCCTCATGTGAGGTTTATTTTGTCAGATTTAACCATGAAAACTAACTAGGTTAGGGTTAAAGGATGTAATGTATTATGGTTTGCAAACATAAAGTATGAATCCCATCAACTTTAAAGACAAATGACAGATTTTGCAATCTGATGTCAACATAAAAGATGTGTTTTTTAATTTACTACAAAAACAATACTTCGAAGAAAGATTCACACCCGAGTTCGAAATTATAAGCAATAAGGTTCTATTTGACAACTAGGGTTGGTTAACAATTGGTATTAACGGGGTTGGGTTTCAAGGCTTACACTGCTTCAAAATATGAATACGACCATTGATGTATATGAATTTATACATCTTTAAACGTCAAATTTATCCCCGTTTATGCGAGTACTCTTTGTATCTCTCTTGATTTTGGTACTTCTTTGAGTTGTTTGTGAAAATACATGTCTGGGTTTTCGGCCGGTGGCAAAATGAAGGATTTTGGGGCATAATGGAGCAAAAACGAACAAATCTAGCAAACTGCTAGATATGGCACGATCATGCCAACCACAAGCAAGATCGTGCCTGACGTTCAGACATCTATTCATGTTCGTTCATTTATTAAACTATCATAAATGAACTTCCCATTGAACGGGTCATGAATTGTTCGCTAAAAGTTCGATTTGTTTGCTGCCCTACTTATGAGAAAAAATAAGCTTATGTTACTTTTTTTATAAAAATATGAGTAAACTTTGACATTAATCGACATGTTCACACATGAGATTGAAATGTTTATTTGTGTTGTTTTATAATTTACGAGCATTGAGTGATTGTGTGCTGGTAAGGAGATGTGATTAAAAAACTTGGTATGTTCACAAAAGATAAATTAGTAGCTACTTATATATAAAAAGACAATTGCACAAATCAACTTTTATATTATACCTAAACTGCACTTCATACCTTTCACTATGAAATCGGCCAAACTCAACCTTTATGTTCATATTTTGCTACAAGGTCAACCTTTACCACTAACCTCATTTGTTTTCTTGGTTGAATTGCCTCACATGCTTTGGTGTGAGGGCTTTTTAGTCTTTTCAAATCCATATCTATTGAGTGAATGCATACAATGATACAAATACAATAAAATAAGAAAGGAGACCTTTGTTTCAGCTAAAATCCAAATTTCTTCAGCAAAACACTTTCAAGTTTGAATAATGCAACAGAAACAAAGAAAAAAAAGATTACAAAGCAACATCACTACACATTCGAATTACCCTTTATATATGTGTTGATCTTGCAAGCTCTATTTTTACAATGTAGAATTACTACATATTCAAATCAATAAATCAAACACAACATGACTAGACCCACATTTAACAATTTTAATCTGTGAAACGCTGCTCTTCTGAATCATTCTAAACAATAAAGTCTGGTCATCAGACAGCTCCGGTTCCTGGTAAGTACGGTTCAGGCGCTAAACAAGAGCAATAAATGCTTAAATTTGGTGTTTTTCTCTCTAGAGTTAAACAAAATCTACAAACAGAATCGAATATTAACAATAATTTTGAACTTCAAACCTTTAGATCCAAGATCGAATCATCATCCTCATATTGTCGATCAAATCCTCTTCTATCATCTGTGCCGGGAGTTATAAAGTCTGATATATCTCTACTCCGGCGAAGGGTTCTCGGTGTTTTGTGGTGTTTCTCTCTCTAGAAAGGATGGATCTCTGCAGTTTTAGTAAGAGAGTAGGAGGGTTTGTTTGGGAAGATGGTGCAGTTTTTTAAAAAGGTGGGGAAAAAACTATAATACCCTTACATGCATTAAATATGGATTTGAAAAGACCAAAAAGCCCTCACATGCAAAGCATCTGAGTGAGGTAATTTAACCAAGAAAACAAATGAGGTTAGTGGTAAAGGTTGACCCTATAGTAAAACATAAACATAAAGGTTAGGTTTGACCACTTTGATAGTGAAAGGTATGAATTGCAGTTTATGTATAATATAAAAGTTGATTTGTGCAATTTTGTCTATTTAAAAAGCGAACAAAACGTTTTTAAGAAAATCATTTTTTTTATAAATATAATAAAGGTTTACTAGAGAAAGGTTATTGTACAAAAGGAAAGAAATTGTACGAAGTGTAAAAGACAAGTTTGGCCCTTGATTTGCAAGATCAGTTGTTGAGATTAAGTGGTCCCCAAATATAGAATTCACATAAATAAAAACAAGGGAAACAAGTGGGGAAAATGGTAAAATAGGAAAATCCAATATTGTTAACTCATAAACCCATTTCCCCTTGATTTTCAAACGGCTATAAGTTTTCATACGTTAATATTTTTTTATAAAAATTACACGGTATTAACGAGCATTTCATTTTCTTTAATTTGAGCAGCTTATTGCTATATTTTTCTTTAAAAAATTAGCCAATCCAACTTATAATAACAACATAATGTCGTATATTATATATTTAACCACGTAATAAAGCATAAACAATCAAGTTCTTATTATTGAATGTGTAATCACGTAATAAACATAATTGTATTAACATTAATTATAACAAATCATATTGAATGTGTAATTACGTAATGAATTTACATTGAATACGTAATGATTTATGTGAATGTGTAATCACGTAAAGGGTATTAAAAAAATCACGTAGTCATGTACCGGTATTCAAAATCACGTAATGGGTACTGAGTATTCAAAATCACGTAATGGTTACTGAGTATTGAAAATCACGTAATCACGTAATGGGTATTTAAAGTCCTATAAATTATTTTTTTAAGAACAGTATAGCAATAGGCTGCTCGAATTAAAGATAATGAAATGCTCGTTAATACGATGTAATTTTTTTAAATAAATATTAATGTATGAAAATGTTATAGCCATTTGAAATTCAAGGAGGAAACTAGTTGAAAGGATAAAAGACCATCATACCCTTGCCTCCTTAAATTGAACAAAAACAAATGTGTGGTCATGATTCTCTCCTATTCTTCGTACAAAATTCCTCTTTTGTACATGATCTCTTATCTTATTTTTAAATGATAAAAAATAACAAAACGACAATTACCACACTTCTATATTTGCGATTTAAAAAGAGTCGTTTGCGCGTTATCCATTTTGTGGTCCCCATCCCACCCAGCTAGCACAACAGACAAAACGAAAACCCTAATCTGGTCAGTATAAATACCTATGTATCTTCTCCTAAACTTTACCCTATTTCCTAAAAAAACCACTACTACTAGTATTTCATGAAAAAAACGATGACGAGTTTGCCTCTCGGGGAAAGATGCGGCGCCTGCACTGTTCTTAACGAAGAATGCTATACCAAATGTCCGTATATCAAAGTTTTTCCCAACGGACAAGAAGGAATTGATGCATCGATGCTGAATTTGAAGTTAGAAAAATCAGGAAAAAGCTTCTTAGTTAGACAATGAACGTGAAGCTTATATGAAGAGCTTGCTTAACGAAATCAGTGGTCGGAAAATGGAGCCTGTTGGTGGGATCTCAAAGGTGATGCAAAACGAGACCGATAATTTGAAATTTGAAACCTTTCAGAAGAAAGCCGATATAGATATTGAAGAAGTGCGTCATGATGCAAATGTTACTATTACGAAGCTAAAGGTTGTGATTTCCGATTTAGATCGTACAAACAAACTATCGTTCAAGGGAACAAGTGCTGAGGCGGTGGTATGTTCACAAATGATAAATACGTACCTACTTATATATACACATACATGCACATTTAAAAAAAGAACAAAACGTTTTTTAGAAAACCCTTTTTTAAAATATAATAAAGGTTTATTTTTAAATGATAAAAATAACAAAACGACAATTACCACACTTCTATATTTGAGATTTAAAAGAGCCGTTTGGGCGTCATCCATTTTGTGGTCCCCACTCCAGCTGGCACAACAAACAAAACGAAAACCCTAATCTGGTCAGTTAAAATACCCATGTATCTTCTCCTAAACTTAACCCTATTTTCTAAAAAACCCCACTACAACCAGTATTTCATGAAAAAACCGATGACGAGTTTGCCTCTCGGTGAAAGATGCGGCGCCTCCACTATTCTTAACGAAGAATGCTATACCAAATGTCCGTATATCAAAGTTTTTCCCAACGGTCAAGAAGGAATGATGCATCGATGTTGAATTTCAAGTTAGAAAAATCAGGAAAAAACTTCTCAGTTAGACAATGAACGTGGAGCTTATATCAAGAGCTTGCTTAACGAAATTAGTGGTCGGAAAATGGAACCGGTTGGTGGGATCTCGAAGGTGATGCAAAACGAGATCGATAATTTGAAATTTGAAACCTTTTAGAAGAAAGCCGATATGGATATTGAAGAAGTGTGTCATGATGCAACTGTTACTATTACGAAGCTGAAGGTTGTGATTTTCGAGTTAGATCGTACAAACAAACTGTCATTCAAGGGAACAAGTGCTGAGGCGGTGGTATGTTCACAAAAGATAAATACGTACCTACTTATATATACATATACATGCATATTTAAAAAGAGAACAAAACGTTTTTTAAGAAAACCCCTTTTTAAAAAGATAATAAAGGTTTATTTTTAAATGATAAAAAATAAGAAAACGACATTACCACACTTCTATATTTGTGATTTAAAAAGAGCCGTTTGCGCGTTATCCATTTTGTGGTCCCCACCCTAGCTGGCACAACAGACAAAACGAAAACCCTAATCTGGTCGGTATAAATATCCATGTATCTTCTCCTAAACTTAACCCTATTTCCTAAAAAAAAACACTACTACCGGTATTTCATGAAAAAAAAACGATGACTAGTTTGC
The DNA here is from genome assembly GCA_030545235.1 of Helianthus tuberosus. Classification (NCBI taxonomy): domain Eukaryota; kingdom Viridiplantae; phylum Streptophyta; class Magnoliopsida; order Asterales; family Asteraceae; genus Helianthus; species Helianthus tuberosus. The sequence goes on from CM060451.1 coordinate 24,841,302, forward strand.
CTCTCGGTGAAAGACGCGGCGCCTGCACTGTTCTTAGCGAAGAATGCTATACCAAATGTCCGTATATAAAAGTTTTTCCCAACGGACAAGAAGGAATTGATACATCGATGCTGAATTGAAGTTAGAAAAATCAGGAAAAACTTCTGTTGGTAATTTTAGTGTTATCAACATATTTTAGCGGTATTGGATTAACTTGTTGACCAAGTTTGATCTTATTAAATACAAAATGAGTTCGGAGATGTAGGAGTGCATGCTCGTTTTAATCTAATAAGATTGGCGTTTTATGGGATTTTGATTTCAATTAACTATATATAATTTATATATTTAATACTATTCTGGCCCATAGGGGAAAGTTCATTTGAGAAGAAAATTTAATTGAGAAGAAAAAGAACAAAGAGTAATTTTATAAAACATTAAATTGTTTTTTCACTTATCTCATTTATTATCATTTTTGACTAATTAATTAGTTATAAAGACTAGTATCCTCCACACTAACTTTTTTTTGCCTACACACATCAAATGTTATCTTACATATTTTGAAATTCATCCTACATGTTGAAATTTATCCTACACAACTCGTAATTTATCCTACACTTTAAATTATTTTATTTTATTTTTTTGAAAAAATATATATTTTGAAGATAAGTTATAAAAAATTTAATGTAGTTAGCTATTAAAGAAGAAGACAACAAATTAATGACCTATGTAGATTTACCAATGGTAACATTAAATACTTAAATTAAATGAAGTTAAATAAAACATTCTTATTTGTTGAAATTTCTTCTTTTTTCTTCTTACAAAAAATTTCTTCTCATTTGAACTCTACACCTGGGCCACATAACTTACGTTTATTTGGACATGCTACATTTATCACAATGGGTTGTTGGTCTAAATGGGCCTAATTGATGAATTGATTATATATCATGTAAATTATGGGTTTATTAATGAAAATCAACCTGCTAATTAATTATTAGGTTTCATTAATAAGGAATAATCTTGGGCCTAGAGGCAATGGATAATGTAATCATTGGATGAAATCAAATGGAATTATTTTATTTAACCCAATTTGGGGCTGTTGTGGAATACAAAGATTCACATACATACTAGTCGAGATTGGCACGGTTTCTTTGGGTCGAACAGAACAGAAAGAAAGAACACGGTACGCAATTTTTTAAACAAACAACAAATTCGTTCTTGAAACCTCTTGGTCTAATCCAATCAGATTTTTTAGTGTACCCTCAAACGTTTGATCTGATAGTGTGTCACGATTCCAAAAGGAATCCAAGTAGTTTCGGTTTATTTTCTGTGCCAGTTTTCACCTTCAATTGAATATGCAAATCGGTAATATTCAACAAAGAATTCGATTCTTTGTAAATCGGAATTGGATGTGGGAATCATCGAATGAAATTGGAACAGGTTGTTGCAAGAATTTGATTACGTTGTGTTGTCGATTTTGTTCTTGAACTATCGAGTTCGGCATGAATTTCATAATGAATTTCTTTGACGTGTTTTGTGTTCTAATTCTACAAAGATTAAAGCATCTGATGTTCGTTTATGGCCTGCAATCCGAGCCGTTCAATCTGGCTAAAGAAATCATTGCATAGGATCAGGATTGATTTGGGTTTTCTTTCATTCGCAAAACATGGGACCAAAAATGCAAGAACAGTTAAGGTTTTGAACCTTTTGTACAGTGATTTAAAACCCAACATCAAAGGAAAGAAAGGGCTCTTGTGGCTGTTTCGTTTGGAACACAAAATCTAATATCAGTTTGTATTGTCTGTTCGTGAAAACAGTGGGAAGAACATGGCATTCTTTCGGATACGAACGATTAACGATGAGAATAGTCATGATTTGAAGGGTACAAAATCTCGTCACTATAACTAGACATGTATTTAGTTTTAAATTATAAGTTCTTTTGACTTTGAAAAGTAATGCATGTGTTTTAAATTATGGATTCATGCAAAAAGAAGTAGGTTTACTTGATATGTGCATTTAAATAACATGCGGTTAATGTGTGTTGTCAATTATATATGTTTGAATTTTAAAGTCAAATAGATAATTATTTTAACTTTCATTGGTACCCTCCAATATTTAAATAAAATAATGTTTTGATCCATGGCCCAATAATCGTAAAACAAGAAGAGATGGGACGAGGCACATGAGTATGGTTTTCGAACGCTTTTTTACATTCAAAAGACTAGAAAAGTATTCTACTTCGGTAGAGGTTTTTATTTTTTAGACTTCAAGTACACCTAAAATTCATGATTTCAGGGGCGGATGTATGTGTTATCAAGGGGGAGCGCCCGCTACCGCTTGGCCGGAAAATTTTTGACGTTTTTAGTGTAAATTTTGGAAAAATTTGACGTTTTTTCAATTTCGTTACCGCTTATTTATAAAACGTTACCGCTTGGTCGGAATCCTAAATCCGCCACTGCATGATTTTATGTTTTAATTCTTGGGCTCTGGTAGAAATTATTGAACTGGTATATAGTTAATAACAATAGTATGTTGTTACTTTTATTGATTCTATTGCACTATTAAGGATTAATGAAGTTGTATATAGTTGATAACAATAGTATGTTATTACTTTTATTGATTTTATACACCAGGCAAAACAGTGTATCTGAGAGGTTGAATAAGGTTCTTAAATAAATGGTAAACTCCATGTTTTTCTTTTTGGTTCTAAGTGAAGTGTTTTGGGAGTGGCTATGTTAATAGCATACGTGCTATTTGCTAAATAGGGTTCCTATTAAAAGGAAAAAGATAACCTTTTATAAACTTTGGCGGAAAGCCACTAGAGTTAAGTTACCTAAGGTAGTGTTTGGTATGAGGTAATGAGAGAAGGAATGGAATTAACCATTCAGGGGTAATACAAATAGGCATGTTGGGTTGCTCAAAGGAAAGGAATAAGCCATTACTTACCTATTTTTTCCCTCTAAATATGGCAAAAAGTATTCCAGCGACCCCCCCCCCCCCTTATTTTTTTTTCATTCCGTTCGGAATAGATAAGACACTTCTCAATTTTGCCCTCTTCCTCACCTATTTTCCCTCGCTGGTTCATTTCCTTTAATCAAGGGATCTCTGGTTATATATTTCTTTCATCTTCATCAGCGAGCAGAGCTTCAGCATTTGAACCCTAAATCACGAGTCACTTGTTTGGATTTTCGTCATCAAACACAAAATCAGGTAAATGTTTTTTCATTGTATTTTAACCTATTTAATTCTTGCGATTTAATCATCTCAAACTCTCACATGCAGTTGTTGAATTTGTTTATTTGTATGTATAACTTTGTGTCGTAAGCATGTTTCTTGTTCATAGTACAGAACCCTAAATCACCAGTCACATATTTGTATTACTTTTGATACATGTTATTACTTTTGATAGAACATGTTATTGCTTCGAATCTATTGAACCATTTGAACCTGATTTATTCAACTTCCTCTCTTAATTAAATTATCCATTCACTCTCACAAGTAATAACATGTATCACTTTTTTAGTTGTTCATAGTACAGAGTATTTCTTTGTATTGTAAAAATATAGTTTTAATGTTTGTGCTTCTATTGAAAACAAAATTGATAGCTTCGAATTTGTTGAGCCATTTGAACAAGAGATGAGCAAATGGTACCGGGTACCGGTAGCGTTTACCGAACCGAAATATTTTAGGTACCAATTCGGTACCTGCTTTTGAAGTTTTCGGTACCGGTATTTTCACTCAAATACCGGTACCGAACTGTCCCGTACCGGGTATTTTCGGTACCGGTACCCGTTTTTAGTTCCTGTTTTTTTATCACTCAAAAGAATATTAAATGGGGAAAATAGTTGCCACTGATGTGTTCGTCCATTTTCATGTACAACTATAGTTATATATGTTGCTGTAGTTTTGGGTTGAACATGCCAGCAACTTACGGCTGCAGCCTGTTTGTATGATTAGAATTCGAGGTATGAACGGGTTGCTTTGTGACCTACTTAGGATTGGATTGGTAAAAGATAGAAATGAGCCGAGCTTAAACGACCTTTATCACGAGTCTCAAGCCTTATATAAAGCTCATTTCGTTGATGAGTCCGAGCTCAAGCTTTGTGCAATGTGTACCGGGACCGTTTAGGCTTGCGATGAGTTGATTGAGTATTTAACTATGTAATGTAATGGTAATTAATGATATCAACAATAGAGCATTAGAATAATTAGAATAAGTACTAGCTTGAGAAGTTACAATAAATGGTACAGGTGCATCCAGGAAGTCCAACATGTCATTTGGCAATACCTGAGAATAACATGCATACACTTTTAAAGAATTGAACTTGAAGGCTGGGAATTATGAACTTTATAAATTATAAACCAACAAATGAATATTTAATCTTGGATTTAGTACCGGCATCAAGAAGCTCTGCCAGTGGTAGGGGCGGTTCAGAGGAATAATTGACAACACTGAAGTAGGGGTGTGAATTTCTGACACGACCCAAAAACACGACAAGAATCTAACATGAAATTTGCGGGTTTGGGTTTAGTCTAAACGGGTTCGGGTCAGTTTGAGGTTTAACTAAACGGGTCAGGTTCGGGTCAACCCGGTCGGGTAGACGGGTTGACCCGTTTAACCCATTTCTATAATATTATATTTTTTATAATATGTTTTATGTTATAAACTAAATTTGGTGTGTATTTTATGCTATACTTATAACTTAAAAATAGAAATTGACATAAGATTTTATGATTTTAATGTAGTTTTATTATCTAATTTGTGTTTTTTTTAGTAGATGTTAATTTTAATATATTAATTTTCTGAAAAAATAAAAAAATAAAAAAAAATCAGGTTGAACGGGTCGGGTTCGGGTCAGCCTGCGAATATTCGGTCTAGGTTCGGGTTCATATGTATTAAACGATTTTCGGGTTCGGGTCGGGTTCCTCTAAAAGAAAATAACTTGCATTCAGTGATAACAAGCATAAGAATACAATTTGCTTCTCCAATAGAGCACCTGCAAATATTGTCAACACCTGTGGAAGATAAAAGATTATGTAATGCATCCAGCAAGTTTTGATTATAGGTTATATATATGTGTGTTTACATGATTTATGGTTCACGGGTCGGGTATGGACTTAAAAAATATTTGTATTTAGCTTAATAACATTGTCTAATGATATAGATTATATATATATATATATATATGTGTGTGTGTGTGTGTGTGTGTGTTTACATGATTCATGGTTACCGGGTCGGGCATGGACTTGAAAATTATTTGTATTCAGCTTAATAACTTTGTCTAATGAAATAAATACAACTTATTGATTTTGTTTTTCTTAGGTCTTGGATTTTTACTGAAGTTATGTCTAGACTTAAGCTCAACCGACAAAAAAAAAAAAAACTAGCTGCGTTTTGTGCTATGTGGCTTCATATACTAAACATGGTTTCCTGGTATATTCAAGCAATACAAACAGTTATTAGTATACGTTTAGATATGTGTCCAACTAGACCTCGCTACAAGATGTTCTACCCTCAGAGAAAAGAATACATGCATAGATTGGTGTATGAAAGTGACGACACATGTCTTCATCAACTAAGAATGAATAGGGCAACATTCATGACACTTTGTAACAAGTTGGAGAGTGAAGGAAAGTTGAAGGCGTCTAAGTATGTCGAAGTAGATGAACAAGTTGCAATTTTCCTGTACATTTTGGCACACCATGTGAAGAATCGAGTGGCGAAGTTTCAGTTTCACCGATCAGGAGAGACTATCAGTAAACATTTCAATAATGTGTTAAATGTTGTTATACGATTGGAAAATGGTTTGTTTAAGAAGCCGGAGCCAATATTAGAAACTTCAACAGATGAAAGATGGAAATGGTTCAAGGGATGTTTAGGAGCAATAGATGGGACCCATATAAGCGTGCAAGTACCAGAGGAAGACAAACCGAGATATCGCAATCGAAAAGGAGAAATAACAACTAACGTCCTTGCTGGTTGCACGCCTGACATGCAGTTCATTTATGTATTACCAGGCTGGGAAGGATCTGCTGCTGATGGTAGAATACTTCGTAGTGCTATGATTCGAGAGAATGGATTGCAAGTGCCTAAAGGTAACTACTATCTTGTTGATGCCGGGTACACCAACGGAGAGGGTTCCTTGCTCCATTCCGAGGTCAAAGATATCATCTGAATACTTGGCTACAAGGGCAAAAACCGGAAAAGCCTGAAGAGTATTTCAACATGAAGCACTCAGCTGCAAGGAATGTCATCGAACGATGTTTTGGCGTTTTGAAGAAAAGATGGGCAATACTTAGAAGCCCATCTTTCTATCCGACCAGAACACAAAATAAAATTATACTCGCATGTTGTCTTTTGCATAACTTTATTCGAAGAGAAATGGTATATGATCCTTTTGATGATGATGAATTTATTGACACAAATAATGATGCGGATGACGAAGATCTTGGCTCACATGTGGACCATATTACAACAGTTGGGACCTCGAATGAATGGACAAACTTTAGACAAAATTTGGCAACATCTATGTTTAATGCATGGACATCTAGACATCATTGATTAAATAGATTATTATGTTTTTCGTTATGCTATTTTAGTAATGTTTATTAAATGAATTTTCTTAGAATAAATTTGAATGCTTTATGTGTTTCTTATCTTATATTTGTTACTTGCACAACATTTGAATGTTTTTATTATTTATACAAAATTGTTATTTTTTGTGTGAAGTTATGGAATCACAGCTTGATTCTGAAAGGGGTCCAGGAAAAAATAAAAAAATGGAATGAAGATGAAGATGAGAAGCTTGTTGCAGCCATGCTTGATGTGCTCAATTCAGGTTCTAATTACAAATCAGATAATGGGTTTAAACCTGGATTCTTCAATGCGGTGGAGCGACAACTAGCAATCTTACTTCCTGGAGCTGGCATAAAAGCAAAGCCACATATAGAGTCACGCGTAAAAACAATGAAGAGTGACTGGTCTGCGATACATGATATGCTAGCATGGGATAATACAAGTGGTTTTGGTTGGGATTACGATAACGACATGCTTGACGCTCCCAAACCTGTTTGGCAAGCTTATATACAGGTAATGTCTAATCATTTAAGATTGTATCTTTTTATAATTGGTGTTTCTATATATTAATTTTATAGCTCATTTAACTTCAATCATGGTGATGTGGCTTATTAGGTGCACAAAAATGCAGCAAGATGGAGAACAAAGAAATTCCCTTATTACTTGGACTTGTGTAATGTATTTGGAAAGGACCAGGCCAATGGAAGAGATGCCCGAACAGCTGCTGATATTATATCAGACATAAATAGAGAAGAACCGGAAGCTGGCGGGGAAGGATTAGATGATATGGATGTTAATCAACCATTAAACAGCCCTTCATATGATGCTTCTAGAGAAGAGTCAAGTACCCAGCGAAAGAGAAAAAGGTGCAACAGTTGGGATCCTCTGATGAATAGCCTGAAAGAGTCTGCAGAAATAATCGGTGCAGAGATTAGGGGGGCTTCAGATACTTTCAATAGAATTTTTGGAACTGAGAGCAATACTCGAGAGTGTAACAAGGCTGTATGTAAGCTCGCGCAAAACGAGGATTTGATGGTAGTCTTTTTTAAGGTTGATGAAGACCGCAGGCTTGAATGGGTACAGAACATGCTTGAAGATGTTTGAATATACTGCTTGACGTGATATAAGATGACTTTTGGAATATTGTTTATTTTTTTTAGTTTGCAAATTTTGGATGATTTTTATTTTTTTTATTTGACGCTTATCGGATGATTTTTTTTGTTGGAAACTTTTGAATGAATTTTGTTAGTTAAATTTATTCTATTTTTATACTATAAATTTGTTATAATTTTTAATCGGAAAATTTTGTGAAAGTTGGTAAATTTCTTTTATTTTAAGACATGGGTATTTTTATCATTTACAATGAAGTGCATTCCATTCATTTGTTTTTTTTTTTTTTGCCAACCAAACAACATAAAGTAATGTATAATTCCATTTCCATAGGGTAACCAAACAAGACAATGGAATGGTAATGACTCATTCCATTCCCTCACCCATTCCATTCCCTCGCCCATTCCATTACTCCATACCAAACAGACCCTAAATGTTTGAGATTGTAGAGCCGGGGTAAAGCTCATTGAACCCAAGATGTGGAACATATATGAAAGAGGTGTAGACTACATGCTCATTGGATGTGTTAAGGATTCTAATGTTTATAGGTTCCATGTCATAGAATTAAATGACTATGTGTCTATGAACTCTATGTCAAGAAATATTGATTTTGTTGTTGAGAATGGATTCTCTTCTAAACCTAGACCTAAGTATATTGTTCCAATTTCTGGTTATTCTTAAGTGGTTAACCAAGTAAATGATACAACGTAGTAAAGCAAGAAAAGCTAAGTATTTCGTAGAAGGATCAAGAGGTTTGAATCAATATCAATATCAATATCAATATAGATTTTATTGAAGCTATGGCTTCAAGAGATGTTGTTTTCTTGAATGAAGCTATTCAAGATGAAATTGATTCCATTATGCAAAATAATACATGGAAACTATGAGATTTACCCCTAGGATGTAAACCATTAGGGTGTAAATGGATTGTTAAGAGGAAGATAAAGGTGGAAGGTAGCATAGATAAGTTTAAAGCCAGGTTGGTCATTCAAGGCTTTAGACAAAAGGAAGGTATTGGTTTCTTTGATACATATGCTCGTGTTGAAAGAATTTCCATAATTAGATTGTTATTAGCACTTACACAATCTTGTAATTCACCAAATGAATGTGAAAACTGTATTCCTGAATGGTGAATTGGATAAAAAGATTTATATAATACAACCTGAAGGTTGTCTGGTAATGAAAACAAGGTGTGGAAATTAATAAAGTTTCTTTATGGCTTAAAATGAGAAACTAAACAATGGCATCAAAATTGGTGATGCTAGATTGTCAGATGGTTTTCCTTTTAACCAAGTTGACAAGTGTGTATATAGCAAATTTGATCCTTCAGGCATGCAAATGATTCGTAATTTGTATATATGTGGATGAGATGTTGATCTTTAGTTTTAATCAAGATCAAGTGGATAATACCAAGAAATTCCTGTCATTTAAGTTTGTCATGAAGGACATGGGGAGGTAGAAATGACTCTTAGGGGCTATTTATTTACCTCTTAATGAGGCTCTTAATGGTTCATACCTCTTACTAGTTCAGCACTTAATGGTTCAGACTGTTTGTTTCATGAGTAGATGTCTGAATGGTTCAGACATTTGCCTCTGAATGGATAAGATTTATACAAAGTATGAATGGTTAAGACCTCTAATCTGAATTGGTCAGATATTTGTCTCTGAACGGTTAAACATTATACAGGCTCTTAATGGTTCAGATCTCTTACTGGTTTAGCACTTAATGGTTCAGACCTCTTACTGGTTCAACACTTAACCATTCAGATGTTGCCAAACAGCCCCTTAGTATCAGAATCACACATGTGAGCAATGACATCTCAATCTCTCAATCTCGTTACATTGAGAAGATTTTGAAGAGATTTTGTGACAACCCGAGAATTCAAGGTCTTTCCTCTACGCATCACTTGTTTGTTTTCGCAATTCATTTTATGTTGTATCATGTGCACGATATTCGAATGATTAAATTATTGTTATGTTTGGTTTTTGCATGAAACTTAGGAATTGTTTAATGTTTGATGTTTGGTCTCAATATGTGCATACCACACTTATATCGACGAAAAACCCAAGTCGACGAAGAACTAGGGTTCTTCGTCCCAAGCACATGCCGACGAAGAACTAGGGTTCTTCGCCAAGCACCCCATGATGAAGGGGGTTCTTCGCCATGAGGTCTTTCGCCAAAAAGGGCCTCGACCCAAGATTATTCACGGCCCAGGCTGGGCCCGGTTGTTATATTGCTTATATAACCTCTCGTAACTGGAAACTATAAACACAAAAACCCTAAAGTTCTCTCTCTCCCCATTCTCTGTGCGACGGCAGTTGTGGAATCTCAAAACCCTTCCATCTTGATTTAAGCTAATCACTTCGGTATTACGGTTAGTGTTCGTCCTTTTCCGTTACTAAAATCCTGATGTTGTGATCTTATGTGAGATTAGGGTTCCGTTAATAGGATTGTAGATCTAGAACTAGCATGCATAAACTAATGATGATTTGGACAATATAAATCAATTGTTATTGTGGGTTGGATGTGATATGAAAAACTAGGGTTTGAATAGTGATGTGTGTTCATTGGAATTATGGTGGTTCGACTTGATTAGGGTTATCGTAAGTCATAGAATCTGATAAGTGTTTACATTGTTGATGAACGACGGCAATTGCGGTTGTTTGAAAGTGTATGTGAACGTGCTAAATTGTGTCAATTGATCTGTTAACTGTTGTTACGAGAGTAGTGGAGAATCACAGAAAGAAATCACGTAACTGTTGATATGCAGCGACGAAGGATTCCCCAGCGAAGAACCCAGGTTGACGAAGAACTGATTCTTCGTTGACTGGCATTGACGAACCACTAAGGTTCTTCGCCACAATCATTTTTCGATGAAACAAGGTTCTTCGCCTGGAGGGTCCTTCGCCATGAGAGTATCCCACGAAGAACTGGTTCTTCGTGAGGATGTTGCAATAGAATAAACAAACAGAAACTTTTAAACAGTAAAGTGTCAAATAGTTATGACCTGTATGAGATTGAATAATTGCTATGTGATATGTGGTGATATTTGCTATGAATGTAAACTGTGAATATACGTGACTTGATTGACTATGAAACTGATTTCATTGGTAACCACGGTAGGGTTGGTTGACTAAATTGGAACGGGTAATGATATTCACTAATTTATACATATTTTAATCCCCCATTTTATCCCCATTTTATGCGCTTTCGGCCGTAAAACCGTCATTCGGATACTTAATCAAGTATACTTTTGTTTACAGGCCTAAAACAGCATACCAGACAAGATGATAGTGAAAACGAGGATTTTCCAGGCGAAACGGCTGAACTGCGAACATTCTGTGGAAAATTCTGACCTGGGCAAGTCGCACCCCCGTGCGGATGCGACAACAAAGCTCATCTCGGTGATGCACCCCCGTGCGAATGGTCGCACCCCCGTGCGGATGCGACAACAAGGCCCATCTCGGTGACGCACCCCCGTGCGAATGGTCGCACCCCCGTGCGGATGCGACAACAAGGCCCATCTCGGTGATGCACGCCCGTGCACCACATGGCACGCCCGTGCGAGATCGAATCTGGTCAAGATCTGATGACGTCATGCGGTATGGTGCACCATACCTCCAATAATGCAAAAAGTGAACGGTCGTGCAATAGGACGCACGACCGTGCGAAATCGAAATTATATAAAAAACTTGCAGAAACATTCTGCTCGTAACTCTGGAATTTTGGAGAGCAATTCAGGCGATTTTCAGGCTCCAGAGGCGTTAGCTTTCACCCGGATTCAAGCCACATTGTCCCGTTTAGCTCGATTACTATCCGGATTCTTAATATTATGCTTGTTTATGGTTTGGTTTTCTAATCTTCCCATGATTTTGTTAATCTTTCAAGCATTTAGATTAATGTTTATGTATTATTGTAGCCTTTGGGCAAAAACACAACAATCCCTTGCTTGATTATAACCATTAGTATGTTAATCTTTGTTTGTAATAATGACATTTGGAAGTATTTTCTATGATTATCTTTGATGATTAGTTTGCAACCTTGTTATTGATATTGATTTCTTGATTATAAGTAATTGTGTTGGATGATTGGTATTTGGTTAGTTAAGATAGTTGAAAAATGAAGCTTAATTAATCTTGTATTAGTAAACTTTGAACTTGGTTAACTAGTTTAGCTTGGTTTAAATGTGTGCATCATGATACTAGAAATGGTTAGTGATTTAATAAAATGTAATTATTGTTAATCAAGAAAGCTTGCCGTCACGTAAGGACCTTAACGGGTTAAATGGTGTTGTTATAAATTCTTGCCATGATTTGTTAGCTTAGTTAGTAGTTTAGGCCAAAATTGCTATCTTGGTGAATTTATGTGCAAGATTTGTAAAATGAACTCGGTTGTGATTTAATCTAGTTTATGCTTGTCTCGGTGGTTGCATTGTGTTTATCGGTGTCGCTTTCCTTGATTAAGTGCGGTTAGAAAACTCCTAACGGATGACTAACTTATTTTTAAGAGAATTTCATAGACATTTATCAATTGCACATTAAAGAACAATTTTAGGTGGTTAAAGTGTGTTTATCGTTTTAACTTTCCGAATGATTGTCATGTTAGGATTCCCGAAAGGGATACTAATTGTCTTAAAATGGAAAATTGACCGAATGCTTCTAGTGCCAAAACCGACTTAGTTGACATGCTTTGGTTGTGTATTAAGCAAGGCTATTTATCTATTATCTACTATGTTTTTATATGTATTTGTTTATGCTTACTTTAGTTTAATTAAAAATCAAACAACTTATGTTTTTACCGGTAGTTTAGTGACAAAGGTCTAGTATTATTCCTCCGCCCATTTCCTTGGATCGATACTTGGTTCTTACCGATACTTTACTACATATATGACGGGGTACACTTGCCTCTTTCGTGTGTGTTTTGATGTTAAAGTAATAATCACTTTTATAAATTTAAAACCGATTCGTGTGTAATTTCATTGCAAAATTATGTATATATACGCACACGTCAAGTTTTTGGCGCCGTTGCCGGGGAAATGGCGAGCTTTAGGAACGACCCGAGTCATTGTTTTATCGGTGTATATACTTGTTAATATTTGTGAATATTTTCTTGATTATTTATTTGTTTATTTATTTGTTAATATTTCTTGCTTTTAATTCAATTTATTCGTTTTCGTGAATATTTTGTATACATGTATATTTTTGTTCCATTTATTTATTCGATCCGAATTTATTTATTTATTTATTCTTTGAGTTGTCGGCTCCTAAAAATCATTTTTATACTAGCCGATTCGATTATTTTTATTGTGTTGATTTTTATAAAATTTCGGGCCCATTTTTGGATTTTTTATAAAAATTTTTCATCCCATTTTAAATAATATTCTGTTTCTTTTCAGCAAAAAAAAAAAAAAGAAAAAGAAAATGGTTGCGCCTATTTCCAGGAAAACTTCATTCACGTTGGACAGGACCATACACAGTAAAAGAGGTATTTTCTTATGGGACTGTTGCAATAGAGAACGCGGACGACGTTATTTTCAAAGTGAATGGGCACCTCTTGAAGCTTTACGTTACCGGGCCGATCGAGTCGGCGGTGGAGGTTATCGAACTCCACGCCCCGCACACATTATAAGTGTGGGGACATGAGTCTTGCTATCGACTCGCCGACAAAAATTTAGCATGAGTCTTGCTATCGACTCGCCGACAAAAATTTAGCATGAGTCTTGCTATCGACTCGCCGACAAAAATTTAGCATGAGTCTACGCTACTGACTCGGTGATTAAAAATGTAGCAGGCGCGTCTTTGGCGCTATAAGGGTAAAATCGTCCTTCTTTGTGCTTTTATAGTTTTAGAGTAATTTAGGTGTGTTTGGTAGATTTCGTTAGTTTGTACAGTTTTTAAACGTGCTGAGCATAGGGTCTAGGTTGAAATAATGTTATAACAGCGTGCGAATGGTAAAAATGGCGAAAAATGGTCGATTCGGACGCTGAAACTGCATTTTGCAGTTAACAGACATGTCTGCAGATCTCGCACGGCCGTGCCATGGGTCGCACGCCCGTGCGATTTCGGGCTGGCCTGCACCTCGAGTCGCACCCCCGTGCATTACCGAGGTCAACGTGCTAGAATGGGTCAACATCGGATCCGAACGCCCGTGCGAAAATCCGCACTACCGTGCGCATGGTCAGGGGCATTTAAAAAAAAGTTCTATCTTTTAGTAGTGTATTTATCGGGTGTTCATTTTGGCTACTATTTCAAACACCCTCGGATTGTATTTTATTTTCAGACAATTTACTTTATGTCTTGTATTTGTTTGGATGTTAGTCTTATATTTATGTACATTATGGTTTATTTTTGTTTTTTCTGTTTCTGTTCTGTTTTGGTGCACATGTGACATACTTGCAGGTTTTGGGTATCAAATCTTGGACCGGAGCACGTGGCAGATACAGCTTCGGAAGTCTCGTTGCATCAACATCATCTTGAGGGGAGTACTATTATCCTTTTCTCTATATTTCGAGTCTCGCATTGGTGACAATGCGAAGTTCAAGTGTGGGGAGGGGGTTAACTTTGTTAACTTTGTTTGTCCTCATTAAAAAAAAATTAGAAAATCAGAAAAATCATTCAAAAATACCTGTATTTTGTATATATTTTAGTAAATAAACCGGTTGGTTGTGTTTTAGAAAGCTTCAGACTTGATAAAAACTCGACAAGCAAAATATTTTTGAAAAAGGAAACCGGAAAGCGTGACAAACAAAAAAAGACTTGCATGATGGTTTTCACACTTTTACAAAACGTGAACTCACCAGCTTTCGCTGATACACTTTTCTGCATGCTTACAGGTCCTTAGGTACACTGTCATGGAACTTGCTGTCTGGGAAGCTGGAGTGGTCATGGGTCGTGGCATTTGGAACGCTCCTCGATATTGCATTGTTTTGAACACTTTCATTTAAACTTATTGAACAAACTATTATGCTTCCGATGAACATGTTTGATTTTCTAAACTGGTGTTTGAATTATACTAATTCGTTTAATGGAAAGTTTTACTTTACTTATGGTTCAATGTGATTAGTGGCTAGATCCTGGTATGTCACACGCCTAGCGGGGGTTTCCGCTTGTGGTATTTTTGGGGGTGTGACAGTTTGGTATCAGAGCCACTTGTTATAGTGAATTAGGTTTTAAAACGTTTTCATAAAACCAGACTATAACCAAACAGTATCGAAAACGACCATGACACTCAGCTCCAGATTGCAAGGTTCGTCCTGTGTTTACTTTATGCATTACTTACCTAGTATACACACACTCACGACTTGCATGAAATGACATACTAGATACTACGATATGATTGCCTGTGCTGCATGTTTGAGTAATGCTTGATAGTGTGACACTACCCTTCGACTTTTGTGATTCCTAGTTTTGTAATGTCCTTCGTTTTGTGATTCGAGTGTGGGGAACCTTTTAGCACGAGTTAAGAGGCACTGAGATAAGCATGCAAATTGCCTTATTATTATGGGTGCACACATAACAATAATGTGAGGTGCATGTGAGTCCTAGTGAGGCTTAATAAGTGTGAAAGGGGTTCTGTTCCACTATCCGTATAATGTTAGAGTTTCTCAAATCCATCGAAGTCGTAGTGATGATCGACTTCTACTTGATTGCGATCCTCATCCTTTCCACTCTTTTCTTATATAGAATCATGAGTGGATGTGGCGGACGTAATGGTGGACGTGGAGGTGGCCACGGCGGTGGACGTGGCAACATCGTGATGACTCAAGCAGAGTTGACGGATCTGATTAACACACGTGTGGCTGAGGCATTGGCAGCTCAGCAAGCTGGTATTGTACATACCGGACCAAGCATGATCCTTAGTTATTTTATTCGAGTCTGATTTGTGCGTATTTCCTCTTGTTTTAGGTCAAGCTGTGAACCAAAACCAGAACAATCCACCCGTGTGTACGTTCAAGACGTTCATGGATTCCAAGCCTCAAACTTTCAGTGGAGCTGAAGGTCCCGTGGGACTGCTCCGTTGGTTCGAGAAAGCCGAATCTGTCTTTGCTATGTGTGACTGTCCAGCTGGGGACAGGATGAAGTTTGCTTCTGGCACCTTGGAGGATGGTGCCTTGACTTGGTGGAATGCTCAGGTGTAGATGCTGGGCATTGAAATGGCAAACACGACTACTTGGGAGGATTTCAAGGAGTTGATTCGGGAAGAGTACTGCCTTTGGGATGAAATTCAAAAGTTGGAAAACGAGTACTATAACTTGAAGATGGAGGGATCTGAGATCGAGGCTTATACGAAACGGTCTCACGAGCTGGCAAACATGTGTCCTAATCTATCCTGACCACCGCCTAGCAGGATCGAACTTTACATTAAGGGATTAGCACCACAAGTCAAGGGATTAGTCACTGCAACAAATATTGACAACCTACCGCGGATTATCAGACTGGCTCACAAGATCACTGACCAGGAGGTGGAGCGTGGCTCGCTACCACCACGTGTTGCTGCTACTACTAATGCTACTAGTGATAACCCGGGATTTCAAGTTCTTTCATTTACGTATCTCTTGTGTGACAATCCTGTTTTGATAAATTGTTTATGTTATGTGAATGATTAACAGTTATGTGTTTGCTTGGTGGTTGTATGTGTGGTGTTTAATATGATTAAGCATAGTTAATTGAGAATCAATACAAATTTTTCTGTGTCACCTTTGATCCCGACGAACGACCAGTCTTTCGCCACCCTCTAGCTCGACGAAAGAGTGGTGTTTCGCCGGGTTAGTCTTTCGCCGAGGAAGGCCTTCGGCCCAGAAAGAGTTATGGCCCAAATCCCTTTTATATTACAACTTGTGATCAGTTACGTAAAACGCATAAAACCCTAGAGACTCCCCATCCATGCCAAACTCTGTGCGACGGCAATCGTAGAGAACCCCAAGCATCTTTCATCTCGATTTATCTAAACTCTTCAGTATTACGGTTAGTGTTTTAATCTCGTTGATGGGTTATTTCGGATACGTGGTATTGTGTTGTGATGTTTTTGTAAACTCCTATTGGATCTTGTGTGCATGATGTTTTGTCAATTAACCTGCTGTTTGAACATTGAGTACGAGATTAGGGTGTGTGCGTGTCAATAGTCATTGTTTGATTAGAACTACATGAGAAACGGAAACGGTTATGTTAAGGTAGTCGGTGAATGCGACTGTTTAAGGGCATAACTTGCATATGTTAATGATTGTGTTAATGATTTAAAAGACTTTGTTAATGATCCGATTGGAATGGTTAGAAACATTGATTGATTAGATTAAGTGTTGTGGATGAATGTGTTTGATTATGACTGAAACCAAAAGCATGGATTAACCTGATAGATCATAGTCTGAAACCAATAAGGGTGCAATGGGGAACTGATTTCTTGTTAACTGGTGTACGGCGAATATTGTGATATTTCGTCAAATCCTGCACCGGCGAAAAATGGGTGTTTCGCCAAACCCCATCTCGATGAAACATGTATATTTCGTCACATGTTAGTCCGACGAAAGATAGTCTTTCGTCGCTGGGGTGTTTCGTCGAAGAGGTTGATGGATGGGACAGTAGACAGTTTGAAAGTATGCATTGATTAGTACCTTGGTTATGAAATGCAGTAGTTACATGATAACTTTACTATTCAACATTTAAGTGACAAGTACATGGGATGTGGACTGTTATGATATTCGGTATGTGTTACATGATAACAGAGATTGTAATATTAGATGCAAACTGTGTAACCATACGTGACTTACAGTGTGCAAATATGTGATTTGAATGATTATGAAACTGATACTGTTTGGTAACCACGGTAGGGTTTGGGTTGACCAACTTGGACGGGTAATTAAACATACCGAGCAAATCAAAGGTGAGTTCATTCCTCTTGAGCATGCGTCCCGGTGGTTGGGACAGTCAGTGGGTATCCCTGAGAGGGATAGGTTTTTGGGTAAATCATGGGTATTCCTGAGAGGAGTACGTCTTGTGGGTAAAATCGGGAATGTTGGATAATATACTCATCCTATCACCATTAAAGTCCCTCCTTGTTGTTTTATAACTGAGAGGTAACAAGGTACTAGTTGGTAGCGCTACTTAGGTTTGGCACCCCCACCCCGTACCTGAGAGGACGGGTGTGAACTAATGACCTAGTCATGACCAATGCTTTGATAGGAGCATTGGAGAAAGGGCAAAATAATCTGGAGCCGTCTTGTATTCGAGATATTATTAACATTAAATTCAATGGATTAAACTAAACACTTGGTAACCAATGTTTTCGTAAAACTATGAACTCACCAGCGTTGTCTGATACACTTGTTGCATGCTCGCAGGTCGTTAGGTACTTTGGATGGGAACTTGCTGTCTGGATGGCTGGAGTGGTCATGGGTCGCAGTGCTAGGCTATGCGTGTCTTGTTTACTGAATTCATATACATTGGGTTTTGAAACACTTAAACAATGAATTACTATTTGCTTCCGCTGTCACTATTTAACTTGGATTATGTTTTATGGATGTTTTATTTAATGAATGGAAATTTTGTTAAACATATTATGGTTAGTTCAATGTGATTGGTGGCTAGATCCTGGTACGCCACACGCCTAGCGGGGTTACCGCATGTGGTATTTGGGGGTATGACAGTTTGGTATTAGAGCACTGGTTATAGTGTACTAGGTTTTAAAACGTTTTCATAAAACCAGACTATAGCCAAACAACTTCGAAAATCGACCATGACACTCAGCTCCAGATTGCAAGGTTCGTCTTCTGTTTACTTTATGCATTACTTGCTTAGTAGTTACACACACACGACTTGCATGAAACAACATATTTGATACCATGATGTGATTACCTGTGCTGCATGTCTTAGGGGAGCTAGATAGTGTGGCACTACCCTTCGACTCTTGTGATTATTAATCCTGTAATGCCTTTCGTTTTACTATTTGAATGTGGGGGAAGCTTTTAGCGCAAGTTAAGAGGCACTGGGATAAGCATGCAAATTGCCTTGTTATTATGGGTGCACACATAATAATAACGCGAGGTGCATGTGAGTCCCAGTGAGGCTTAACGAGTGTGAGAAGGGTTCTGCCCTATTGTTTGGTGTAAACTTTGTAGTTTGTAGATGTTAACGTGAGATTTGACTCCTACCTTATCTCGATTCTTAAACTTGTTCCCTGTCCTTATATAGAATCATGAGTGGATGAGGCCATGGACGTGGACACATTGCGATGACTCAGGCTGAGTTGACAAATCTGATTAACGCCCGTGTGGCTGAGGCATTAGCAGCCTATCAAGCTGGTACGATATGTGCCAAATCTCCTTTATTCTTGTGTCGCGTACACAACTCTTACCCTTGTGTTATATTTCCTTTCGTCCATTAGGTCAACAAGCGAATCAGAATCAAAACCATCTGCCTGCTTGCACTTTCAAGACGTTTATGGATTGTAAGCCACAGACATTCAGTGGGACTGAAGGGGCTGTGGGGTTACTACGTTGGTTTGAGAAGGCTGAGTCGGTGTTCGCTATGTGTAACTGTCCCGAGGGGGACCGTGTGAAGTATGCTACAGGCACTTTGGAGGATGGTGCCTTAACTTGGTAGAATGCTCAGGTGCAAATGTTGGGCATCGAGATGGCTAATTCCACTACTTGGGATGATTTCAAGGAGTTAATGCGAGAGGAGTACTTTCCTCGTGACGAGATTCAGAAGCTCGAGAACGATTACTACGATTTGAAGATGGAAGGGTCCGAGATCGAGGCTTACACGAAACGATCTCATGAACTAGCAATTATGTGCCCTAACCTGTCTCGACCTCCACCTCGAAGAATTGAGTTGTACATCAAAGGCATGGCACCAGCATTAAAGAGTTTGGTCACCGCTGCAAACCTTAACAATCTGCCCACGATCATCCGTTTAGCACACAAGATTACCGACCAAGAGGTCGAGCGTGGCTCATTACCGCCTCGTGTATCTGCTACTACCTCTGCTGCTACAGCTACCACACCTGCTAGTGATAACAAGCGAAAATGGAACGATGCTGACAAAGCAACCAGTGCCAGTCAACCTCAGAAAAGGGCAGACAACAGTATCAACCGCAGTTTTAGCCAGTCGTCTTATGTGAATCAGAATCAGAGCAACAATTCAAATCAGGGTTCCTACGCGGGAAAGCTACCAAAGTGTAATAAGTGTATGTTCCACCATCACGGGTCGTGCACCCGGGTATGTCACAGGTGCAACAAGGTGGGTCATATGGCTAAAGATTGTAGGGTCTGGCTCCCAAAGCAGCCGCAGCAACCGCAGCAGCCGCAGCAACAGGAGATGAAGCAGCCTCAACAGAATCAGGGAAATCGTAAGGGTTGTTTTCAGTGTGGTGATGAGGGTCATTTTAAGCGGGATTGCCCTCATCTTAATCATAATGCTGGCAACAACAACAATACTGGGAATAACAATAATGGGAACAATGGTCGGAACGGGACACGTGGAAGAGTATTTACTATTGGCGCTGGGGAAGCTCGCAATGATGGCAATGTTGTGACCGGTACGTTTTCTGTGAACGATCTTTTTGCTTCTGTTTTATTCGACTCTGGTGCCTATTGGAGTTATGTGTCTTTGGGGTTCAGTCGTCAGTTAGGGTTGACTCCCACACCTCTTGTAAATAAGCATGTAGTAGAATTAGCTGATGGTAAATCGATTGAAGCTTCTCATGTTCTATTTGGTTGTAAACTTGATCTCATGGGTCAAGTGTTCGACATTGACCTACTCCCCGTTACTCTTGGAAGTTTTGATGTGGTCATTGGCATGGATTGGTTGTCGAAGCACCAAGCGGAAATTCTCTGTAAAGAGAAAATCGTGCGTGTCCCTCTCCCCAGTGGTGTGATGGTTGGTATCATCTCAGCTATGCAAGTTCAGAAGTGTCTACAAAAGGGGTATCCTGCTATTTTAGCACTTGTTTCTAATCCTCAACCTGTAGAGAGGAAGATCGAGAACCTTTTAGTAGTTCGTGAGTTTTCTGACGTGTTTCCTGAAGAGTTACCCGGCTTACCTCCACATCGCCAGGTGGAATTCCAGATTGACCTTATGCCGGGAGCAGCTCCGATTGCCTGTGCTCCTTATCGACTTGCACCAGGAGAGTTGCAAGAGTTATCTAATCAACTTCAAGAACTGTTGGATAGAGGTTTTATCCGAACCAGTTCATCGCCTTGGGGAGCCCCAGTTTTGTTTGTGAAGAAGAAAGACGGGTCTTTTCGTATGTGTATAGATTATAGAGAACTCAACAAGGTGACAGTCAAGAACCGCTACCCTTTACCAAGTATTGACGACTTGTTTGACCAGTTGCAAGGGTCAAGTTTTTACTCGAAGATCGATTTAAGGTTGGGCTATCATCAGATGAGAGTCCGAGAGGAGGATGTTCCTAAAACGGCCTTTAGAACGCGATATGGACACTATGAGTTTTTGGTTATGCCGTTCGGGTTGACTAATGCACCAGCGGTCTTCATGGACCTTATGAATCGTGTGTGCAAGCTGTTTCTTGACGACTTCGTTATTGTGTTTATTGATGACATCTTGATCTACTCCAAGAGCAAGGAGGACCATGAGCGACACTTACGTTTGATCTTGGAGCTCTTGAGGAAGGAGCAGCTCTACGCAAAGTTTTCTAACTGTGACTTCTGGATACGAGAAGTGCACTTCCTTAGTCACATCGTGAACGAATCGGGGATTCACGTGGATCCTACTAAGATTGATGCTATCAGAAATTGGGCAGCACCAAAGAATCCTTCGGAGGTGCGACAATTTCTTGGTCTCGCTGGGTATTATCGAAGATTTATCAAGGATTTCTCGAAGATCACTCAACCTCTTACATCGTTGACACAGAAAGGTGTGGTGTATTCTTGGGGAACAAAGCAGGAGGATGCTTTCCAACTTTTGAAACAGAAACTCTGTAGTGCACCGATCTTGTCTCTACCTGAAGGTACCGAGGATTTTGTGGTATATTGCGATGCTTCTATTCAGGGTCTCGGTTGCGTGTTGATGCAACGCGAGAAGGTGATAGCCTATGCTTCTCGACAACTGAAGGTTCATGAGAGGAATTATACGACACACGACTTAGAGTTGGGAGCCGTGGTGTTTGCACTCAAAATCTGGAGGCATTGCCTGTACGGTACTAAATGCACTATTTACACCGACCACAGGAGCCTTCAGCATATTTTTGACCAAAAGGATTTGAATATGCGACAGCGTCGCTGGGTAGAACTCTTAAATGACTACGACTGTGCAATCAAGTATCATCCAGGTAAGGCTAACTTGGTAGCTGACGCTCTCAGTCAAAAGGAATCGAAACCCAAATGTGTTCGCGCTTTGCAGCTCACCATTCATTCTAACCTACCTGACCAGATCCGTTCTGCACAAACTGAAGCGTTGAAAGAGGAAAACATCGAAGCAGAGTACTTAAGGGGCATGGAAAAACGACTTGTAGAAAGATCGGATGGTATCCTCTACTTCATGGAGCGTGTATGGATTCCTTCGTTCGGTAACCTTAGAGAGCTTGTGATGGACGAAGCACATAAGTCTCGATACTTTGTTCACTCAGGTTCGGATAAGATGTATAAGGATCTCAAAGTCATGTATTGGTGGCCGAAGATGAAAGCTCACATCGCGACTTATGTGAGTAAATGTTTGACCTGCTCGAAAGTTAAAGTGGAATATCAGAAACCGTCTGGATTGCTGCAACAACCAGAAATACCCATGTGGAAATGGGAGCAAATCGCAATGGATTTTGTCACTAGGCTACCTAGAACTCAAAACGGGAACGACACAATTTGGGTGGTCGTTGATCGTCTCACGAAGTCAGCGCACTTTCTAGTAATCAATGAAACGGATAAGTTCTCACAATTAGCTGCTGTTTACCTCAAGGAGGTGGTTTCTAGGCATGGGGTGCCAACTTCTATTATCTCTGACTGTGACCCGCGTTTCATTTCGGATTTGTGGCAGTCGATGCACATATTGTTCGGCTCGCGTCTCGACATGAGCACTGCCTATCACCCACAGACGGATGGTCAAATTGAGCGAACCATCCAGACACTAGAGAATATGTTACGAGCATGCGTAATTGATTTTGGCAAGGGTTGGGAGAACACTTGCCGTTAATAGAATTTTCTTAGAACAATAGTTACCATACCAGCATCCAGGCAGCTCCATTCGAAGCATTGTACGAACGAAAATGTCGTTCACCTCTCTGTTGGGCTGAGGTGGGTGACAGCCAGATTACAGGCCCGGAAGTTGTACTTGAAACCTCCGAGAAAATTGTTCAGACCAGGAATCGTATGGCGGCAGCGCGTGATCGTCAGAAAAGCTACGCCGATAAGCGTAGAAAACCTTTGGAGTTCGCAGTTAATGATCGTGTCATGTTGAAGGTCTCACCCTGGAAGGGTGTGGTGCGCTTTGGGAAGCGCGACAAGCTTAACCCACGTTATGTTGGGCCATTCAAAATTCTGGAGCGAATTGGTAAAGTGGCCTACAAGCTAGAGTTACCTGCTGAGTTGGGAAACGTTCATGATGTTTTCCACGTGTCACAGCTGAAGAAGTGTTTGTCTGAAGAGACACTTGTGGTACCGTTTCAAGAGCTGAAAATCAACGACAAGTTGCAGTTTGTCGAGGAACCTATCGAAATTATGGACCGGGAGGTCAAGGTCCGTAAGCATAGCCGAATTCTGATCGTGAGGGTTCGTTGGAACTCAAGACGTGGACCGGAGTTCACATGGGAACGCTAGGATCAGATGAAGCTCAAGTACCCTCACTTATTCCCAGCTGACAAATCCAAATCTGACGCAACTAGTGAATTTCGGGACGAAATTCCCAATCAAGTTGGGGATGATGTGGCACCCACAGAAAATGCCCAGTCATCTTGATCTAACACTGTACCGTTTTGGATTGCTTGTCAAATTTCGGGACGAAATTTCTTTCAAGTTGGGGATGATGTGATAACCCGAGATTTCAAGTTCTTTCATTTACGTATCTCTTGTGTGACAATCCTGTTTTGATAAATTGTTTATGTTATGTGAATGGTTAACAGTTATGTGTTTGCTTGGTGGTTGTATGTGTGGTGTTTAATATGATTAAACATAGTTAATTGAGATTCAATACAAAGTTTTTTGTGTCACCTTTGATCCCGACGAAAGACCAGTCTTTCGCCACCCTCTAGCTCGACGAAAGAAGGGTGTTTCGCCGGGTCAGTATTTCGTCGAGGAATGCCTTCGGCCCAAAAGAGTTACGGCCCAAATCCCTTTTATATTACAACTTGTGATCAGTTACGTAAAACGCATAAAACCCTAGAGACTCCCCTTCCTTGCCAAACTCTGTGCGACGGCAATCGTAGAGAACCCCAAGCATCTTTCATCTCGATTTATCTAAACTCTTCGGTATTACGGTTAGTATTTTAATCTCATTAATGGGTTATTTCAGATACGTGGTATTGTGTTGTGATGTTTTTGTAAACTCCTATTGGATTTTGTGTGCATGATGTTTTGTCAATTAACCTGCTGTTTGAACATTGAGTACGAGATTAGGGTGTGTGCATGTCAATAGTCATTGTTTGATTAGAACTACATGAGAAACGGAAACGGTTATGTAAAGGTAGTCGGTGAATGCGACTGTTTAAGGGCATAACTTGCATATGTTAATGATTATGTTAATGATTTAAAAGACTGTGTTAATGATCCGACTGGAATGGTTAGAAACATTGATTGATTAGATTAAGTGTTGTGGATGAATGTGTTAGATTATGACTGAAACCAAAAGCATGGATTAACCTGATAGATCATAGTCTGAAACCAATAAGGGTGCAATGGGGAATTGATTTCTTGTTAACTGGTGTACGGAGAATATTATGATATTTCGTCAAATCCTGCACCGGCGAAAAATGGGTGTTTCGCCAAACCCCATCTCGATGAAACATGTATATTTCATCACATGTTAGTCCGACGAAAGATAGTCTTTCGTCGCTGGGGTGTTTCGTAGAAGGGGTTGATGGATGGGACAGTAGACAGTTTGAAAGTATGCATTGATTAGTACCTTGTTTATGAAATGCAGTAGTTACATGATAACTTTACTATTCAAAATTTAAGTGACAAGTACATGGGATGTGGACTGTTATGATATTCGGTATGTGTTACATGATAACAGAGATTGTAATATTAGGTGCAAACTGTGTAACCATACGTGACTTACAGTGTGCAAATATGTGATTTGAATGATTATGAAACTGATACTGTTTGGTAACCACGGTAGGGTTTGGGTTGACCAACTTGGACGGGTAATTAAACATACCGAGCAAATTAAAGGTGAGTTCATTCCTCTTGAGCATGTGTCCCGGTGGTTGGGACAGTCAAGGGGTATCCCTGAGAGGGATAGGTTTTTGGGTAAATCATGGGTATTCCTGAGAGCAGTACGTCTTGTGGGTAAAATCGGGAATGTTGGATAATATACTCATCCTATCACCATTAAAGTCCCTCCTTGTTGTTTGTTACCTGAGAGGTAACAGGGTATTAGTTGGTAGCGCTACTTAGGTTTGGCACCCTCACAGTTGGTAACCAACGTTTTCGTAAAACTATGAACTCACCAGTGTTGTCTGATACACTTGTTGCATGCTCACAGCTCGTTAGGTACTTTGGATGGTAACTTGCTGTCTGGATGGCTGGAGTGGTCATGGGACGCAGTGCTGGGCTATGCGTGTCTTGTTTACTGAATTCATATACATTGGGTTTTGAAACACTTAAACAATGAATTACTATTTGCTTCCGCTGTCACTATTTAACTTGGATTATGTTTTATGGATGGTTTATTTAATGAATGGAAATTTTGTTAAACATATTATGGTTAGTTCAATGTGATTGGTGGCTAGATCCTGGTACGTCACACGCCTAGCGGGGTTACCGCATGTGGTATTTTGGGGGTGTTACACTACTGCTACCCCCACCACTGACAATAAGCGTAAGTGGAATGACGCTGACAAGGCGACTAACTCGAATCAGTCGCAAAAGAAGCCTGACAACAACAATACCCGCAACTTCAGCCAATCATCCTCTGTCAACCAGAATCAGAGCAACAGTCAAACTTCGGGCTCTTATGCGGGGAAACAGCCGAAGTGCAATAAGTGTGGTTTTAATCACTATAGCTCGTGTAACCGAGCATGTCAAAGGTGTGATAAGGTGGGTCACATGGCGAAAGATTGTAGAGCTCCACATCCCAAGCAACAACAGCAACAGCCCCAACAACAGCAACAAAGGCAGCAACCCCAACAGAATCAGGGTAATCAGAGTGGATGTTATCAATGTGGCAGTGAAGGGCATTTCAAGAAGGATTGCCCACAACTGAATCAGAACGCTAACAACAATAACGGTGGGAACAATAATCGTCAGAATAACAACAATGCGGGAAATAACAACAACCGGCATAACGATGGGAATGGCGCTCGTGGGAGAGTGTTTACGATTGGAGCAGGTGAAGCAAGGAACGATGGCAACGTCGTGACTGGTACGTTCTGTGTCAATGGTATTTTCGCTTCTGTATTATTTGACTCTGGTGCCGACTAGAGTTATGTGTCTTTGGGGTTCAGTCGTCAGTTAGGGTTAACTCCAACACCTCTCGAGGTCAAACATGTAGTAGAATTGGCTGACGGGAAGTCAATTGAAGCCTCACATGTTCTCTTTGGGTGCAAACTTGATCTCTTGGGTCAAGTGTTCGACATCGACCTCCTTCCCGTCACACTTGGTAGCTTTGATATAGTTGTTGGTATGGATTGGTTGTCAAAACACCGAGCCGATATACTTTGCAAGGAGAAAGTCGTGCGTATACCTCTCCCTAGTGGGGAATCGTTATCTATCCAGGGTCATCGAAGTGGTGCAACCGTCAGCCTCATTTCATCCATGAAAGCCCAAAAGTGTTTACGGAAGGGCTATCCTGCTCTTCTTGCGCTTGTTACTGATACCCAGCCTGAAGAGAAAAGAATTAAGGATCTACCTGTTGTTCGTGAGTTTCCAGACTTTTTTCCCGAGGAACTTCCAGGTTTACCTCCACACCGTCAGGTGGAATTCCAAATTGATCCTACACCAGGAGCAGCCCCGATTGCTCGTACACCTTATCGTCTTGCACCTGGAGAGTTGTAAGAATTGTCTAATCAACTCCAAGAGCTGTTGGATAGAGGCTTTATCCGACCCAGTTCTTCGCCTTGGGGAGCCCCAGTTTTGTTTGTAAAGAAGAAGGATGGATCTTTTCGCATGTGTATTGACTACCGTGAACTCAACAAGGTGACAGTCAAGAATCGTTATCCTTTACCTCGCATTGACGACCTGTTCGACCAGTTGCAAGGGTCGAGCTACTACTCAAAGATTGATCTAAGGTCGGGCTATCATCAGATGAGATTCCGAGAAGAGGATGTTCCCAAGACAGCCTTCAGAACGCGGTTTGGCCATTACGAGTTTCTGGTCATGCCATTCGGGTTAACTAATGCACCAGCGGTATTCATGGATCTCATGAACCGCGTATGTAAACCATACCTTGACGATTTGTCATCGTGTTTATCGATGACATTCTGATATATTCTAAGAACAAGGAGGACCACGAACGGCACTTACGTCTTATCTTAGAGCTCCTGAGGAAGGAGCAGCTTTATGCGAAATTTTCTAAGTGTGACTTCTGGATTCGAGAAGTACACTTCCTTGGTCACATAGTCAACGAGCTGGGAATACATGCGGATCCCGCTAAAATCGACTCTATCAGGAGTTGGGCAGCGCCAAAGAATCCTTCGGAGGTGCGACAATTCCTAGGTCTCGCTGGGTACTATCATAGATTCATTGAGGGATTTTCAAAGATCGCACAACCTCTCACTGCTTTGACACAGAAAGGTGTAGTGTATTCCTAGGGGACGAAACAGGAAGACGCCTTCCAGCTTCTGAAGCAAAAACTCTGCAGTGCACCGATCCTGTCCTTACCTGAGGGTACCGAAGATTTTGTGGTGTACTGTGACGCCTCTATTCAGGGTCTCGGTTGTATGCTGATGCAACGTGAGATAGTGATAGCTTACGCCTCTCGACAGCTGAAGATCCATGAAAAGAATTACACGACTCACGACTTAGTGTTGGGGGCCGTGGTGTTTGCGCTCAAGATCTGGAGGCATTACTTGTACGGTACTAAATGCACTATTTATACTGACCACAAGAGCCTTCAGCATGTCTTTGACCAGAATGAATTAAATATGCGACAACGTCGCTGGGTAGAACTCTTAAACGACTATGATTGTGCAATCAAGTACCATCCCGGTAAAGCTAACGTTGTAGCTGATGCCCTTAGTCGAAAGGAAACGCAACCCAAGCGTGTCCGCACTCTGCAGCTCACTATCCACACTTATTTACCTGATCAGATCCGTTCTGCTCATACTGAAGCGTTGAAGGAAGAAAACCCGGAAGCTGAATATTTGCGGGGTATGGAGAAACGACTGATAGAGATATCTGACGGCATTTATTACTTCATGGAACGAATATGGGTTCGGTTGTATGGAAATCTTACAGAACTTGTGATGGACGAAGCACATAAGTCCCGTTATTCTGTTCACCCAGGTTCTGATAAAATGTATTAGGATCTAAAAGTCTTGTATTGGTGGCCGAAAATGAAAGCACACATCGCGACCTATGTGAGTAAATGTTTGACTTGTGCGAAAGTTAGGGTGGAGTATCAAAAACCCTCTGGCCTACTTCAGCAACCAGAGATACCTATGTGGAAATGGGAGCAACTTGCTATGGATTTTGTCACTAGTTTACCCAGAACCCAAAACGGGAACGATACCATTTGGGTGATCGTTGACCGTCTTACAAAGTCAGCACACTTCCTCGCGATCAAAGAAACTGATAAGTTTTCGCATCTGGCTGGTATCTATTTGAAGGGGGTGGTTTCCAGGCACGGGGTGCCAACCTCCATTATCTCTGATCGTGATCCGCGTTTCATATCCGATTTGTGGCAAGCGATGCACAAATCGTTTGGCTCACGTATTGACATGAGCACTGCCTATCACCCTTAAACGGATGGTCAGAGTGAGCAAACCATCCAGACTTTAGAAGACATGTTGCGAGCATGTGTTATCGATTTTGGTAAGGGTTGGGAAAGACACTTGCCTTTGGTTGAGTTTTCTTATAACAACAGCTACCATACCAGCATCCAGGCAGCTCCATTCGAGGCTTTATACGGACGGAAATGTCGTTCTCCCCTCTGTTGGGCTGAAGTGGGTGACAGCCAAATCACAGGCCCAGAACTTGTGCTCGAAACCTCTGAGAAGATTTTATAGATCAGAAATCGTATGGCGGAAGCGCGTGATCGCCAGAAAAGATACGTTGATAAGCGTAGGAAACCTTTGGAGTTCGCTGTTGGTGATCGTGACATGCTGAAAGTCTCACCCTGGAAAGGGGTGGTACGCTTTGGGAAACGCGGCAAGCTCAATCCACGCTATGTCGGGCCGTTTAAAATTTTGGAACGAATTGGTAAAATGGCGTACAAGCTCGAGTTACCTGCTGAGTTAGGTAACGTTCATGATGTCTTCCATGTTTCGCAATTAAAGAAGTGTTTGTCCGATGAAACACTTGTGGTACCACTTCAAGAATTGAAAATCGACATCAAATTGTAGTTTGTCGAAGAACCCATCGAAATTATGGATCGGGAAGTCAAGGTCCATAAGCATAGCCGAATCCCGATAGTGAGAGTCCGTTGGAACTCAAGGCGTGGACCGGAGTTCACATGGGAACGCGAGGATCAGATGAAGCTCAAGTATCCTCACCTTTTCCCAACTGACCAATCTAATCCTGATGCAACTGGTGAATTTCGGGATGAAATTCCCTTTCAAGTTAGGGATGATGTGGCACCCGGGGAAAATCCATAGTCATCCTGATCTAACACCTTGCTGCTTTGGGTTACTTAGCAAAATTCAGGATGAAATTTCTTTCAAGTTGGGGATGATGTGACAACCCGAGAATTCAAGGTCTTTCCTCTATGCATCACTTGTTTGTTTTCGCAATTCATTTTACGTTGTATCATGTGCACGATATTCGAATGATTAAAGTATTGTTATGTTTGGTTGTTACATGAAACTTAGGAATTGTTTAATGTTTGATGTTTGGTCTCAACATGTGCATACCACACTTATATCGACGAAAAACCCAAGTTGACAAAGAACTAGGGTTCTTCGTCCCAAGCACATGCCAACGAAGAACTAGGGTTCTTCGCCAAGCACCCCATGACGAAGGAGGTTCTTCGCCATGAGGTCTTTCGCCAAAAAGGGCCTCGGCCCAAGATTATTCGCGGCCCAGGCTGGGCCCAATTGTTATATTGCTTGTATAACCTCTCGTAACTGGCAACTGTAAACACAAAAACCCTAAAGTTCTCTCTCTCCCCATTCCCTGTGCGACGGCAGTTGTGGAATCTCGAAACCCTTCCATCTCGATTTAAGCTAATCACTTCGGTATCACGGTTAGTGTTCGTCCTTGTTCGTTACTAAAATCCTGATGTTGTGATCTTATGTGAGATTAGGGTTCCGTTAATAGGATTGTAGATCTAGAACTAGCATGCATAAACTGATGATGATTTGGACAATATAAATCAATTGTTATCGTGGGTTGGATGTGATATGAAAAACTAGGGTTTGAATAGTGATGTGTGTTCATTGGAATTATGGTGGTTCAACTTGATTAGGGTTATCGTAAGTCATAGAATCTGATAAGTGTTTACATTGTTGATGAACGACGGCAATTACGGTTGTTTGAACGTGTACGTGAACGTGCTAAATTGTGTCAATTGATCTGTTAACTGTTGTTACGAGAGTAGTGGAGAATCACATAAAGAAATCACGTAACTGTTGATATGCAGCGACGAAGGATTCCCCAGCGAAGAACCCAGGTTGACGAAGAACTGATTCTTCATTGACTGGCATTCGACGAACCAATAAAGTTCTTCGCCGCAATCATTTTTCGACGAAACATGGTTGTTCGCCCGGAGGGTTCTTCGCCATGAGAGTATCCCACGAAGAACTGGTTCTTCGTGAGGATGCTGCAATAGAATAAACAAACAGAAACTTTTGAACAGTAAAGTGTCAAATAGTTATGACCTGTATGAGATTGAATAATTGTTATTTGATATGCAGTGATATTTGCTATGAATGTAAACTGTGAATATACATGACTTGATTGACTATGAAACTGATTTCATTGGTAACCACTGTAGGGTTGGTTGACTAAACTGGAACGGGTAATTTAACATACCGAGCAAAACTAAGGTGAGTTCACTCCTCTCAATACAAGCATGCGTCCGGTGGGGACAATCAAACAGGCAAAACAAATAAAAAGTTTTCGCAAACCCATATCCTTGCATGGGATATGAGGCAGTTTTCAGTAACAAACAGACTTCCACAAACCCATATCCTTGTAGGGGATATGAGGCGGTTTTTAGTAAATGTTGATGTTGGATAATACACTCACTTTCTATCACTTAAGTCCCATCATACTACCGAACAAGTTGCTTGTAGGGCAACGGGATTATTAGTTGATAGCGCTATTAGGTTTGGCACCCTCACGACGTACCTGGATAGGACGGGCGTGAACTAATAACTTTAAAATCATGACCAATGTTTGATAGAGCATTGGAGAAGGGCAAAAAGGAGCCGTCTGCGGTATCGAGTTATTATCAACATAACATAAGTTAATACTTGGTAACAAACGGTTAAACAAAATGTGAACTCGCCAGCTTTCCCTGATACACTTTTCTGCATGCTTGCAGGTCCTTAGGTACACTGCCATGGAACTTGCTGTCTGGGAAGCTGGAGTGGTTATGGTCGTGGCATTTGGAACGCTCCTCGATGTTGCATTGTTTTGAACACTTTCATTTAAACTTATAGAACAAACTATTATGCTTCCGCTGAACATGTTTGATTTTTCTAAACTGGTGTTTGAATTATACTAATTCGTTTAATGGAAAGTTTTACTTTACTTGTGGTTCAATGTGATTAGTGGCTAGATCCTGGTATGTCACACGCCTCACGGGGGTTTCCGCTTGTGGTATTTTTGGGGGTGTGACAAATTTAATTTTCAAAATTGTTCACAAGTTGGAACTCCCACATATCATAATACTAGAATTATATCTAATACAGGTAATCCTATTTCTGAGGTAGAATATATAAAAAATAATAGGACGTATGCTAGTAATCCAAACACACATCACTGGCAAGTTGTAAGGATATCATTCAAGTATTTGAAAAGAACCATGATCTATGGTCTGTGTTATTAAGGTTTTCCTTCAGTTTTAGAAGGGTTTTAGAAGGGTATTTTAATGCAAGTTATATTACTAAGTGGATGGATATTCCTACTTGGTGGAGGTGCTATCTCCTGGGTTTCTGACAGCAGACTTGCGTCACAAATTCAACAATGGAATCTGAATTTGTAGCTTTTGCAACAGCTAATAAATTAGCTGAATGGCTAAGAAATTTGATCTTTGAGATTCCTTTGTGGTCAAAACCGATATCACCAATATCTATCAGGTGTGATAGTGCTAGCTAAGGATTATAGTCAGGTGTATAATGGAAAGTCTAGACGGTTGTGTGTTATATATAGCATGATTCATGAGCTCATCATGCATAGAGTAATATCTATTGTATTTGTAAGTTTTAAGTATAGTTTGGCAAGGATTTCCGCGGGTGTTTTACTTAGAGTAGGGAAGTCTGGCTTCGCCCTACCTGGAAGTACTTAGTCCTTCTCGGTATATTTTGCGGCATGTCGTATCTTCCTTGTGACTCGGCGTTACTACCCCTCGAAAATCTTTCGCTTTGACTTTTAATTTTCCCCCACGACGATCTGTTTCATCAGATCCCTTGTAAGATTGATGCGCGTGTGGTGTTATATATTTTTATGTATATTTTTAGCCCTTTTTACACGTTAGTCAAGTTTTAAATTTATAAAACACGATATTTTACTAACACCAAACACACACATGGGCAAGTGCACCCATCGTGAGCGTAGTATAGTGTTGGTAAGATACCGAGGTCGTCCAAGGACACAAGAGCTTTTAATACCGGTTTATCCTCAACGTCTAATCAAATCAAAACTTTAGAAAAATGTTTTAAACTAGAAAATAAAAACAAAAAATGCTGAAAATAAAAATAAAATAAAAGTAAAAACAGATAGACAAGATGAATCACTTGGATCCGACTCGTGTTTAGTGTAACCTTTGATTATTTCCGCACTTTTGCACTTTTTAAGAGATTATCTTAGTTATCGTAGTAGGCCCCTCTTTTGAAGGTGATGTTACCCTCAACCCAGTAGTTTGAGTCAGCAAGGATACAATCCTAAAGGGTTGAATTATTGAAAGATAATTAATTAAGTTATTAATGCATAATGCGGTAGGCCCCTCTTTTGAAGGTGACGTTACTCTCGGCTAAGTAGTCTGAGTCAGCAGGGATACAGTCCTAAGTAGCCGGGTTAAAGTTTTAATAGTAGTTTACATATGAGGGGATCAAGGAGTTCGGACCCCCGCCATCCAATACCAGTGGGTATTGAAGGAGGTCCTACTAAAGTTGACCCAGGTCCTTGCAGGATCTATACACTGAACAAGGCAAGACTCTTACCAAACATTCCCTTAACCCCTAACCAGGTAGCCAACATATCTCCATATAGACCGTGGAGATATGAATGGTGAAAATCTTTTATTTTATATAGACAGTAAAATAACGCCAAGACACCATGGACAAATGATAAGGAAGATTCACCTTCAACATAAGAAACTAGTTATTAAAGTCATTAATACATAACCAAATAAAAAGTGCAAAAAGAATAAAAATAAAAAGTATTACACTAGACACTTGTCTTCACCAAGTGATGTAAGAGACTTAGGCAAACGTGGCCTTTGATTGTCAAAAATTACACATTTTTCTGCAGATGGTTGAGCACGGGGCGTGTTGGCTGAGCACGGCCCCGTGCTGAACTTGCTGTAATGAAGAAAAATTGTCGGGTGGCCCTGTTTTTGTGCATGGGGTGCTGGTTCAAGTTTCCCTTGGTATCCTTCATCATCCCGAGTGTGTTTTATTCATTTCAACATCATCCAAACACCAAATTAATTAAAACCATCATTCATTAGAACTAACACATTACATAGGTCCTAAAAAAACGCAGAAAAATAAAACTTAAAAGTCCTAAGATAGATAGGTCAAGTGATACATAAAATCATCCTAATGAGTTCTACTTTTACAATAGGAATCAAAATTCCAGAAATAGCTTTCCGGTATCTAAAAGCTTCGTAGAACTTCGGACCGAGGGGTATTCCCTAGATGTTGTTAAAGCCATTCTCCTATCTCTCTTGGGAGAAAGAAGGCGGGCTCATTTTCCTCAACATCTTGTGGAAGGGGAGTGACACCAACCGGAAATCCTTGTAGTATGTCTCGAGGGGGTTCCGGGTGTATGGTGTACCATTCGGCCGGTATGATGACTTCCGGTACCACATTCCGTGCCCTTTTGGTGATAATTGGTACCAAAGGAGGAGAAGCGAGAATGTTCAACCTTTGGTGCAAAAGGTTGACCTCTCGAAGACATCCCTCTAGTCCCACCGTCAAATGATTAATACGGTCGATCAATGCTTCTTCCACCCCCGTCATTTCATCAATGGCCTCTCTTAAGGAGTAAACGTAGTTTATAAGAGAATCTTCAACCGTTGATGACCTCATCCCTTGTCGGTTGTTCCTGGAGTGCGATGAAGATGTTCCGCTAGTTCTGCTCGCCATTCTGAGAAAACAGACCGAAAAAGAGTTCAATTTTTACGGAACAGTACCTTGGACACGGCCCCGTGTTCAGATGTCTGCAAATTTTTGGGACAAGGAATCTTGGAGTTTTAAATTATTTTTAGGGTTTTTAAAGCATTTTTAAGCAGAAATAACTTAAAACACTGTTGTAGAACTTATTTTTAACAAGATTCCTTGAGTAAAAATCTAACAAACATCACCTTAAAGCTTGGAATCATGGTGATTTCAAGCTCTAATGGAGGTATTGAGGAAAAATTGAAAGAGAAGGTAATGGATAAAAGTGGAAAAGACAAGATGGTTGTTGAGAACCTTCTTTAGAATATACCTAGGATGGTATGTGTGAAGATCCCAGCAAATCTTTGTCTTTGGAGTGGTCCAAATGAGCAGGAATCTTGCCGCCTTTATAGAAAACAACAGCACACTGCACACGGCCCCGTGTCGGCTGGACACGGCCCCGTGTGCAGGCAGGATCCTGACACATTTTGTTCGTATTCTGACAAAAACTCAGAAAGGAATCTTTTGGTGGACACGGGGGCGTGCTGACCTGGACACGGCCCCGTGTCTAGAGGCTGTTTATGAAGTTTCAGCTATTTTTAAGGAACTTATCCGGATCGGGCGGTTCCTTACTGGATGGGACAACCCCAAAATGCCTGAGATACCTTAGTTGCTGTAGATTAAGACGAGAACGCAAGAGGTTGTTGGTGAGGGTGATTCCAATGCTAAATGTAGGTGGACAAGTCCAACCCTTTTCCGGGCTCTCGTTAAAGAAGGTGTATGCCGAATCGCTCAGGTCTATGTATGCACCGAACGAAGTCGATGGGGAGTCCTTCACGGCATAATCGACACAGGGACGACTATCGCTCAAGTCTTCGCAAGAGTTAGAGGTAATATCGGGAACAACGAAGTTGTTTTTATTCAAATGCGATCCCAACAATTCTTCTTGGGTATCGTCTTGAGATGGAAGGTCCAACTCAAGTTCTTTTATCCAATTAAGAGTTAAATCGTCTAGTTGAAATAATTCATCAAGAAGCATTTCTCCTATAAGATTCGATTGAGAGCATTCGAGAGAGAGATAATGATTATTTTTACTTACGCCCCTCTTAAGGCTACAGGAAAACAATGGGTCTATATAATGGGGCATATAATTTAGAAAATAACATTCTAAATCTTTATGGGGGCCACCACATATTTGA
This sequence comes from Helianthus tuberosus, assembly GCA_030545235.1. NCBI lineage: Eukaryota > Viridiplantae > Streptophyta > Magnoliopsida > Asterales > Asteraceae > Helianthus > Helianthus tuberosus. Next base: position 24,876,967 of record CM060451.1, read on the forward strand.
CACCACGTACCATAAGAGTGCCGAAAGTAAAAAATTTCAGTATCACTCATGTTTGTGTCAGAAATTACCAACCGTCGGGATCTTACGGTTCTATTTTCAGTAACTGATACTTGGGCACGGGGTGTGTTGAGTGGGCACGGACCCGTGTTCAGCTACTGTCTAACTTAAAACAGGATTGCCAGTACCAAAGATTGGGCACGGGGCGTGTTCAGCGGGCACGACCCGTGCTAAGCTCTGCAGAAGCTAAAAATTAAGAAAAATCCTAAAAAAATATGAGAAAAACGATTAGGCCGTTGATTTCTAACTTTCTTAAAATCCTTGTGTCCCCGGTAACGGCGCTAAAAACTTGATGCGCGTGTGGTGTTATATATTTTTATGTATATTTTTAGCCCTTTTTACACGTTAGTCAAGTTTTAAATTTATAAAACACGATATTTTAATAACACCAAACACACATATGGGCAAGTGCACCCATCGTGAGCGTAGTATAGTGTTGGTAAGATACCGAGGTCGTCCAAGGACACAAGAGCTTTTAATACCGGTTTATCCTCAATGTCTAATCAAATCAAAAGTTTAGAAAAATGTTTTAAACTAGAAAATAAAAACTAAAAATACTGAAAATAAAAATAAAATAAAAGTAAAAACAGATAGACAAGATGAATCACTTGGATCCGACTCGTGTTTAGTGTAACCTTTGATTATTTCCGCACTTTTGCACTTTCTAAGAGATTATCTTAGTTATTGTAGTAGGCCCCTCTTTTGAAGGTGATGTTACCCTCAACCCAGTAGTTTGAGTCAGCAAGGATACAATCCTAAAGGGTTGAATTATTGAAAGATAATTAATTAAGTTATTAATGCATAATGCGGTAGGCCCCTCTTTTGAAGGTGACGTTACTCTCGGCTAAGTAGTCTGAGTCAGCAGGGATACAGTCCTAAGTAGCCGGGTTAAAGTTTTAATAGTAGTTTACATATGAGGGGATCAAGGAGTTCGGACCCCCGCCATCCAATACCAGTGGGTATTGAAGGAGGTCATACTAAAGTTGACCCAGGTCCTTGCAGGATCTATACACTGAACAAGGCAAGACTTTTACCAAACATTCCCTTAACCCCCAACCAGGTAGCCAACATATCTCCATATAGACCGTGGAGATATGAATGGTGAAAATCTTTTATTTTATATAGACAGTAAAATAACGCCAAGACACCACGGACAAATGATAAGGAAGATTCACCTTCAACATAAGAAACTAGTTATTAAAGTCATTAATACATAACCAAATAAAAAGTGCGAAAAGAATAAAAATAAAAAGTATTACACTAGACACTTGTCTTCACCAAGTGATGTAAGAGACTTAGGCAAACGTCGCTTTTGCTTGTCAAGAACTCTTACGATCAATCTTGGATCCCGAGACTACTCACACACTCTATGATGGATGATGGATGATGGTGGTGGATGTGGGTTGTGATGGTGGTGGTGGGTGGGTGAAGTGTGAGAGAGGTGGTTTGCCAAGGGATGGTTTGCAAATGCCAAGCACCCCTATTTATAGTCTGCACAAAAGCCCGGACATGGCCCCATGTCCATTGGGCACGGCCCCGTGTCCACCCATCTTATCTTTCTTTATTAATTGCAGTTTGTCTGCATTAGTTGACCACGCCCCCGTGTCCGCAGGGCACGACCCCGTGTGAAGAAGCGTATCTGTACTATCAAGATTTCCCTAGATTCTGCGAATCTTAGAGTTGACCAGGGCCCCGTGTCCGCTGGGCACGCCCCCGTGGTGGGTGATAGAAGCTTCTACAACTTTGTCTTTTCTGCAGACACTTGGGCACGCCCCCGTGCTCATTGAGCAAGGGGCGTGTTCAGCCTTCTGTTCTCTTGTTTTGCTTGGGAAGATGCTGTCGGGGGGTCGGGCATGCCACGTTTATTCCTTTTCTTGTATTTATGTTAGATTTAGCTGCCTTTTTGCTTCTTTTGTTCATTTGAGCTCATTTAATCCTGAAAATACAAAAGGAAGACAAAAACACTCTTTTTCCAACATTGGTACTAAAAAAAAGGGTTAGTTTTATGCCACATTTGATGTAATTTATATGTTGCATTTTGCGCACATCAAATACCCCCATACTTGAATCTTTGCTTGTCCTCAAGCAAAACTCTTTATAATGTGGCTTTACACTCCCAATTGGAACGGGTAGAAGAGAAGGTTTTTGGGCTTGTCATAGAGTGTCAGGATTTCCAAGATTCTTTATCAAGTTTTATTTTTAATTATTTACAATCTTATTCGTCATGATTTATTTAAAACGTTTCATAAGAGAAATTATTTATTAGGGCATAACATGCCTTTTTAAAATTCCATTTATATACAACTTCACATACCTCACGGGGGATCACTCAACACTCGGCCGGAAATGTATTTTAGTGAAACACTCGAGAGCGGCATGGAACTTACTCCTACCATAAGCTTGCCAAGCAATCAATCCTCCTCCTTTTTAACTATATACCTTTATAAATATCAAGAGGACTTTTGGGGTGAAGGGTTAGGCTTGGGTTAAAGGTAGGTGGTTGGGTTAGTGGTTAGTAGAAAAGGGCGAAAGGCGTAAAAAGCGTCGGTTTTCGTAAGACTTTTTTTATTTTTGTAACTTTTTATTTTGATGAAGCAATTCTTCAAACAAAGTTCTTTTTGATAAACTTGTTTGTTTATTTCTTTTGGCTTCATCATCATTTTTTTTTTTTTGATAAGGAAGTCATAAGAAAAACCGAACTTTGTTACTAAAATAAAGGGTTTAAAATGAAAAAAGGTTTTAGGTGGGTAAAAGGGTGTTTGTTTTGTGTTAAGAAATGAAAAGGTTTAGGCTCAAAGGGGTTAACTAGGGGGATTTTGGGTAGGTGGTAAAAAAAAGAAAAATAATGGTGTAGAAATAAAAAGGGTTAGTCCTAATGCCTCCATTATTTACTTACTCGGGTTTAAGTTGGTAAGGATCGGGAATGTATCGTCGTGGAAAGTTCTAGAGTCGTAAGAACCAAGCGGCTATTCACACAAGAAACGAAAAATGAGCATTTAGTTTAAAGATGTGTATTTGTATGCTCAATAAAGGCTCAAAACTCACTTTTTGTGGGAATGGGATTTTATGTGATCAAGTATATATAATCAAATTTTAACTAGATTTATCATGTCGTTTCATAATTTTCTTATGTTGGTTATTTTTATCACGACGCTATCAGTTGTAAATTTGTAAAAATATAACCTTTTTAGAACTTGAAATTCCCAAATTAAACCTAGACAAGTAAAAAATGAAAAAAAAAATTGAAAAAATTTGGGGTGTTTAGCGGTTCCAATAGAGTTTTGTGTAAGACTTGTAATTAGGACTTGCAAAATTCATGGTTTTAGCACCCCACCCCCCCCCCCCCCACTTAAATTACACATTGTCCTCAATGTGCCTCAAAAATAAGTTTTTAGGTTGATTAAATGTGTAAAAAGTTGTGAAAAAGCAAAAAATTTATGTTACTGGGCGTCTGGACACGGCCCCGTGGTGTCCGGGCACGGCCCCGTGTTCAGATTGCCAGTAACAGAAAATAAAACAAAGTAACAGAAGGCTGGACACGAGGGCGTGTTCAGTGACCACGCCCCGTGTCCAGGTACATGAACTGGGCATTTTTCTGCAGATGGTTGAGCACGGGGCGTGTTGGCTGAGCACGGCCCCGTGCTGAACTTGCTGTAATGAAGAAAAATTGTCGGGTGGCCCTGTTTTTGTGCATGGGGTGCTGGTTCAAGTTTCCCTTGGTATCCTTCACCATCCCGTGTGTGTTTTACTCATTTCAACATCATCCAAACACCAAATTAATTAAACCCATCATTCATTAGAACTAACACATTACATAGGTCCTAAAAAAACGTAGAATAATAAAACTTAAAAGTCCTAAGATAGATAGGTCAACTGATACATAAAATCATCCTAATGAGTTCTACTTTTACAATAGGAATCAAAATTCTGGAAATAGCTTTCCGGTATCTAAAAGCTTCGTAGAACTTCGGACCGAGGGGTATTCCCTAGATGTTGTTAAAGCCATTCTTTTATCTCTCTTGGGAGAAAGAAGGCGGGCTCATTTTCCTCAACATCTTGTGGAGGGGGAGTGACACCAACCGGAACCCCTTGTAGTATGTCTCGAGGGGGTTCCGGGTGTATGGTGTACCATTCGGCCGGTATGATGACTTCCGGTACCACATTCCATTCCCTTTGGGTGATAATTGGTACCAAAGGAGGAGAAGCGAGAATGTTCAACCTTTGGTGCAAAAGGTTGACCTCTCGAAGACATCCCTCTAGTCCCACCGTCAAATGATTAATACGGTCGACCAATGCTTCTTCCACCCCCGTCATTTCATCAATGGCCTCTCTTAAAGCGTAAACGTAGTTCACAAGAGAATCTTCAACCGTTGATGACCTCCTCCCTTGTCGGTTGTTCCTAGAGTGCGATGAAGATGTTCCGCTAGTTCTGCTCGCCATTATGAGAAAACAGACCGAAAAGAGTTCAATTTTTACGGAACGGTACCTTGGACACGGCCCCGTGCTCATTGAGCACAGCCCCGTGTTCAGATGTCTGCAGATTTTTGGAACAAGGAATCTTGGAGTTTTAAATTATTTTTAGGGTTTTTAAAGCATTTTTAAGCAGAAATAACTTAAAACACTGTTGTAGAACTTATTTTTAACAAGATTCCTTGAGTAAAAATCTAACAAACATCACCTTAAAGCTTGGAATCATGGTGATTTCAAGCTCTAATGGAGGTATTGAGGAAAAATTGAAAGAGAAGGTAATGGATAAAAGTGGTACAGACAAGATGGTTGTTGAGAACTTTCTTTAGAATATACCTAGGATGGTATATGTGAAGATCCCAGCAAATCTTTGTCTTTGGAGTGGTCTAAATGCGCAGAAATCTTGCTGCCTTTATAGAAAACGACAGCACACTGCACACGGCCCCATGTCGGCTGGACACGGCCCCGTGTGCAGGCAGGATCCTGACACATTTTGTCTGTATTCTGACAAAAAGTCAGAAAGGAATCTTTTGGTGGACACGGGGGCGTGCTGACCTGGACACGGCCCCGTGTCTAGAGGCTGTTTATGAAGTTTCGGCTATTTTTAAGGAATTTATCCGGATCGGGCAGTTCCTTACTGGATGGGACAACCCCAAAGTGCCTGAGATACCTTAGTTGCTATAGATTAAGACGAGAACGCAAGAGGTTGTCGGTGAGGGTGATTCCTATGCTAAATGTAGGTGGACAAGTCCAACCCTTTTCCGGGCTCTCGTTAAAGAAGCTGTATACCGAATCGCTCAAGTCTATGTATGCACCGAACGAAGTCGATGGGGAGTCCTTCACGGCACAATCGACACAGGGACGACTATCGCTCAAGTCTTCGCTAGAGTTAGAGGTAATATCGGGAACAACGAAGTTGTTTTTATTCCAATACGATCCCAACAATTCTTCTTGGGTATCGTCTTGAGATGGAAGGTCCAACTCAAGTTCTTTTATCCAATTAAGAATTAAATCGTCTAGTTGAAATAATTCATCAAGAAGCATTTCTCCTATAAGATTCGATTGAGAGCATTCGAGAGAGAGATAATGATTATTTTTACTTACGCCCCTCTTAAGGCTACAGGAAAACAATGGGTCTATATAATGGGGCTTATAATTTAGAAAATAACATTCTAAATCTTTATGGGGGCCACCACATATTTGACACCACGTACCATAAGAGTGCCGAAAGTAAAAAATATCAGTATCACTCATGTCTGTGTCAGAAATTACCAACCGTCGGGATCTTACGGTTCTGTTTTCAGTAACTAATACTTGGGCACGGGGCGTGTTGAGTGGGCACGGCCCCGTGTTCAGCTACTGTCTGACTTAAAACAGGATTGCCAGTACCAAAGATTGGGCACGGGGCGTGTTCAGCGGGCACGGCCCGTGCTGAGCTCTGCAGAAGCTGAAAAATTAAGAAAAATCCTAAAAAAATATGAGAAAAACGATTAGGCCGTTGATTCCTAACTTTCTTAAAATCCTTGTGTCCCCGGCAACGGCGCCAAAAACTTGATGCGCGTGTGGTGTTATATATTTTTATGTATATTTTTAGCCCTTTTTACACGTTAGTCAAGTTTTAAATTTATAAAACACGATATTTTACTAACACCAAACACACATATGGGCAAGTGCACCCATCGTGAGCGTAGTATAGTGTTGGTAAGATACCGAGGTCGTCCAAGGACACAAGAGCTTTTAATACCGGTTTATCCTCAACGTCTAATCAAATTAAAAGTTTAGAAAAATGTTTTAAACTAGAAAATAAAAACTAAAAATACTGAAAATAAAAATAAAATAAAAATAAAAACAGATAGACAAGATGAATCACTTGGATCCGACTCGTGTTTAGTGTAACCTTTGATTATTTCCGCACGTTTGCACTTTTTAAGAGATTATCTTAGTTATTGTAGTAGGCCCCTCTTTTGAAGGTGACGTTATCCTCAACCCAGTAGTTTGAGTCAGCAAGGATACAATCCTAAAGGGTTGGATTATTGAAAGATAATTAATTAAGTTATTAATACATAATGTGGTAGACCCCTCTTTTGAAGGTGACGTTACCCTCGGCTAAGTAGTCTGAGTCAGCAGGGATACAGTCCAAAGTAGCCGGGTTAAAGTTTTAATAGTAGTTTACATATGAGGGGATCAAGGAGTTTGGACCCCCGCCATCCAATACCAGTGGGTATTGAAGGAGGTCCTACTAAAGTTGACCCAGGTCCTTGCAGGATCTATACACTGAACGAGGCAAGACTCTTACCAAACCATTCCCTTAACCCCCGACCAGGTAGCTAACATATCTCCATATAGACCGTGGAGATATGAATGGTGAAAATCTTTTATTTTATATAGACTGTAAAATAACACCAAGACACCACGGACAAATGATAAGGAAGATTCACCTTCAACATAAGAAACTAGTTATTAAAGTCATTAATACATAACCAAATAAAAAGTGCGAAAAGATTAAAAATAAAAAGTATTACACTAGACACTTGTCTTCACCAAGTGATGTAAGAGACTTAGGCAAACATGGCCTTTGATTGTCAAGAACTCTTACGATCAATCTTGGATCCTGAGACTACTCACACACTCTATGAAGGATGATGGATGATGGTGGTGGATGTGGGTTGTGATGGTGGTGGTGGGTGGGTGAAGTGTGAGAGAGGTGGTTTGCCAAGGGATGGTTTGCAAATGAGCCAAGCACCCCTATTTATAGTCTGCACAGAAGCCCGGACAAAGCCCCGTGTCCATTTGGCATGGCCCCGTGTCCACCCATCTTATCTTTCTTTATTAATTGCAGTTTGTCTGCATTAGTTGACCACGCCCCCGTGTCCGCAGGGCACGACCCCGTGTGAAGAAGCGTATCTGTACTATCAAGATTTCCCTAGATTCTGCGAATCTTAGAGTTGACCAGGGCCCCGTGTCCGCTGGGCACGCCCCCGTGGTGGGTGATAGAAGCTTCTACAACTTTGTCTTTTCTGCAGACACTTGGGCACGCCCCCGTGCTCATTGAGCAAGGGGCGTGTTCAGCCTTCTGTTCTCTTGTTTTGCTTGGGAAGATGCTGTCGGGGGGTCGGGCATGCCACGTTTATTCCTTTTCTTGTATTTATGTTAGATTTAGCTGCCTTTTTGCTTCTTTTGTTCATTTGAGCTCATTTAATCCGGAAAATACAAAAGGAAGACAAAAACACTCTTTTCCCAACATTAGTACTAAAAAAAGGGTTAGTTTTATGCCACATTTGATGTAATTTATATGTTGCATTTTGCGCACATCAAAGATTATTTTTTCTTGTTTGCTGCATGACTCGTTATGACTGACTTTTCTTGGCGCACATATACGTTGGCAATCTTCATAATTTCTTCTATGGTATCTGGAACCATGGTTTCAGTCATGCAATTTTCTGAGGAGCTTGTCATCGTTCACACCTTCTAAGAAAGTCCCGCATGCCAAATCTTGAGTCAAACCAGGTATTGCTATACTTTCTTTATTGAACCTTGACAGGAAATTTTCCACTGTCTCGTTGTCTCGTCAGCGTATACAGCACCTCCTTCCGGTCTTTGGTGTGTCTTCGCAGCTGACTGAACTGTTGCGAAAACTTTGACACCAGTTCATCGAAGCTATCAATACCTCCGACTGGGAGAGTATCCCACCATACACGAGCTTCCCCTACCAGGGTTTGAACAAACATTTTACACCATAGAGGCATTGGCCATAGAGCCACTTCTCCTGCGCTCCGGAAAAGATTAATGTGGTCTCCTGGGTCACTGGTTCCGCCGTACTTCCCCACCATAGGCGGCATCTTTGGTTTTTCTTTTATAGGGGCTTCTGCTATCCGTCTAGAAAATTTGACCTGAACGTGACCTCAGCCAGTTTGTATGGTTTAGTCAGCTCACTTCTTCTGGATCTACTGGTATTACTATAGGCGGGCCCTGAGTAGGTGGAGGGGTTGTGGCCTGTGTAACTGATGCTGGTCCACTTTGAACAAAATTAATCTGCTTCCTTGCACTAGAAGTATTCCCGCTAGGTGTCATGGTCATGGTTGTGTTGCTGGGCACGGGGTATGGACTGGGACCCCCATGCCAAAACGGAGGTTGTGGTTACTAGGAGCCCCATTGCATTGATTGACTAACTTCATACGGATTCTCGAAGCCATACATCTGAGGAGGCACGTAGCCATACAACAACATATAATAATAAGGCGGAATGCATGCTTGATACCCGGGTGTGATGGGGGCGTTTCGCACTGCCCGCGACATCGTTACTAGCTGATGAGGCGGCGTGGACATCATCGCATTTGTCAGGGCCGCTGGATATAACGGCGGGAACTGAAAACTATCAATCGGTGAGTAATATTGGGCGGTTGTCCCCACAGCGGACGTGTAAACAGGTTGGGGTGATTGATAATTGAAATTTCTTGAGCCTGAAGCTGGCGTGAACGCCTGCGAACTGGTGTTTAGGGATACACCATGTGTCGATGCAGGCGAGATGACCGCTGTTATAGATGCAGTGAGAGGTTGAGTTAACCCCGTGCCTAGGGACGAAGGCCCTGTTCCCGAGATTGCTGCACTAGAAAGTCCCCTCTCGTACCCTGGCGGCATCTCCGCGTCAAATTCCACGTTTAACGACCTAGTTATTGCAGGAGAAGAAACTGTGGTTGCAACGTTCATTGATATTGTACCTCCGTCGCCATTGGAAGTCGAAACAGTGCTAACCATTGCAGTCCTTACGTTCGAAACATTCATCGTGGCAACGGATTCTTGGTATTCCAGGTCCCACGGATGGCGCCAATGTAGAAACGTCACCTGAGATACGTCCCTTGGCTGGGTGATCCGACCTTTGATCTACAAAACAGAGCACCATTAGGACTCGTACAGGAATGGGGTTACTCCTGTAACCACCCTCCGGCGTGAGAATAAGTATTCGTATGTGAGAGTAAAAGTGTTTTGAGAGAGAATTGTGTGTGTTTACCTTGCGATTGCATCTTCTATTTATACTTATTGGTGAATTATGGTTTACTCTTAAATTGAAGAATCGGTTATGCAACGTCTCCTACTTTCACAGAAATCATGCAAATATTCTATTTGCATGAGAATATTGAGATATTATTGTAATTCATATCTTTGTATAATAATGGTTTACCCAACCCGGAATGACCGAGCCGGTACATTCCTCCATTAGAAATTTCTTTTTAAACATCACCGACAAATTTTACATCGACTCTTCAAAACTCAAGGGACCGATATCAAATAAAGAAAACCAAAAGGTCTAAACAGTAAGAGACACAAATCACAGTACAAACTTTCATTTAAACCCTTCAACTATATCAAAACATCACAACTCTCTCAACATTTAAGAACAGAGAACCGGCTTAAACCCATTCGACTCCAACCACACCGATCAGCAATGGGTTCGACAACAGCCCCATGGAAACAACTTCTTCTCAACGCACTTCAGTCCAATTCCCACCTCAGACACACTTCCTATTTCCAACTCGTACGTATTATTATTATAATTTACACATTTGATCACAAATAATAACAGTGAATCCAAAATTTGGGGTTTTATAGGCAACAATTGGACCCAATGGCATGCCCGCTAATCGCACCGTTGTTTTCCGGTATTTTTTTTTACATAATTAACCGCTGTATTGTGTTACCGTTGTACTCAATTTAAGGGTTTTTATCATTTTTGTTTTTACAGGGAGCCCCGCTTGCGGTCTGCTCATATAATGTAATATATGTGTGGGCGCTCGGGGGGCAAAAGCAAAAGTGCACTAATTTTTAACGTTATTTTACTAATTTTGTGAAAATAACGTTAAAAAGAGGGGATCGTTAATCAGGCATCATGTGGTGGCGTTGATAGCCGAAAGACAAGGGGGTACATGCACCAATTGGCGTTTGTCTCAATTGCTGAGTGTTATGTGCCTTATGTCCAAGGCTTGATGCAAAACCACAATCGAGCCGGGGGTCTCATTGGAAGCAGCCTCTCTATTCCTACGGGGTAGAGGTAAGGCTGTCTACATCCCACCCTCCTCAGACCCTACCTTAGCTTTGCTATAGGTGGGATATACTGAGTACGATGATGATGATGATGATGATCATTTTTGTTTTACAGGGGATTTCAAGATAATACTAATAAAATACAAATTAATACAGACTGCAGAAGTCACAAGGTTGGTTTGTTTTTTTGATTTCGAATTATTGATTATATATATAGAAAAAATTGGGTTTTGATTTTGGGAAATTTGTTGCAGATTGAGGATCTTAAGCATTGGCCATTTGCTGAAGTATGTTGATTTGTCATGAAGCTGTTGTTTTTTTTTTTTGGGGGTTAATATATTTTTTTCACATGTGTGATTGGTTGGTTGTGATTTTTAGATTTGTTGGTATTTTACGGATTCGTGGGAGCAGTTTCGGATAAATGGTGCGGTTGATGTTATTGATGGATCAAACCCTGATTCCATGAAACTTCAGGTAGCCTCGACTCGTGTAGTGTTGTTAGTAGTTTTATGTTAGCTGTAGTTTACTGTTATCGTCATTAGTACTTTTTGTATGGTTGTTGCTTTGATTCGCTTAGCCGCATTTATGCTATCTAAGTTACTATATCGTACGCATCAAAAAAAATATTTGAACTGAAAGATTTGTCTGCATTACTGGGTATGTTTGTTTGGTTGTTTATCTGGTGTACCATTACTTGTTTTCCTTGATTTTTTTTCTAAGTGAATACAAAATCCTATAATACCATTACTCTGTATTACAACACTTAAAGATCAAGGATACGTGTGATATCGTGATCTATGATGCAGCAAAGAGAGAAAGCTTGGTTTGCTAGCTCACCAAAGTCCAGGCTGCAGTATCTCGGACCGAACCCTGGGCTTCCCATTCTGGGAGACCAACTGGACCAGGGTCCAAGCTCATTGGACCCTTCGGCTGGTCCTGCTGCAGCTTTTTGCTTGCTGGTTCTTGATCCCGATCAGGTCAAACCGGTCCCTTTTTTTCTCCGATATTTATACTTGTATCTGCTATCTATAACTGTAGTAGTTTTCGTTGTTCACAGGTTGATTACTTGAATTTGAAGAGTAATGAGAGGATAAGCTTCTCGAAGAAGATTGCTAATGAAGAGACTTCTTGGAATTCAGAAAAAGTCAACCCATGATCGCTTCACGGTTAGTTGATCCATTGTCTACTTTAAAAAAACATTGATTTAAGTTTTATATAATCGGTGTTATCTTTTATCCGATATAATCTGATTTCTTTTATCCGATTCTGTATCTGTTAAAACTTCCAACTTTATTTCACTGAAACATATGCTTTTACAGTCTACACACAATTAGAAATAAAATCATAATGCACACTTGTTTAAAAAAATCTTTTACTTGAGAAAAAATCACAATTTTCCAATTCTACACCAATACGATCCGAAACACCTAATTAACAACGTGGCATATCTGGTGGCGGGTGAGGAAGCGTTTCCGTAGGACCTTGCCCGTTCTTCACTATGAACGCAACCGACAATCCCCAATCAAAATGCAGCTCCAGGTGACAATGCATAATCCAAACCCCTAAAACATTATACCCATACATTAATTATATGTTTAATACTTTAATGTTTATGAACTACTAAATGTACCTGGATTATCGGCAATGAATCTGATTGCAGCCCATCCACCAACGGGCACGCTGATCGTGTTCATGTAAGGTGGGTCCACCAAGTTAAAACTTGTGGTTTGCGGGTTGTAATTCCCACTACCATACCCAACGACATAGAAACTATACCCGTGAAGATGAATCGGGTGGTTTTCAGTTGTCATGGTCCCGGTGTCTTGCAATATGAGTTGAACACGACTCCCGTATTCAAGAACCTTGGTCCTAGTCCCATGTGTGGACCCCGTGTTATTCGGAGGCGAATTCGGTGCACCGTTAACAAAATCATAAAACTTAAGCGGAGTCCCCGGGAAATCCTCAGTGAAATGACCGTTAGTATGGTTGTAATACGCTTGTAGGATCGGAGTATCCGGTCTAATGAAACTATTGTTGTTCATCGAAGCCGCCATCACACCACCGTTAACACCTCGACAGTTCTGTTTCGGTGTTCTTGAACCACACTTGTTAACATTCATACCGATAGTAAAGAAAAGTTTTGTGTCTATTTCTTTCGGGACGTTACCCGTTTCAAGGCTTTTTAACCCTTCCATAACGGTTTTAACAGCGAGATTATCATTAAACCGAGGTAGCAAAGAAGCCGGTAAAACCACACTATTTTGTGTAGCACCTAGATATTGAAAGTATGCTATTGATGTTATGTTTTGAAATGCAACGTGTTGGGCCGACATGTACGGGCCCATAGCCATGGAGTATCGTCCTATCGGTTGATCAGCCGTGACTAGGACGTTAAGCGTTTGACCAGGTCCGAGCATGACTTGGTCGGTAGTGAACGGTTTTGTGTACTCCCCATCGGCTTCAACTATTGTTAGTTTGTGATTAGCAATCGAAAAGAAGCTTTCCATGTTTAAAAGCGCGCCGATTAGCCGTAACATGTAGGTTTTTCCTGGTAGAACATCAATCTTGTACACATCTGAAAAAGAAAATAATTAATTACATTTTATTAGAATTGCTTCAGTAAAATGCCATTTTGAGTTTTGGCCAGTTTTGCGGCTTTCGTCCAAAGGTTTGTTTTTCCGCATCTTGGTCCAAAAGGGTTAAAATCTTGTCATTTTCATCCGGGCTTGTTAACTCCATCCATTTTTCTTCGTTAAATCAGAGGTATTTCCGTCTTTTTTGTTAACATTAAGGGCAATTCGGCATTTTCAGGTGTATTCGGTCTTTTTACTTAAAGTGAAAAGGACCGAATTGCCCTTTAAGTTAACAAAAAGACGAAAATACACCTGACTTAACAGAGAAAAATGGATGGAGTTAACGAGCCATATGAAAATGGCAAGATTTCAAACCTTTTGAACCCAGATACGGAAAAACAAACGTTTGGACGAAAGTCGCAAAACTGGCCAAAGCCCTCATGTTCGAAAATGGCATTTTACTCGCGAGGATTGCTTTTAATTCCCGTTTGAGATATACTTACCGTTTGCCGAGCAGTTGTATTTAGGGCCTGGATGACCGTTGATTGTATAAGCGTCTGCTATAGGAGCGGCTGTACCGCTAGCCATAACAGTTCTTTCAAGCTGTACAAGATCTTGCTGCCAATACTCTCCTACAAGAATACAACAAAAACTAATTATACTTTAATACTTTTTTATAAATCTTATAACATTTGCTTGAAATGGAAATTAACTGACCTAAGATTACAATATGCTCTTCATAAGGTTGTTTAAAAGGATAGGGAACCCCTGTTTTCGGGTAGACGATAAGTGCACCATAAACAGTAGCTCTAAGCCATGAAAAATGGGCATGCCAGAATAGTGTCCCTTTTTGTCCTGCTAAAGTAAAATCGTACGTGAAACTTTGACCGGGTTGAACTGGGCACTGAGTAATGTAAGAAGGACCGTCTGACCAGCACGACAATATCTGTCTAACACCATGCCTAATAATTTTATAAAAATACATTCGTTAGAAAAAAAAAACTGATGACATAAAAACACAAAAAAAAAATCTATTATACCAGTGAATTGTGGCGTTGTAAGGTGACTCGTTGGTGAGTTTAAGGATGACTCGGTCATCTTCTTGGGCGTAAACAACTGGTCCAGGATATTTCTGGTTAATGGTTACGATGTTTCTGGTGTTACAAAGCTTGTTGACTTCAAGAAGCTGGACCTTAAAGTCGTAGAACCGGGTTGAACCTCCCTTTGGCGATTGTGCCATGACATGCAGCATGTTATGAGCACAAAGATATAGTAAGCTTAATAGAGTATACTTCAATGTAGTTACCAATTTGACCATTTTACTTACACTTTGGTCTTTATGGTGTTAGATTTTTGTGTAAAGAGGGAAGTGACAACATAATAGCATGGAGGGGAGGGTTTTTAAATGCAGAAATGATCCCATTTTTATGTAAAAAAAATGAAATATTTTTTTTTTGATTATATTTGTGATGATGCTTTATGTTTGTCAGCTTTCATGATTTTCCTTGCATAGATTTGTAATAATAAGTTGTTGGAAGCTGTTTACTCCTATCAAAAATCAACTTTATTTGACTCAACATTGTAACATATATGTGTGAGAGATATATCATTAGAGTGTCCTTAAAGAACTACGAGAACTATATAAACAAGGAATATTGGATTTTAATAATCCCAACTATTCACCGTTAGCCGCCAACAGTCCCAACTTCAAAAATAACTACTGGCAGTCCCAACTATTGACATATTGGCCACAAATGGACCCTGACTAACAGAACCCTAACGTCGTTAGTCTCTGGGAGCTGGAAAACCGTTTTTGTCCAGAAAAAGGTTTCTAAAGGTCTGATCTAAGGTTACAAAGAGGTTTGGGACGAAAATGTTGAGTTTTCCAGCCAAAAAAAAAAAGTTTTCCGGCGAAAAGGGAGTTTTCCGGCAACATTAATAATTGGGGTTTTTACTAGAAAAAGGTTCCCAAAGGTCCATAATAAGGTTACAAAGAGGTCCAGGACGAAAATGTTGAGTTTTCCAGGAAAAAATGAGTTTTCCGGCTAAAAAATGTTTTTCCGGCAACCGGAGACTAACGGTGTTAGGGTTCTGTTAGTCAGGGTCCATTGGAGGCCAATATGTTAAAAGTTAGGACTGACAGTGGTTATTTTTATAGTTAGGACTGTTGGCGGCCAATGCGAATAATTGAGATTATTAAAATCCAATATTACTATAAACAATTGTAGTTATTGCTTTAGTATATAAGCGGTTATGGAACCATATAATCACCTCTTGTTCTCTCTTGACAAGCATTACCCACAAGTGATACATAAGGTGGTTTTGTAACCTATTATTATGTTCTCAACAATCGAGCACATGTGATATATTGCCCCTATAATGTATTTATGTAAAGATACATAGAGAGCAATCAAGATGTTTGTGTTTTCCTTTGCAGTAAAAGGGGTTGGCTTTTATTGAACATTCTCTTTCTAGAAATGATCATAAGTTATTGATGCATGCCAACGTGGGGTCTCTTTTTTAATCATGTGGTTTTTCTGGTTCTCCGAACTACATTAACATCTTGACCAGAGTTTCATTTTCGGTTTGAAGTGTGGAATGGTTGATTTACACACCACTAAATAGGTTCGATATTTATGTCACTAAACTATTGATCTTATACATTGTTTTAAGTGTGTTTGGTGAAAGATAACACGAAACTAAAACCGGCTAATGTCCTCCAAATTTCCACTAATCTTTTAAATTATGCAAATTAACATTTCAAGATCATTACAACTAATTAAAATACCAAGTTTAGCAGTCGCAAAATTTATTCAGGTAACTGATAGGAAGTTTATTTACTTAATAATATAAGAAAAAAAAAACTAAAAAAGGCTAAGAATGGGCGGGGAAGGCTGGATGGGCTCGAACCCGGGGTGGTTGAAAGTGTAGTAGACGGAACATCAGACCAAACGTGAGTTATGTTTAATTTGTCTCAATATGTGTGTGTATGTATAGGGCGTGGTTCAAGAGTGAACACTAGTGTATTTGTGAACTGAGTGAACAAATCCTGGTCATTGATTTACATCATCAAATTGTAAAATACACTAGTGTATTTTCATCATCAAATCCTGACCATTGATTTACACTTGTGTATTGATAATCAAGGGGCTAGGATTAGTTCACACAGTTCACTATCAAGGGCTTTTGATCAGAACAAGGACACGACGAAAACGATGCTTCAATTCAGGTGTTTAAACTTTCAATTAACAAAAATCAAGTCATTTGGAGCATCGTTTCGAGGTAAGTTTTATATCAATAGACTCGTATCCTCGTTCTGATCAAAAGCCCTAAAATGTCAGTTTGTAATTTGGAAACTGAACTCCGTTAAGTTGTGGAGGAAAAATAGTTGAAATGTGGGAATAGTAGAGGGAATAAAACTTGGAGAATCATGCAAGCATATAGAAGATACATGTGGAATTACACATAGACAATGATTTAAAGTATGTATACAACACTGATCACTCAAAATATGAACCGCTTTGTCTGTTGGTAAACTTGGAGGGACTAAAACACTGAGAATCATGCATGCATATAGAAGATACATGCGCGCAATTACACATAGACAATGAATTGAAATATGCATAAAACATTTATCACTCAAAACATGAAACTGCTTTATCCGTTCGTACATTTATGGTAAGAACAATATCTATCGTTATGAGGATTATTATTCTTCTTTGAAGGAAGATGCGAGTCCCTCCCATGTGCTTGTCTTTGACCTCCATGGAGGGAAGTGACTTCGGTTGGTGGGGGTGGTGGGGTTGAACCCTTATACCTTGGTGGTAAAGGTGCACGTGGACCTGGAACTGCGTTCCCATCTGTTTGAAAGAAAGATAATAATATTAGGTTGCGGGGAGTGGGGGCGTTTATGGGGCGGGGAAAGCCAGGCAACGCTGGCTAACCCACTTCATGCCAGCGTTGGTTTGGCGTTGCCCCAGCCAACGTCGCTTTGAAACCCGGCGTTGGCCCCGGGGGGGGGGGGGGGGGGGGCTGGGTGAGCTGGCTAGCTGAAATTGGCTATGGAAATCCGACCGTTGGGGGTAGCCGTTAGCCAAACGGCTAGTTAATTAAAAAAATTATTTTTATACCCTATAAATACTACCCATTTTTTTACAATTTTTTACCACTTCTCTACATCTCTACTTCTATCTCTATATTTTTATAAATTTAACCCACATCCTCTACAATGCATCCTTATAACCGTGGATACGACCCGAGCAACCCCTTTGAATACCAAGAAACCCTGACCCCTAGCCCGCCACAAAACCGTCAACCAACAAACCGCGGCCCTTTAATCTACTCACCGGTTCCCAACCTAGCAGGAATCGCGTCGTTTATAGGAAACCGTGTTTACACGAACTTTCCATACGACGAATCATCTATTCCCGTCGTTAACCTTTCCCAACCTGATTTCGTACCCGAAACACAACCGCAAGACGTTGGTGGTTCGTCATCCAAAACGGCCAAAAAAGAAGTCACAAGAAAACAAACGGATGAGGAGAAAGCACTGGCGGCCGCTCAACAAACACAAATAAAGTGGGCGCCTCAAGAAGAAACCGCATTGGAAAAATGTTATATCGACGAATCGCAAGATCCAATTCAAAGTATTTTTTATATAACAATATTATTTTTTCACTTTTAATATAATTTTTTATAATGCTTAATTTTTTTTTGGAATTGGAATTGACGTTGAAAATGAAATTAACAAGAAATCTTGCAGAATATGATATGAGCCAACCTTGAAGTATTTAATCTTTTTTTTTTCTAATTTTATGTAGCTTCTTTTTGTTATGTGTAGTTTTTATTAATTTTATTTGTAGTTTTTTAAAAATTATATTTAATGTTCTGTTTTAGTTAAAAGAAATTTTAAATAGTTAAAAAAAACAAAAACCTAACAAATGACACATGGCTGGCCACGCCATGGCTGGTCACGCCAACCCACACCCAGCCGGCAGCCCTGCCACACTGCACCATACCATGTGACCCCACAGCTGCCACTTGTCGATCAATGCCCCAAACCAAAGCCCCCCACACCCCACAACCTTAACTAATGGAATTTCGCCACTCGTTACGATGGTAATTTGAACAAGGTTTAAGTTCTTTATGTTATCAGTACGGTACAAACACTTGTTATAAAAGCCGAAAAAGTAAACCCAAAAATTAAATTTTTGATATACTCGAATGGATATCAACATATCTTTTATGTTGATCTAAAACCATACAAACAAAGATCGGGGCACCCTAACTGCGCTAAATGGTGTAAATGCACATTGTTATCTCTTTGACTGATCTTGAAACCCTCCCTCCCCCCACCCAAAAAAAAAAAAAAAAACAGTGTAACAGGTGAAATAACATATAATGTAAACGAGTAAAAGATATAAAAAAAGTACAACATGTCAACCCTGAAGAAGGTTTGAATGAGGTGAAGAGATCAATGATACTGAAGAGTGGGTTGATTATAAAGATGAAGATCAAGATAAAGAAAAAGCGAAAAACTTACTCACACGTCATAGATCTATGTCCCAAAACATCCACAAAAAAAGCCAGTTCAACAGACGAGCAGGCAAAATAATCAAACCGATGGGTTTGTTAAGTTTTACATAAAACGCCATATATTTGGTTAAAGAGGAGAGACTGATGATAGTGAAGATTGTGAAGAGAGATCCGATTAGGATTTTTAATTTATTTTCTTCGCTTGTATTTTTCTTTCCTGTGGTTGAAATATAATCTAACAATAGTAAAACGCCAAGATACCACAAACGCCAAAATGTTTATAAAAAATAATATAACAAATGGGCCATCTTGTTTAAAACGCCTTGAAAAACTCTATTCAAATAGATTTCCAGACCCCTGGGTTCCAATGGCATAGGATTTGAATAAAACGTCATAAAGGCAATAAACGCCAAAATGTTAATACAATGAAACCATTAAAACGTCATTAATTATTGAATTTGGTTAACGCCAAAAATCTTAAAAATTAAAACAATATTGGGAAAAGCGGAACTGGAAAAGCAGAAGATGAAAGGACAAAAAAGCCCATCCGCCCTTTTCTAAGCGGCGCGACACGTGTTGAGCCAGGAAGCATTCTCACCATTCCCACACTTTTGAGCGTTTTCTCCTGAACTCGTTTATATATATATATATATATATATATATATATATATATATATATATATATATATAGGGAGAAGATAATGCGAGAACCACCTTTTATTGCGAGAACCAATGTGAACACAACCAAAAATGCCTAAAAATAGCTAAAAATCACACAAAATATATATATTTTTTAATATTTTTTATATAAAAATCGCTACTTTTCGAAGCAAAAAAAAAAAAAAAAAATTTAGATTTCTTTTAGATTTTTTAGGTTTTTTGGGGGTTTAGTTTTTAGCATTTTAGGTTGGGGGGGGGGGGGGGGGTTTAGGTTTTTTTTTTTTTGGGGGGGGGGGGGGGTGGGGGTTATGTTTTTTTAGGGTTTTTTAGCTATTTTAGGTTGTGTTCACATTGGTTCTCGCGGTTCTCGCAATAATGGTGATTCTCGCATGAACTCCTCCCTATATATATATATATATATATATATATATGGGAAGGTTCAAATAAAAACCACTAGCTAACGCGAAAACTCAAAAACTAACTAAAAAGCCTAAAAAACATACTTATTTTTTTTTTTTGCATACCGATTTTCGCTATTTTAGGTATATATAAAAAAACTTTAAAAAAAAAAAGAGTAAATTACAAGTTTTGTCCTTTATGTTTACATCAAATTGCAGGCGTTGTCCTTTTGGCCAAAAGTTTACAGGCGGTGTCCTTAACCTTTCAAAATCTTGCACGTTTTGTCCTTTAGGCCAAACCTAGTTAGAAATCTCAGTTAAAAACTGTCATGTGCAAGGCACATGTGGGTAAAATGGTAATTTCCCTCACTACACTTGTCACTCTATAAATCTTTCTTACACTTCTTACAATTAAAAGTATTTATAGAATAACTTAACTCATATATATATATATATATATATATATATATATATATATATATATATATATATGTTAGGGTTTATGAGTGAACAATGATTTATTTTTTAACAAAATGAACTTATCTTAACCATTAATTTTGTAGATCTAGATTTTTCTTTAGTGACAATATTGTAATTATCTTTTGTAACTTACATATAGACACAAGGGTATAATTATATTTTTTTTGTCTTCATTTAATTAATTGATTTTTTTATCTCTCTCCTGATTCCTCTTTCCAATTAAAAGAATATTTAATTACATTCTTTATACTTTTTTCTCTTACATATTACCTAACTTAAAAATTGATAATTTAAAAAAAAAATACAAACATTATCAAATATTGTTCCATCTAAAACACTATTAAAAATATTTAATTACATTCTCTATACATATATGTATTAGATCAATGTTTGATGAAAAGATGTATAGTGGAAACAATATGTAGTAATACACAAGTGTATAAGTCTGGTATATATCGACATGTATACACTATGTACTTGAGTAATACACAGGTGTATACGTCTGGTATATAGGTATATACCGACCTGTATACACATATGTACTTGAATAATACACAAGTGTATAAATCTGGTTTATACCGACCTGTGGAAATAAGATGTAATAATACACAAGTGTATAAGTCTTGTATATACTGACCTGTATACACACATGTTAAAAAACATAATTTAATTAGGTTTAATATTTAATTTTAAAAGGAACATGAGAGTTTATTTAAAAAAACATTAGCCCTTCAATCTTTTATAATTAAAATAATGGAGAAATAATTAAAAATGAGAGAGAGAGAGAGAGAGTTAAGATATGAGAAAATTAAGGGATTTTAATTAAAAGTGTTGGCTAATGTCCATCTTACCTTTTTAATCTAAAAAAATGATCAAGGGCCAAGATTAGTTCACTCAGTTCACTCTAAAAAAGTTCACTCATGAACCTAATATGTGTGTGTGTATTGTTATGAAAGATTGATTCCTCATGCATACCTATGAGGGAGTTAACGGGAACGGTTGATGCGGTTGAAACCCTATGCCTTGGTGGTAAAGGTCCGCGTGGACCTGGTACTGCAATTCCATCTGTTTGAAAGAAATAAAACATTAGTAATATTAACTAGTGGGATTTTTTGTGTTATGCGGAGGCTTTCAGTCAGTATTTGTTCGGTTTTTTATGATATTGGTTTAGTTTGTTACAGTAATAGTATGATGCTGGAATTCAGTATAGCAATTGAAAGAGATGTTTAAAATTTATTATAAGCGCAAAAAAGAATATGTTTAAAATTTATTATAGTAATACATTTAGAAAAAAAAAATCTAAAAATCCCACTGACCTAATGTTTTAATAGTACACTACTAATAAGACACGCGCGCGTTTTGGCACGGCTACATCGCAAACGTAAAATGGATTAATCCAAGCGTTATGTGATGCGTTAATCATATGAACATACGTGTTTCGACGCATCCAATTGAACTCAATTTAACCTAACCTATATAAGCATTGCGATTGGATCAGGACGTAAAGTAAATCGAATATATACCATACACTCATAACATATTATATGCGACCTAACTAACTCGAATTTATACAGTCAAGTCAAAACGTATTATATGTGTCCCGAACCACACGTAGGAAATGTACATAACAAAGCACAAAATCTTGTACACCAAGTTTACGTCGAAACGTAAACTAACTCAAAACTTATATGAAAAAGTATACCAAATTTATGTCGAAAGGTACTATATTATGACGAATCAAAATGTATTATATTTGACCCGACTCGTTTTTAAGCAAAATTTACACCGAAAAGTACATAGAAAGTAAGCTCGAAAACATATTATAATTGAAAACAAAACTTACGTCGAAACTTAGATGAACTTGAATTTGTACCGTCAAATCAAGATGTATAATATTTGACATGAATCGTTTTTGAACAAAATTGATGTATTATATTTGATCCGCCTTGTTTTCAAACAAAATTTTCGTCGAAATGTAGACCAACACAAATTTATACCAACACGTACATAAAAATAAGCACACAACAAATTAATTTTTTTTTAAGTTAACGACCAAAAGTACTTAGAAAAAGTCAGATTATATATACTTTCGAGAGGGTCAAAGTAACATTTTATAAAGTTCATAAAAAATTTAAAATTAAGGGTTAAAAATTAAGTTTCCTAAACTTAAGAGGCTTTGAAAAACTTGGGTGTCAAAGAGGAATGTCTAGGTAGTAAAAAAGAACTTTGAATAAACTTGAGGACTTAAAGAACCGACATTCCTCTTTAAGATTATATAAATAAATAAATATAATTTTAGGCAAGATTAATAGTACATATAATGTTACGGAAGATTGATTCCCTCTTGATGCAAAAATGAATTTAGGATCGTTAGATCAATGTATGTAACATCTATGGGTATTTGTACTTACTTGAGAACGAGATAATTAAGAGGAACGAAATCAACATGAGAACAACCTTCTTTCCCATCTCTAGATCTTTAAGATCAAATTACTCGGAGAGAATATTAGCAATATATATACACACACTTATTATGTTTTGTTTTCATATATTCATATGACTATTTTCAATTAACGTAGTCTTTACGTACTAGTAGTAGCCAGTGAGGCGAAGACCGAGTCGTGCGTAAGACGTAGTGGGCTGACGGGTTCTTATATTTAAATCTAGCCCTCCATTATATTTCCTTACTAAAATACAAATGAGTAAAACTATCCAAAAATTTCAGATGTTCCCTTCTCCCAACGGCAACTAACATAAATCTAGCCCTCCATTATATTTCCTTACTTTTTTTTTTAACGGCAAATTTGGATCACTGACGGACCACTGGAGTATCATCGTGCCACCAGCAGAACCACCCGATCATATCCATCTCCACTAGGCAATAATGCCTATACACCAATTCAGGAGGAAACCCAATAAATCTGGGAAAAACCCCCTTTGTGAGAATCGAACCCATGACCAATTGGTCATAAGCCTTATCCCACCACCAAGATACCACTAGACTATAATGCCATGGGTATTATATTTCCTTACTAAAATACAAATGAGTAAAAGTATCCAAAAATTTCAGATGTTCCCTTCTCCCAACGGCAACTACCATAAATCTAGCCCTCCATTATATTTCCTTACTAAAATACAAATGAGTAAAACTATCCAAAAATTTCAGATGTTCCCTTCTCCCAACGGCAACTACCAAGTGAATACCTTTTTTTTGGGGGGAAAATTCAACTTTATTAAACCACCAAATACATACCAGTGTTCACCATATATGAGAGGCCACCTTTTCCATTTTTTTAGATTCGGACACTGTTGGTAATTTTAGTGTTATCAACATATTTTAGCGGTATTGGATTAGCTTGTCGACTAAGTCGATCTTGTTAAAAATTAAACGAGTTAGGAGATTCGAGAGTACATGCTCGATTTAATTTAACAAGATCGGGTATCGCTTTGTATTGGGCCTTGTTGAATCAATAAAATTAATTTGTGATTGGGCCTAAGTGGGCTATTTGTTAAATTAATAACCACTTGTATTTGGGCTTATATTAATTGGTTTAGATTAATGGGGGAAGGATCCACTAAAAAGTGGATTTTGTCTAAGTAGCCTAAGAAGGAATCTTGACCATTCATTTTCCAAATCAATGGTTAAGATGAAATGGTAGGAGAAAGGAGGAGTGCAAGGGTATCTTGAGAAAATCCTATTTATGGACTTTCTCTCTCCGCATGCAAGGCACATGCATATTTCACCCCCATTTTTTAAACGTTCATAACTTTTTTATACGACATTATTTTTTCATAAAAATTTCACCATAAAATCGAGCGTTTTTTTATCTTTAATTTAAGTACCATATTGCTATATAAAATATGAAGACTCAAAAACCCACTAAAATGTGTTGTATTTCTATGTTGTATAACATTTTTTATGCTGGATTTTTGTACTACATTTTTGTACTAAAAATTTTGTGCTGATTTTTTTTGTCTTAATTTTTTTTTCTCAATTTTTTGTGCTGGATTTTTTTGTACTACATTTTTTTGCTAAATTTTTTTGTGCTATATTTTTTGTACTAGATTTTGTATTATATTTTTTTGTACTACATTTTTTGTGCTAGATTTTTTGTACTAGATTTTTTGTGCTAGATTTTTTTGTACTAGATTTTTTTTGTATTTTTAAAAAACAAAAAGGGTGTCACATGTCATTTTCACTCCTATTTATAAGGACCAAAATGCCCTTCATTCCTACTTATTAGGAGTGCCACATGTCATCATCACAATCCTTCTTAGGCTACTTAGGCAAAATCCACTTTTTAGTGGATCCTTCCCCATTCAAATGAGCCTATTATATTGGATGTGAGATGCATTGCAAATATGTAACGCATCTGTTTTGTTTCAAGGGTTATTGATTTTAATAATCATAAGTTTCACTTGTTAGCCGATAATAATCCAAACTTTAAAAATTCCCTCCAACGATCCCACATTGTAAGAATTTTGCCTCCGTTGAACATTTTCTAACATAGGTGCACTTAAATTAATTAAGGAGTCTGCAGGTGCACTTGAATTTATTGAGGATGCCAAATTCTTATATGTATTAAAAGTATCAATGCGGGCCAAACTTTTACAAGTTGGGATCGACGGAGGGAATTTTTAAAGTTGAAATTATTATCGGTTAACAGATGAAACTTAGGATTATTAAAATTCAATAACCCTTGTTTTATTTGGGGGAAAACAAGGAAAACAAAGTGATAAAATTTTTAGGGTGGTTGTGACGCACAGTGTCACACACAAAAAGAAAAACAGTTCTTAGTCGAACATCACAGAAAGGAAAGGGTACACGATTCAATCTTCTCATGCTAAATCAAATTCGTTCTTGAGTGGTCTCCACATCTTATTAGATTAATCATTGGTAGTACCCCCAAATTGGTTAATTTGAGAGTGATTACACGATTTGTGGGAAATCCAAGTCGTCTTCATCTTTATTTTACTGCAATCGGTTCGAATTTGGCAACAGATCATCCGAATACTATAGACACTTTAAAAAATAAAGTAAAATAATAAAGAGGATAGTGATTTTGGTCATAAACACACCTCTTAACCTAATATGGTAGTAAGGTGTTTTTCTAACTTCCCTCTAAAAGGTGAGGGGTTCAAATTCTGTAAGGTGCAAATTTAGGAGTATTTTAAGAGCAGGTTAGTTAGGTTTTTTTTAATCAGTAATAAACTTAAATGCTATTGCTCACTAATTGTAGTCTCTTTTACTTTTATTTAAATTCGTCTCTTTTTAAATTGCTAATGGGAATGCTCGCGCGTTGCGGCGGGTGTTCCAATTTATATTAGATTCACTTATGATGTCTATTACAAATGTTGACGCTAAAACATGTAGTTTTTAAAGTATATTTTTAATGCATACATCATCCTACCTCATTAAAAAGTTAATATACAACTTTAATCTAATAAAAAATAATTTTAAGACCCTTTTATGTAGAAAAAAGGATTATACCCTTTACTTCCACTAAAAACTTAATATATTATATAATATCATATTTATCAAATAAAAACACACAATATCAAGTATATTACTTTTTCGATTTATGAGATATCTTTCTAGGGACTAGTATTAAATACAAAGGACAACATAAAAGGTAATGAGGATTCTAGTACATTGATCTTATATTTGGAGGGTTGTGATTAGTTTTAGAAAAAAAAAAAAAGAACATAAAATGAATCATATATTTATTGACCTTTCTCTCCACATGAAGGAACATGCCAATTCCACCATCAACTTAAAACGTCCATAACTTTTTCATACGACATTTGTTTTTTTTATAAAAATTTCACCATAATAGCCAACGTTTTTATCTTTAATATAAGTATGATATTACTATATAAAAATAAAATAAAAAATCATTTTACTAGGGTTTCTTTGTATTGTGTTAAAGGTTTTAGTCAATGTGTCTTTCAACAGATTTTTGGTCTTTACGTTTTTTTATTAAGGTTTCTATACATTGTATTATTATAAATACTTATAACACAGTGTTAATTTGGGTTATGTCCATTGCATTTTTATCAGAACCAATAACACAATGTATTACACAATAAAGATAGTGTTATATTTGGGTTATGTCCATTGCATTTTTATCAGAACCTATAACACAATGTATTACACAATAAAGATAGTGTTTCTATACATTGTATTATTATAAATACTTATAACACAGTGTTAATTTGGGTTATGTCCATTGCATTGTTATCAGAACCTATAACACAATGTATTACACAATAAAGATAGTGTTATATTTGGGTTTTTTTATACATTGTGTTATAGGTTCTGGTCATTGTGTTTATTTTGCTATCCATTGTGTTTAAATCTGTTGTCTATTGCGTTTTATTATGTTGTTTATTGTGTTTTAGTCTGTTGTCCATTGTGTATTTTATTTGTTGTCATCAATGGTGTTTTAGTCTACTTTCCATTGCGTTTTTAGTTTGATACTCATTGTGTTTTACATTATGTCCATTGTGTTTAGTCTGTTGTCCATTCTGTCTTTTATCTGTTGTCATCGATTGTGTTTTTGGTCAACTTTCCATTGTGTTTTTAGTTTGATACTCATTGTGTTTTACGTTATGTCCATTGTGTAATATGCAACTGGGTTTTCGATTTTTTTTTTAAATTTAACAATCGGGGTACTCATATTAATGATAAAATGATGCTCGATTTTATCGTATATTTTTTACAAAACAAATGATGTATAAAAAAGATACGGACTTTTAAAAAAGGGGGAGGGGATAGCATGTAACTTGCATGTGCTTAATTTTTTTATTCTCTTTGACAAAATTACCCGCCTCATTTGATTTCTTCTTAGACACTTGTCACTCTATAGTGACTTTTTACACTTTTTAATTTTAAACTTCTAGATGTCCTTTAAAATGGAAGTTTGTAGAGTAAGAATAAACATAAAGATATTGTCACACCCGCATCAGAGGCGGAAGCGCGTAGTGTGACTTGATCGGTTTTCATAGCATACGATGTAAGTAAATAAACTATATGAAATCAAACATGCACGATGTTCATCCATTATCATAATGTAAAGATACAAGTCATAAGTTGTTTAGTAGCAAAAGACGACATAAGTTAATAAATTTTACACACGAGACTTGTTCAAAATAAAGTTTTTAAAATAACAAGGTTTTGCATCCTATGTCCCGTTGAAGACGGGATATATGGATCGAACCCTCCAAAATATGGATGACATCGCCTTGATAATAAACTTGAAACTTCGTAACCAACTGCACCAAGATCCATTTAGTTTCCTAAAATACATGTAAGTTTAAAAACATCAACAAAAGTTGACCGAGTTCATGTGTTTTAATTTCACATGCAACAAATGAATCTTAAAAACATTTGAAAGTTCGAGTATCGAAAGCTGGTATGTAAAACGTCAATGAAATTAGCGATCATTAATGTGTAGCTAGGACATTAATATGTGTGCCGACATAAAAAGCCACCAACCCGTAAGCGATACCGGTCCATCCGGCGGGGACAACAAAGGAAACTCCATGTGGCCACACAAGGACCCATGAGTGGGGCTCGCCTTGTACCCGATAGATCTACCCCTTTTCTTCTTGGTCTTACAAGATTAATGGTGCTTAAGTTTCAGCCTATTCGCACGTGATTGAATAATTCATTCCATAGCTTAACCATACCAAAGTAACATGTATTTCCCCCCCGAGAGTTATAAAACCAAAAACGTTTAAAAGAAAAGGGGGACATGAACTCACAAGTTTGTGTCCGTAGTAGTGTGCTAGCAAAACGGGTATCCAATAGCGCGTAATAGCCTACAAGTGCTCTAACTCATTAGAACTTGGGTTTTTGTAAAGTCATGTACACGTTGCTTATCTTGAACGTTATTGTATTTGTATTTGTTATATATTTGGAACTATTGTGTATTTTAAATATGTTGGCATTTGTTTCGTATGTTCGTTTGATTATATATATATATACTTCTTTATATATATATGTATATATATATATATATATATATATATATATATTTGCATTCATAATGTGTACGAACCGGCCTTGCCCTTCGTGAGTCTCCGTGCCTCGCACGAGTATATGTGGGCCTAGCCCATGAGAGTGCTTGTGCCTCGCACAAGTGAGAATGAGTCTAGCCCATATGAGTTCCTGTGTCTTAGAAGTATGAATTGAAATTAATGGATCAGTTACTGTTGCATCAATTACTGTCTCCCCTTCTTCAAGAACATTAAGATCTTCCTCATCTTCACCCATTAATTCAATTCTATACAACTGTTTATTGGGACATTTATGGGTGGGGGTAAATTTGTCATTACACCAGAAGCATTCTGCCTTAGATCTTTTGACAGTCATTTCTTTGCTAGTTAGTGATTTACTATTAAGAGATTTCTGATGTATAGGAGGTGAGGGTAAAAGTGGAAGATGTGAAGTATTAAGAGATATTCTTCACAAATACTCACTCTCAATTGATTTCATCAATTTTCTCACAATATTCTTCTAAAGACCCAGATTGAAAAGTTGAAGTTAAAAGACCCATAGCATCATGAAACAAAGTAGTAGAAAATCGATCAGCAGTGGCGTCTATGATGGTGTGAGGGGAGGATTTCCGCACAAGGCCTGTGATTTCGAGGGGCACACAATTTAAAAAAAAAATCCATATATGTTGTTTTTTTTTAAATCGTAAACACATACTAATTCCAATATAGGCCCATTTGCAAATATTTTTTATGGTTTAGAATTTAGCCCACTTAGCATTAGTTTATTGAACCCAATACTAATTTGATTTTTTTAAACAATAATAAAACATTACGGAACGACACATTTTTTCAAGCTCGAACAACGTACATGAATTCTCAGAGATGCCTCAGGCGATCAGTGATATTTCTTGAATATTCAGACCATGTTACCTCAGTTATAGGTTTGACTAGAGTTTTTAGGAAAGAAGAGTGCCATTTCATAGCTTTGCCCTCCAAATTAATGGCCGCATATCTCACTTTAAAATTTTCTGGTGTATCATCGACATCAAAGAAATATTCGCATCTGCAAATCCATTCTTCCACATCCGTACCATTAAATTTCTGAAACTCGATCTTCCCCAATCTAAACAATCTATCCATTCTGGTACCACCATTAATACCATTGTTATTCTCCAGATGAGATGAAGAAGTGTCTGAGTTGGATTGATTATTGGCCAATTTCACAAGAATCAATCTAATATCAGTAAAAGATTGCTCCGCTTTTTCAACAAAAGCTTCAAATCGTAGTAATGATGTTGTGTGATCTTTAATCACTTTTGTCGAATACCCAACCTCCGGCTGACGTTAGCTGGATCTTCGGTGACGTCAAGAGCTTTTATCCTCGCTTGCTACAAAAGAATAAACCGTTAGCCTCGTCACGGGGGACCCCGGGAGGGGGATCCGTGACCAAGCTCCGGCGTGAGAGTAAATAAACTTGCCGGGAAATGAAAGGAGTTCCTTCCGATGAGAATATTCACCGGAAGATTCCTTCTTTGGTGAGAATCTAATTAATGAGTGTATGTAGTAAATGTGGGGAATGTTGGTCGGAGTTTTTAATGAGAGGAGAGTTAATGAGAGGGTAGTAAATGAGAGGAATGCCGGAGATCATACCTGCCTTAGCTCTTTTATTCTCCTCTCTTATATAATAGCAAGCCCTTATCTTGCCAAGGGTTTTCCCATACATGATCCGACGGTTCTTGGAGGTTCTTGGGAAGGTTAGACACGTGTCTGACCCCCAACGGTAGGATATCCCTCTCCATTAATGCTCTGCAGGATAAGTACAGTGATTTAGACCGGAGCCGCTTCTTGTCATGCATTTAATGAGCCCTGCTCCTCTTAGCTGTTTCCCGCCTATTGCAAACAAAGGAGAAACCTTAGTGAACAAGGTTATCCTATCCAGTGGGCTTTTAAGTAACTGGGCTTCTAGAGAAAAAGGCCCAAAGCGGGTGAAGTGGGTTTCCCCACTGGCCCGTCGTCAAGTCATCTTTAGTCCCTGGTTCTGAGACCCGAGGCTCATGATCCGGGGCTGAGTCACAACTGCTTGAGAGAGGTGGTTTCTCCTTTGGTGGGCCCACTCCGGGTCAGTTATTGCCTGCCGTTCCCATTAATCATAACATCGCCGAATGACTGTAGCGGGAGTTAATCCCCTAGTAGCACGTGCCCATTTTTGAATTTTGAAGAGACCGCTGATGTGACGGTTACTTGCATGTCAGCGATATCTCTTTAAATACCCTATTTGGCCTTTCCGATTTCTCATTCAAATTTTCTAACTCCCTTTTCTTCCTTGTAACTATCTCCCTGAATTACGGTTTCTTCCAATCATGAGTCGCGGTGGCCGGTCCTCGATAAGGTCTGTGCTGACGGCGAAGGACTTGAAATCCTTTGTTGAGGCATACAACATCCCGGATCGATTTTCTCCTTCCTTTCCCGGCCCTAGTGAGTCGGCAGAATGTACGCCGGACAGGATACCCATTTACACCCTTGCCTTTTCTTCCTGTGGGGTCCGATACCCCCTTTCTGCTTTCAAGATTTCTCTGCTCCGTCATTTTGGTGTCCACTTCTCACAGATTCGACCTTTAGGGTTCATGAGGGTGGTTCATTTTGAACTATCCTGTGCAGCTATCTCAGGGGAGCCCTCTGTTCCTCTGTTTTGCATGTTTTACCGGCTTATCTCCGACGGAGATTGGTTTACCTTCGCGAAACGACAGAACAATGTTTCGAGGCCTTGTTACAGTTTTATGCCCACCTCTACTTATCCAAAGGACTGGAAGTGTAGATTCATCTTCGTTTCAGCCGCTATGCTGCTGGATTCTCCTTTGCCAAAGGATCTTGACGCTGCTATCGAAGACACTATTCCTACCCTTTCTGCAGCCGAGACTGTTCAGTGGAAAAGGATGTGTGACAACCCAACGAGGGCGTTCACTTTCTCCGAAGGGATGCTTGCTATGGGGGGGTTGAGTCCCTCTTATCCAGTCCGTCCGAGAGCTTTTTTCGGCAAGAAAGGTACCTTTTTGTTCTTAGTTTGCTTCTTATAGCCATTCTCTTTTTTTTATGTCTTTGGGGATCCTGTAGTCATCTTTAGTGTCTTCTTTTTGTGCAGAGATGACTTTGTGGAGGCTTCTCCAGGGTGATTCCAAGGATGTAAAATATGTGGTTAATAATGAGGTTGATCCTAGGTTGAACGCGGAAGCGCAGGTTACAGGGGGATCCGTCCAGGCAGGAGGTTCTGCTGCCCTGGGTGGTAACGAGGAGAATCCTTCTGGTGAGGATGAGAGTTCTCCCGACTTTCCTCCTGTCCATCCCTCTGGTCAAAGTGACGACGAAGACTTGGAGATACAGTTAGTTCGTAAGAGGAGATCTGCTAGTCCCCAACCGGCTCCTGCACCCCGTAACATCCGTCAGAGGTTTCGGAGTGCCAGTGGTCAGAAGCTTCCCCCTTCCTCTAGAGCTGCTTCTGACCTTCCCCCTGCCGGGGTCAAAGGTTCCCTGTCTAAACACTTGAAGTCCTCAAGCTTAGTGAGTGCTCCTTTGTTGGTAAGCTTTCTTTTCTCCTGTTTTTTCTTTGTCTTTCTGTGTCGTTCCTGATTGTTCCTTTTCTTACTTCTTAGGGGAGTTCCCTGGAACCTATAGAAATTCCAACTGGTCCCTCTCCTTCCCGTATCCGGGACAAGGCCTCTGAGGTGGGGGTGGCTCGCTTTTCCTCAGCTTTCGAGCTTTCTCCTTCACATGCTATTGGGACTAGCAAACCCACTATCCTCGAGGGCCCTGTTTATCGATCCCCTCTTGCCCCTTTGTTTGCCGACGCCCTCCCCTCTACCTATGTCCCTAAATGGAAGGTAACTAGTTCTTCCGTGATAGGGACTCCTGAAGCTGCTAGGGACTTTCTGAACCATGCTGTCCCTCCCTCTCATAAATTTGTAAACTCTGCCCTGAGGGATGATCTCTTTGAAGATCAATACAGTATGTCCCTGTGTGAAAGCTTTTTCAGGGGTGCTGGGATGCTGCAAAGGGTTGATGATTTGAGGAAGGCGAACGAAGGACTCAAGGCTGAGCTTAAAGCTTCCCAGTCGGTTGTTGCTGGGCTTAGGGGCCGGGTGGTTGATGCTGAGAGGAGATTGCAGGAGGAGAAGGTACATAGTCTTCTCCCCCCCTTTTTTATATATATACATACTCACTGATCCTTTGTCTAGGGAGCTGGAGCTGTGCTTGAGAGGAAGGAACGGGCTTGGGAGCGGGAGATGGCATCGTTGGTTGAGGAGAAGGAAGAGCTTGCTGCTGAGCTGAAGCATCTGAAGGAGGTTGGCCCCGTTTCCCAGGAGCAGCTCAATACCATGTATGCAGACTATGGGATAGCTTCCGATGATAACCAACGATTGGCGGGGGAGAAGCATTGGTTGATTACTGAAGGTTTTGGGGCTTTTCTCGCTGCTGTCGCTCAATCGGAGGACTTTAAAAGTGGTTTGGAGGAGGTCTACAGGGCTTATAGGGATGTTGGCTATCAGGCGGGGTTAAAGGATGGCTATGCCTATTCTGCCCAAGGCTTGGGTAGAAAAGAGACTCCTCTTTATAATTCTAAGGCAAAAAAGAGGTTGTCCAAACTGAACGAGGAGTTTGGGCGTAAAACCCCAGCCATCCTTTCCAAAATCCTGGAGCATCCCCTGATCTCTATTGATGAATTGAAAACCCTGTTCTCCTCTGCCGGTCCTTCGTCTCCACCGTCTCTTTCCGGGGGTGATCCCCAATGAATTCCAAACATTTGATACACTTCGATATGGTTGTAATAACTTTAACTTACTTTAGGATACTTGTGTGTTTTGCTTGACTATCTTGGGTGGTCTTTTGTGTTGGGGACCACTTCGACCTTTAACCGTATGGCTTATAGTTATGTACAGCCTCTTTGCTTTGTTGCCTGTTTCTTGTCTTGCCTGTTTTGCTTTGCAGGGGTTCTTACCGGAGGCCAGCTCGGTGGTTTCCTGGGGATTTTTACGCTGTTTTAGCGAGGAGCTATGTTTTCGTTTTACCTTGCTGTGTTTGCAATCTTGTACATTGCTAATTTTTGCCCAAGTTATTAGGGCTTTTCTTTGTATATGTATTTTGTATTAAATAAAGCAGATTCCCCTTCGTAGTTTTGTATATACGGGTGTGTTTGCATTATTTGTTTTTTCTTTTTGTTGTTTGCTTCGTTAAACTGTGATTGTCCGTTCGAGGCCAATCGGTGGACAAGTTTATAATGCGGTGTTATGTTTTTAACTTGCTTTGTCCGTTTTGGGTTAGCTAGACCCTTATTAGCCCCACGGCCGGGATTTTGGCATGCTTTGAATGCCTCGTACACGTGTGTTTGTTTGTTCTAGTTTAGATTTAATGGTGTTCCTAGGCACGTCTGCCTAGGTGCAATTGTCCATTGTTTTCTCAAAATGGGACGTTTTTTTCCGTCTTTCATTTAATCTTTGGGGATTTATACTTCCCGTCATAGATTGTTTACAAAAGGTTCACTTTCTTGGGGGAAAGATCCCCGTACATATAGTTATCTATTACAAAAGTGGCCCTTGGCCGTTTTTCCTGGGGGTACGCCCCTTACATGTAATACTTCCTGAGCTGCATGAGGTTCCAGGTCCTGGGAACCTCCTTGCCTTCCAGCGTTTCCAACTTGCAAGTCCCTTTGCCATTCGCCCACGTGACTCTGTAGGGTCCTTCCCAGTTGGGGCCTAGCTTCCCGGTGTTTTCTTGCAGACTAGCCTCGTTGGCTCTAAGAACTAGATCCCCTGGGACGATGTTGAGTTTCTTCATCCTGGCGTTGTAATAACTTTCCAGGAGCTTTTTGTATTGGGCCTCCTTAACTGCTGCTATTTCCCTTCTTTCCTCCAACAAGTTTAGGTTCATCCTGAGGTCCTGCTCGTTCTCCTCATCCCGAAGCTTCATTCGAGCAGTTGGGGATCCGATCTCAGCAGGGATGACAGCCTCCGTCCCATAGGTGAGGCTAAACGGGGTTTCCTCGTTACAACTTTTAGGGGTGGTTCTGTATGCCCACAACACGAATGGAAGTTCTTCCAGCCAGCCTTTCTGTTTCCTCCTAAGCCTACCCTTCATTCCTTTAATGACGCTTTGGTTGGCTCTCTCCACTAACCCGTTACTCTGGGCATAGGTAACGGAAGTAAACACTTGCTGGATCCGCATCTGCTCGCACCACGGTTTGAAGGGTCTTCCAGCAAACTGGACCCCGTTGTCACTCACCAACTCCTTCGGAACCCCATATCTGCATATGATGTTATCCAGCACGAACCTTCTCATCTGGTCTCCAGTAATCTTTGCCAAGGGCTTCGCTTCAATCCATTTAGTGAAATAGTCAATGGCTACCACCACGTATTTGACCCCTCCCGGACCCTCCGGGAAAGGCCCAATTATGTTGATGGCCCATTTCTGGAATGGCCACGACGTCGAAACTGGTACCATGGGGTGTTTGTGCCGGTGGGTCATCGGTGCATGCACTTGGCAGTTGTCACACTTCTTGATTTCCTCAGATGCCATTTCGTACATTCGTGGCCAGTAAAACCCCGCATTCATTGCCTTTCTCACCATTGTTCTTGGTCCCGAGTGCATTCCGCAAATCCCCTCATGCATCTCCCTAACCACATATTCGGCTTCTTCCATATCAACGCACTTCAGGGACGGGCCCAGATATGACCTTCGGTATAGCTCCCCTTCGATCAGTTAATACTGTAGGGCTCTGACCCTTATCTTTCGGGCCGCCCATTCCCCCTCGGGTAGAGTTCCATCCCGGAGGAATCTGATGATTGGGGTCATCCATGTTTCTTGAGGACCTTCGACCGTGGCAACTTCTGTTGTGTTAAGGGAGGAGGATGTCAGGACCTCCACTTTGACTTCTTTCGCGAGGTGGTCGAATGCTACCGAGGCTAATTTTCTAAGTACATCAGATTTCCTGTTCCTTCCACGAGGGATGTACTCCAGTTTGAAAGTTTTGAATGCCTTAGCCGTCTCCTTAACTTTCTCCACGTATCGAGCCATGGTGCTATCCTTAGCTTCATATTCTCCTTGGTACTGTTTTACTACCAGCTGTGAATCAGTGCTGGCCTATACGTGTTTTGCTTTCATTTTTTGTGCCAGTCTCATCCCTGCTAGGAGGGCCTCATATTCTGCGGTATTATTGGTGTTCTCAAAATCCAGCCTTACGGCATACGTCAGCTCGACTCCCTCGGGACTTATCAGTGTGATTCCGGCTCCACTTCCCTCTTCACTGGATGCTCCATCGGTGAGCAACTTCCACACCGCCTCGTCTTCCTTCTCTCTTTCTTCTTTCTCTAAAGCTTCCCATTTTAATAGCTCCTTCTCTTCGTCCTTAGGGACTTCTGCTAAGAAGTCGGCCAGTATCTGTCCCTTCATGGCCGTCCTGGGCTTAAACTCCAGAGAGTGTTCCCCTAACTCCACAGCCCACTTAGCTAGCCGTCCTGACAGCTCCGGCCTCCTGAGTACCTTCTGAAGGGGCTGATCAGTCATTAAGGTAATCTTGTGTCCTTGGAAATACCTCCTGAGTCTTCGGGATGTGAAGACAAGAGCTAATGCAAGTTTCTCCAGAGGCATGTATCGTTCTTCAGGTCCTTTAAGCGTTCTGCTGAAGAAATATATGGGGATCTGTCTCCCTTCCCGCTCTACCATCATGACCGCACTTATGGTCGTTTTTGAGGCGGACAGATACAGGAGCAATGGGTCCCCGGGTACTGGGGTGGCCAGCATTGGGAGCTTCCAGATGTATGCTTTCATTTCTTGAAAGGCCGCCTCAGCCTCCGTGGTCCATTTAAACTTGTTTGTTTGGAGGCAGTCTTTCAATACTTTCATAAAGGGAAGGGTCTTGTCAGCTACCTTTGATAAGAAACGGTTTAATGCTATTAGTCTTCCGTTTAGTTGCTGGATGTCCTTCAGGGACCTGGGGGATCGCATCTCAGCCACCGCCTGGGTTTTCTCCGGGTTTGCCTTGATCCCACCCTTGGTGACCACTACTCCCAGGAAATTCCCTTCCTCTACTCCAAAACAGCACTTCCCAGGGTTCAACTTCATGTTCACATCCTGCATAGTGTGGAGAGTCTCGGCTACATCGCTTATCATGGCCGTCTCCGTCAAGCTTTTGATAACAATATCATCAACGTACACCTCCAAGTTCCTTCCTCGTTGCTCCCTAAACAGGGTGTTCATGAACCTCTGATATGTGGCCCCAGCATTCTTGAGGCCGAAGGGCATCTTGGTGTAGCAGAACGTCCCTTCATCTGTGATGAAGGCGGTTTTTTCCTCGTCTTCTATTGACATCTGGATTTGGTGGTATCCCTTGTAGGCGTCCAGGAAACATTTCAGGGGGTATTGAGACAAAGAGTCCACCTGGGTGTCTATCTCCGGAAGAGGATAACAGTCCTTGGGACATGCTTTGTTTAGGTCTTGGAAATCGATGCACATCCTCCATCCCCCGTCTTTTTTCTGAACCATGACTGGGTTGGCAACCCAGGATGGGTATTTAACTTCTCTGACTATCCCCGCTCTGAGTAGCTTTCGAGTTTCTTCACAAGCAGCCCTTCTTTTATTAGGTCCCATACTCCGCTTCTTTTGTTTCACTGGCTTCGCCCATGTAAAGGTGTTAAGCCGGTGCTCTGTTAGGCTCCTAGGGATTCCCGTCATGTCTCCATGTTGAAATGCAAACACATCTATGTTATGGAGTAGCAACTCCTTCAGGGCACTCTTGCATTTGTCACTCAAGTGACTTCCCACCTTGACTGTCTGTTCTGGGAACCTATCGCAGAGGACCCATTCTTCCACCTTCTTTCCCTGGGATTTCCCTGGTTCTTCCCCTTTGGATACGGAAGAAACTACTTCGTAGGCGGACTTAACCCATGCAAGACCTTTTAGTGTTTGAAATACCAAAGCCTCGTGGGGGGTGGATGCTTGTGCCTGCAGATCTCCAATTCCGGGTCTCCCCAAGATTGCATTGTACTTAGAGGGTGCCCTGACTACTGTGAAGGTCAGATTTATCGTTCGGACCCGATCCCCTACACCAACTGTGAATGGGAGCCTGATCTTTCCCAGGGGATGTGACACACTGTTGTTGAACCCTACCAATGGGATAGAATCTTCCTCCAACCTATCTCTTATGTCCCTATCGAACCTAAGAAAGCAGTGTTCGTATATTACCTCAACGCCTGACCCTCCATCCACATGTATTCTAGACACCTTGTGTCCAGCTATTACAGCTGAGATATTCAGCGGGAGTCGTTGCACCTCACTTTCTTCTAGGTATGGCATAAGGATGGGAGCTTTCATGCAGTTCGGGGAGCCTAGGATTCTGGCCTTTACACTTCGGGTGGTATCGAACTCATTTCTCCTTCTAATCATATCAACATCTGCCCTCCCTGGCTCCCTTGCATCTCTTCCCTTGCGATCCCCTCCCCCCTCCTTGATTTCCTTGACCAAATGGGCCAGTCTCCCCGTTTTCACCGCGGCCTCTATTTCCCTTTTTAGGTACATACAGTCATCGGTTTTGTGCCCGAAACCTTTGTGGAATTAACAGTATTCGTTTGGTTGTGCCTTTGGTCCCGGTTTTATGGGGGGTGGCCTTGGGAAAGAATTCTTTACCCTCTCTGTGGCTAGTATCTCACTTGGAGTCTTAATGAGAGGGGTGAAGCTATCGGAGTAAGGAGGGGGACCTCTCCCTCGGGGTCTGTAGGGGGAGTATGAGGGCCTCGCCCTGTCATGCATCATTCTATCAAAGGCAGGTTTCCGGGGATAGGGTGTACCTTTATCAGGAGGCCTTGAAGCCGGGGCAATCCTTCGAGGTGTGGCGTCCGTCTCCTTCGCTTTGCTGACCGTATCTTTTCCTCGGACAAAGGCCCGGACTCTGTCCATAAGATTGTCAAAGGAGGGTGGAAACTCCTCTCCCAGCTTTTCACACAGCTGTGCATGTTTCAGCCCGTTTATGAAACTACTAATCTTCATGACCTCCGGGACGTCCTTGATGTTTATACTTTCTTTAACAAACCTCTCCATGTATTGGTCTATTCGCTCATTATCCCTTTGTCTGATGTGAAGGATTTCGTTTGGATTTTTGACCACCTTCCTCTGCTGGCCAAAGTTCCTGAGGAATTTCTCACTCAGTACTTCATAGCTGTCTATACTCCCCGGGGGGAGACTATCAAACCAAAGCCGGGCTCCTTCCGTTAGGGTTTGCACAAACATGTGGCACCATACTGGCATGGGCCACCTTCCTAACTGCCCCGCTCCTCGGAAGGCGTGCATGTGATCTTCTGGATCTCTCGTTCCATCATATCGATCAAAGCCTGGGGGTAGCTTTGTCTTGGGAGGCATAGGTGCTTCTGAGATTCTCCTTGTGAACTTTGAGACCTCGGCTAAATCTCGTGGCAAGTATGGTTGGTCCAAGCCACCGTCACCAAAGTTGTCTTTCCCTTTTTCTTTCTCCTTGGACTTCTGGCCTGTAATCAGATCCTCCATTTCCTCAGAGGACATCTGCCTTAGGGCAGACATAAATGTTTCCAGCTGGTCACCGCTGTTCTTGTTTTGAAGGTTCGTTCCTTCCTGGCTGGAGGGTGTGTCAAAAGAAAGCCTGGCCCTGAGGCTGTCGAGTTTTTCCTGTCTCTTTAAGTCTTCAAGATACTTAGTTAACTTTTCCCTGTGCATGGCCACGAAATCAGGAGTGATATGTTCCGTTTCTCCCGGATTTTCTACCTGGTTCTCGTTACCTTCTTCATGAGTAATATCCTCTACGGTGACCTTATCCAAATCGTTTTGTGCCGTCTGAGTGACACGCGAGTTATGTGGAGTTGCCATGTTGTTTCTGACAGGATAAGCTACTCTTTGGACGTCGAGTGTTGGTGTGGGAACACCGGGCAAGCTGATGTCCCACGGATGGTGCCAATGTCGAATACCCAACCTCCGGCTGACGTTAGCTGGATCTTCGGTGACGTCAAGAGCTTTTATCCTCGCTTGCTACAAAAGAATAAACCGTTAGCCTCGTCACGGGGGACCCCGGGAGGGGGATCCGTGACCAAGCTCCGGCGTGAGAGTAAGTAAACTTGCTGGGAAATGAAAGGAGTTCCTTCCGATGAGAATATTCACCGGAAGATTCCTTCTTTGGTGTGAATCTAATTAATGAGTGTATGTAGTAAATGTG
Organism: Helianthus tuberosus; assembly: GCA_030545235.1. Classification (NCBI taxonomy): domain Eukaryota; kingdom Viridiplantae; phylum Streptophyta; class Magnoliopsida; order Asterales; family Asteraceae; genus Helianthus; species Helianthus tuberosus. The sequence continues at coordinate 24,916,398 of CM060451.1, forward strand.
GGGAATGTTGGTCGGAGTTTTTAATGAGAGGAGAGTTAATGAGAGGGTAGTAAATGAGAGGAATGCCGGAGATCATACCTGCCTTATCTCTTTTATTCTCCTCTCTTATATAATAGCAAGCCCTTATCTTGCCAAGGGTTTTCCCATACATGATCCGACGGTTCTTGGGAAGGTAAGACACGTGTCTGACCCCCAACGGTAGGATATCCCTCTCCATTAATGCTCTGCCGGATAAGTACAGTGATTTAGAATGGAGCCGCTTCTTGTCATGCATTTAATGAGCCCTGCTCCTCTTAGCTGTTTCCCGCCTATTGCAAACGAAGGAGAAACCTTAGTGAACAAGGTTATCCTGTCCAGTGGGCTTTTAAGTAACTGGGCTTCTAGAGAAAAAGGCCCAAAGCGGGTGAAGTGGGTTTCCCCACTGGCCCGTCGTCAACTTTCTCCAGTTATGTTTGACTTCAAGTTGATACCATATCGAATTTATCAAATGATTGATGAATTGATATAATTTGAACTAGAATTGATCGAACAATGATCAATTCAGGATTGAAACGAACAAAATCAATCGAACAATTTGATTGATTTCAGTGAATTGAAACGAACAATTCAATCAGTTATGGAGCTTCCGAGGATCGGAAAGCTCTGATACCAATTGATGTGTGTGGAAATGAAAAAGAAGATAACAGAGAAGAAGAGTCCAAATCAACGATGAGTTGTTATTAACTGTGTAACGGTATTTAATAGAATACAACAGCCTAACTTCTATTTTTACAACAAAACCCCTGAACTATTGAATATTAACTATTTAGTCCCTGTTTGACCTATTGACCACTCGTAACAATCAGTGATCCACTGAGTCTGGGAGATATATTTGCAGCATCGGAGGTTTAAATCTCGGGTTAGGACATGAAGGTAGTTAGGGTTTTTCAAGAAAAATTAGTTATTGGGAAGACGATGGTTCATGACAAGGCATGGCATGGATAGTCTTGATCGAAGGTTTGTGATGACGATGACCCAATGGTTCATTGTGATGTGTGGTGGTGCAATAACTAAGAACAATCACGGAGGTGGCTTGTGGTTGTAGTGTGTACTAGGAGTGTTTATGGTCCGGTTCAGCCATCTTTTACAAGAACATTGGGCTGAACCGCTATAGTTAGTTGTGGATGACGACATACCAATCTGGCGAGTTGGGTGGACCGGACCAGCTGGTTTTTCGAATTTGGCAGTTCAAACAATTTTTTTTCTAAAGCATTTACCTTATAGTATAACTACCTAACGGTAATGATGATTCATGATAATGCTATCAAAAATGAAAAGAAAAAAAAAGCTTGTTCGGTTCACACAAAGGATTCCATGTTCCAAACAAGGCAAACCGCTAAATCGGCACAACTAAACCATGAACCAGGCTGTTTGGATCTCAAACCGACCGACTTACTTCACTGATTAAGCCACTCTAACAACGAAAAGCAAAATCTTTATTACTCATGCTTTGTATTTATTTATCTACTACCTTAACATACAACAGTAGTACAGTACCCCCGTCAAAAGCATGATTTTCAAACATGATTTACATTTGTTCTTCACTTCCATTCAACTCAACGGCTCGTAAATGATGTCCTTCACGATACCAAGAATCGCGTCTCCAGTAAACCCATCATCCGTTGCATAAAAAAGATTCAACACATTACTCATGTTAAAAAATACGTCTTTACAAGCTCTAGGAACAACGCTTCCTTGTTTCTTCCGTAACTAATTTCATAATCTCTCTCCTCGTGTTCTTTATCACCATCTTGATCTCCTTTATAACCTCTTCTTCCCCAGTTGCACTTTCTCCATTCATCAACTGCAATTCTATAGCATTTAGTTCTTCCTTAATTTCTCTCTGCATTAACATTTAACAAAACCCATTATTACTATACTACCTTCTTTTGTTTTTTTTTAATAAAATAAAATTTAAAAGCATATACCATGAAGCTAAAGATATCATTCAGAAGCCGACCCATAACGTTCATTAGGTCATATATGTTGTGATACTCAGAGCTTTCGACAATCTCCTCTGACAACTTGGGTCCCACAAAGTACATAGTATTCAGTACAATCGGGCCTAATGCAAACGACACGGAAGCATTTTTCATATACTCATTCATTGTTGGTGTATAAGCATCTCTTCTCCATATAACTTCCCTCAACATACTATTCAACACATCCAGCCACTATAGAAAAAAAGAAGAGTTTTTTATTGAAATAATGCTGCTTTTAAAAACTAAATCACAACTAATGATATAGTCAAAAATATTTCACTAATAATGCTAAAGCCATTTAAAATGGAGATTTTTTAGGGTCTACATATTTACACACCTCATTGCCTATTTCCACACCCTCCAAGACGCCTCGTATATAGCTATACGAGGCGTATAGGTTTACTTTTCCGACCAGCTTCTGCACCAGTTACATCAGTCACATCAGTCACATCAGACGGGGAGTCTAGGCCTGTACGAGGAAGGGATACGAGGGGCATAATACGCCTCGTATAGGCCTATACGAGGCGTCTTAGAGACTGATTTGACTACATGACTGACATGTGACTTAAAGCTATACGGGGTGTCTAGAGCTATACGAGGCGTCTATTTCTCACATAAAGTGCAACATACAGTGTATTCTTTGTCCACCCCCGAGCATTCAACATTTCATTCTGCTTCTTCTTCTTTCATTCTGCTTTGCATTTGTGTTCTTATCATCCCGAAGTGTTGAAATGTCATCATACTGGGACGGCAACTATGTCTTCGGGCAGTATTCTAGCGACAACTGGGTGCCCGAAAGCGATCCGGTAACAGTTATTAGCATAAATGTTTTAATTAGTTGTTGTTTTAGTTTATTATTTACTAATGATGATACGGTTCTTTATTTTGGAGGAGTCTTGCGTTCCCGATTCTAATGAGCAAGAGGAGGTTGTGTCTAGTATACAAGGAGAACAAAATAGATCGTTTCTAGATTTGAACAAGCATCCCCCTGTTGATGAAACAGCCCCTGTAGATGACTCATACCATGCTGGTCAACCAAGTTATCCGACGCAACAAGGGTATCCGGATTATAGATACGGGTGTGAATATTCTTACGGAGGAGACGGTGGATACGGAGGAAACGGTGGATACGGTGGATACGGAGGAGACGGTGGGTACGGTGGATACGGAGGAGACGGTGAATACAGTGGATACAGTGGATACGGAGGATATGGTGGATATGGTAGATATGGTGGTGAGACACCTCCCATCCAGGACAGTCCGTACTTAAAAACGCAGGTATTAATTACTATTTTTTTATTATTATTTAATTTTTTTATTATTATTTATTATTATTATTATTATTATTATTAATATTATTCGTATTATTATTGTTATTATTATTAATATTATTATTATTTATTATTTATTTATTATTATATTATTATTTATTATTATTATTATTTAATATTTATTTATTTATTAAAATTATTTATTATTATTGTCGATGTTACAGGTTTTCAACTCTTTAGATGAACTAAAGAATCAGATACAAGAAATAGCAAACGCGGATGGTTTCGTTATTGTCACCCGTCGATCAAAGAAAACCGGGGGAAGAACCGAGAGGGTATGACTTGAATGTGATCGTGGTGGTGAGCACCAGACTACAGCAACACTTAGAAAAGCCAGAAGCAAAAAAACCGGTTGCCCGTTTTACCTGCTGGCTGTGCGAAACCACCCGTATGAAACCTGGGAGATTAAAGACGGAAAAATTAAACATAACCACGAACTTTGTGAGGACCTGTCGGCCCACGCGTTTGTGCGAATGTTTACTCCAAGCGAAATGAAACTGATCGAGCAGCTGACAGCTCAAAACATGGAGTCGCGCAAAATATTTCAAACGATAAGGAAGCAGGACCCCGACAGGTTTCATGTTCAGAAAGACGTTCAAAACGTTGTGGCGAAGATTAGAGCCGCACAAAGACAAGGATTGACTCCCATGCAGTCACTAGAAAAATACAGGTACGTACGTTTATTACGGCAATTATTGTGATTATGTGCATTGTTTATTAATCTCTGTTTCTGTATTTCGCTAACACTATCTGCAGGTATCTGCACCATTTGCTCGCTACTTCTATTTCAGCGCGCGGCTACAGCCGTGAGTGGTGTACGACCACAGATCTTTTTTTCCTTTATTGTTTGTTGTATAGGAGGCCGTGCGCGCTAGCACACGGTCTAGCCCAGTACTACGCCTCCGCCCATCACCGGCAGGAGCGCGGATTTTTGTATGGCGGGGCGTACGTGACCGTCATTGCCCGTTCATTTGGCCTCGTACTGCACGAGGACCCACATCTACGGACACCGCCAGTCATGTCGACGCGGATGGGCATGCAGTCGCTGTGCGGGATGAGGGTAATCAAGAGGGTTCCCAGTTGGCCCGCGGTTTAAAAACCGCGACGGGGGCATATGGACAGAGGAGGCCCTACCAGAGCATTTCGAGCCCGTTTATCCTCCTACAGATCCTGCTGATGTAGTGCCAGTGGAGGAGCCTCCGGAGGATGTAGACGGTGCAGCGGTGCCACAGCCACCGCCACCTGCCGGGGCGCCTCAGTTTCCACGTCACGCTATTCCAGGTCATGCCCCAGGAGCTGCGCTACATCCGGATGTACGAGCCGAGCTTGACAGGCTCAACGATTTGGTAGGTTGGCTGGTACGGTGCGAGCAGGATAGACGAGAGAGAGGGATGGCCCCCGATACCGCTTCCACCGGCTCGAGCACCACATCAGCAGCAGCAGCCGCAGCAGCCACATCTAGATTCGGATTCGGATTTGGATGCATAGACCTGTTGTTGTTTTTATTTTTACTATTGATGTACAAACTTATCTTATATATTTTTGTTATGGATGTACAAAGTTATCTTATATATGTCATATTTATGTTTGTTTTCAGTTATTCGGTTACCTAATGATTGTTGTCTTAAATTGAGATAATACGGAAAGAAAATATGTTTTGAATATAATACGGAAACAATATATCCCCTGAATATAATACGGAAACAATATTTGAACGAGATAAAATTTTAATCGGAAGAATAATATTTAAAAAAGTAAAATGTTAAAAACATTATAATATTTAATCGATATAATATATTTAAAGAGCCGATTTTTAAAATAGTAGATTTTTAAAAAACAAAACTTTTTTAAAACCAAAAAAATTTTCAACCACAAAACACATCTTCAAAAACTATTAAAAAAACCATACCAAAACCCACCAAAACACCCCTCATTTCAGCAAAAAAAAAAAAAAAAAACCCAAGACTAGACGCCTCGTATAGGTCTGTACCCTTCGTATAGGGTTCCTTAAACTTTGTGCCTGACACCCTCTGAGACCCCCTTGAATTCAGTGCTTAGATGCCTCGTATAGGCTTATACGAGGCGTCTAGGGCACAAAAAGTGTGGAAATAGGCGCAGAGGGTGTCCAAATATCTCCAGCCATTTTTTATGGGGTTGTAGGCTTTACAGACTTTTTCAGGGAATCTTCAAAGTTTGCAGGAGACTTGAGGTACCAACTCCATTCCAAATGGCGAAATTCTGACAATACTCCATTCCAAATGGCGAAAAGTTACACCTCTGCACATTATGCCATTTGTAATGGCGATTTCTTTTAAAGTCTGACAAAATTTCCATTGTTAATGGCGAAAAGATAAAATTCTGCACATAATTGTCATTGTTAATGGCGATTTCTTTTAAAGTCTGAGAAAATTGATGATGACGGTGCGGTGGTGCGGTGGAAGGAGAACGGAGGTGAAGGTGATTGGTAAACGGAGAAGATAATTAAACGATGATGATGATGTTGTTGATCGATGACAATGAAGAACGGCAGTGGGAATGAAGGTGATCGGAGGTAGTGGTCAGAAGTGAACGATGATGATCGGAGAACGGCGGTGATCGGCGATGAACGATGGAGATGATGATTAATGATGGTGTTGCAGGTTTCCGGCGAACAGTTATCGGAGAAGAAAAAGATGAAGTAGTGAAGGTGGTTACGATACGTGGAAGGTGACCAGTGACGGAGATTGCCTGTGATGGATGTCGGAACGGTGAACTGTATTGTGACGGTAGTCGGAGTCCAAAGGAGATGGGTAGTTGTACAACGGTGAACGGCAGTGATGAATGTAATGGCTTTTGTACCTGGGCCAATGATTGGGTCTAACACATTCCCTGCAAAAGTCTGTAAAAAAGCCTACAACCCAAAAAAATCGCCATTTTTAATGGCTTTAGCATTATTAGTAAAATATTTTTGACTATAGCATTAGTTGTGATTTAGTTTTTGAAAGTAGCATTATTTTAGTAAAAAACTCAAAAATAGAAAAGATTGAATTATGTGAAGTAGAAAAGATTGAATAACTTACAATTTGAGTAACATGGCTTGTTACGTCTCGTTCTTGCCATTTGAAACCTGCGTCTCCCATCCAACATATTGCATCTTTTAATGCTAACTCTCTTACGCATAACCAATCCTCGTGTGCCACGTCAACTCCCCTCTTAAACTCCCCTAACACCCCAATTTGATGGCGGCACTCCCCTATTAGGTGACTTGTTTTTTTATTCAAAAAAAAAAAAAAGAAATAAATTGATTGGTTTGAAAAGAGGGTGGCCCCACACTCTTCCCCTTCCTTCTTCGGTGAACTCCCCCCGACCCACCTCCCCGATTTGGGTCACCGCAGGGATGGCGGCGGTGTTCCCGCTGGGGGAATAGGGTCACCGAGGCCACTCCCCACTGGTGCCCCGGATACCCTAAGAATACAATTCGAACTTGCTCTGAACAACAATCTTTGTCAACATCTACATTCCATCTGCAGTTTAAAAACCAAAACCCTTTAGAAGTTCAAAATAATTAAGAAAATCAGTTATATACATGGATCAAGATTATACTTTTCAACACAGTAAACTAGGTTGGTCGATTCGTCGATAGCAGCACCACCATCAAAAAAGTCATCAACTATTACAGTAAGGAGGCTATTTTTAGCCCATGAAAGACGTGCATCCGATAACTCAGGAGATGGTAGTGTTGCAGCAGCAGTTAAATAACAGTAGGCTGACTTTTCCCTGGCAAACTTGAGCTGGTCTAGTTTTTTCTCTGCTATCCACCTGGCGCCACGGCATCACTTATTTGTTAATCAAATCAAATTGTAAATATAACAAAATTAACTTCAGATACACACCTTTTAAAACCTTTCATTTCTTCACGGTAAATAGATTGGCAGGAGTTAAAATCTTCAACTGCAAACTTTAGGTAATCCTGGTTGCTAATATTTGATGATCTAGCATTAATCAGGGTAATATATTCAGTGAAATCACTAATTTTTACACATCCTAAGTGCAAGGGTTAGATTAGTATATAGCTAAAGAGAGTTTAGATGGTAGTTATAAATTATGAGGACCAAAGTTGACAAACAGGAAGTTGGTAACCTCCACCCTAAATCGAAAGGGTATGTCCTTGGGACATGGCTGTTCGCAAATCAACATGTCTCTTGGAGACATCTCTAGATCGACGACACGAGGGAAAGAAGAAAAGACGCACCTCTTCGGGTTTTAATCATATCCACAAGATCAAGGGACATATCTATTCGCGAAGAGACATGCCTATTCACTCATACCTCTTAGATTAGTATAAATAGGGTTCAAGTTTCATTTGTAAAACATTTTTTTTCATTGTATTCAAATTCAAGTTATTTACAAGTTCAGTTTATTCAATTAATGTTCTAGAGATAAAAGATCATTTTGGGCAACAATTGGTATCAAAGCATCAGGCTCTAGGCATCGCAGGGAATTCGCGATCAGGTTTTATTATTCTTTCTCAATTCGTAAGTTAGTTTTATTTTCGGTTTAGGGTCGAACCAGGGGTTAGGAATCTGTGGTTTTGATTCTGGGTTTAGTGCAAATTAGATTGATTGATTGTTACACGTTGGGTTATACGCGGGGTTAAGGATTAGAGGTTTGTTGAAACCAAGAAAGATAAAGTTTTTTGAAAGTGAAGCTTGTTCGGTCGGAAGATATGTCAGGAGTAACTGGACCGAATCCACAAATAGTAATTCAAAAGGAAGGAAGTTCTCTTTCCCAATTTCAGTGTCCAATCCTGAAACCGACAAACGACACGGTTTGGGGAATTCGCATCAAAACGAGTATAGAAGCGAATGGACTTTGGGAAACGATTGAACATGCACAAAATACACAAACGGATGTTAAGAAAGATAAGGCGGCAATTGCTTATCTGTTCCAAGCAATACCGGAAGATGTTGTATTGCAAGTTGCAAGTTTCAAGACTGCAAAAGAAATTTGGGAAAATTTAAAGAAAAGACACGTTGGTGTTGATCGGGTACAAAAGGCTCATTGGCATACACTAATGTCAGAATTCGAGTTAATGAAAATGAAAGAAGACGACACTGTGGACACTTTCACCGCAAAGATAAACAGTGTTGTTACACGGGCAAGTGAATTAGGGACAATATTGAGTCAACCGACTTTGGTACGCAAACTCCTAAATGCCGTGCCAGATAAGTTCACTCAGATTGTCGCCTCCATGGAACAATACTCCAATCTAGAAACAATGACAATAGAGGAAGCAGTCGGAAGGTTAAAGACTTGCGAGGAAAGGCTAAGGTTAAAGAAAGGAAGCCCAGGAGATAGCCAAGATAGATTGATGTTTACACATCACGACAACAACTCAGGAAGAGGAAGATAGTTTGGAAACCGCAGGCGTGGCAGGTTCAACCAACCGCGTGGAAATTGGCGAGACAATAAAGACAAGTAAAGCACTAAGTATGAAGGATCTTCGTACAGACCTAGAGGTGGAAATTCTAAGAGTATGAGGAAGTTTGGAAGGAACCAAACAGACACAAGTAAGATCCAGTGCTTCAAGTGTCAAAAGTACGGACACTTTAAGAAAGATTGTCCCAAGAAAGAAGTCGTGCAAGAACACTCAAATCTCATCGAAGAAGACAAAGCACCTGTATTGCTAATGGCAATACAAGAAGAAAACATTGCTCAAGAAAGGGTTTTACTAAACGAAGAACACATAGAACCAGCAAGTTACGTAGAAGATGAAAGTTTATTGTACTTGGACAACGGGGCAAGCAACCACATGACAGGAGTGTGGAGATAATTAGATGAAAAGGTGACAGGGAAAGTACGTTTCGGTGATGGGTCGCACGTAGAAATTAAAGGCATAGGTTCAATACTGCTGGAATGTCTAAACCAAGAACAAAAGATTATTTCTCAAGTATACTACATTCCAAGTCTAAAAAGCAACATTTTAAGCCTCAGACAACTCACAGAAATTGTTTGCAAAGTAGTTATGGACGGAGACTTACTAACAGTCTGCGACAGAAACAAGAAGTTACTAATGTGAGTCAGGAAAATGAAGAACATGCTGTACAAAGTCAAGTTGAAGATTGGAAGGCCAATCTGCCTGCTGTTAAACACAGAAGATTTAGCATATGGTTATGGAACGCGAGGTTAGGCCATTTACATTTCGATGCTATCAAAGAAATGACTCAAAAGAACTTGGTATACAGAGTTCCTCAAATAAGTCATGCCAGTCAAGTGTGTGACGCATGCTTATTAGGAAAACATAGTAGGACACCATTTCCAAATCAGGCGAAATTCAGATGTTTAAAACCTTTGGATTTAGTCTATGGAGATCTGTGTGGTCCTATATCCCCACCGACACATGCTGGGAAGAAGTATATATTTCGACTTGTAGATGATTGCACTACTAACTTCCAAGGATCAAGCATTTGAAACTTTCAAGCAGTTTAAGGAAAAGGTGGAGACAGAAACACGAACAAAGTTAAAGATGCTAAGGACGGACAGAAGAGGAGAATTCACGTCGGCTGAATTCAACAAGTATTGCAAGGACAACGACATAGCAAGACAGCTTACGACGCCATATTCCCCACAGAAAAACGGAGTAGTGGAAAGAAGGAACACGACGATGTTGTCAACTACTCGAAGTATGTTAAAGGCAATGAACATGCCACAGAATTTTTGTGGTGAAGCAATAAGACATACGTTATACGTATTAAACCGACTTCCAACGAAGGCTTTGGTGAACAAGACCTCGTATGAAGCATTGAAAGGAAGAAAGCTGAATCTGGAACACTTAAAGGTTTTTGGCTGCACAACATACACTAAGGTATTACCACTTCAACAAAAGAAGTTAGATGATAGAAGTGCACCTATGGTTTGCCTTGGAATAGAAGAAGGATCAAAGGCATACAGATTATATGATCCAGCAAAGAACAAGATATGTGTCAATAGAGATGTAAAGTTCATGGAAGGTCAACCATGGAACTGGGATAGTTATATAGAAACGGTAGATTCAGGGAATCCTGAATGGACAAACTTTGTCATTCAAGAAGATGACAACCCACCAGAGTTAGAAGAAAATGAACCAAGTAGTCCAGGTAGTACCAGGCCACATCATGGAGATTCAGGAGTAGATCAGACAAAAGAAGAACAAGACTCCTATGTAACCTCGCCAGCACATTCGTACAATCAGAACTCATCAGGGAGTTCAAGTAGATTATCAAGTAGAGGTCTATCTACATCTGAAAGTACAACAGAGAGTATTAGTGACACTCCAGTAAAACTAAGAAGTCTCGTAGAACTATACTAGGAGACAGAGGAAATTCAACTAGATCCACAAGAATTACTACTTGCTGATGAAGAACCAAGGAATTACAAGGAAGCATCTAGTGACAGAAAATGGATTGAAGCAATGAAGGCTGAGTTAGACTCAATAAACAAGAATAACACTTGGAAATTGACAGAGTTGCCATGAGAGCACAAGGCAATAGGTTTAAAGTGGGTATTCAAGACAAAGAAAGATGCAAACGGAAACATGGTCAGACATAAAGCAAGGCTGGTAGCAAAAGGATATGTTCAGCAACACATAATAGACTTTGATGAAGTCTTTGCACCAGTAGCAAGCATAGAGAGTTCGACTAATGTTGGCTTTAGTAGCATATCATGGTTAGAAGGTACATCACTTAGACGTGAAGTCTGCATTCTTACACGGAGATCTCAAGGAGGAGGTCTATGTCACGTAATCGGAAGGATTTGTAAAGCCTGGAGATGAAGGAAAGGTTTATAACTATCAAAAACACTGTATGAATTGAGACAATCACCACGTGCTTGGAATACAAAGTTAGATCAAACCCTAAAGTCATTTAACTTTAAGAAGTGCACTTTAGAGCAAGCAATCTATACAAGGACAAATGGAAAACAAGTTTGAAATGAGCGATCTAGGATTGCTAGCATACTATTTGGGAATAGAAGTTATTCAAGCAGAAGGTGAGATAGCCATCAAATAGACATGCTACATCAACAAGATACTGAAGGATGCTGATATGATAACCTGCAACGACACAAAGATTCCTATGAATCCAGGAACACAATTAACGAAGACTGAATTAGGAGATCTAGTATATGCAACACATTACAGAAGCCTGATAGGTTCTCTCAGGTACTTATTGCATACAAGGCCAGATCTATGTTACCCAGTCAGTCTGCTTAGTAGATTCATGCAAGAACCAAAGGAGCATCACTTGAAGGCAGTGAAGCAAGTACTACGTTATATCAAAGGAACTAATGAGCATGGAATCATATACAAGAAGCAAGGAGGATGTAAGATCACATGTTATAGTGATAGTAGTTATGGATATAACACTCAGGGTGGATAATGTTTCTGCAATAGCACTCATGAGAAATCCAGTCTTTCATGGAAGAAGCAAGCACATTGATACTCGCTATCACTTCATAAGGGAATGCGTGGAGAACGAGGATATCACTGTGGAACACATCAGTGGAGAACTACAACGAGCAGACATACTAACAAAGGCACTAGCAAGGGTCAAGTTTGCTACAATGCGGGAACTGCTCGGAGTTCAAGATCTGCAACAACTCAAGGATGTTCAAGATTAGGGGGTGAATGAAATCACTAATCTTTACACATTCCAAGTGCAAGGGTTAGATTAGTATATAGTTAAAGATAGTTTAGATGGTAGTTATAAATTATGAGGACCAAAGTTGACAAACAGGAAGTTGGTAACCTCCACCCTAAATCAAAAGGGTATGTCCTTGGGACATGGTTGTTCATAAATCAACATGTCTCTTGGAGACATCTCTAGATCGACGACACGAGGGAAAGAAGAAAAGACGCACCTCTTCGGGTTTTAATCATATCCATAAGATCAAGGGACATACCTATTCGTGAAGAGACATGTCTATTCACTCATAGTCTCATACCTCTTAGATTAGTATAAATAGGGTTCAAGTTTCATTTGTAAAACATTTTTTTTTCATTGTATTCAAATTCAAGTTATTTACAAGTTTAGTTTATTCAATTCATGTTCTAGCGATAAAAGATCATTCTGGACAACATTCAGAGCTATGCATTGCTTAATATTTTAAACATTTACACTTGAAATAAAAGCTCACCGATATGTAGTTTTCAAAATTCTTGTATCGTCCACATCGTAATGATCTATATATCGTTTAGCGTTTATGCGTTCTAAACCGGTATTAATGGGAACCTTAAGAGCATTCTCCGCCTGATTCAATTAACCATATATTCAGATCTACATATTACACAGACATGAAAAAAGAGGCGTAATTATGAGTCAGAGTCAAAGTCAAAAATAGAACCTCTTTTTGAATAAATTTAGAGAGCCTGTTTGAATCAGTGGATGTTATCCTTCTGAGGAAATCACCCGACCTCAAGATTTGTTCTCCAAAAGCTAATTCCTTTGGGTATAAAATCTGTGATGCATTATACACTTCAACAGCTGCATATTCGTCTTTGAATGCTCCTTCATTAGTAATTTCTTCCAATGGATCTACACAAGTGATGAAATGAAATATATAACAAAAAGTAGAATAAACAACTATATGTCTATCATTTAAGATATACCTGGAGATACTTCATATCCATTGATCCTTAATAACCGAAAGGCTAAAGCACAAGTTTCAACATCCATGAATATTTGCTCATCCCTCTCCACCCAACATCTAAATTTGACCAAATGATTTGCATTAATATTTCAGAAGTTTTTATTAGATAAAAGTGAATGCTTTTAATTACCTGTATGTTTCATCTAAAACATTTTTAATTTCCACACTGAAATGGCGTGCGATTCCTAATCTTTCAAGTGTATCAACCATGGAAAGCCGGATATATAAATCAAGAGGATAAACTGTTGGGACTGAGATTCACCACTTAGATTTGTTAGCACAATGTAGGATTTCTCCATAAGATATTAAAAAATAGCAATGTTTTTAAAAACGATACCGGGTTGGACTCTGACTCTGACGTTCAACCGGTTGAACCGACCGCGGTTCAACCAGGTTGTTGGTTTAATTGATTTTTATTTATAAGTTTTGTTTGAACTTGCATGAAATAAGCTGGGATTCAATGGTTCACGTGGATGTCGCATGGATCAATTAGCAAAGATAAAACCTTTAAACACTTTGAAAGAGGGAGGTCTTGAATTTAAGTCCTAGAGACAACAATGATTTAAAGAAATTTGATGTTAAAAAAATTGTATGTTAGGTAGAATTGGTATTCTCATTTGACCGGATCTCATGCTAGTGTACGTTGGGAAAGCACGTTTTAGATGAATGGGTCGTTAGGTGTACTGACAGGGATGGACTCAGTAATTATTTTTTGAGGGTGCGAGTGAAAGGTTTAATTATACTTTCAAGGGGTACGATCGGATTTTTTGCCTATAAAATACACAAAAATTAAATTTTAAGAGGGCAACCCGCCCACCAAGACTTGCCTTGGGTCCGCCCCTGTATACTGATTCTATAAGAGTATTAGTGTTTTCATTGGTTAGAGTTGTTCCTCGTTTCTTTTGAACCGGCTATAAATAGCCTCATCTTTATCCAATAAAATAATCAGCTTTTCTTTGCTTAGTGCAACTACGTACACCATCTTTCTTTGAGAGTTGTTTGTCTTCTCAGCAAACTTATACGTATTTCATTTTTATTCACGAGTTAAGAGAGTGAATTTTGAAGGCTTGATAACCAACACGGGTTACTAGTTAACCATATAATTTCATAAAATACAAATTTATCACAAAACTAATCTAGTCTTAACTAAAATTTATGTAGCTGATCATAATTTTATCTAAAAAACAACTATTTTCTTGTAAAATATTATTAAGTATTTTAAGAGCATTTTTATTAATTATAAACAATATTACATTGGACGAGGTGGGTAATAGTTTTAAAAGTGATTAAATTTTGGAATAAAAGTCACTAGGTTAATTACCAGAAACATAGAAGATTAGTATTACTTTAAGACCACCTGTAGTGGTCATTTGTTTGGGCGTGGATGGACAACTTCGAGCCCTATTCACATGGTAATACCACCCCTAGGGCTTTTTTTTTTTTTTGCAAATTTTTGGTTGGGCGTTTCCATGAAAACGCCAGATGAAGTTATTTGTTATATTGAATGGCCAAGAAGAATCCTCCAACTCGTCCATCATAATATTATTATTTTTATTTTTTTTAAAAGATAATAATTGGTTAATCATCGTTGGGGCATTATGGGTATTATACCACTACACTCTTTTTAACTTCAAGCCCCATAATGCTTCTTTACTGACTAAGACACCACATGTCAGATAATGCCTAAGGGACGAGCTTGAACTTCAAGCCCCACTACACATGGTCTAATTTCGTATTTTATTAAAATTTAAAAATAAAATTTTAAGATAATGCAAGCCAGTTCGAACCGGTTTACCGCCGGTACATAAGTATTCGGGTTTTACCGTCCTTTATCGTATGGGGCCCGTATCCGGTTTAACCAGCCGATTCATACCAGTATTTAAAACATTGATAAATAGCTGAGTATGAAACCTGTACCTGCATTACCAAACTTGTCCAAAAGCGAAGTTAGATAATTAAGACAAGCGGTATCTTGACGATTAATAAACGCAGCTGCTGTTGCTGATGGTGAGTTGAAAACAGAACCGTTTTTCATCTGATATTTCTTCACCATACGCCAATCATATAAGTTACCAAGTCCTTCTGAATTATATGTCAACATACGCCAATCATATAATCAGATTGGGCTGATTATTGTCAACATCTGGGACCAGTTCCCAGCTTACGTCTACTCGCATATACCGATGCAGATTGGGCTGGATGCCCTGACACTCGTCGGTCTACTTCCGGTTACTGTGTTTATTTGGGTGACAATCTTATTTCCTGGTCTTCGAAGCGTCAGTCCACCATTTCCCGGTCCAGTGCTGAGGCCGAATATCGAGGCGTGGCAAATGTGGTTGCAGATATTTGTTGGTTACGTAATCTTCTGCTCGAGCTTCATCATCCTCTCTCTCGTGCTACCTTGGTGTACTGTGATAATGTCAGCGCTGTCTACCTCTCAGGTAACCCTGTGCAGCATCAGCGCACTAAACATATTGAGCTCGACATCCACTTTGTTCGTGAGCAGGTGCAACGCGGCCACATTCGGGTATTACATGTTCCGTCTCGTCATCAGATTGCCGATATCTTCACAAAGGGCCTTCCACGAGTATTATTTGATGACTTTCGTACCAATCTCAACATCGGTCCTCCCGACGTTTCAACTGCGGGGGTGTAAATAGCATATGATAGACTTCCGTGATTTAAGGAAATTAATTGTGCCCCACCATTAATTGCTTTCCCATTTCCCACCTTTGCATTAAGTTAGTTCCCACCATTACTTTACCATTACTTTACGTTGGTTCCTGTGTGAATCTGTTTTTTGTAGTTTGTATATATAGTATGCATGTGATAAATGAAAAGGGGAGAGGAATCAACTTTTACACCACGTATGCTTCCATCTCATTTGAATGACATCTATATGATTACGATTAGTTAATTACAATCAAAGTTATTTTCTTTGCAATAATCAGTAACAAAAAATGACCTTTTTAGCTCCAAATCTCTCTCATGTAGAATCAAAGTAAAATCTGCTTGTTTTGAACGTAGGTTTATGTTCAACTGTTGCGCATACTCTAGTATTAACACCACACATTATCTCTGCAATTAATTGCATTCATACTCTCCATTCCATTGCATTGGATATTAATTGCTTTCATATTTCCTTTGTATCTCTATATATTAAGTTGTAAGTGTTATGTAAAATTAACTTGACAAATACAATCAAGCTTCAAGTTCAATATGGTATCAGAGCATCTCTGCTCTTCTGAGCCAATCGATCCACCATAACCCACATGGCGGAGACCAACGGCGGCTCAGCCGCACCACCGCCGCCGCAACGGCATCGGTCTCTTTTCTGCTGGAAAACCAAGTTCAGTCACAGATTCAATCCAAAACTCAACAGACACCTTCTGTCCGTTCCACCATCCTATTTTCTTTTCAAAAAAAAAAAAAAATCAAAAACCTACCTGTTCAAAAGCTTCAGAAAACTAAGTCTTCAAATTCTTCCTGTCGTCACCACCGGTCACCAAACACCACAAACCACCATCAACCCGCGACAACTAGGCTCAAGATCCAGCCGCCGCCACTGAAAATCCTTCCACTGCTACCCAAAACTAAAAACCACCAGCCACACCACTGTCGTCGGCTGCCAGAAAATGGTGACCCGAACCGTTCTTAAACCGAACCAAAACAAAACCCCATCTTGGATATGGGACACCGGTGCGTCCAACAACACCGCGAACAACAACCAACAATTTCCCGTTCTTTCTGCATACGGAGGACCCGATAAGATCGTGCTAGGTGATGGATCTACGCACGGGGGCGCGTATCAACATTAATGAGGTCTACTATGGACCAATCTCCTTGTCTCCTCAAGTCAACAGAAACAACAACTGCAACTACTCTAACAACAACAACAATCACCCCCTTAATCGGTTTGTTCAAACCCGTCACTTATAGCACCGAACCACCATTTTTCTTTTCTCCGGAACCATCACGACTTATCACGGACACCCGACCTCCACTGATCACGTCCAAAGTCTTCTCGATTCAACCCGGATGAAACTCACTACACTCGTAACATCTCACATGGCATCCCGTTGGAACCGTTCACTAACACTTCATGAACCATTGTTGCATGATATAATAGAAGGAAAACATATAAAGAGAACTTTGAAAAGAGTTTCAACGGTTTTGGTTACTAATAATGGCAACATTGCCAGATATACCTAAAGCATATTTCCAAAAGAAGAAAGTAGAAGCTTGAGTGGTGGACAAAAGTATATGGGTGGGTCTTTTCCAGCTTTTTCTTTTTTGGCATGCTAGACAACCCTAATAATGAAATTGTCTTGTGGCTACAAAAAAAAATAAAAAATAAAAATGCAAGACCCACTTCAACGTTAACTTCTTCCACTCCAACGGTCACATGCACAGGAACAAGCTCAACACCCAACGGATACTTCTTCTCAACGGTCATCTCTTGCAGCCCATGCAGCTCCTGACCCGTAAACAAAACCGACTAACCCAACAATTTCAACCAGTCAAACGACGGAAATGCCCTCACAAACACCCATCACATCACTACCTCAACAGATGTCAAGAAACAATAACGAACAAAATTTCCGATTTTCACATCTTCCTCAACAACCAAAGCTTCAACACGAGTCGTCACAAGGATCAACTCGCGGATGTCCTCACCAAACCACTTGCAAGAGCGCCTTTCATCTCTTTTAGGTCCAAGATTGGAGTCTCCAATGGATCCTCCATCTTGCGGGGGCGTATTAACACCACACATTATCTCTGCAATTAATTGCATTCATACTCTCCATTCCATTGCATTGGATATTAATTGCTTTCATATTTCCCTTGTATCTCTATATATTAAGTTGTAAGTGTTATGTAAAATTAACTTGACAAATACAATCAAGCTTCAAGTTCAATATCCAGCATACCAGGAAATATGATGTCAAAACCAAAGGGAGATGGTTGACTTTTGTCCGTAGCGGAAGCAAGATTCGACTCGATAAAACGTAGACCTGCACCAAGAGTCAGTCAATGCTTTGTGTAATATTCATTGATATTTCTTTTAGCAAAACTCTTCTTTTTCCTATTTCAATTGGCTGCAAGAAACGTCGATAAACACACACACACTCAATATAAGTATTAGATGAGTTTCTTCGGTAGCCGACCCGGGATTTTTTTCTCACAACCAAACGTTAATAAATAGAAATTTCACCTCAAATTTGAGTTTCTCAAACCAGCTTTTAGTTATGAATAAAGAGTTGAGTAAAAAAAATCAACTTAACGCTTCGAATTTGATAAACTCTGCATCAAGAATCATTTTGTGAAAAGCAATTTTGAAAGCATTTTACCATGAAGTTACCCCCAAACTGAAGCTAAATTATATCAACACTATCAGACCAAATTTTATCCTCTTTTACGTTAAACTGAAATACTGACAGTGAATTAGAATGCATCCTAAATAATTGCATGTCAGAAAAAATTAGTAGAATTGTGGAGAATGACCCTAGTTTCTTCATAAACAGAAGCAAGAAGATGCGTTGAAGAAGATATAAGCAAGTGTGTTGAGTTGTATACTAATTGTGAGAATCTAACTTGTTTACAAACTTGTTTATTTTAGCGTACATTTATAGCACCTATCGCTGCCACGTGGCTGTTGCCGTGAATAGATGAAAAAGATGACTGAATTGTAATTTTGATTGATAATATCTATTACATTCAGGCCTTTAATTTATAGACCAAAATGGATACAAGAATAATTAAAGGCTCAAAATTGATTGTGATGAGCTGGGATTAAGGACGTGAAATATTGGAGATGATGTTGCCTATTTTTGACTGATCCCATTATTCTCAAAAATATATATTATTTTCTAACATTTCCCCTTAAGTTGAATGGTGGGATTAACAACGTTTAACCTGCCCAAACATTTGCTGAAGGTTCTCCCATTGACGGCCTTTGTTAGAATGTCGGCTAACTGATCCTCAGATCGAACGAAAGGAAGCTCAATAATCCCTGTCTCAGTTTTTTCTTTTATAAAATTTCGATCCACCTCTATATGTTTTGTCCGGTCATGTTGTACTGGATTTTGAGAGATTTGAATAACAGCTTTGTTGTCGCATAAAATTTGGTTGAATTTATTTGGAGGGAAACCAATTTCACTAAGAAGTTTTCTAACCCACAAAACTTTGGTTAGGCCTCGTGCGATTCCTCTCAATTCAGCTTCGGCACTAGAAAGCGCCACCACCTATTGTTTCTTGCTTTTCCACGTGACAAGATTTCCTCCAGCTAGGGTAAAGTATCATGAGGTTGACCTTCGTTCTCCTTTATCTCCTGCCCAATCTGCATCAGTATTGAATTGAGTGTCTAAATGCCCATTTGATTTATATAAAACACCATGGGCAGTGGTTCCCTTGAGATATCTAATAATTCTCAAAACCGCTTCCATATGAAGTTCTTGGGGTTGATGCATGAATTGACTTACAACCCCTACTACATAGCTAGGTCTGGCCAAGTGTGTGACAAATATATTAGTTTTCCCATGATTCGCTGGTATCTACCTCTGTCAATCAACTGAGCTCCTTCTTCTATACAAAGTTTTTGGTTCATAATCATAGGGGTGTCTGCAGGTTTGCAGTCAATCATCCCTGTCTCTGCTAACAAGTCGAGAACATATTTTTTCTGGCAAATGAAAATTCCTCTGTTCGACCTTAGAACTTCAATTCCAAGGAAGTACACGAGTCTTCCCAAGTCTTTTATCTCAAATTCTGAAAACATATTTGCCTTCAACCTTTTCATTTCTTCCTCGTCATTTCCTGTAACAATCATATCATCAACATAGATAATTAGACAGGTTATGAGTTTGCCTCTTTGTTTGAGGAACAAAGTATGATCTGAGTTGCTCTGTTTGAATCCATATCTCTTCATAGCTAGGGTAAATCTGCCAAACCAAGCTCGAGGAGATTGTTTTAGACCATATAGTGATTTCTTTAGACGACAAACTTCTCATGGTTTAAAGCCTTCGTTGAACCCAGGTGGTGCTTCCATATATACTTCTTCTTCTTCAAGCTCCCCATATAGGAAAACATTTTTAACGTCAAATTGGTGGAGTGGCCATTGTTTGTTTGCAGCTATAGAGAAGAACCCTGATCGTGTTGATTTTTGCAACCGGGAAAAAAGTTTCGGAATAATCAATCTCGTATGTCTGTGTATATCCCTTGGCTACCAACCGTGCTTTGTATCTTTCAATGGTTCCATCTGGGTTGTGCTTTATAGTGAACAACCATCGACATTCCACGGGTTTTTTTATCTTTTGGAATTATACATTTTTCCCATGTGTCATTTTTTCTGAGGGCATCCATTTCTGATTTCATGGTTTCTTTCCAGTTCTTTGATTTGAGTGCTTGCTCAGCAGTGGTTGGAGTTTCTTCAGAGTATAGGGAGGCAGCAAATGCGTTGGCTTCTTGTGATAGATTTCCTTTGGCGATATTTGCCATATGATATTTTGAACTTCGAGCTTCTTTTTTCAGGAGAGTATCTTTTTGAAGGAACCCCTCTGTTTGCCCTCCGAGGAAGAGCGTATCTTCCAATTCTCTCTGTTGCAACTGGTTCAACATGCTCTGTATATTCTGTTGTTGTCTCTTACGATATTGGTTCAACCTGTTCTGTATGTTCTGTTGTTACCGGTTCTGTGTGTTCCCTTGTTATCTCATTATAATGGTTAGAAGATACAGGGAATTCAGGGTTCATAGTATTTCTTACCTCAGGTATCAAGTTGGATGGACTTTCTTCAGTGACACTGCGCTCCGCAGATTGCGTGATTGTGTTTGAAGGTGACTGGTTCAAAGTACTGTGATGATCTTCTATTGTTACTTCTTCGGACGATGGAATTAGCCAACTCAGAGTGTCTATACCTTCACTTTCCCCCTGACCACTGAGTTGGGTGTTATAAAAGTATTTTGTTTCAAGAAAGTCACAGCTCATTGTGGTGAACAAGTGACGAGTTTTTGGGTTATAACACCGATAACCTATTTGATTGATCCCATATCCTACAAATACACATTTCTCAGCACATGGGACGAGTTTGTTTCTATTGATTTTTGGTATGTGGACAAATGCGGTACAATCGAAGATTCGTGGTTCAAGTGTAAGAGGATGAGGAATTTTGGCAAATTTGGATAGGCAATCTAGAGGAGTCTTAAACTTGAGAGCATTGGTAGGAAGTCGATTCAGGAGGTACACAGAGGTTGCAACTGCCTCGGGCCAAAATGATGGAGGCACTTGGGATTCAATTAGAAGTGCCTGAGTCATTTCAATAATAATACGGTTTTTTTCGTTCAGAAACACCATTTTGTTCGGGGGTGTGAGAACAAGTGGTTTGATGAACTAATCCTTTGGTTTGACAAAATTGTTTCATGGATGTATTGACAAATTCCCCCCATTATCAGATCGAAGGATTTGTATTCCCCTTTTGAATTGAGTGTAAATCATGGAATAAAATATGGTAAATTTCTCATAAACTTCGTATTTGTTTTTCAAAAAATATATCCATGTCATGCGAGTACAATCATCCACGAATATTTGGAAGAATCGAAAACCTTGCCCCCTATAATGGGAGCAGGACCCCACACATCAGAATGGATTAGTAAACAAGGCAAAACAACTTTTGTATTGCTAGGTTTGTAAGATTTTCGATGTCTGTTGGCAAGAAAACAAGTTTCACAATCTATTTTACCATTTGAAGAAAAGAGTTTCGGAAACAAAAGATGTGAATAACCAGAGGATGGATGTCCTAACAGTCTGTGCCATAACCATGCTTCTCGGTTTTCAATTCCATGTGCCAACATCACAGTACCAAGTTGAGCCACCTCATCCACGTAGTATAATCCTTGGTGCTCAGTACCACGTCCAATTATCACACCCGTCCTGATATCTTGTAAGATGCAAAAGGTAGGGTGCATTAGTACCGTGTAGTTTAATTCTTAGTAACATGACTAATTGAGAGCAACTTGTGTGACAAGGATGGAACATAAAGGCAATTTGACAATGTCATAGTTGGTAAAATTTCAATTGTTCCTCCTCCTTTTACTTGCATCGTTTCTTCGTTTGCGGTATGAATTTGGGTCCTTTGAGGTTTTGTCATTGAACATGTCTGAAAGGTCAAATGTCATGGTGTTAGTGGCACCGGAATCAAATATCCATAATGCACTACCTTTTTCACAATTTGTTGCCATATTAACCTTTTAATACTCGTGGAAGCCAAAAAAGAAATAACTAAAAATTTTGGGATAATATTGGAAATGAGGAAGTTGAAGGGTCGGAGATGAAATTCTCAACCCAAACCCTATAATTTGAAAGTCAGCCGCCACACACACAACACAGATTTATAGCTCTCTCTTCTCAATTTCTTCAGTTTTTCCCGACGACACATATTATCACAAAAGAAAATCTTGTTTCTTCTCTGCTTATTTACCTAGCACACCCAACCCTAATTATCAATTCTTTACCTTTGACGGTTGATGTTGTAGGTTAGTCGAGTGATGATGAGTGATGTGGACGTGGGTGATCAGAGGTATAATGAACGATGAGGGCTATGGTTGTTCAAGAGTGATCAGAGGTGGAGATTCCGTGGTCGATCAAGAGTAGCCGAGATGTTGGCTGATTGTGGACGGTGGACGTGGCGACGTAGTAACAGAGATGTTGATCAGAGACGATTAGTCGAAGATGTTTATTATATGAGGTGAGTTGCAGATTCACGGTGATGACGTGTAGGTCGGAATTGGTGATGATGACGAAGATGGCAGCAGCGCCTGCGTTTGGGCAGACTCGAGGTTGGGTTTTGTTTTGTGGTTTGAACGGACAATTGGTTTGGTAGGTGATGAGCGGATTGATCTCAAGATCGTATGCACCGCTCTGATACCATGTTGTCGTGAATAGATGAAAAAGATGATTGAATTGTAATTTTGATTGATAATATCTATTACATTCAGGCCTTTAATTTATAGACCAAAACAGAAACTAAAAGTGGATACAAGAATAATTAAAGGCTGGAAATTGATTGTGATGAGCTGGGATTAAAGACGTGAAATATGGGAGATGATGTTGCCTATTTTTGACTGATCCCAATATTCTCAAAAATATATATTATTTTCTAACAGTGGCATTTTGTACACTTGTCGTATTTTCTTCTCTCCACCCTTCTCCTAAATTCTACCGCCCCATGATGAAAACCCTAAATCAATAACACCAGCTTCCACTTTGGGTTCTTTTCATCTAAATGTCAGAATCTAAATGAAAACGTTGAGTACACTTGTCTGCACATCTTTTATTTTAGCCTACATTTGTAGCACCTCTTGCTACCATGTGGCATTTTTCAAATATCTCTAAATGTTACAATATTAGCATTACAAATAGAATTAAGTCTCATCGTATGTAATATAAATCGCAAACTGTATTGTGGATTTTGGTTAGTTGAATTGGATCTTTGTTTCATATGTTGGGTATTTACTTTACTGGTCTGATTTTAAAATCATGAAATTAATCGATTTTTGGATGTAGGGTTGATATGTACTTTAGTTAATTAGTAGATGTAAGTTTTCTAAACAAAGTATGGTCATCTGCTTATTAAACATACATAAGTTTTGATATATCTGGTGAGCTGATGTTTAATATATATAGTGCAACATGCGTCACACTTTTTGCTAATTCCCTGGCATGTACTCAATGTTCCTAATGCAAATATGTAAGACCCCTACTCAATTTATACAATATTTTATATAAGTTTCGTATAAATATGGGTTTATACCATTACACGTACGTACGAAATTACAAAAATACGATTCCATTAAAACATTTTAAGATTTAAAACATTTCAATATCTTGTATTTATATTGTCGTTTAAACGTTACAACAAAATATATTGCGGAAGCTTGATTCTTGAACGTGTTCGGTTCTTCATTGAGCTTGATCATTATCCGACACTTCTAGAATACCTACATTTCATAAAAACATGAAATGGGTTAGTTATATTGTGTTTAAACGAAATCGCAAGTCCAAACAATCAATAGAACTAAATTTGCCAGATCTGGTAGCTCTCGCGGGCAGCGAGAGCTTAAGGAAATTGGGTCGTGTGCCGCGACTCGTTGTCGCGTGACGCGACGTGTTTCACCTCCCCGGTCGTGTAGCGCGACAGATATGTTTTTCCAGCGAGTTGCAGCTTAAAAGTTGCATATTTTCCGAACTCCAAATTTTCACCAAAACGTGCATAACTCTTTCGTTATTTATCCGTTTCACACGATTCTTTTTCCTACGCGATCGTAATTTGATTCTCCATCATATGGAGTTAACATCCGTCATCCAGATTAACAAAATTTGAGACTTTTAAGCCTTCGGCTTATTACTCTTTTACAAAGTTTTGACCCGTTCACGATTTGATCAAACAAACGTGTCTGTTTGATCCTAAATCCTCATGAACCTCATACCTTCTATATTGTCTATCCTATTAGATTCAATTCAACGGTTTATATACACACTTAAACCCATTTTCGCACATATGCTTATTTTGACCCTTTAAGGGTATTTAAGCATATTTTTAGCACGAATCGCATCCATTCGTTTCTAGCTTCTAATTTCCACATTTCTTATCAAATGATCTTCCACCACAACTATATTTGTAGTGGATTTAATGTGGTGATTTATATAATCCGAGTTTTACTCTTCGGATTATTATTTTACAGCAATGACTCATATAGAGTTATTTGACCAAAGATTCATTTCCTTCGCTTATATACTTATTCTAAGTATTTATTTAATTATAAAACTCGTTTCCAAACAACCTTTAGAGGTCATTTGTTCATATTACCTTACATGGGCGTTTTGGTCCTTTTTAATCTTTCATTTACTATGAAGTCTTTTGAAAGCATGTTTGACCTACAATCACTCTTTTTAGCTATGATTTTGTTTGAAAAGTCAATATGTTTTCCAAACGCAATGTCTATAATTTAAAACATTTGGTTTACCTATTAAAGTAACCGAATGTCTATTTTAACTTCATTTAATACTCATTGAACTTTACGTTCTAAATGAGTGTTACCCTCTTACACATACCTGACTCGGATCAGTATATTGACCCGTTTTTAATACTTTGCTTTTATAACCGCTAATTCATAGCGATGCCAATATCCATTCGATATTTGTTCCTGATATAATATAACTCGACAATAGTCATTAGTCGATATTGCCAAAAGGTGATATTTTCACCTTTTGACCCGTTTGGTCTAAGTGACCGATTATATTGGCGAGATAAGGTTTATTACTATCTCATCTACATAACTCGCTCTAGTTTACACCGTACGGTCATTTTGGTTATAAATCATTTCTTAACGCTTTTTAGCCTATTATGGCTTCCGTCATAAAGTGTCTTTCAAAACTAACGGTCATCGTCGTCGAGTGACTGAATTACCGTTTTTACCCTTATTACTTATGTTGGATTACCATATAAAGTAACCAATTAAAACTCATTATATATCAGTCATTGCATGACCAATTAATCATAGTAGTCCTTTTTAACCATTTAATATGGTTTTTTATTATTGTATATTATTGTCTATTATTCAGAACCTATAAAACAATAGGTGTTCAATAAAGGATGTAAGCTTTACTTACCTTGTATCCAGATTATGTTCGACAGCTTCCTTCCCAAGCTTCCACCTAGGTTGTGAGGCGTCAAACTATAGTCATAATTCGTAAGATGGTTAGATTAGTCATACTCATTCAAGACTATTCCATCCTACGATTTTTATGTCGAAATCATCATTCGATCGTATCAAAGGTCAGTTTGACCCTTTTAAAAGTCAACTGCCTATTAACATATATAATTACAAACTACTTGTTTAATTACTTGGTTAATTATCCTACTATCTCAATCACTTTATTAACCAAGTTCCTGTATCCGTAAGTTACCGGATTAATATATGATGATATTAAACATCATTTATCATGAACATATCATCCATTTTTATCATATCATACTAAAATCCTTTCATGGTAAGTATGATTATGTATTCAAACACACAATTTGTTCAAGTATTTCATCGTTACTATCGTATATGATGATCCTAAACACAATTATATCATCAAGTTGTTCATACGATTAAAACCCACTTATCATAATGTGGTGAATCTCCTAAACATTCAGTTCATAGCATCATATGTATGATTTTCACTTAGGGTTTAGTTCCTAAGCAAGTATACATCATTAATTTAGTCATAGCTTCTCTAATCCATACATAATTCGTGATTATGATGATTATCCAAATTTCACAACTTCACAAATCATCAAGATTTTACATACCTTATGATCCTCTTGTTCGGGTGATCGTTAATTCATGTTCGGTTGTGAATTTGGGCTTCGTTTGGCCCTTCAGTTTGATGATTATAAGTAGATTAGGGTTTTGAGCTCCTTGGGAGCTCCCCTGCTTGATCAAGAACACACACGGTGTGTATGTGTTTTGTTTTATTTAAATAACCTTTCTAGTTATCCCACTTTAACCCCTCGTGTTTGCTTCGTTATTAAGTAGGCAACAACCTACTTATTTCTAACAATATTCCCATTTATTAACTAGGTTAAACATTCCTAGTTAACTTAGTGGGTTTGGGGAAATTATGACTAAGTTTATTTTTAAGTCCCGTTACTCGGGCCTCCTATAAACTTTATTTCAACAAAAGCCTTTATACACTTTTATTTAATATTAGGTTTATTAATTTAAAATCCTAATATTCACCGGGATAATTTTACCACTTACGGTACTTACCCGTCTTTTAACATTAATGGGGTTTGATTACCAAACCCGTTTTCGGGGTGTTACAAGTCTACCCCCCTTAAAGATGTTTCGTCCCCGAAACCTTTCTTACCTAATTCATTGAGTTTAAACTCAATGCACTTGAGCTCGGAATCTTCTGAGCATTACTCATATTTAACCATTTATTAGTATTACCAACAAAGTATGGTAATATCTTTTTGGCTATTAAGCATGTGCGTCTTTTATACAAAACTGCGCAACTTAAAATAATGTAATTTCGTTATTTCAACTAGTTTGGTTAATTTAGCGAAACCCATCGCTTAAGGATAGGCCGAGTTTTCTTGATTTTTATCTTAACTATTTAAGATAGTTAATATTAACGAAATTCTATAAAGCACAATAGCACATACTTTATAGTTTTATTCTTCTATCGTGCTTTTGCTCGATTTGACTTTCCGACACTTCAATTGTGTCGCCAACATTTGCCACTTGGTCATTTGGATTTATAAATTATGTTTACTCTACGCTAATTCTCATAATGAAGAGTGTATTAAACAAATTCTTAAGTTGAATTTTGACCTTAACCGGTCTTGCTAACTAGACTTATTAGTCCAGTTATCTTAAGCCCGTCCTTCGGGCTGCAATGTGATTTTATTTCACATTACATTTCTGATCTGAGATCGCGTCACGTCACGTCACATCATGTCTAAGTTTATAACAACGGTTTATCAACGAAAATATTCTTTTCGAATGTATTTTCTTGTACTTATTGGTATCAATACCTGTATCTTTTAATATAAATAATTTCCCAATCCATCTCCTACTATGTGTGTTTGATAAAACATTGTTTTTGACTAAAACTGAATTTTAGTTTAATATTCTATCTTTAATTCATGTCAAGAAATTTTTGACGACTTAACATTTATTCTTTTACGGTTTTTGTTTTACGCCGGGATTCTCAATTGGAGTAACCCGTAGGTTCTTTCTATTAGCCTCGTGGGCTATTTCTTTAAGCTTTTACCTTGTTATAACAAGGCCCTTTTAATTCATTTCTTTTTATTGATGACTCCAAGGGGTCATTTTGGTCCTGTAGACCTTTACACTGTTTATAATCCGTAGCTTATTCTGATTCTATAAATTATTCTTTTATGTTGAAAATCTTTTGTTTTCACGTTTGAAATCCATTAAGTTTGGCTGTAGTCCGCATCTACAATCGTTTTCTTATGCCATCCGGCATTACTTGTATTCAACCCGTTTAACTTGTTTATGTGAAATCCATCACTGGTTAACAGTCAAGCTTTGTTTTTTATTCTTCCCGTTCAACCTCAAAATAGTTGAACATAATTATTAAAATTTCCATCTACGAAATTTTTATAGTCTTTTATTCATAACTCATAATCCGAGTCTTTTGACTTTAAATCCGCGTTCCCGTTTCCGGGTCTACGCATGTGTTTAAATCCTTACCCATCTACCGAGTATTTTGCTGAAGTCATCGTTAATGCATCTATTTCGGTATGCATGGTAACTTCATTTTAACTTGTTTGGTTGTCTTAGCAAAATCCATCGCTTTATTTAACCAAACATTTATTCTTTACCCGACCATCCTTGACGGTCTTATAAATTCTGAAAGATGTTCGTCGTCATCATCCTTTCTTTACTATGACCAAAGTCAACGACTTTGATCGTCTTTTTGTATGGGCTATATACTTGTTTCTATGACCTCGTGGGTCATTTATACTTTGGTTTTACGTGCCCCTTTTTATCAACCGTGGCTCTTTCGTCCAAGATGACTTATGTCACAAGTTTCCTTGGGTCATTTATTTATATGCGCGCCATATTTTGTTTTTATGGTTTCTTCGAAAGCCATTTATACAAGCATGCCCATAAGATTTCTTGACCCCAAGGTTCTTTTAACTTTTTATTCGTCTCAACCTTATTTCATCGGATGTAAATGCAGTCATTATAAGAAGCTCGTGGTATCATGTGTTCACTACTTACTTGGACAGAGTAAGCTATCAACACATGGTACACACAACCTTATTATAACTACCACCTCACGTCCCATGTAAGTAACTTCTCATTTCGTTCCCCATAGTTATGAGTTTATTTGGTAAAACCTTATTTTATTGTCAATTAACAATTATTAGTTTTACCCGTTTTATCCTTGAATATTTAAAATATCCCTTTTTATAAACATTTATATAATCACATTCATTGATGTGATCATTACCTTTCTCAATATGTTTATATTGAGAATTCTTACTTGGATGATTACTCTCGTCCAAGTTTATATTTAAACCAAATTCAGTTATTGTCTTATTATTCACAACCGTGAATAACACTTATTTCTACTGAATTTCCCTTGAAAACGTCATCTTAGATAGATAACCTATCCAGATTTTCCAAGTTTCCTAGTCTATATGCAACTGTCATTCACTGTGTATTTGTGGCATATTACTTTTTATGCTATAAGTTTAAGACGTGTACCTTACAGATACTTGCCCTGATAACTCTCCTTGTTATCCGATTTCTTATTCGAGATCATTTCTTGATTCATTTCTTTGGCGTGTATGACTTACTTGTCATACTTCATACCATATCTTCATCGTATGAATAGATCCTTAGACTTTCGTCATATTCAGATGCGAGGATCCTTTAATTTAAAAGGTCTAAAAATGTTAACAACGTCAATATCAATAAATGCCCGTATTATTATATCAGGCTTCTTACTATACGTGTCAACACAGGTAATTTCGTTAACTATATCGGACATTTAATTGGGATAACGTGTATTAAACGAAATCCCCATGTGTTGTTTACAACACTTTAACATGCTATACCGTTAATGTATTGAATAACTTACCGGATTTTTCGATCAAGTCTCGAACCAAACACTTTACCCATTTAAACTTGGGCTCTGATTACCAACTTGTAAGACCCCTACTCAATTTATACAATATTTTATATAAGTTTCGTATAAATACGGGTTTATACGATTACACGTACGTACGAAATTACAAAAATACGATTCCATTAAAACATTTTTAAGATTTAAAACATTTCAATATCTTGTATTTATATTTTCGTTTAAACGTTACGACAAAATATATTGCGGAAGCTTGATTCTTGAACGTGTTCGGTTCTTCGTTTAGCTTGATCGTCATCCGACACTTCTAGAATACCTACATTTCATAAAAACATGAAATGGGTTAGTTATATTGTGTTTAAAATTTGTTTAAACGAAATCGCAAGTCCAAACAATCAACATAACTAAATTTGCCAAATCTGGTAGCTCTCGTGGGCCGCGAGAGCTTAAGGCAATTGGGTCGCGGGTTGCGACTCGCTGTCACGTGACGTGACGTGATGTGTTTCACCTCCCCTATCGTGTAGCGCGACATGTATGTTTTTCCAGCGAGTTGCAGCTTAAAAGCAGCATATTTTCAGAACTCCAAATTTTCACCAAAACGTGCATAACTCTTTCGTTATTTATCCGTTTGACACGATTCTTTTTCCTACGCAATCGTAATTTGATTCTTCATCATATGGAGTTAACATCCGTCATCCGGATTAACAAAATTTGAGACTTTTAAGCCTTTGGCTTATTACTCTTTTACAAAGTTTTGACCCGTTCACGATTTGATCAAGTTTGATTGATCCTAAATCCTCATGAACCTCATAACTTCTATATTGTCTATCCTATTAGATTCAATTCACGGGTTTATATACACCTTTAAACCCATTTTCGCACATATGCTTATTTTGACCCGTTAAGGGTATTTAAGCATATTTTTAGCACGAATCGCATCCATTTGTTTCTAGCTTCTAATTTCCACATTTCTTATAAAATGATCTTCCACCACAACTATATTTGTGGGGGATTTAATGTGGTGATTTATAAAATCTGAGGTTTACTCTTCGGATTATTATTTTACGGCAATGACTCATATAGAGTTATTTGACCAAAGATTTATTACTTTCGCTTATATACTTATTCTAAGTATTTATTTAATCATAAAACTCGTTTCCAAACAACCTTTAAAGGTCATTTGTTCATATTAGCTTACAAGGGTGTTTTGGTCCTTTTTAATCTTTCATTTACTATGATGTATTTTGAAAGCATGTATGACCTACAATCACTCTTTTTAGCTATGATTTTGTTTGAAAAGTCTATATGTTTTCCAAATGCAATGTCTATAATTTAAAATATTTGGTTTACCTATTAATGTAACCAAATGTCTATTTTAACTTCATTTAACACTCATTGACTTTACGTTCTAAATGAGTGTTACCCTCTTACACATACCTGACTCGGATCAATATATTGACCCGTTTTTAATACTTTGCTTTTATAACCGCTAATTCATAGCGATGCCAATATCCATTCGATATTTGTTCCTAAAATAATATAACTCGACAATAGTCATTAGTCGATATTGTCAAAAGGTGATATTTTCACGTTTTGACCCGTTTGGCCTAAGTGACCGATTATATTGGCGAGATAAGGTTTATTACTATATCGTCTACATAACTCGCTCTAGTTTACACCGTACGGTCATTTTGGTTATAAATCATTTCTTAACGCTTTTTAGCCTATTATGGCTTCCATCATAAAGTGTCTTTCAAAACTAACGGTCATCGTCGTCGAGTGACTGAATTACCGTTTTTACCCTTATTACTTATGTTGGATTACCATATAAAGTAACCAATTAAAACTCATTATATATCAGTCATTGCATGACCAATTAATCATAGTAGTCCTTTTTAACCATTTAATATGGTTTTTTTATTATTGTATATTATTGTCTGTTATTCAGAACCTATAAAACAATAGGTGTTCAAAAACGGATGTAAGCTTTACTTACTTTGTATCCAGATTATGCTTTGCTTTATACTTGATTCGTTTGACCCGCTTCCTTCCCAAGCTTCCACCTAGCTTGTGAGGCGTCAAACTATCGTCATAATTCGTAAGATGGTTAGATTAGTCATAATCATTCATGACTATTCCATCCTACGATTTTTATGTCAAAATCATCATTCGATCGTATCAAAGGTCAGTTTGACCCTTTTAAAAGTCAACTGCCTATTAACATATATAATTACACGAGGTAGCTCAAGTACTCGTTTAATTACTTGGTTAATTATCCTACTATCTCAATCACTTTATTAACCATGTTCCTGTAACCGTAAGTTACCGGATTAATATATGATGATATTAAACATCATTTATCATGAACATATCGTCCATTTTTATCATATCATACTAAAAATCCTTTCATGGTAAGTATGATTATGTATTCAAACATACAATTTGTTCAAGTATTTCATCATTACTATCGTATATGATGATCCTAAACACAATTATATCATCAAGTTCTTCATACTATTAAAACCCACTTATCATAATGTGGTGAATCACCTAAACATTCAATTCATAGCATCATATGCATGATTTTCGCTTAGGGTTTAGTTCCTAAGCAAGTATACATCATTAATTTAGTCATAGCTTCTCTAATCCATACATAATTCGCGATTATGATGATTATCCAAATTTCACAACTTCACAAATCATCAAGATTTTATATACCTTATGATCCTCTTGTTTGGGTGATCGTTAATTCACGTTCGGTTGTGAATTTGGGCTTCGTTTGGCCCTTCAATTTGATGATTATAAGTAGATTAGGGTTTTGAGCTCCTTGGGAGCTCCCCTGCTTGATCCAGAACACACACGGTGTGTGTGTGTGTGTGTGTTTGTGTTTTGTTTTATTTAAATAACCTTTCTAGTTATCCCACTTTAACCGCATTTATTAACTAGGTTAAACATTCCTAGTTAACTTAGTGGGTTTGGGGAAATTATGACAAAGTTTATTTTGAAGTCCCGTTACTCGGGCCTCATATAAACTTTATTTCAACAAAAGCCTTTATACAACTTTTATTTAATATTAGGTTTATTAATTTAAAATCTTAATATTCACCGGGTTAATCTGACCACTTACGGTACTTACCCGTCTTTTAGCATTAATGGAGTTTGATTACCAAACCCGTTTTCGGGGTGTTACAAAATCTGCATCAGAAAGTCAGTTTGCATGAAATGCTTGATAAAGGCAATTATCTTTCCTTGAAAATCTTCTGGTAAGATTTTTTAGTACATTGGCAGTGTCTATGTCAGTATATATATAAAAAATCTTGCATTTTAATAAATTTATATTTGTTTTAAAGAGTTAGAAGTTGAGGTTCTCACCCCCAATATTTATGTGACAACTGTGTTCTGTAATCGATGTATAATGTAAAACAATGTCAATTATAAATAAATCAATGTGCTTTGGTGTTATTATATGTGTTTTGGTGTTATTATGTGTGTATTTGTGTTTGATGATTTTACGATTTGATTCGATTCCGATTTCAAGCTTTAAATCGCTTTCTAGAAGGTTATACGCAAACTGGTGCGTAAACGCAGTCAGTTTAACGCGACAAACACTCCGGAATAGTGGCATAGGATTAGCATACCTTAAATAACCTTTACATAACATTGAAATAAGTTTTGGATGGTTTGGTGTGTGGAAAACAAGTCTATTCGATCGCAGGGACAAATTATGCCAAACTGCGAAAATATGCTGATTCGTGTGGTATCGGACATTCCGGAACTTGATCATCAGTTAAACATGCCCGAAATATCCTTTACATAGCTTAAAAATAGGCTTTGAGGTGTTTGGTGCGCAAAAACAAACTTTATTGATCAATAGGGACTAAAAGCGTCAAAAAGTGCATAGGTTTGCATTTTCGCGCATATCTTACGTTCTGAATATATCCGGACATCCAAAAATTTATGTAATCATTAAAATATTTTATTTTAATGATTGGCATGATAAAATTCCAATCGTCGCTTAATTTGGATCGTTTTTGCGTTCGTTACGACTTCCGTTGTAACTAACCGAATAACGCAACCGTACGACCAAACGAGCCGACATCCGAGATGTTTTTGAGCATGTTTTGAGTTCCCTATACTTTAACATCATTTTAGAGCCTTGAAATGGGGTTAACGGGGTTTAAACGTGTCAAAAATGCATCAAAACTCAAGTTTTGGGCTGCAGGGACTAAAACTGCCAAACTGCCAAATTGTCTAGGCGGGCCGCGTAAGCCTGGCCTTACTATTACGCGGGCCGCGACAGAGCCGCAGATCAGAAACATTGAACCTGGTCTTCTAGCTTGTTTTTGACGATTTTGTTCATGGTTTTTGGATACCATCTGCTTGTTTTTTATGGTTTAACATGTCCCATGGTATTTGAATACCACTAGCCCACATGGATGGCCAAGATCATTCCCTCTTTAATAAGAAATGATCCTAACGGTGAATCAAATAGTATAAATAGCCATGCCCTCCTTCATTTTTCTGCACCCTTGATCTGATTTACACTTTAAGTTGGAGCCTTTGCTTCATACCCGAGTGTTATAGATCAAGTTCTCCCTAGCTTGGACCCTTTGTAAGCTTCTTTCGTGCTTTTATTGCTTTACAAGCGTGAAAGTCAAATAGTGTTTGACTTTCTGCATTGACCAGTCTTTGGTCAACACAAAGTTCTTTTGAACTTTGCAACGTGAGCGTAATCACGATGGTTATAGTCCCTTGTGACTATACCTACTGATTACCACGTTGACTAGGCGTAGTGACGAGTCATAGTTTCGGTCAAAATGCGTATTTATGCGCATTTTGCCACTAAACTATTCTTGGGTATCAAAACACTTTGTTTTGATATCAAAACCTGTTTTCTAACTTAGTTAAACATGTTCTAACATGTTTAGCTCGTCACTTTTAGTTTAGTGCTTGTTTAGAGTCGTAAGTCAAGCGGTCTAAACCACCGCTTAGACTTTCGAACTCGACCCGTTTGGTCGAGCATTAGGATCCGACCAAGCATGTTTAGTGACCATAGTTGTATAGGGAATAACCTTCCGAGGTTATACCTTATGGTCACCTAGTTTAAGTAGTTGTATGATAGGTAGTTTATATGCCTTAGGTAAATAACCAAAATGCCCTTTTCATGCATAATTGGATTTTAAGCATATGTAACCTAAACCTTTGCCACATAACTGATTATGCAACATATTTAAACATGTTTAGGCATATAATACTTGTCATAGGACTAGTTAGACGTCTCGAACGCGCTTTGCGCGAACGACGCGTTAAAGTAGCGTAAGCTACCTTAATGGGTCGTAACGGGTCGAAAGCACTTAGATTAGGTTCCGATCTAGAATGTAGGCTTTGTTAAACCATATCACATGAGTTCCAATACTCATTTGGTTTACAAGACTGTTGGTCCCGTTGATACAGGATCTGATCGTAAGGAACAAGATGAATCGATTTTGTCTAATGTGCGGAATCCATTATGACGAATCACAGATTTGTTCAACACAGAATTCAACGTTTAACTGCTTGTCTGTTCTTTCTATTGAGTGTTCTGAAAGTTACAAAGATCTGGTAGAAGTACAGACTATCCGTGCGTGTCAAAAAGTTCTAACAAAGTTGCACCGGACCTCCTATTTATAGACAACCTCAGGAAACTAAAAAGTGTTGTACGTACGGGTGGACTATCCGTGCGTATGACTCACCCGTGCGTATGACTCATGCGTGCGGATAAGTCATCCATGCGTATTACCATCCGTACGGGTGAACTTGTTACAACCAACACTTTTACATACAAGACCTATTCCTGAGTTGTCATGTTAACTACATACATACATACAGATTACAAGAACACAAAATACAAAATATGACTACATGCTGATGGAAGCTACAGACGTTATGTACTAACAGACTCCCCCTCGGATGTAGCTGTAGTACCTTCCAGCATAGTCTTCAATTCTTCCTGCTGCGTCTTCGTTCATGCGCTTTCTCCCTTCTTTTCTGTGCCTTTTCCTCCAACATTCTTTTTCGTTTTCCTTCTAACCTCAATCACTTCCTGATTTTTATCTTGTAAGAAAATGACGGTAGGATTTGTGAGGAATACCTGATCCATGTGCTGCTTTCCAGAAGTAGAAGTTTCTTGCTGATCATCATCTTCTTGTTCGTTGATCTGATCATTCAGAAACTCCTCAATCTTTTGTTCATCAATAGGATTCTTCACAATCAATCCTGAAGAACCTTGATCATCGTCATCATTCTTCTTATCATCATCTTTCTTATTATCATCGTCTTTCTCATCATCGTCGTCTTTCTCTTCATCTTCATCTGCTTCATCATCTACAAGAAGATCTTCATCAGAATCACTAACTACTTCTCCACGAGCCTTCTTTGCTTCTTTTCTCCTTTTCATAATTTTCATTCTGTGAAGAGCTTCTTTTACGTTGAGAGGCGCTGTATATGCATTACCAACAAGAACAAATTGCTTTGTCTTCCATTCAAGTAGCAATACTTCTTTGACCTTTTTCTTCTTTTGAATAGCAGCAACTCTACACATAATTTCATCAGAATCAACATGTAGAGAAGGCTCACCAACTAACATGAAGTCTTGACCATGTTCAATTTGTTCTTGAGCAACTTGTTCTTGAGCATTTTCAGCATCAATCATTTCAGCATCAACTTGACTTGAAGAACCACCAGCTTCCTGAACATCTTCAACTATACTTTTGTTCTTTTGAATAGCATCCTCAGCTAGTCTTCTTTCTCTTTCAAGTCTTCTTTCTTCAACTTTTCTTACTTCAATTTCATTGTAGGCAGCATGAACATCCTTTTTCAAAAGATTTTCCACAACGGAATATAACATCTTAAGTTGTTCATCTTTCATCACTTTGTCTGCTTTCATGGCTTCCATCTCCAACTTCATAGCTTTCATTTCATTTGAAGTAGCTTCACTCATTTCATTGAGAAGCTGGTTGAGTGTCTGATTTACATCCTGGAGATTCTTTGTCTTCTCGTTCAATGAAGAGATTTCTGCAGTTAAAACTTCAATCACTTTGGTATTATTATCACCATCTTCCTTTATATTCTTCATGGTGTTATCTTCATGAAAGATTAACACCGATCTAAGTTGATCATGAGCTTTCATTATTTTATTAACTTGCTTCAACAAAAGATCACGTTCGCTTTCAGCTTTTTCTTTTTCCTTTTCAAGATCTTTGACTTTCTTTGCCAGAACTCTCACTGCTTCATTGTTGAACAAGTCATCATCAAAATTCAGA
The DNA here is from genome assembly GCA_030545235.1 of Helianthus tuberosus. Lineage (NCBI taxonomy): Eukaryota > Viridiplantae > Streptophyta > Magnoliopsida > Asterales > Asteraceae > Helianthus > Helianthus tuberosus. Next base: position 24,953,377 of record CM060451.1, read on the forward strand.
TCTTCCAACGGATCTCCTGAAGCAGATGGCATATTGCTAAAGAAATCATCTGAGTCTCTTAGACGTGAGGACGATTCTGGAATCTCTATATTTTCTGGTACTGTTGGAAACTTTGAATAAAAGACTCCACCTTCAGTCACTTCAACATAGTCATCGTGACTAGTCTGCTTTTCGGCTTCTGTTTCTTGAGCTTGAGATGATTCAACATGTTGTGCATCTTTACCATCTTGTTCTTTTTGAACTTGACTTTTGCCTTTTCTTGCTCGAACACTTCTTGGAATAAATCCTGCTAGAACTGCTTTTCTTTTCTTGATTTGTTTCTTTGGATTCTCAGGATCATAAGTTGAATCTTCTTCATCTGACCCTTTCCTTTTCTTTGGAGACTTTTTCTTTAACTGAGCTTTTCCTTTGCCAAGAGTGATTGGATCAAGTTCAGATTCTGATATAGTGGTTTCAGAATCATCATCACTTGATAGATCTTGAACGACACCTTCTTGATCTTTAACACCTTTAGCAGCATCCTCATTCTTCTTTAAGAAACTTTTCAGAGATTGTGATAACAATTTCGGCTCCTTCTTGAATAACTGCTGACGGTTCCAAAACTGTTTCATCTATCAACTTTCGTTGTGATTCTCCAGAAGACCCTGCAAAACAAATGTTTGACAAAATTTATTAGAAATTTTCACAATATAAACTTCTAATTTCCTTATAACTCCCCCTTTCACAATACACTTTTCTACATTCTTCGGAATAGAAACTGCAGGGGACGTCTTTGGAGTTCTCTTTCTCTTCCCATCTTTGATACACCACCATCTAGTATCTTTCTTAGAGAACAAACTCATCTTGTCATCTTCATTATCAGAATTGCTATCTTCATGTCTCCATGCATCATTTTCTGGAGCTACATAGTTCGGATTTGAAATTTTGCAGATCATTCTTTTTGCTCCTGGATTTGGACCCTTGATCAACCTGCTGATTGTGTCTGGTGACATATGCCTCAATCCCATAATGTAGTTTCTTCTCTTTTCTAAACCTTCAAACTGATCATCTATCAACATCTGGACAAACCTAGGATACATAAGGAACCTCTTGCTTCCATGCTTTACATTCTCCGTCATGTAATCAAAAATTACTTGAGAGATATTGTACGGTCTGTTCAGTACAAGACAAGTAATGATATTCATGATATAATCTTGAGTTTCATCATATCCACCCTTTCTGTGTGACAATGCATGAAGAACACAATGAGCCATGAATTTGTAAGCGTGACTGAAACTTGTTTTCCGCATTTTTCCATTTATACTACCAGCAAAACCCATTCTACACCACATCCCTTTTACAAGATGTTCAGAAACAATGGTTGGGTCACTATCATCGTCTCCTAAATTCAACACTCTCCTTACATCATCAACTGTCACTTTTATCTCCAAATCTATATCTTTTCCATTCTCATCCTTCTTTGATACAACAGAATGAATAGTTTTATCACTCTCTTCATATCTTGCAGCACTCCAAAATCGTCTCACATGAGATTCTTATGCTACAGTCTTATCAGTTAAAGCCTTAGAGATTCTGCTTTCTCTCAAGAATTTCGTAACATCTTGAATTATTGTGTTTTCGGTAAACTCTTTATCCAACACACAATAAATATTATGAGACTTATCCCAATCCTGCAGAAATTTTATTCATTTAAGAAATATTTTTGGGATCTCAAAATATTCTAACAAAGAAAAACTTCCTATGCTTTGTGAAAGATTATCCATATGGATTGTCAATTGAAGGGTTATCCGTGCGCATGACTTATCCGTGCGCATGACTTATCCGTGCGCATGACTTATCCGTGCGGATGAGTTCTCCGTACGGATAAGTTATCTGTGCGGACAACTTGTCTATGCCCCGGATTGCCATCCGTGCGTACAACATGTGCCCAGATTGTCATCCGTACGTACAGCCTGACATTGCCCCAGATTGCCATCTGTGCGTACAACATGACATTGCCCCGGATTGCCATCCGTGCGTACAACATGACATTGCCCCGGATTGTCATCCGTGCGTACAACATGACATTGCCCCGGATTTCCATCCGTGCGTACAAGTTATACGTGCGGATACAAATCACAGATGAAGAACAATCTTTAAACATCAAAAATTTTCTAAGGCAAATCCTAAAATTGAACACAGATCTACACAGAGGATGTCAACGCGATCAAAACCCTATGTTCAATGTTGTCTAAAACGTCATATTCACAGTTTAATTTCTCATAAACCTAGCCGACACTTCGTACCGTTCAAACATCAGATCTACAAGATTTAAACATGTTATAACAAAAATTAAACCGGTAAAACTCTAGATCTAATCATTCCGAACAAAACCCTATGATTTAATCATGACAAAACAGACTAACACAGGCTAGATCTAAGATAAGAGCTCCAAAAGAAAAGATACGAGATGAACAGATATCAAACAACGGATTATAGCAGATTTGAGTTAGAAAAACATACCTTTGCCATTGCTAATGTTGTGCAAACCAACGAAAACAAAGATCCGTGCAAAGAATTTCGAAATCAGAAAGTTGAAGTGTGGGTGGGAGAGAAAGAGTATTGTACGTGCGTATAACATTGACTGACTCTTTGACCCTCTATATATACTATCAACAGACGCGGATTGTCACCCGTGCGTATTACCATCCGTGCGTATGGCTATCCGACCGGATGAACATCCGAATGAGACACACTTTAACTTTGATTTTTTCTCAAATTTTGTCAGATTTTAGAAAACCACTTAAGTTGCTTGGTTCAAATTAATGACCCAAGGTACTTAATTTGTCGACCAAGTCCAACTTAATGACCTTGGTTGACCTGAAACAAAACATACTGACTTTTGGAATTTTTGTTCAATCATTTTTCTGAAAAATTACAAGTATCAACTTAATGAACTTGTGTTTGACATTTCAATTACAGATTAGTTATGATTAGCTCCAAACTCATCTTCCATCCCAGAAAGTTCCTGCATCTTCTTTCAACTTTTGAATCCGAAGATTAACTCTCCACTTTGGTTTGTCGGAAAATAAAGCAGAAAAATAAAATCTTTTTGGGATTTTTAATGAAGCAATTAGACTAGAAAAGAAATACAGAATATAAAAATAGTAAAAATAAACTATTTACAAACATATTTTTGGTGAGCGTGTTAGGGAATCATATCAGCTTCCGACAAGTTACAAGTACCATTAAGCTTGATTTCATGCCAAACATTAAACAATTCACTTAGATTGTCGATATGCTGATCCACTTAAATTCTTACACACATTTCAATCTGTTCAGGATACTGATTTAGTATTTTAGAGACTTAAACTTATACGTGTGTCCCACCTATCGAATATACTCCCGTATCCAGAATCCCAATAATCAGTCTTACAGGTGAGTATACTACAATGATATCTGTACATAATTTAGGTATGCGAGGGCCGAGGGATCTCAGGTCGATACTTCCGTATACGCAGAGAGATATCAGCTTCGACTTTACGGAATGTCCCCTTTAGAGGATCTTTTAGCTACAACAGCAGCGACTATCAATTTTATTGTTTCATCGGCATGCTGAGGTTTTATGCTATGTTTCAAGCATTTGCAGAAAGTATTATCCAAGGACTAGGTCAGAACTACCGTTCAGCAGAAGTCCCGGAATAATACCCCAGACATCATTGAGTATAAAGACCTAGTATATCCGATTATGAGACCTTTCAAACAAGATTTCAGGGGTTACCTATATATCCAAGTAGTGTTCCCCATGAAATAAGCAAGTAAGATTTTAGGTTTATATCTCTAACAGACTTACTAAATGTGTAAAAACCTATCGACACATCATCAGTGAGACTGTTTAACGCATTTGAACTTTCCATTTCTTTAGCGTACTGTAACTGTCTAGCTGATGTACTATCATTTTCCCTTTTTACACAAACTCTTTTTGAAATTTTATCATGTTTTTGGGTTTTTGAAATTTTCTAATGTTTTTGGCTTTTTCGATTTTTTTTTTGTATTTTTTGAAAATAAAAACTACTATCTCCCCCTAAAAACCAAAACAAGTAAAAATTCGACAAACCATTGCAGATTGTTTCTCAACATCATCTACAGTGGTACCTTCATCAACGCCAACGATTTCCTCCGCATCCGATAGTAACTTCATACCATTAAGTTTCAAAATATATTTAAAGCGTGTTTTGTCAAAAGCTTTGGTATGTAAGTCAGCTTTTTGTTCATCGGTGTAGATTTTCTCTATTCGTATCAACTTCTTCTCGAAACAGTCTCGGATGAAGTGATGACGAATTTCAATGTGTTTTGTTTTAGCGTGATGAACAAGATTTTTTATTATGTTAATTGCTGCCTCATTATCAACAAAGATAGGGGAGTTAAGAAATTGCAAACCGTAGTCTCTCATCTGTTGCTAGATCCACAAGATCTGAGAGCAGCAGCTGCTAGCAGATACATATTCAGCTTCACAAGTGGATAAAGCGACAGAGGTCTGCTTCTTGCATTGCCAGGTGACCAATCGTGGTCCGAAAAACTGGCACCCCGCTGTTGTTGATTTAGCATTCACTTTGCAGCATCCGAAATCAGAATCAGAATATCCTTCGAGCGTGAAGTCGCCAACTTTTGGATACCACAACCCCAGAGATGGAGTTCCTTTCAGGTAGCGTAGAATCCTTTTCACAATTACCATGTGTGAAGCTCTAGGATTTGACTGAAATCGAGCTGTGAGGCAGGTTGGGTACATAATATCCGGTCTTGATGCCGTCAAGTACATTAACGAGCCGATCATGGAGCGATACAATGTTTCATCTACCTTCTCTCCGGTGAGATCAGGGTTTATCCCATGGTTCGTCACTAATGGGGTGGACATTGGTGACATTCCTGACATCCCGAATTTCTCCAGAACATCATGAACGTATTTTGTTTGATGTATGAAAGTTCCCTCGGGAAGTTGATCAACTTGAAGTCCCAAGAAGAACTTCATCTCACCCATTGAAGACATTTCAAACTTCTGCTTCATAACTTGTTCAAAATCTTTGCATAGTTGTTCATTTGTAGACCCGAAAATTATGTCGTCCACGTAAATTTGGACAATCAGAAGATGCCCGTCGACTTCTTTTGTGAACAGAGTGGCATCTATCTTTCCTCGAATGAAGTGGTTGGCTAACAGATGTTGAGACAATGTCTCATACCAGGCTCTCGGGGCCTGATGTAAGCCGTACAACGCCTTATCAAGGAGATAAACTTTGTCTTTGTGAATTGGGTCGGTGAAGCCCGGTGGCTGTCCGACATAAACCTCCTCTTTCACCTTGCCGTAGAGAAACGCCGACTTCACATCTAACTGAAAAAATTTAAATCCTTTCCACGATGCAAATGCAAGGAAGATTCTGATTGCTTCAAGTCTTGCGACAGGGGCATATACTTCGGTGAAATCTATCCCCTCCTGCTGACTGAAGCCTTGGACAACGAGTCGAGCTTTGTTTCGAATGATTACTCCTCGATCATCCCTCTTGCATTTAAACACCCATTTGGTATTAATCTTCCGGTGACCATCGGGCAAATCTACTAGCTTCCACACACCTAACTTCTCGAATTGGCTTAACTCCTCCTGCATTGCATTTACCCACGAATCTTCAGTAAGCGCCTCTTTATACGTCCTTGGTTCTATCTGCGAGATAAAGCAACTTATTGAAAATTCAGTTTGTAAAGGAGTAACTTTTGTATAAAAATATGTAAGTCCTTGATCAAGCTGTCTTCGAGTGCGGACGCCTGATTGCAGTTCTCCGATTATCAATTCCTCTGGATGATAAGAAAGCATTCTTGGCATCACCTCGCCTGAAACATCTACTTCGCTCTCTAAATTTGTGACGTTTTGATTAGCAACTTGTTCACTGACTGGAATAGTTTGATTTGAAAACTGGATTAGCTCCCCCTCAGAGTCTGAATCATCATGATCGAATATTGGTCTGTTTTCAGATTCTTGATTATCATTCTCTACCGTCTGATTTTCTTGAACAACATCATTTTCAATATCGTCATGTTCTCCAGCATTGCTTGGACCCGCCTCATCATCATTTGAAGCTTGTCGTTTTTGATAAGTTTCTGCTGGAAATCTTTCATCTGAATCTTCATACTCTCTCAGAATATCCAACTCATCAAAGAACTCTGGTTCTTCCTCCATGTTGAAAGACTCCCACAGAATATCATAATTGAAACGCCATGAGTCGCCAGGATTCTGTGGAGGCATTGTATGACCTTGACATTCAACATTTTGAGCTTCAATAATCCGCTTCAGACTTGGAACGAAGACTCGTCGTAATGGACTTGCATAACCTATGAATATTCCTTCAATACTCTTCGGACCAAACTTTCCAAAAGGTTCTAGAACTGTACAGGGTGACCCGAACGGTTCAAGATACTTCAAATTCGGTTTTCGGTTATTGATCAACTCAAAGCATGTTTTGTTGAATTTCTTGACAGTGAGAACTCGGTTGAGCGTATAGCATGCGGCGGAAACTGCTTCTGCTCAGAAATTTATCAGTAATTTTGAATCAGCAAGCATTGTTCTGGCCGTTTCGATCAGCGTCCTGTTTTTACGTTCTGCAACTCCATTCTGTTGCGGTGTGTACGGAGCACTAAACTCATGCAAAATACCTCTTTCATCAAAATATTCTTCCATCTTGTTGTTCTTGAACTCAGTACCATTATCACTTCTAATTCTTCTGATACGCCTTTGGTACAAATTTTCAATCTTTCGGAACAACCCCCTCAAACTGTCAAACGTTTCCTCTTTCGACTTCAAGAATGATACCCATGAAAATCTAGAATAATCATCAGTAACCACAAGACAATAAAGTTCTCCTGTAATACTTTTGACATTCACAGGACCAAATAAATCCATGTGAAGTCTCTCCAAAGGTCTTGAGACTGAATTGACTTGCTTTTTGGGGTGTGACTTTTTCTTTTGCTTGCCTTTCATGCAACTAATGCACTCCTTTTCTAGATGGAAACCTTTAATGTGAACTCCCAGAACCAAATCATTATGCACCAGATGATTCATTTTACGAAGATGAATGTGCCCCATCTTACGATGCCACAACTTTGATTCTTTCTCCGTTGCTCTAGAAACAAAACAGTGTGCTTGACCCGTTGTTGTAGTTGTCACAGTCATGTCTAAAACATACAGATCATTCACTCTAGGAGCTCTCATGATAATCCATTCTTCAGGAATAACAAAACCTGGTTTCAAAATCAAACACTCTTTGTCTGTGAAGTGAGTAGTATACATCCGGTCACAAATCTGCGAGATACTTAGCAAATTATTTTCCAGCTCAGCAATGTAGTTAACTCTTTCAAACGTGACGATCCCGTTGGATAACGTTCCTTCACCAACAATTCTACCACCTTGGTTACCAGCGAACCCTACATAACCTCCATTGATATTTCTAACATCATATAGCAGCGCTGTTTTTCCTGTCATGTGCCGAGAAACTCCACTATCCATAATCCAACGTGAAACGGATCTCGGAAGCTCCTGCACATGTCAAAAGCATTTAATGAGATTTTGATGCTACCCAAGCCTCTTTTGACTCGGGTAACTGGATATTAATGTGAGTTTTTGTAGTGTAAAGTGACGGAAAGTTTTTATCATTCATTTTTAGGCTTTCAGCAGTTCCAACTTCAACCTCTTTGAATAAGAAAAATTCATCTTTTTGAGGTTGAGCAGTTGGTTGGTTTTTCTTCACCACATACTTCTTTTCAGAAGTCGATTTTTGTTTCTCATAAAAATCCAAAGGTACATACATCTTCTTGGTTGAAGATGATGATTTTTCAGTTTCAGATACCTTTGGTGAATTTGCTTTCTTTTCAACAACTTTTGGCTTCCATGTTTGTTGAGGTGATGCAACCCGTTGGTAAAATTTATCATTTTTAGATATCGAATTCTTAACAGGTTCAGTTTTGATCTTGGTGTTTTCATTTTTCAAAACATTTTTCTCAAAAATCAATGGAGCCTTTCCTTTCACAACATCTCTCTTGATAGAATTCTTCATAGTTTCAGTCTTAGGCTTCAAGTTGGTACACTTTCGTGCAATATGTCCAACTTGATTACATTTGAAGCATGTTCGGGTGTCAACTACCCGACTTGAGCCTTCAGACTGAGGCTATGAGGCCTTCTTTTCAAAGAACTCTTTGTTTGTTTTTAAAAAAAATTTCAGATTCCTCATCAGAAAGTGAATTTGAACTGTTCACAAACACCTTTTTCACAGCAAACTTCTTGTTCTGAACATTCTTTTTCTGATAATTCTTACCACCCTGATATCCTCCCGACCATTTATTTTGATTGTTGTTAGAAAAACGTGGTGGAATAACAGGTTTCTTATAGTAAGCTTTATCTTTATCAAAATTCATTTGTCTCTTTGTCTGTTTCAAACCGTCTACTTCAGACAAATCAATTTCAACCAGTTTGAAAACACTTTTCAATTTGTTCACATTAACATTCTCCAGAGGAAACTCAAAGTCTGAATACAACTTATCAGAACCAGACATCTTGTACATCACAAGACCCGGTTCGTCATTTAAGTTGTTTTTAGATTTTGGTTTCGGAATGTAATTGTTCAGAAAACATTCTTCATCTTCAGTCGAATCACTATCCAAGACACTTTCAGCCATGCCTTTAACAATCTCGGTTTGAACACAATCATCGGATGATGATGAAGAAAATGTCACATCAATTGATTCTGGCAGTTTTATCTCATTTGTTTCAACTTCATCATTAACCAACCCTGATTGCTTCTTTGAAAAATTATTTAGAACAGGTGGCGGAACTTGATGAAACCCCACCCCAGTTCCATCACAGTATACATCTTCCCCAGCTTTGTTTTTCCCAATGGGTTTTGGAACAATGTGTTGCAAAACAAAGCTTGCAGAGTTGTAACTGCTCAGTTTCAAATTAATACGCTCATTCTCAATTTTAGCTTCTTCAAATTGAAGTTTCAATTTCGCAATTTCATCAAGTTGTTGGTTGATTAACTCTTCTTTTACTCTAAGAACCCCTGATAGTTGAAGATTTTCTTTCGTTGTTTTACCATTTCTGTCATCAGAATCTTTAACCGTTCGCTTTAGCTTCTCAAAATTTTCAGAAATTTTACGATTTTCAAGAATCAACTTTTCGTTTTCTTTTCTTATTCTTTCTATGTCATTTTTATCATTTTGAATTTTCTCAGCTAATTCTTTTGATCTATCATTCGAAGCTTTCAGCATTTTGTCACGGTTTAAGATTTGATTTTCAACACTTTTGACTCTACTAGTCAACTCTTCAACCTTCTTACCACTGAGGTAAGTGATTGTACTACAAACTTTGCACTCTTTCATGCAATTTTTGCAGTCATTTTCAGATTTAACTTTCTTACCTGACTCAAGTGTACCATTTGAACTGACCTTGTTTCTGGACTCTGTTCCAGAACTAGAAACTACCTCAAGTTCTTTTGCTGCAAGAACTTTTTCAGCCATCATCCTCAAGTTTTCAGCCGTTAACTCTTGTGATGTATCAATGATCCCATCATCAGCATCCTTTGACTTTGGCTTCTATTCTGCTTCTTTGACTTTTTCTTCTTTCTCTACTAGTTTCTCATCACCACCTCCCCACCATTCTCTTTGTCTAGCTTCTTCTTCCTCGGCAAATTGCTGGGTGAGAGCATCAACACTAATGGAATCTGGGTCGACTGCAATGTTTCCTTGTGGATCAAGATAACATTCTCTGTCGGCATCCCATCTCTTAGCTCTTTTAGCTTCTTTGTATGTGTTATAAATTCTGCTCATTCTGGTTTGGGCTTTCATTCTTCGGTTGACGAACTTTTCTTCTTCAGTTCTATTGTCTTTAAAAGGAACAATCTTCGTCACAAATGCATAACCCACCGCATCTTCCTCTGGTAGCAGTTCGCTCCAATCAAAACCTTCATCATCATGAATCACAGCAAGAGCTCTAGATTTCTCTTTGTTGTCTTCAACCTGCTTAAATCTAGGCGGCTCAGATTTATTCTGGTGATAAATTGCTCTCTTGTAGTAATCATCTCTGAAAGGGTTCTCCGACTCATCAGCATATGCGTTTCTGCATTCTCGTTTGAAGTGACCTTTCTGCTTACATTTGAAGCACGTCACCTTGGACTTATCAAACCCCAGCTTGGTAGATGCACCACCAATTGTCTTCCTGCCGGTAATTTCCATGAAACGTTGTGCTCGACGAACAGCACTGGCCATTGCCCAACGAATATCGATCAACTCCATTTCCTCGGGATCAATCTGATCATAATCTTCTTTCATCAGATTGGTATTACCTATCTTCCTAGCTACTAACCCTTCATACGACTCCAACACAGATGCTAGAAATATCATCTGCTGTTTAGCCGACTCCTCATCAAAATTCTGAGCATTCTTCAAATCCACCGCAATGTTGCATTGAAATACGTTCTTTGGAACAGATTGTTGTTGACTTGAAGAATTTGAAGAAGATCCCTGGCTTGAAGCATTGGATGAAAAACCTCCATGAAAACCATTGTTTGAACTTGGACTTTCTTTACTTGAAGGGTTTGAATTTTCAGCAGAGAAAGCAGTTCTTGGAGAAACATTCTTGGGGATCATACTCTTTAGATAGTACAGCTCCATGTTTTGTTGGTATGATGAATGATTTACTTTGTGTGTTTTCTTTATCTCCAATTCATGACTCTCTAGTCTTTCAATCCGCAAGTCGACGGTCAGATCTTCAGCTTTGATTGTATTCTTTAAAATCAATGCATAATACTGCCAATCCATCTCTTCTAGTAGTGAATCGAACAGTTTGTCAACTAGCTCCTCTTGAGAATAGAGAATTCCGTGCCTCGCCAATTCCAACTTTAAGTGCCCAAATCTTTCAATCATTTTACAAACAGATTCATTTTTTAAGCATCCAAACAGATCAAACTCTTTTCTCAACAGTTTCTTTTTGTTTTTGACTATTTCAGCACTTCCTACACATTTTATTTTTAACTTTTCCCATAGATCTTTTGCGTTTGTGTATTCAATTAGTGCAATAATGTCGTCTCTTACGGACTGGTGAATCAAAGCGACGCATTTTTGTTCAGCCACAAAGTTTTCTATTTCTTCAGTCTCTTCCAGATTCTCACAATCTTGTCTACCACTTTTGAAACCGTTCTTTAAGCTTTTCCAGCTTGGATATGCGAATGCTTTCAGCCACTCATCAAATCTTTTTGCCCACCGATTATACTCTTCGATTGCCATTAGCTTTGGTGGTTTGTTATAGGTACCATATGCGCTTTCAACACTTAGGGCATCGGACAAAGTTTTCTTCGGGTTCGGATTATCATTTGAATGGTTGGAAGTATCGTCTCCGGAGTTACCCGCGAAAGCATACATCTCACTGAAGGGATTCATGAATTCTTCCATTTTCAAATACCTGAAACAATTTTCAAACACTTAGAGAATTTTTACAAATTTTAAAAATTTTCAAACACTTGAACCGGATAATGATCTGTCCGAGTGGTTATCCGGACGAATGACAGATGTTATCCGCACGGATAATGATCCGCTCGGATGGTTGTACGTATGAATATCTTTGACCTTTTGACTTTTCAGGTTATCCACACGGGTTGTAATCCGTGCGTGTAACAATGATGATGTCAGTAAACAACTTGTAGTAACTAACTAATCCAATCCGTTCAGACAGCTGTCCGCACGGGTGAATGACGTCATCAAATACGAACAGCTAAACATGGTTTTTGATGAATTTGATCTAGTTTTAGGTTGAATCTGATTATGAAACTAAGTAGGATTATACTTTGAATGATTGCGAATCAATTGATATCAATTTTATCAAATTTTAACCGTAGATTCTTGCTCAATTTTAAGTTTTTCTGATTTTATGGTGATAAATGAAGAACGAATGCAAAAATTAAGTAGAAGTAGAAGAAATCTATCAAATTTCCGGCGAAATTTGAATCAAATCGGCAACAAATGTCAAATCTCCGGTGAAATTTGACTTTGATCGGCGAATAAAACTTGAATTCCGGTGAATTCGGTGTTGTTGATCTCGATTCAGCTCCCTGGATTCTCTGATACCACTTGTTGGTCCCGTTGATACAGGATCTGATCGTAAGGAACAAGATGAATCGATTTCGTCTAATGTGCGGAATCCATTATGACGAATCACAGATTTGTTCAACACAGAATTCAACGTTTAACTGCTTGTCTGTTCTTTCTATTGAGTGTTCTGAAAGTTACAAAGATCCGGTAGAAGTACAGACTATCCGTGCGTGTCAAAAAGTTCTAACAAAGTTGCACCAGACCTCCTATTTATAGACAACCTCAGGAAACTAAGAAGTGTTGTACGTACGGGTGGGCTATCTGTGCGTATGACTCACCCGTGCGTATGACTCATGCGTGCGGATAAGTCATCCGTGCGTATTACCATCCGTACGGGTGAACTTGTTACAACCAACACTTTTACATACAAGACCTATTCCTGAGTTGTCATGCTAACTACATACATACATACATATTACAAGAACACAAAATACAAAATATGACTACATGCTGATGGAAGCTACAGACGTTATGTACTAACAAAGACCTTATTCTGTCTGATCTTCCGATTTAGGTGTGGATTTATTACTAGTTATTCGATTACTAGGTGCTGCTTGAGTATCCTTGATTTGCTTGAGCTTGTTGAGTTCTTTAGATTGAGGATACTTTGCACTTTGATGTGAGTACATAGTTCCCCTATTTTACTGTTTTCAATTGTTTTGGGGTGATTCATATGTGCAGAATGGTTTCAAGGTTTAAACGATGGTTTCAAAAACGATTAAGAGGGTTTATATTAAACTAATAACGATTTCGATAAAGTGAACGAACTTGTTGGCTGTAGTTACATAACGAATGACATTCATTAACATTGATCAAGCCGACCAGTATTAGGTTATGGTACCATAGGATCTGACAAATCCTGTTAACAGACTACACCCATGGTTATGTGTGGGGGTTATGTAGGTAACGACTGAATCTGATGATTGTTAACTTACCCTTTGGTGGTTTGTTAATGCGAGTTTCAAGATAGTCGAGTCACAAAGGTTTGAATGTTATTAGCGAGACGACCAAAAGTAGTTTCACAATTAAAACGAGATAAACGATTTTGGGACGAGTTACACGATTCGAAACGACTTAAACGAGATAAATGATTTGATTAAACGATTGGTTTTGGGTTGTGATTAGATAATGGGACGGGTGTTGCATGATAAAATCATGGTAGATACGCTGCTGGTACATCTTATATATAAGTGCTCTTATCATATTACATTTCGTGTCATTATTTAGTTCACTTGGGAAACGATTTTGAAACGATGTCACACAACGAGGTTTTTGAAATGATATAAACCATACGAGTTTTTACGAAATGTTTTATGATTTGGTTTACTAAAACAAATGTTTTGGGGTTAAGAATCATGGCTACGAGATTTTATAAACTATAACCAACTTGATTTGAGTTGGTTAATTATGTTGCAATACACTTTTCAAAACGAGGTTTGTACTTTTGACTCTTGTAGTCTAATGAGGTATTGCAACATATAAACGAGCCATGAATCCGACACTCTCACAAAACCTTTGTGCTCGCCAGCATTTCTTTGCTAACTTTATTTTCACATATGTTTCAGGTGGTGTTGCTTGATGTTGATTTGATAGGAAGTGTGATCACTTAGGATCTGGACGTGGCCTTAGTGACATAAAAACAATGATAGACGATATGTAACTTGTTGTTTGGTTTTAAGACAATGTACATTACTTAATAAATTAATAAAACGAAACTTTTGTATCCATGGTTGTGAAACAATAATTCTGTTACAACACTCCCCGATGTTTCCGCCGCGGTTTCGTTGTTTTAACGCGGTCTGGGTGTAACAGAAGAGTTGGTATCAGAGCCAATGGTTATAGGGAATTAGGTTATTAGTAATGCTTTGACGTAGACTATACCTTTCTAGGACCCTAACACCAGAAGATTTGCATTTAGATTTTAAAACAATACCGTCACCTATCCTTAGGTGATAACCACAACGAGAACACAATAACAAATCCTCTTCGAAAATTAATCATCTATTCTTGGATGATTGATTATAAGGTTTTGAACCCTTACAGTTTGATTCATTTTTGGCTTTGTGCCTTCTGAGTTTTCAAAATCTCGTCAAAGTTTGGGTCTAAATAATGTGAACACGTGCAAACTGGAAGAGTGAATGCCTGTACCCTGAGTTTTCTGTCTAAGGGTAGAGTGTTCGTACAAATCTGCAGTATCGGACCAGTCACTCTTACCTGGGAACTCTTGAGGTGAGTGTTCACTTATAAGCGAGCATGTCTTCAGTGATACATTATATTGACCCATTTACTTTGATTAGTCACTGCATGTCGTTTGTTTGTTCGAGGTAACAAACGAATGATCGCATTCCTTGTGTTTTTTTCGATGTTTTCAATACCTCTTTTGTTTTCCCAATTGTCAACCTCACTCGTTTCCCCTGTTTCCTTGTTATTTTTAGACAATGCCTCCTCGACGTAATGCACAACCTTTAACCAACGAAGAAGTCGCAGCCCTTGTCGCTCAGCAAATGGCTGCTGTGCTTCCGAACATAGTAACATAGATCCATCAATTATACAACAACAATAATAACAATAATGCACAGTGTAGTTTCAAGAACTTCAATTCTGCTAAACCGTTGAAGTTTTCTGGGTCTCAAGGAGCAACTGCGCTCCAGCAATGGTTCGAAAGTTTGGAAAGCACATTCAGACATGTGCAATGTCCGAATGAGTGTAAGTTTGAATTTGCATCCAGTGTGTTCGAGAAGCGTGCTCTTACATGGTGGAATGGAGTGATGCGTGATAGGGGTGCCGATGTAGCGATGGCATAAACATGGGAAGAGCTTCGAGCTCTCATGATGAGAGAGTTCTGTCCCCGTCACGAAATTCAAGCTTTGGAACGAGAATTTGATGATTTGAAACAAGATAGGGGAGAACACCGTGCTTACACGGATCGTTATGAGGAACTGAGCTTGTTGTGTCCTACGATGGTTACCCCGTTGGAGAAAACAATAGAAAGGTATATCGATGGTTTACCCGATTCTGTGCAAGATATTATGTCTGTCGACTTCGTCTTGTGTCGAGTCTTGTGATAGATTAGATAGAACAAGTCATGTAGTACGAGAAAAACGGAAAACAGTACAGAATTGACCAGTTCGTACGAACTGGCAGTTCGTGCGAAGTGGATTTCCTATAAATAGGTGACTTGGGTGTTTCATTTGTAACTTTGTCATTCCGGTAGCGAAGCTCTGCCGAAGTGTCTCTAGACCGTGTAAAGCTATCAAATCAATACAAGAGACAGTTTAAGTGATTCTAGTGTGTATTTAGTTGAAATAACATTGATACGTCTGATTCCGCCTTTCGTATTGATGGAGATCTCTTCTGAACGACTCGTTTAGGTCGAATCTCGATCCTTCAAGTTGTATCAGAGCATAGGAGGAAGAGTTCTTACCATTTCAGCTTGTTTTCACCATTTTTCACCGAAAATTCTAACTTCTCATTCTTTTACACTTTTTCATCAAATTAACTGAGAATTTACGGATAAAATGGACTGATTTTCACATATAACACGCGAAATACTGTTTTAATCAATCTTTGAAAAAATTAGAACCTAAATCGACCTAAAACTTGATAAAATCATGAATTTTTGGTCCGAAATCATGTGAAAACCCCCCAGTTCATGTGAAAGTGTTGTCAGGTTGTTTGAATAGTGTGGTCAGTTCGCACGGATTGAGCATTATTGGATCAGTTCGCTTGAAAAGTGACCAGGTCGTACCAAGAAGGTCCACTTCGCACGTATTGAACCCAGGTCGTGTGGAATTACATTCATTTCGCACGGATTGAACATTGTTGACCTCATTTTGCACGGATTGAACATAAGTGACCCCAGTTCGCACAAACTCATTTCGCACGAGTTGATTAGGTCACTTGAAACATCATCAGTTCGTTTGAAAAGGTTCCATTTCATTTGAAAAGGTTCCACTTCGTTTGAACTCATCAGTTCGCATCAAGCCAGTCCGTTTGAAATTGTTCCAGTTCACATGAAGTGAACTCCCAGTTCATACCAGTTCAATTCATAAGAAGTGTGTTATAATATCTAGTTCATTTGAAGTTTGAACTCAGTTTGTTTGAACATCATTAGTTCGTAGGAAGTGGTCCAAAACAGTTGAAAGTGACCAGGTTGTTTGGATTATAGCACTAGCTCATTTGAATCAATTCGTTTGAAACTCAGATAGTTTGAACAATCAGTCTTAGTGGACTTTTCTAAAACCTAAACATGGAAAACGAATTTTACAACGCATTTGCAACTCCGATCACTATTGCTCAGAACGCGACCTTAGAAAATGAAATGGGAACCATGCAAAAACCGCCTAAGCTCATGAATATTGAGGAGTATAGTGGATGGGAGGAGCATTTTGAAAATTGGGTTCCAGCAAATTGCTTAGATGCATGGGAATGTGTTGAACAACGATATATTAGACCGACTGATGATGATGGAGAGAATGTTGCTATTAAAGATCTGAGTGATGATCAGAAAAAGAAATACAAAAGTGAAAAGATGATGATTAATATATTGTAACAAGCCATTAAGGAAGAAATCTTGATTTTATTACAACACAACGGAAGTGCATACTCAATATGGAAAGCACTAACGAAGTTTGTTGGAAGTCAAGACATGATCAAGAACAAAAAATTGCTTTTGAAGAAAGAATTTGATCTATTTCGTGGATTAAAAACTGAAAACACCAAGCAGATTATTGAAAGATATTGCAATTTGGTGGTTAACATGAAGAGATTGGACATCAAGAAAGATAAAGAAGAGTGGGTTGAAAAGTTGGCCGATGCTTTGCCACAAGATGTTTGGGGCACATATCTTATGATGTTAAAGAATAATGAAGAATTTGAAAATCTAACGTTGAGCCAGTTTATTGAAAAACTCGAAGTTCAAGAGATGGAACAACGGAAGATGGCGAGAATGAAGGACTTTAATGGTGAACAAGACATTGGTTTATATTACAAAGGAGGTACTCGTGATAGGACCAACATTGCACAAAAGATCGAAACTGCATTTAATGCAAAAAGTTCTTCTGGAAGATCATCTCGAGGATCGAACAACAATAATGAATTTTCTTCATATCCATCATTTGATCTAGAGTTTTCAACAATCAGTTCTAAATCGCAAAGCTCATACGACGGTAAAGGTCAAGCGCTAAACTGTAACATTGCATTACATCTTTAGAACGGTCAGAATTTTTCTGAAGAAGTAGCCAAAGGTCATATGTCTTTGTTGGTAACCGTGTTAGAGTCTTATGAGAGTTTAGTTGCAGGAAGGATCGGAAATCCAATGTTGACAAAAGAGGATTACGATCAGATTGATGCTGAGGAGATGGAACTTATGGATATTAAGTGGTGTTTAGCGAGCGTGTTGAGAAGAGCGGAGAAGTTTAAACAAATCACTGGAAGAGATGACTTTCGTGATGCTAATGTTTCTACTTTAGGTTTTGATAAATCTAAAGTTACTTGTTTTCGTTGCAGGGAAAAAGGGCATTTCAAGCGAGAATGTACAAATCGCGAAGCAAGTGGAGCTCAAAATCCATTCGACAACAATGATTATTATCGAAAAGCAATTTATCATCAAGTTGCTCAACAGCCGCATCAACAACAACAGCCACAAATTTCACATGCTAAGAAGGAAATGATCGAAGAGACATCATCAAGAAGAGCTTGTTTTGGTATAATAGATCAAGATGATGAAAGATTGCCAGAAGGTTTTAGTTGGGAGAATTTTAGTTGGGATAATTACGATCCTAATAGAACTTCAAAAACTAAAGCATTTGTTGCTCAAATTTTTGAAGATACAACTGCTGAAGAAGTGATGTGCGCAAAATGCAACATATAAATTACATCAAATGTGGCATAAAACTAACCCTTTTTAGTACTATTGGAAAAAGTGTGTTTTTGTCTTCCTTTTGTATTTTCAGGAATAAATGAGCTCAAATGAACAAAAGAAGCAAAAAGGCAGCTAAATCTAACATAAATACAAGAAAAGGAACAAACGTGGCATGCCCGACCCCCCGACAACATCTTCCAAAGCAAAAACAAAAGAACAGAAGGCTGAACACGCCCCGTGTTCAGTGAGCACGGGGGCGTGCCCAAGTGACAGCAGAAAAGACAAAGCTGTGGAAGCTTCTATCACCCACCACGGGGGCGTGCCCAGCGGACACGGGGCCGTGGTCAACTCTAAGATTTGCAGAATCTGGGGAAATCTTGATAGTACAGATACGCTTCTGCACACGGGAGCGTGCCCAGCGGACACGGGGGCGTGGTCAACTAATACAGACGAACTGCAATTAATGAAGAAAGAGAATGAAGGTGGACACGAGGCCGTGCCCAATGGACACGGGGCCGTGCCTGAGTCTCTGTTCAGCCTATAAATAGGGGTGCTTGGCTCATTTACAAACCATCCTTTGGCACACCACCTCTCTCACACTTCACCCACCACCCACCACCATCAAAACACCATCATCCACCACCATCATTCATCATAGAGTGTGTGAGTCATCTCGGGATCCAAGATTGATCGTAAGAGTTCTTGACAATCAAAGGCCATGTTTGCCTAAGTCTCTTACATCACTTGGTGAAGACAAGTGTCTAGTGTAATACTTTTTATTTTTAATCTTTTCGCACTTTTTATTTGGTTATGTATTAATGACTTTAATAACTAGTTTCTTATGTTGAAGGTGATTCTTCCTTATCGTTTGTCCGTGGTGTCTTGGCATTATTTTACTATCTATATAAAATAAAAGATTTTCACCATTCATATCTCCACGGTCTATATGGAGATATGTTGGCTACTTGGTCGGGGGTTAAGGGAACGGTTTGGTAAGAGTCTTGCCTTATTCAGTGTATAGATCCTGCAAGGACCTGTGTCAAATTTAGTAGGACCTCCTTCAATACCCACCGGTATTGGATGGCGGGGGTCCAAACTCTTTGACCCCCTCATATGTAAGCTACTATTAATACTTTAACCCGGCTACTTAGGACTGTATCCTTGCTGACTCAGACTACTTAGCCGAGGGTAACGTCACCTTCAAAAGAGAGGCCTACCATAATATGCATTAATAACTTAATTAATTATATTTCAATAATCCGACCCTTTAGGATTGTATCATTGCTGACTCAAACTACTGGGTTGAGGGTAACGTCACCTTCAAAAGAGGGGCCTAGTACAATAACTAAGATAATCTCTTAAAAAGTGCAAAAGTGCGGAAATAATCAAAGGTTACACTAAACACGAGTCGGAGCCAAGTGATTCATCTTGTCTATCTGTTTTTATTTTTATTTTATTTTTCAGCATTTTAGTTAATTTTATTTTTCTAGCTTAAAAACATTTTTCTAACTTTTTGATTTGATTAGACGTTGAGAATAAACCGGTATTAAAAGCTCTTGTGTCCTTGGACGACCTCGGTATCTTGCCAACACTATACTACGCTCACGATGGGTGCACTTGCCCATATGTGTGTTTGGTGTTAGTAAAATATCATGTTTTATAAATTTAAAACTTGACTAACGTGTAAAAAGGGCTTAAAATATACATTAAAACATATACACACTTACGCACATCAAGTTTTTGGCGCCACTGCCGTGGACACAAGGATTTTAAGAAAGTTTGGAATCAACGGCCTAATCGTTTTTTCTTATTTTTCTATTTTTTTAGGATTTTCTTAATTTTTCAGCTTCTGCAGAACTCAGCACGGGCCGTGCCTGCTGAACACGCCCCGTGCCCAATCCTTGGAACAGGCAATCCTGTTTTAAGTCAGACAGTAAGCTGAACACGGGGCCGTGCCCACTCAACACGCCCCATGCCCAAGATTCAGTTACTGAAAACGGAACCGTAAGATCCCGACGGTTGGTAATTTCTGACACAAACATGAGTGATACTGATATTTTTTACTTTCGGCACTCTTATGGTACGTGGTGTCAAATATGTGGTGGTTCCCATAAAGATTTAGAATGTTATTTTCTAAATTATAAACCCCATTATATAGACCCATTTTTTTCCTGTAGCCTTAAGAGGGGCGAAAGTAAAAATAATCCCTATCTCTCCCTTGAATGCTCTCAACCGGATCTTCTAGGAGAAATGCTTCTTGATGAACTATTTCAAATGGAAGATCTAATTCTTAATTGGTTAAAAGAACTTAGGATGGATTTCAATAATTTATCTCAAGACGATAACCAAGAAGAATTGTTGGGATCGCATTCAAATAAAAACAACTTCTTTGTTTCCGATGTTACCTCTAACTCTAGCGAGGACTTGAGCGATAGTCGTCCCTGTGTCGATTGTGCCATGAAGGACTGCCCATCGACTTCGTTCGATGCATACATAGACCTGAGCAATTCGGCATACACCTTCTTTAACGAGAGTCTGGGAAAGGGTTGGACTTGTCCACCTACATTTAGCGTAGGAATCACCCTCACCGACAACCTCTTCCGTTCTCGTCTTAATCTAGAGCAATTAAGGTATCTTAGGCACTTTGGGGTTGTTCCATCCAGTAAGGAACCGCCCGATCTAGATGAACTCCTTAGAAATAAACGAAACTTCATATACAGCCCCTAGACACGGGGCCGTGTCCAGGTCAACACGCCCCCGTGTCCACCAAAAGATTCCCGTCGGATTTCGTGTCAGAATACGGACAAAATGTGTCAGGATCTTGCCTACACATGGGGCCGTGTCCAGCCGACACGGGGCCGTGTGCAGCGTGCTGTCATTTTCTATAAATACAGCCAAGAATCCTGCACATTTGAACCATTCCAGGGACAGAGATTTGGGGAATCTTCTCACATACCATCCTAGGTATTTTCTAAAAGAAGTTTCTCAACAACCTTCTTGTCCCTTCCTCTTTTATCCACTATCATCTTCTTCAATTTTTCCTTTATGCTTCCATTAAAGCTTGAAATCTCCATAATTTTAAACTTTATTGAGATGTTTGTTAGATTTTTATTCATGGAATCTTGTTAAAAAAAGTTCTACAACAATGTTTTAAGTTGTTTTTGCTTAAAAACGTTTCAAAAATCATGAAAACAAATTCAAACTCCATGATTCCTTGTTCTAAAAATCTGCAGACATCTGAACACGGGGTCGTGTTCATTGAACACGGGGCCGTGTCCAAAGTGTTGATCCCATAAAATTGAACTCTTTTCGGTATGTTTTCTCAGAATGGCGAGCAGAACTAGCGGAACATCTTCATCGCACTCCAGAAACAACTGACAAGGGAGAAGGTCATCAGCGGTTGAAGATTCTCTTGTAAACTACATTTACGCCTTAAGAGATGCCATTGATGAGATGACGGGGGTGGTAGAAGCATTGGTTGACCGTATTAATCATTTGATGGTGGGACTAGAGGGATGTCTTTGAGAGGTCAACCTTTTGCACCAAAGGTTGAACATTCTCGCCTCTCCTCCTTTGGTACCAATTATCACCCAAAGGGCATGGAATGTGATACCGGAAGTCATCATTCCGGCCGAATGGTACACCAAACATTCGGAACCCCCTCGAGACATACTACAAGGGGTTCCGGTTGGTGTCACTCCCCCTCCACAAGATGTTGAGGAAAATGAAGCCGCCTTCTTCCTCCCAAGAGAGATAGAAGAATGGCTTTAACAACATCTAGGGAACAACCCTCGGCTCGGAGTTCTACAAAGCCTTTAGATACCGGAAAACTATTTCCGGAATTTTGGTTCTTATTGTAGAAGTAGAGCTCCTTAGGATGATTTTATGTATCACTTGACCTATCTAATTTAGGACCCTTAACTTTTATTTTTCTACTTTGTTTTCAATTTTCTAGGACTATTATGTAATTCTCTCTATTTGAATGAATGATGATTCTAGTTAAAATGGTGTTTGGATGATGTTATAATGGGTAAAATACACTCAAGATGGTGAAGGATAACAAGGGAAACTTGAACCAGCACCCCATGCACAAAAACAGAGCCATCCGACAAAATTTTCTTCATTACAGCAAGTTCAGCACGGGTCGTGCCCGCCCAACACGGCCCCGTGCTGCACAATCTGCAGAAAATGCCTAGTTCAGGTAACTGGACACGGGGCGTGCTCACTGATCATGCCCCCGTGCCCAGGCTTCTATTTCTTTTTGACAATTTCTGTTACTGGCGATCTGAACACGGGGCCGTGCCCGGACACCACGGGGCCGTGTCCAGACGCCCAGTAACATAATTTTTTTCTTTTTCACACCTTTTTACACATTCAATTAACCTTAAAACTTATTTTTGGGACACATTGAGGACAATGTGTAATTTAAGTTTGGGGGGGGGGGGGATGCTAAAACTTTGAATCTTGCAAGTCCTAATCACAAGCCTTACACAAAACTCTATTGGAACCGCTAATCACCCCAAATTTTTTTTCAAATATTTTTTCATTTTTTTTCCTTGTCTAGGTTTAACTTGGGAATTTTAAGTTCTAAAAAGGTTATATTTTTACAAATTTACAACCGATAGTGTCCTGATAAAAAGAACCAACATAAGAAAATTATGAAACGACATGACAAGCTTAATTAAAATTTGATTATATATACTTGATCACATAAAAACCCTGATGTGTGCAAAATGCAACATATAAATTACATCAATTGTGGCATAAAACTAACCCTTTTTAGTACTAATGTTGGAAAAAGTGTGCTTTTGTCTTCCTTTTGTATTTTCAGGATTAAATGAACTCAAATTAACAAAAGAAGCAAAAAGACAGCAAAATCTAACATAAATACAAGAAAATGATCAAACGTGACATGCCCGACCCCACGACAGTGTCCTCCCAAGCAAAACAAGAAGACAGAAGACTGAACACGCCCCGTGCTCAGCCAGCACGGGGGCGTGCCCAAGTGTCAGCAGAAAAGACAAAGTGGTAGAAGCTTCTATTGCCCACCACGGGGCCGTCCTCAGCGGGCACGAGGCCGTGGTCAACTATAAGATTCACAGAATTTAGGCAAATCTTCATAGTACATATATGCTTCTGCACACGGGTTCGTGCTCAGCGGACACGGGGGCGTGGTCAACTAATAAAGACAAGAGCAATTAATGAAGAAAGAGAAGGATGTGGACACGGGGCCATGCCCACTGGACACGGGGCCGTGCCGAAGCTTCTGTTCAGCCTATAAATAGGAGTGCTTGGCTCAAGCTCAAACCATCCCTTGGCACACCACCTCTCTCACACTTCACCCACCACCCACCACCACCATAACACCATCATCCACCACCATCATCCATTGTCCATCATAGAGTGTGTGAGTCATCTCGGGATCCAAGATTGATCGTAAGAGTTCTTGATAATCAAGGCCATGTTTGCCTTAGTCTCTTACATCACTTGGTGAAGACAAAGTGTCTAGTGTAATTGTAGGTCCCTTTGCACAGGATCTGATCGTAAGGAACAAGTTGAATCGACTTTGTCTAATGTGCGGAATCCATTCTGAAAAATCACAGATAATCAACACAGAATTCAATGATTAAACACGGTCTGTTCTTTCTATTATACGTTCTGAAAGTACAAAGTTCC
This sequence comes from Helianthus tuberosus, assembly GCA_030545235.1. Classification (NCBI taxonomy): domain Eukaryota; kingdom Viridiplantae; phylum Streptophyta; class Magnoliopsida; order Asterales; family Asteraceae; genus Helianthus; species Helianthus tuberosus. Next base: position 24,977,075 of record CM060451.1, read on the forward strand.
AGTAGAAGACAGACACACTGAACAGTTTCTCACTCGAGTCAAAAGTCTGTAAAGTGATACCCGGACGAGATATTTATAGGCAACTCAGAAAGTAGTAAGTGTTGTCCGCTCGGATAACAAGCTATCCGATCGGATGACATCCTGTCCGATCGGATAACATGCTGTCCGGTCGGATGAGTGCTATCCGATCGGATGACAATCCGATCGGATGACACAAGTCAACAAAAGTCAACACTTTACTTATAAGCCCCGTTTCCTGAGTTGTCGTTCTATCTACACACATACATTACATACTTGTTTACAAAGACACAAATATACAAAACATGACTACATGCTGACGGAAGCTATAGACGTATGTACTAACAGACTCCCCCTCGGATGTAGCTGTAGTTCCTTCCAGCATAGTCTTTAATTCCTCCTATTGCGCCTTCGTTCTTTCGCTTTCTGTCTTCTCTTCTCTGCCCTTTCATCAAGCATTCTTTTCCTTATATGCCTTCCTTCAGTCAACCACCATTTTCTGTAGACTGGATCACCATCACGCTTCCGATCCCATTTAGGAATCTTGTTCTCTTCTGATTCAATTGGCGTTTGATCCGTTGGTATTGACCTACCAAACTTGCGTTTGCCCAGTTCAGCTGCCCTTTTAGCAATAGCTTTTGATCTTTGTTCTCGTTTATACTTTTTCAGAAATTCATCAATCTCGAGATCTCTCCATTTTGTCTTTCAGTATCTTCCCGAGTTGATGTCCTGAGCAAAACACACATCCACTATAGATTGATATTGCAGTGCTTGTTCTTTATCAGGCCTTTCGTAGACTATCTTGTTGTAGAATAGACAGTCTATGTCTTTCTTTGAACAATTAACCAGCCACATAGGATCTAATACACAAATCCTTCTTGCTTCTTTAGTGGTCTTGTTGTATAATGATATAATAGCTTCTGCCGTCGTTTGATTGTATAACCACCCTTCAAACTCTTCGTGGAAATCTTGCTCCATTGCCCGTAAAGGCATATTTTTCAAACAACTAGGAGGGTTGATATCCAGAGTAATATCCTTTTGACCATTTTCTAGGATTCTAACAATCTGATCTGGTGTGGTTTCCAATCAGGATACCTTGCTTTTGCTTGCATCTTCACATAGTTCCACAAATGTTGATCATGCTACTTCACATCCAAACCATGGTAAAATTCTTTAATGTTCTTTGTTTTCACCAACTCATCTATATCCCACCACGGAAGAGTTTTAATATCTGACAAAAACTCAAAGTACTGCACCCCTTGTTCCCGTCTGATTGCATAAACTTGTAAATCTTCCAGATATCCCCAAGAAAGATCTTTGTTGTGAGTGAAGAACTGAAGTGCCCTAAGTTTCTTTCTCTCCTTTGGCATAACTTTGAACCATTTCTTTCTGTCTTCAGCAAGGTTTTCTCTGGGTATGGTTTCTGGAATACCTTTAGTAGACACTTTCTCCACAATCTTTCTCCTGATTTCATCTACATTTCGGTCTTTGAACATTTCTGCCAACGAGGGAAATGTCTCATCAACTCCAGAATAATGGAAATGCAACTGCATCATCAGATGAGTCTGAAGCATCTTTAATAATGACATCATCGTAATGGTCTGCTTCATGAGCATATCTTGGCTCGAAATCTTTCTCTGGAGACTGAGGAATCTCATCCTCAATATCAAACTTGAACTTTCCATCTTCTAAACCCAACTCTTCTAACATTTCAGCTCTAGTTCTTTGAACCTCAATTTCACCTTCATATTTCTCATGTAGGTAGATAACAATAGGATTTGATAGGAATACCTGATCTTCATGTTGTTTTCCTGATGATGAGGCTTCATGTTGAGTATCATCTTCCTGTTCGTTAATTTCATCATTCAGCAACTCTTCAATCCTTTCTTGAACATTAGGATTATTGATTAACAAACCAGAAGACCCTTGATCATCATCATCATTTTTCTTGTCATTATCATCTTTCTTATCGTCTTTCTGAACAGACTCGTCTTTATCATCATTTTCATCTTCATTCTCTTCATCTCCAAACAGCTCTATATCAGAATCTTCTTCAACGATTTCTCCACGTGCTATCTTTGCCTTTCTTCGCCTTTCATTAATCTTCATTCGGCGAATAAATTCTGGTATGCTGTAAGGCTTTGTAGAAACTCCACCAACAAGTACAAACTGCTGTGTTTTCCATTCTAGTAGCAACATTTCTTTGGCCTTTCTCTTCTTTTGTATAGCAATAACTCTACGAATAATTTCATCTAAATCAATGGATAGAGAAGATTCACCAACCAACATGTAGTCTTGACCGTGTTCATCTTCAGCATCTTGTTCTTGAATAACTTCATCAACTTGTTCTTGAATACCTTCAGCAACTTATTCTTGAACAACTTCAGCATCAATCATTATAACATCAATTTGACTTGAAGAACCACCAGCTTCTTGAATATCTTCAACAACACTTTTGTTCTTTTGAGTGGCGTCTTCAGCTAATCGTCTTTCTCGTTCCATTTTTCTCTCTTCTACCTTTTTAACTTCAAGATCATTGAAGGCAGCATGAACATCAATCTTCAAATGACTTTCCATTACCGCATACCACATGTTAAGCTGGTTGTCTTTCATTACTTTATCAGCCTTCATTGCTTCCAGCTTCATAGCCTTCATTTCATTTGATGAAGCTTCACTCATTTCACTCAGAAGCTGATTAAGCGTCTGATTCACATCTTTAAGATTCTTTATCTTCACATTTAATGAAGAAGTTTCTGCAGTCAATAATTCAAACACTTTAGAATTATCACTGCTGTCATCCTTCAATTCATTTATCATCTTCTCTTTGTCTATCAGCACCATCCTGATTTGATCATGAGCTTTCATCAACTGATTAACTTGCTTCTTTAAAACATCACGTTCTGCTTCAGCTTTGTCTTTAGCCTTTTCTAGAGCAGCAACTTTCTTCAGTAATTCTTTTACAGCTTCATTATTGAACATGTCGTAATCATCTTCTGGAATATCTTCACTAAAAATTCCAGTTGCAGGTGGAAGATTTCCAAAGAAATCATCTGTAACTTTTGGACGTGATGATTCTGGAATCTCAATATTTTCAGGAATTGGTGGAAATTTTGAAGAAAAGTCTCCACCCTCAGTCACTTCAACATAATCAACGTGACCATCTTTCCTTTTACCCTCTGGTTCTTGATCCTTTGATGATTTAGCATGCTTTTTGCTTTTGCCTCCTTGATCTTTTTGATCTTTGGCTTCTCCTTTCTTTGCACGCACGCTTCTCGGAATAACTCCAGTTTGAACAGCTTTGCGTTTCTTTATTTGTTTCTTGGGTTGATTTGGTTTAAAAGAAGAGTCTTCCTCATCTGATACTTTTTGTTTCTTTGTAGGCTTTTTCTTCAGTTGTGCTTTGCCTCTGCCAAGTGTAGTTAGATCAAGTTCTGATTCTGACTTAGTAGATTCAGAATCTTCATCACTTGAAACATCTTGAACAAATCCTTCAGGTTCCTTGACTTTGAAACCTTCTTGAACACTTGAATCTTTATCTTTTTGAGCAGCAACATCCTCATTCTTTTTCGGAAAGCTTTTAAGAGATTGTGATAGCAAGTCAGCTCCTTCTTGAATAACTTCAGATGGTTCCAAAACTATGTCATCTTTCAATCTCTGCTGTGGTTCCTTAATAACAATTTTAGGAACTGGTTCCTTTGGAATCGGAACTGAAGGGGATGACTTGGGAGTTCTCTTTCTTTTCCCGTCTTTCACACACCACCATCTAGTATTCTTTTCAGAAAACAAACTCATTTTCTCATCTTCATTGTCAGAATCACTGTTCTGATGTCTCCATGCATCATTCTCTGGAGCAACATAATCCGGTTTGCTAATTCTGCATATCATCCCTTTTGCTCCTGTGTTCGGACCCTTAGTAAGTCTGCTTATAGTTTCTGCTGTCATGTTCTCAGCCCCAAAATATCATCATCACTCTTCTCAAGGTCTTTGAACTTATCATCAATCATCATCTGTACAAAACGAGGATACATGATGTACTTCTTGTTTCCTGCCTTTGCATTCTCAGTCATGTAGTCAAAGATCACTTGAGAAATATTATATGGCCGGTTCAACACAAGGCAAGTGACAATGTTCATTATATAGTCAGAAGCTTCATCATAAGCACCCTTCCTGTGTGATAAAGCATGAATAACACAGTGTATCAAGAACTTGTAAGCATGACTGAAACTTGTTTTCAAGATCTTTCCATTTACACTCCCTGTGAAACCCATTCTGCACCACAGACCTTTTGCTAGACGTTCAGAGATAATGGTTGGATCTTCATCAGAATCTCCTAACTCTAACACACGTCTCACATCACCAACTGTTACCTTAAACTCCAAATCTACTTTCTTTCCCTTCTCATCTCTCTTTGTTACTGCAGAGTAGATCGTTTTATCTTCCTCTTCATATCTTGCAGAGTTCCAAAAACGTCTGACATGTGATTCGTAAATTGTGGTTTTATCAGTTAAAGCCTTAGCAATTCTGCTTTCTCTTAAGAATTTTGCAACCTTTTCGATTACTAATTTCTCAGTATATTCCTTTTCTAATAGGCAGTAAATGTTATGCGTTTTCTCCCAATCCTGCAGAAGAATACTTGAAATTTTATCAAAAATTTTGTAACACTGAAAATATCACTCTACCTAGTGCAAAGACTCGGATTGCTATCCGACCGGATGGTCATCCGTTCGGATAGCCTTATGCTTAGTTTGAATGGTTATCCGATCGGATTCCCTTCTGAAAAATTTGACCTTGATAGTCCCGAAAAACCCGTGATATCACTCTACGGTTCGATCGAATGCGGAAAGTAAGATCAAACCGACAAGAACAAAAAGAAATATTTTATTAACGAACTCAGTGCCACTGCTTAGATCGCACACAGTCTCGGAGACTGTCTGGTACGATCTTCGAGAACCTTGCACACAATCCCTAGGATTGTCTGGTACAAGGCTCTCTATTTGGGGCTACATGATTACAAGAATAGGAGAGCTCTACTACAATAACCTACACATGACTATAAATAGGAGCCTCTACCCCATTGGCCCACATGGCCTAGCCCAAGCCCAAGACCTAATCTAAACCCAATAAACATAAATAATTATAATAAAGATAAGCGTAAAACTCTGGACCCAACAGACCTTGCTATCCGAGTTTTGAGAATGAGATGGTTGTCCGATCGGATGATCATCCGATCGGCTTGTCATCCGAGTTATGAGAGAGTATGCACAGACTTCAAGAAACAAGTGATGAAACGAATTGCCATCCGATCAGATGGTCATCCGATCGGATTGCTATCCGACTCAAAATATCTGCACAGATTTCAAGAAATAAATGATGGAACAAATTGTCATCCGATCGGATTGTCATCCGATCGGAGTGCTATCCTATTCAAATAAATACACAGATATCAAGAAACAGAATATGGAACGGATTGTCACCCGATCGGAATGCTATCCGATTCAAACAATCAGTTCAAGAACTTTCTAGAAACTTCAAAAAATTTCTAAGGCAAATCCTCAAATTGAACACAGATCTACACAGAGAATCTCATCGTGATCAAAACCCTATGTTCAATGTTGTCTAAAACGTCCTAAACAGGGTTTAATTTGATAAAAACCGCACCGATAGCCGTAACGTCTTAACCTCAGATCTACTTGATTTTAGCATGTTATTACACAAATTGAACCAGTAAAACTTTAGATCTGATCATTCCGAACACAACCCTATGATTATTTCTTATCAAAACTGATCAACACTACCTAGATCTATCCCAAAACCTCCGAGAGTGACGTCATCGATAAGATCAGACAATAAACATCGAATTTTGACAGATTTGAGTAAGAAATACATACCTTTGCCATTGTAAAATTTGTGTAAACCAACGATCTAATGATTTGTGCAAAGAAATCCGAAGAAAAATGAGATCAGAAAATCAAAGTGTGTGAGAGAAAGATGGTTATCCGATCGGGTAACTTTTGACTGACCTTTGACCCCCTAGATATAGTGACACATGAGTTGGATGGTCATCCGAACGGATGGTCATCCGAACGGATTGCTATCCGATTGAGGCTCACCATTGACTTTTAAAACTTTGACCTTTTGACTTTTTCTCAAATTTTATCAGTTTTTAGAAATCCACTGAAGTATGTAAGTCCAAGTTAATGACCCTAGATACTTAATTTGCCGAACAAGTCCAACTTAATGACCTTGGTTGACCCGATTCAAAGTATACTGACATTTTCTTTATTTTTGTTCAACCACTTTTTCTGAAAACTACAAGTTTCAACTTAATGAACTTGTTTTTGACTTTTCAATTTTATGATAAGCATGATCAGCTCCAAACTCATCTTCCAGCTCAGTAACTTCCTGCATGATTCTCAAACTGCGAATCTGAAGATCAGCTTTCCACTTTGGTTTGTCGGAAAATAATGTAGAAAATGAAAGATCTTTTTGGATTTTTTTTTAAATTCTAAACTAGAAAATGAAATACAGAAATAAAATGCAGTAAACGTAAAATATTTACAAACATATTTTTGATGAGCGTGTTAGGGAATCATATCAGCTACCGACAAGTTACAAGTACCGTTAAGCTAGATTTCATACACAGCATTAAAAAATTCACTTAGATTGTCGATATACTGACCCACTTAAATTTTCACACACATTTCAATCTGTCCAGGATACGAATTTAGTGTTTTAGCGACTTAAACTTATTCATGTGTCCCACCTCTTGAATATACTCCCGTATCCAGATCCCAATATTCAGTCTTACAGGTGAGTATACCACAGATGATATATGTAAGGGAATAATTTAGTAAAAGTACGAAACCGTGAGAGCTCAGGTCAGAACTTCCGTTCAGCAGAGAGATGACGGTTTGACTTGGGTGGGTCCCCTTTAGAGGATCTTTTTATTACAACACCATTTGATTAGCAATTTTATTATCTTTATCATTTATGCTGAGGGCAAGCATGCGGTAAAGTATTCTCCGGGGACTAGGCCATTGCTTCCGCAAAATCAGAAGTCCCGAGATAATACCCCAGATATCACTGAGTATAAAGACCTAGTATTTCAGAAAGAGGGATCTTTCAAACAAGATTTCAGAGGTTACCTATATATCCAAGTAGTGTTCCCCACGAAATAAGCAAGTAAGATTTAGGTTTATATCCTGAACAAACCTACTAAATGTGTAAAAACCTATCGGCACATCATCAGTGAGACTGTTTAACGCATTTAAACTTTCCATTTCTTTAGCATACCGTAACAGTCTAGCTGATTTACTATCATTTTCCCTCTTTACACAAGCTCTTTTTGAATTTTATCATGTTTTTGGGTTTTGGAATTTTTTATTGTTTTTGTATTTTTTGAAATTATAACCTATCTCCCCCTAAAGACCAAAACAAGTAAAAATTCAACAAACCAGTGCAGATTGCTTTTCAACATCATCTACAGTGGTACCTTCATCGACACCAACGATTTCTTCCCCATCCGATAATAACTTCATACCATTTAGTTTCAAAAGATATTGAAAACGAGTTTTGTCAAATGCTTTGGTATGTAAATCAGCTTTTTGTTCATCGGTGTGGATTTTTTCTATTCGTATCAACTTCTTCTCGAAACAGTCTCGGATGAAGTGATGACGAATTTCAATGTGTTTCGTTTTAGCGTGATGAACAGGATTTTTAGTTATGTTTATAGCTGCCTCATTATCAACAAAGATAGGGGAGTTAAGAAATTGCAAACCGTAGTCTCGCATCTGTTGCTGGATCCATAAGATCTGAGAACAGCAGCTGCTAGCAGATACATATTCAGCTTCACATGTGGATAAAGCGACAGAGGTCTGCTTCTTGCATTGCCAGGTGACCAATCGTGGTCCGAAAAACTGGCACCCCGCTGTTGTTGATTTAGCGTTCACTTTGCAGCATCCGAAATCAGAATCAGAATATCCTTCGAGCGTGAGATTACCTACTTTTGGATACCACAACCCCAGAGATGGAGTTCCTTTCAGGTAACGTAGAATCCTTTTCACAATTACCATATGCGAGGCTCTAGGATTTGACTGAAATCGAGCTGCGAGGCAGGTTGGATACATAATATCCGGTCTTGATGCCGTCAAGTACATTAACGAACCGATCATGGAGTGATACAGCGTTTCATCTACCTTCTCTCCGGTGAGATCAGGGTTTATCCCATGGTTTGTCGCTAATGGGGTGGACATAGGTGACATTCCTGACATTCCGAATTTCTCCAGAACATCATGAACGTATTTCGTTTGATGTATAAACGTTCCCTCGGGAAGTTGATCAACTTGAAGCCCCAAGAAGAACTTCATCTCACCCATTGATGACATTTTAAACTTCTGCTTCATAACTTTTTCAAAATCTTTGCAGAGTTGTTCATTTGTAGACCCGAAAATTATGTCGTCCACGTAAATTTGAACTATCAGAAGATGCCCGTCGACTTCTTTTGTGAACAGAGTGGCGTCTATCTTTCCTTGGATGAAGTTGTTGGCTATCAGATGTTGAGACAAGGTCTCATAGCAGGCTCTCGGGGCCTGATGTAAGCCGTATAACGCCTTATCCAGGAGATACATTTTATCTTTGTGAATTGGAACTGTAAAGCCCGGTGGCTGTCCGACATATACCTCCTCTTTCACTTTGCCATAGAGAAACGCCGACTTTACATCTAGTTGAAAAACTTTAAATCCTTTCCATGAAGCAAAAGCTAGGAATATTCTGATTGCTTCAAGTCTAGCAACTGGAGCATACACTTCAGTGAAATCTATACCCTCCTGCTGACTGAAACCCTGGACTACAAGTCGAGCTTTGTTACGAACGACAACCCCTCTATCATCCCTCTTACATTTAAACACCCATTTAGTGTTGATCTTTTGATGACCATCAGGCAAATCCACTAACTTCCACACCCCTAACTTCTCGAATTGGCTCAGTTCCTCCTGCATCGCATTGACCCAAGAGTCTTCAGTAAGCGCCTCTTTGTAAGTCCTTGGCTCAATCTGCGAGATAAAACAACTTAATGAGAAATCAGTTTGTAAAGGAGCAACTTTTGTATAGAAACATGTAAGCCCATGATCAAGTTGTCTTCGAGTGCGAACGCATGACTGCAGTTCTTCGATTATCAACTCCTCTGGATGATATGAAAGAGTTCTTGGCATCACCTCGCCTGAGACATCTACCTCACCTTCCAAATTTGTGACATTTTGATTTGCATCTTGTTCACTGACTGGAATAATTTGATTTAACAACTGAATTTGCTCCCCCTCGGAATCTGAATCACTGTGATCGAAAACTGGCATGTTCTCAGATTCTTGAATATCATTCTGTGCCGTCTGATTATCTTGAGTAACTTCATTTTGTTGGACATCATCATGTTCTCCAGCATTGCTTGGACCTGCTTCATCATAAGTTTCTGCTGGGAATCTTTCTTCTGGATCTTCATACTCTCTCAGAATATCCAGTTCATCAAAGAAATCTGGTTCTTCTTCAATGTTAAACGAACTCCACAAAGTATCGTAATTAAATCGCCATGAGTCACCAGGTTTCTGCAGCGGCATTGTATAACCTTGACATTCAACATTGTATGCCTCAATGATTTGCTTCAAGCTAGGAATGAAAACATGCTTCAATGGGCTTGCATAACCCATGAATATTCCTTCAACACCTTTTTGACCAAATTTACCCTGAAAATCTAGAATTGTGCAGGGAGACCCAAACGGTTCAAGATATTCTAGATTTGGCTTGCGGTTGTTTATTAGCTCGAAACATGTCTTGTTGAATTTCTTCACTGTAAGAACCCGGTTGAGCGTATAGCATGCGGCTGCAACTGCTTCTGCCCAAAAGTTGATAGGAAGTTTAGAATCGGCAAGCATCGTCCTGCCTGTTTCGATTAGTGTCCTGTTCTTTCTTTCAGTTACTCCATTCTGCTGCGGAGTGTAAGGAGCACTAAATTCATGCAATATACCTCTCTCATCACAATATTCTTCCATCTTGTTGTTCTTAAACTCAGTACCATTATCACTTCTGATTCTTCTGATACACCTTTGGTATAGGTTTTCAATTTTTCTGAACAACGCCATTAATCTTTCAAACGTCTCATCTTTAGACTTCAAAAATGATACCCACGAAAATCTGGAATAATCATCAGTAACCACAAGACAGTAGAGATCCCCTGTAATACTTTTGATATTTACTGGACCAAACAAATCCATATGAAGTCTCTCTAATGGTCTGGAAACTGAATTGACTTCCTTTTGAGGATGTGATTTCTTCTTTTGCTTGCCTTTGATGCAACTAATGCACTCCCCTTCCAGATGAAAACCTTTGATGTGAACACCCAGAACTAAATCATTATGCACCAAGTGATTCATTTTTCGTAGGTGAATGTGGCCCATCTTGCGATGCCACAACTGTGATTCTTTCTCCGTTGCTCTAGACACAAAACAATGAGCCTGACCCATTATTGTAGTTGCTACACTCATGTCTAATACATACAGGTCATTGACTCTTGGTGCCCTCATGATAATCCATTCTTCAGGGATAACAAATCCTGGTTTTAAAATCAAACATTCTTTGTCTGTGAAGTGAGTGGTATACATCCTGTCACAAATCTGCGAAATACTTAGTAGATTATTTTCCAGCTCAGCAATGTAGTTAACTCTTTCAAATGTGACAATCCCATTGGATAGCGTTCCTTCACCAACAATTCTACCACCTTGGTTACCTGCGAACCCGACATAACCTCCATTGAAATTTCTAACATCGTACAGCAACGCTGTCTTCCCTGTCATGTGCCGAGAAGCTCCACTATCCATAATCCAACGTGAAACAGATCTTGGAAGCTACTGCACATATCAAAAAAATATTTAGTGAGATTTTGATGCTACCCAAGCCTCTTTTGTCTCGGGTAACTTGACATTAATGTGTGTTTTAGCAGTGTAAAGTGGCGGAAAATTTTTATCATTCATTTTTAAACTTTCAGCAGACCCAACCTCAACCTCTTTGAATAATAAAAATTCGTCTTTTTGAGGCTGACCAGATGGTTGATCTTTTCTTACCACATACTTCTTTTTAGAAGTCGAATTTTGTTTTTCTTGTTTCTCATATAAATCCAAAGGTACATACATCTTCTTGGTTGAAGATGATGATTTTTCAGTCTCAGACACCTTTGGTTTTGGAGAATTTGCTTTCTTGTCAACAGTTTTTGGCTTCCATGTTTGTTGAGGTGATGCAACTCTTTTGTAAAATTTGTCATTTTTAGTTACCAAATTCTTAACAGGTTCAGTTTTGATCTTGGTGTTATCATTTTTCAAAACCTTTTTCTCAACAACCAATGGAGCTTTTCCCTTCACAACATCTTTCTTGCTTGAATTCATCACAACTTCAGTCTTAGGCTTCAAATTGGTACACTTTCGTGCAATATGTCCAATTTGATTGCATTTGAAGCATGTTCGGGTGTCAACTTCCCTACTTGTGCCTTCAGACTGAGGCTGTGAGGCCTTCTTTTCAAAGAAATCTTTGTTTGATTTTGAAAAAATCTCAGATTCCTCATCAGAAAGTGAACTTGAACTGTTCACAAACACCTTTTTCTCAGCAAACTTCTTGTTTTGAAAATTTGTTTTCTGATAACTCTTACTACCCTGATAACCTCCCGACCATCTGTTTTGATTGTTGTTATAAAAGCGTGATGGAACAACAGGTTTCTTATAGTAAGCTTTATCTTTCTCAAAATTCATTTGCCTCTTCGTCTGATTTAAACCTTCTACTTCAGACAAATCAATTTAAACCAGTTTGAACACGTTTTTCAATTTGTTCACATTAACATTTTCCAGAGGAAACTCAGAATCCGAATACAACTTATCAGATCTAGCCATCTTGTACATCACAAGACCTGGTTCATCACCTAAGTTGTTTTTGTATTTTGGTTTCGGAATGTAATTGTTCAGAAAACATTCTTCTTCCTCAGCTGGATCATTATCCAAAACACTTTCAGCCATGCCTTTAACAATCTCAGTTTGAACACTATCATCAGATGATGATGAAGAAAATGTTACATCAATTGACTCTGGAAGATTTATCTCATTTGTTTCATCATTAACTAACCCTGATTGTTTCTTTGAAAAATTGTGTAGAACTGGTGGTGGAACCTGATGAAACCCTACCCCAGTTCCATCAGCATATACATCTTCGCCTGCTTTGTTTTTCTCAATGGGTTTGGGAACAATGTGTTGCAAAACAAAGCTTGCAGAGCTGTAACTGTTCAGTTTCAAATTAATACGCTTATTCTTAATCTTAGCTTCTTCAAACTGAAGCTTCAATTTAGCAATCTCATCCAATTGTTGGTTGATTAATTCTTCTTTAACCCTCAAAACACCTTGCAAATGACAGTTTTCTTTGTATGTTTTACCGATTCTATCATCAGAATCTTTCACCGTGCGTTTTAGCTTCTCAAAACTTTCAGAAATTTGACGATTTTCAAGAATTAGTTTTTCATTTTCTTTCCTAACTCTTTCTATGTCAATTTTATCAGTTTTGATTTTTTCAGTTAAATCTTTTAATCTGTCATTCGAAGCTTTCAGCATTTTGTCACGGTTCAATATCTGATCTTCCACCTCTCTGACTCTGTTTGTCAGCTCCTCAACTTTCTTACCATTCAGATAAGTGATTGTACTACAAACTTTGCACTTTTTCATGCAATTTTTGCAGTCAATATCATCATTAACATTCTTACCTGACTCAGTTGTTGACGCGTTTGAACTGACCTGGCTTTTAGACTCAGAGATGGATTTAGACTCTACCTCAAGTGCCTTAGCAGCCAGCACCTTGTCAGGCATCTTTCTCAGGTTTTCAGCATTCAACTCTTGTGATGTATCAATTATCCCATCATCAACCTTCTTCGACTTTGCTTCTTTTTCTATCTCTTTCTCTTCTCCACTTCCCCACCATTTTCTTTGCCAACCTTCTTCTTCTTCAGCAATTTGTTGAATTATGGTTTCAAGATCGAGGGTCTTATAGTCAATAGCAATGTTTCCCATTGGGTCAAGATAACATTCTCTGTCAGGATCCCATCTCTTCGCCCTTTTTGCTTCAGTGTATATGTCAGATATTCTTATCATTCTGTTTTGAGCTATCATTTTTCTGTTGACATACTTTTCTTCATTATTTCTGCTGTCTTTAAAAGGAACAGGTTCAACAGACTTTGCCATAAAAGCGTATCCAACCGCATCCTCCTCTGGTAACAACTCGTTCCAGTCAAACCCTTCGTCGTCATGAATCACTGCAAAAGCTCTGGATTTTTCTTTATTATCTTTAAGTTGTTTCATTCTGGGTGGTTCTGATTTATTCTGATGATAAATTGCTCTCTTGTAGTAATCTTCTTTGAACGGATTCTCAGAATCATCTGCATAGGCATTTCGGCACTCTCTCTTAAAATGACCTTTCTGTTTACACTTGAAACATGTCCCTTTTGTCTTGTCAAAGCCTAACTTGGTAGATGGTCCACCAATAGACTTTCTTCCCGTGATCTCCATAAAACGTTGTGCCCTTCTTACTGCACTTGCCATACACCACCTTATGTCGATCAATTCCATCTCCTCAGGATCTATTTGATCGTAATCTTCTTTTGTAAGGTTGGTGTTGCCTATCTTTCCAGCCACAAGACTCTCATACGACTCTAGCACAGAAGCTAAGAAAACCATCTGTTGCTTTGCAGACTCCTCGCTGAAGTTTTGAGCGTTCTTTAAATCTACAGCGATGTTGCATTGAAATAAGTTCTTGGCCGCTGATTGGTTTAAATTTGATGAAGAACCACTGTGAAAACCATTGCTCGGACTTTCTTTGCATGTTTCTTTGCTTGATGTGTTGGAATTTTCAGCAGAAAAAGCTGTCTTGGGAGAAGTATTCTTTGGAATCATGCTTTTTGGATAATACAAATCCAAGTTCTGCTGATATGACGAGTGATTCACTTTGTGTGTTTTCTTTATCTCCAGCTCGTGACTCTCTAATCTTTCGATAAGTAGATCCACTGTCAATTCTTCAGATTTGATAGTATTCTTCAACATCAAGGCAAAGTATTGCCAATCCATTTCATCTGGCAATGAATCAAACAATTTGTCGACTAACTCTTCTTGAGAATAGATAATTCCATGTCTAGCCAGCTCCAACTTCAAGTGTCCAAACCTCTCAATCATCTTACAAACTGATTCATTTTTTAGACAACCAAATAAATCAAACTCTTTTCTTAGCAGTTTCTTTCTGTTTTTCACTATTTCTGTACTACCCAAACATTTCACTTCTAACTTTTTCCACAGATCTTTAGCATTGGTATACTCGATTAAAGATATTATATCTTATCGAACAGACTGATACAGCAACGCGATGCACTTTTGCTCGGCAATGAAAACTTCTATTTCTTCAGTTGATGTCAAATTTTCACCATTTTTCCCTCCTACACTGTATCCATTCTTTAGACTTTTCCAGCTGGTATACGCAAATGCCTTTAGCCATTCTTCAAATTTCTTTGCCCACCGACTGTACTCTTCAATCGCTATCAACTTTGGTGGTTTGTTATATGTTCCATATGCACTTTCCACACCTAAAACATCCGTCAAAGTTTTCTTTGCATTTGGTGTGTTCTCATTGGTGTCGCTAGAAGTACCATCATTTCCAGAATTTCCAGCAAAGGCATACATATCACTGAAAGGATTCATGAGTTCGTCCATCTTTCAAGTACCTGAAAACGTCAACAAATACTTTGAAATTTTTTTTCAATTTCAAAAATTTCAAAATAGAACTTCTGAATCGGATGGTGATCCGATCGAGTCGCTATCCGAACGAATGACACAGGCTATTCGACCGGATGATAATCCGCTCAGATGGTCGTTCGTTCGGGTGACAAGTTTGACTATGAAAGTTGACTTTTCAACCCCTCACCACTCGGATGGTGATACGACCGGATGACAGGTTAGAATTGTAAAAGAAATAAAGAACTTTCAAATCCTATCCGATCGGATTGCTATCCGATCGGGTGAGATGATGACGTAAGCAGATATTCTAGAACAAACTGAATCACACCACTCGGATAGTAATTCGAGTGAGTGACAATGATGATGTCAGCAAGCAACTAACAGACACAAACTAATCCAATCCGTTCGGACAGCTGTCCGAGCGAGTGGATGACATCAGCACATATGAACAGTTAAACATGGTTTTGGATGAATTTGAACAAGTTTTAGGTTGAATTTGATTATGAAACTTGGTGGATTTATACTTTGATTGATTGCAAATCAAATGATATCAATTTTATCAATTTTTCACCGTAGATTCACGTTCAATTTTAAGTTTTTCTGATTTTATGGTGACAAACTAAGAAAAAATGCAAGAAATGAGTAGAAAGAGAAGAAATATGTCAAATCTCCGGTGAAATTTGACTCTAATCGGCAAGAAATGTCAAATCTCCAGTGAAATTTGACTCTGATCGTTAGAAGAAGCTCGAATTCCGGTGAATTTGGTGTCGTTGATCTCAATTCAGCTCCCTGGAAGCTCTGATACCACTTGTAGGTCCCTTTGCACAGGATCTAATCGTAAGGAACAAGTTGAATCGACTTTGTCTAAAGTGCGGAATCCATTCTGACAAATCACAGATAATCAACACAGAATTCAACGATTAAACACGGTCTGTTCTTTCTATTATACGTTCTGAAAGTACAAAGTTCCAGTAGAAGACAGACACACTGAACAGTTTCTCACTCGAGTCAAAAGTCTGTAAAGTGATACCCGGACGAGATATTTATAGGTAACTCAGAAAGTAGTAAGTGTTGTCCGCTCGGATAACAAGCTATCCAATCAGATGACATCCTGTCCGATCGGATAACATGCTGTCCGGTCGGATGAGTGCTATCCGATCGGATGACAATCCGATCGGATGACACAAGTCAACAAAAGTCAACACTTTACTTATAAGCCCCGTTTCCTGAGTTGTCGTTCTATCTACACACATACATTACATACTTGTTTACAAAGACACAAATATACAAAACATGACTACATGCTGACGGAAGCTACAGACGTATGTACTAACAGTAATACTTTTTATTTTTAATCTTTTCGCACTTTTTAATTGGTTATGTATTAATGACTTTAATAACTAGTTTCTTATGTTGAAGGTGATTATCCCTTATCGTTTGTCCGTGGTGTCTTGGCATTATTTTACTGTCTATATAAAATAAAAGATTTTCACCATTCATATCTCCACGGTCTATATGGAGGTATGTTGGCTACCTGGTCGGGGGTTAAGGGAACGGTTTGGTAAGAGTCTTGCCGTTGTTCAGCGTTTAGAGATCATGCAAGGGACCTGTGTCAAATTTAGTAGGACCTCCTTCAATACTTAACGGTATTGGATGGCGGGGGTCCAAACTCTTTGATCCCCTCATAAGTTAAACTACTATTAATACTATAACCCGGCTACTTAGGACTGTATCCTTGCTGACTCAGACTACTTAGTCGAGGGTAACGTCACCTCCAAAAGAGGGGCCTACCATAATTTGCATTAATAACTTAATTAATTATCTTTCAATAATCCGACCCTTTAGGATTGTATCCTTGCTGACTCAAACTACTGGGTTGAGGGTAACGTCGCCTCCAAAAGAGGGGCCTACTACAATAACTAAGATAATCTCTTAAATAAGTGCAAAAGTGCGGAAATAATCAAAAGTTACACTAAACACGAGTCGGAACCAAGTGATTCATCTTGTCTATCTGTTTTTCTTTTATTTTTATTTTTCAGCATTTTAGTTAATTTTCATTTTCTTAGTTTAAAACATTTTTCTAAACTTTTGATTTGATTAGACGTTGAGGATAAACCGGTACTAAAAGCTCTTGTGTCCTTGTACGACCTCAGTATCTTGCCAACACTATACTACGCTCAAGATGGGTGCACTTGCCCATATGTGTGTTTAGTGTTAGTAAATATCGTGTTTTATAAATTTAAAACTTGACTAAAAAGTGTAAAAGGGCTTAAAATATACTTAAACCTACATATACACCTAACGCACATCAAGTTTTTGGCGCCGCTGCCGGGGACACAAGGATTTTAAGAAAGCTTAAAATCGGCGGCCTAATTAGTTTTTCAAAACCTTTTTAAAACGCGCGCACATTTTTCTGCATTTTAGTTTAGTTTTGCATTTACAGTAACCTGAACACGGGCCGTGCTCGCTGAACACGGGGCCGTGCTGCACATTTTCATAAAACACCCAGTAACAGTAGCTTGAACTGTGAAAGCACCGGATCGATGACGAACATCAAACATAGCACTTGATTCAAGACATGAAGAACAAAATATGAACAAGATAGAAATATGTAGAAGATGAATCTCTTTATTGATGAATCAGTCATCACAGATTACACAAACCAAAGGAGTATACATCATCTACAAGCTGGTTTAGATCACAAAGATCTAAACCTAGCTTTCTCTCACTAACACATAGTCTCCCTCTCTCTCTAGAATACACACAGTGATGGAGAATGGATGGGATCTTGTGAGAGGTGCACAAAGCTTTCAAGGGTTGTTGTTGTCGTTGTGTCTATATTGTGTATGTTGCCCTAATCCTATACAACAAATATATATAGACTAGGGACTAAAACTCAGACAAACCAATCTACATAAAAACCCTGACTTTTGTCCCTAACATAAACCCATGACCTTTTTCCTAGACACAAACTTGGACAAATTGTCCAAGGATAAACCTTGGACTAAGTTTCAAGACTTGTACAATAAAGACCCTAACAATTGGAAAGCATGCACTTATCACCCAAAGTGCACTAACAAACTCCCCCTTGATCAGTGCATGGTCTTCATGTGGTCTTGAATTCTTCATTATCGTTGACTTTAACTTGGACAACTACTTTGGTTGACCAGAACTGATAAGCGACAGTTACCCGGCAGGAACTGCACTTACAGTCTCCCCCTTAACTGTTGCAATCAGTTCTGTCTAACACTGATGATATCATGGCTGCTTTCAACTTTGGCTGAGACTTGATCTTTCTGGTAGAGCACAGCGATCTTCAACCCTTCTAATAAAAGACTTGCTGACGATCACTTAAGGCCGCTTTGAGAAACCCGAAGAATCCAACATCAAACACTGTAGATCCTCCCCCCTCAAACTACTCCCGAATCAAGTTAACGCGAACCGACCTACAACCATATGTAGGTATATCGCTCGATACATTAATCTTCAAACCTAACCAACAGCAGAAAGAAACATTGGATTTCCAATGCCCAACCTTGAACACTTAAAATTTCGCAAAGACATGAAGCTCAGTTCGATAAGTTAATAACAAACTGAACTTTGTAAAAGTACATCCACCATCTTGATCTGAGTCTTCAACCGAGTGTCTGAAATCATTTCATCTCGAATCTTCAAGATCCAATCTCGTATCTTCACGAGTCCACCAATTACCCGATGACTTTCGTCTCCAATCTCCCCCTCAATGTAAGAACCCCTATTTCGAGAATTCGATCAGTCACCAACTTGGAAGAGAGATCAAGAAGACTAATCTTCTCTACTCTAACCGGCATACGATAAAGGCTTGACCTTCAACTAGTTGCCAAAAGAACAATTTGCTTCATCACGGCAACACTTGATTAAACCTCGAACAAACTTGACAAAACTCAATCATACACTAGCTCTAACTTGCTTCATGTTATAAACACTTCGCCACCAGTGAGATTAACACTAAGTTAATCTCAAAGATAGTAAACATGAACTTGTTTCGATGTAGCACCACGAGCTTTTGGTTTACAAAGAAAACAGGAATTTCAAAATTTTTTACTCCCCCTATTTCTTTGTAAACAATAAAAAAATCCAAGCAAAACTTATTCTCTTCACCTCCTCACTTGATCCGGACAACATAAGTACCAAAAAACTTTTCGATATTCCGAAACCGACTTCAAGTTTCCAAACTACTCATAATTCTGTCTCTTAGTTAGTTATCCGGTACCCCAGGTGACCCGGAATAACTAGAAAAACTCGGAACATGCACAACTCGAAACTTCCGAACAACACAACGTTCTAAATTTAGCTAAAAATCTGGTACCCCAGGTAACCCGGAATTCTAGAAAATCTGGAACTCGTAAAACCCAGAAGCTCTTGAAACCTCGGATCAAATTATTGAGCAGTACTTAGAGTACAAAGGAATTCGGAACAAGCAAAGAAATAAAGGAAGCTCTGAAGAAACCCGGGGTCTGCTATCCGAAACACTAATCTCGGAACAATCCAACTACTGAAAGTTGTTAAAAACTCGGAACAGTTTGAGTTTGTAAGCATTCAAAACACTGACCTGAATGAGTTACAAAAACTCAGAACACTGGCTGAGTTACACTACGTGTTTTACAAAACTCGGACTGTTAACATACCTGTTTAAAACTCGGACAGTTAACATAACTGTTGAAAACTCGGACAGTAACACGGACATCTAACTCGGACAGTAACTCGGACAGTTAACATGTTGAAAACTCGGAGCCGAACCACAGTTAATGCATATTACCAAACAAAAGAGTTAATTCACTAAACTCGGAATCTTAAACCTCAGACTATTGAAGAGTTGTTAATGCTTACAAAACACGGAATCTGCTGATCAATATGACCAAAACTCGGACATGACCAAACCAATGACTTTTAACAAAACCCGGAACCATGAAGGACTTTGCACAAAACTCGGACCCTCTAGCTAAAACTCGGAATAGCTGAACTGGATGTTGTTTGTTAAGACAAACTGTGACAAAAACTCGGAATACCTTAACTGTTTCAAAACTCGGAATACACAGAAACAGTTTGAAAAACTCGGAACTGAGACTTTAAAATCTGTGACATCACACAGTTGTTAAAACTCGGAACTTTGAATAAAACTCGAACATCAGACTACACTGTTTACTGTGACCAGAACTCGGACTTAAAACTCGAATTTTAAAGTTCGAACTTCAAAATCAAAACTCGAATAAACTAAAGAAGGTAAACTCGGAATACAAGAATCAAAGGTAAACCTCGGACTATGAACAGTTAAAACTCAGTAGCTTAAACACCGGAGCTTAGAATTTCTTTCAACATGTTTAAAACTCGGATCCGCTGTTTGTTATTTAAAACTCGGAATTTGCTTTAATCTCGGAATCACTGAACCAGTTTAAGAACGAATAAAACTCGGATCAACGAAGAAAATCGGGACAGTTGTGACAGTTGACAAAACTCGGACATTTAATCTCGGGACCTTGGATCTAACACATAGTGGAAACTCGGAACATCACACAAAGTGAAAGCTTTGACAACTGTTTCCAAAACTCTGACTTAAAACTCAGATTTTAAAGTTCGGACTTCAAAAGTTGTTAAAACTCGGATTACCTAAATCCTTAGAAAACTCGGACAAGCTCCAGTAACTAGTCTCCGGACTATCTCCCCAGTGTGACTTCACACTGGTTCACCAAAACCCCGGAAACACAGACACAGAATGGAAACTCGGACGAGTAAAACACTTACAAAAATCCGGACAGAGCCCTTTTTTAGATCAAAACCCTAGATCTCCAAAAACCCAGCAGTTCTCTCCAACACATGTAACACCCTAAATAATTTAACGGAATTTAACTAATAATTACATGAAACTTTATAAAAATCAGAGTTTACAAAAGCATTTCGTGTTTAAACCCTACACACTTGAGATAGTACCAACACATCCCAAGATAATCCATAACAAGTTTAAAAGTTAACCCTTGCTAGTAAACTAATCACTAGTTTAAGGGATATAAAACGTGATTAACAAAAGTGTTTACAACATGATTATGTCTAGACAAGATTAAGATTAATGCGGAAGCTTCAAAATGCGTGTTCGGTTCTTGACAAAGTGCTTGATCACCATCCGGGAGAAACTCATCCATACCTAGGGTTAAACACTAAAAATATTAGTTTTGACATCAATACATTACGTATAAACGAATTCTAACATTTCAAAACAATAAACAAAATACAAGTTTTTAGGGTTCCACCGTAACTTACGGTGTCACCGTAAGTTACGGTAGACCCTGAACATCCCTGATCTGCCGTAACACAGGGGCATTATACCGTAAAGCTTTTGATGTCCACCGTAAATTACGGTGGGACCGTAATTTACGGTGGGTTCTGCAAATCTGTCCTTAGTCTATTTTTCAACTTTAGAAAGTCATAACTTTTTACTCATTAGTCCGATTTAACCGATTCTTCTTCCTATGAGTCCGTAATAAAATTATGGATTCAACCATGTAAATTTCACAACGCGGAAACCGAGATACCGTCAATTGGTTCACAATTTCCTTATTTCCATTATTCAACCCATTAGTGTAAGTGCATAGCACCCCTTTTTCCATTCTTAAAACCTTTTAGACATAATTACCCAATTACACGGGCTTATGACCTTGGAGTATACGCGCCATACCATGGCTTCACGTTTTCTCCGAACTAAACACTTGTTTTTCTCGGAATTCAAGCATCCCGTTTCAAACGACACCTTCTATTAACTTCTATTATTTGACCCGATATACCGGGTTCGTAGACTTAAAATATCATAACTAATTTATTGATATATTACCATCTATCGCCTAGCAAGATATGAGACTTTTAAGTCTCTACTCATGTGATTCGTTTTCAAGCAACATTTTGACCCGTTTGGCTATCTAGTGAATACCATCACTTTATTATTATACCAAACCAAATTTCTAATGTTTATTTTGACCCGTTTGAGGATCTAGTGAACTTCGCCACTTTAACGATACATCAAACACATCAATTACAATCCGACATCATTTGTACATTTAAAACTAAACGTTATTACATAATACAATGAGACTAAAGTCACGTACCTTTAAAGCACACCTTTTCCGCGGGTATCGCTTCCGGCGTGTCCACTTGACGTTCCGGATTCCTTGCCTAAAGAGTTCAATTCATAACAGGATTAGAACTCTCTTTCATAAGCTTTAACGCATTAATTCATAACATATGCAAATCTGCGTTTTTAGCAATCTTTAACATTTTAACCCTCATTTAGGCGTTTTATCAAACACCTTGCGGTTCAGATTTCTACATGATCTAAACCAAGTTCATAACTTGAATTTATCACTCAAATTAACTTCAATTAGACAATATACACATATTTTAACATCAACAATTTCAGAGATTATCGCACAAATTTCAGTTTTAACTAAAACAAGAGTCTTAATCCTAGTGTTTATCATGTTTTACTAACTTACCAATCACTCACTATTGTGATTTTGATCCTTACAACTAACATGCAAGATTTTGACAAGAAATCATCTAGGGTTTGTCCCTAAACCTTACATTACTTCCAATTTCATGTTTACAACACATAATCAAGCTCAACCTTCGATTTCAATCACATGCAAGAATTTGAGTTGTATCAAAACAACCTAATTTGACATACCTTATGACCTCCTTGATGAGGAGATCAGGATTCTATGCTCAGATTTCGATTATGACATGATTTGAGCCTTCAATTTCAGATTTTAGTAGAATTTAGGGTTGTGAAGGAGTGGGTGTCGCCCCCCCTGTGTTCCTTGATTGACCAGACTCCAAAAATGGAGTGTTTGGTTTTTGTTTTACTAATTATTAGTAATTCAAGTTTCAATTTTGACAACCTTGGTCCCCCCATTCTTATTTAGTTTACATCTTTGACCTTTTTAACTCATCCTTGTGTTACTACAAGACTTCTAACTAACTGGGTTATTTATCCTAGTTAGTTTATTCTTGTTTATTATACACTTTATAATTCTAGTATAAAGTTTTAAAATTTCGGGATGTTACAAGTCCACCCCCCTTAAAAGGGTTTCGTCCCCGAAACCGAGATACGTACCAAATAGTGTTGGGTAGAGCCGTTGCATCTCTTCTTCGGATTCCCACGTGGTATCCGCGCCCTTCCTGTGCTCCCATTTAACCTTCACTTGGTTAATTACTTTTTTCCTCAGACTCTTCTCTTTTTGATCTAAAATTGCAATTGGCCTCACAACATAGTTGAGGCTGTTATCCACTTCAATGTCATCATAGCTGATACGAGCAGTTTCTTCTGCTAAGCATTTTCGGAGATGTGACACATGGAAGGTGTTATGAATTCCACTCAACTCCTCGGGTAGTTCAAGGCGATATGCTACCTTACCAACCCGTTCAGTGATCCTGAATGGCCCAATGAACCTCAGACTCAACTTTCCTCTTTTTCTGAACCGTATAATTCCCTTCCATGGCGATACTTTTAGCATTACTTTATCGCCAACTTGAAATTCAATAGGTCTATTTCGCTTATCCGCATATGACTTTTGTCGATCCTGAGCTACTTTTAGGTGAGCTCGAACCATATCAATTTTCTCATTCGTAGTTCGGATTATGTCAGTATGTGCTAATCCTCGTGGTCCCAGTTCTCCCCAACACACCGGGGTTCGACACTTTCTACCATATAACATTTCATACGGGGCCATTTTAATGCTCGACTGATAGCTATTGTTATATGAAAATTCGACCAAGGGTAGATGGACATCCCAACTGCCCCCGAAGTCGATGATGTAAGCCCGCAACATATCTTCCAACGTTTGTATCGTTCTCTCACTCTGCCCATCCGTTTGCGGATGATAAGCAGTGCTAATGTACAGTTTAGTCCCCATTTGCTCTTGAAATTCGCGCCAGAATTTAGAGGTAAACCGAGTATCTCTGTCTGACACAATGGATATCGGCACTCCGTGACGTGCTATGATCTCATTGGTGTACACTTCCGACATCTTCTCGGATGTATAAGTCTCACGAATGGGAATGAAGTGAGCACTTTTTGTCAATCGATCTACGACTACCCATATAGCATCAAATCCGCGATTGGTTTTGGGCAATTTGGTTAACAAATCCATCGTGATTTGTTCCCATTTCCAAACTGGGATATCCAGCGGTTGCAACCTACCATATGGCTTTTGGTGCTCCGCTTTGACTTGTAAACAAGTCATACACTTCTCCACATACTTCACAATATCTCTTTTCATTCCGGGCCACCAATAGTTTTGTTTTACGTCATTATACATTTTGGTCGCCCCCGGATGAATTGAATAATGAGATTTATGGGCCTCGTCAAGAAGACGCGCCTTGGCCCTACACGTATTTGGAACCCAAATTCTCCCAAATCGAGTTTTCAATCCTTGATTACCATCCTCCAGGTCTTTTAGTTGCCCAACTATCCTTTCCTTCTTCACATTTTCTTCCTTGATTGCTTCAATTTGAGATTTTCGGATTTGTTCAAGCAAACCCGATGTCACAATTAATTGCATCGATCGTACTCGAATAGGCGTATAATCCGTCTTTCGGCTCAACGCGTCTGCCACTACGTTAGCCTTCCCGGGGTGGTAATGTATTTCACAATCAAAGTCTTTGACAGTTTCTAACCACCGCCTCTGCCTCATATTTAATTCCTTCTGATCGAAGAAATACTTTAAGCTTTTGTGGTCGGTAAAGATAGTGCACTTCACTCCGTACAAGTAATGCCTCCATATCTTCAAGGCAAACACCACTGCTGCCAACTCGAGGTCATGGGTAGGATATCTCTTCTCATGAGTCTTTAGTTGTCTCGAGGCATAGGCTATAACTTTGCCCCGCTGCATCAAAACGCAGCCAAGTCCCGAATGCGATGCATCCGAGTAAACTACCATATCCTCCGTTCCGTCCGGTAATGTCAACACCGGCGCATGGGTCAATTTTTCCTTGAGCGTTTGGAACGCCCTTTCTTGATCCTCGGCCCAAATAAACTTTTCATCCTTACGGGTTAGTTTGGTCAACGGCGTAGCAATTTTGGAGAAATCTTGTATGAATCTCCGATAATAACCCGCAAGCCCCAAGAAGCTTCTAATTTCCGAAGGATTCTTCGGTGGAGTCCATCTTGACACAGCTTCTATTTTTGAAGGATCTACTAGCACTCCATTTGCACTAATGATATGCCCAAGAAATTGCACCTCTCGTAACCAGAAGACACATTTTGAGAATTTCGCATACAATTTCTCTTTCCTGAGCGTCTCCAACACTTCACGCAAATGACTTGCGTGTTCTGCTTCATTCTTGGAGTATATCAAAATATCATCGATAAACACTATCACTGACTTGTCTAGCATGGGTTTGCAAACCCGGTTCATGAGATCCATGAAAGCCGCGGGTGCATTAGTTAACCCAAAGGACATCACGAGAAACTCGTAATGTCCGTACCGTGTACGAAAAGCCGTTTTCGGTACATCCTCCTCTTTGACTTTCAACTGATGATACCCAGATCTGAGGTCGATTTTTGAGAACCAACTTGCACCTTGTAATTGGTCAAATAGGTCATCAATTCTTGGAAGCGGATATCGATTCTTTACCGTGAGTTTATTCAACTCCCGGTAATCAATGCACATACGCATGCTCCCGTCCTTCTTTCTCACGAATAATACCGGTGCGCCCCATGGTGACACGCTAGGCCGAATAAATCCCTTGTCGAGCAATTCTTGGATTTGTGACATCAATTCTTGCAATTCTGATGGCGCGAGTCGATACGGCGCCTTGGCCACAGGTTTTGCGCCCGGAACCAATTCGATCCCGAACTCTACCTCCCGTACTGCCGGTATTCCCGGTAAATCTTCCGGAAATACATCAGCATATTCACGTACCACTGGTACGTCTTCCATCTTTGGCGTCTCTTTATTAGGTTCGTTTGCGTATATCATGAATGCTTTACATCCGCGCCTCATAAGTTTGTGGGCTTTTAGTATTGAGCACATAACGGGACTGCCCCCTTTTTCGCCATAAATGGTGACTTGCTTTCCACTTGGAGATGTCAACTGTATCTCCTTGCGGAAACATATCACCTTTGCATGATGTCGGGATAACCAATCCATCCCTACCACTACTTGAAATTCTCCCATTGACATAGGGATCAAATCTATCAAATATTCTTCGTCATCAACGCTTATTTTGCAATCTCGACATACATCACATACAAGAAAACTTTTGTTATCACCTATTTCTACCTCTAATGGCATAGGCAATTTTGTTAGTATAAAAGAAGGATGTCGAATAAATCCATATGAAACAAAAGATTTATTCGCACCCGTATCAAATAACACATGTGCAAGAATTGAATTTATGGCAAATATACCTGAGACCACATCGGGCTCTGTTTTTGCCTCCATTGCTGTCAACTGGAAGGATCTCGCCTTTGCTCTTGGTGTCTCAGTAGGTGTATTCTTGTCATCTTTCTTTCCAACCAACTCCGGGCACTCAGATTTCTTGTGACCCGGTTGATAGCATTTGTAACACACCGACACCTTTCCCGGGCACAATGCAACCGTGTGTCCCGTCTTCCCACATATAGGACATGGTTTGTCCTTGAACCGGCACTCACTTTTGTGCCCTTTCCCGCATATCTTGCAGTTTGATGACCCGCCTTTACCTTCTTGTTTCTTTGAGGATTCTGTTCTGCGTGCCTTTTTCGTTGGGCTTGGATTGATTATCTGAGCCCTTCTTTCACCTCTTTCAATCTGTTTCTTCAACTCTATCTCCCGTTCCCGAGCAACGTTTATAATTTTGGTGAGAGTCTCATACTTTGAAGGAGTCATAAACTCCCTATACTCGGCGCTCAACATATTATAATAATAATATATTTTCTGCTCCTCATTCGTTATCAACTCATCACAAAACTTCATCTTATCCATGAATATTCCCGTGATTTTGTCAATAGATTCTCCCTTGTGTCGAAGCTGCATGAATTCTTCCTTGATCTTGTTAATGACTGCCTTGGGACTGTGATGTTTAAGAAACGGCGTCTTAAACTCATCCCATGTCATAGCCTTAGCCGCTTCGCTTCCAATTTCCTTCTTCTTGTTATCCCACCAGTCTTTCGCTTGACCCCTTAACTGACCCGTGCCATAGGCTACGTAGTCATCCGGATCACAATGAGTCCTTTCGAACACCCCATCCATATCGCTTAACCATCGCTGACATATGATCGGGCCAACCTCCCCATTGTAAATGGGCGGTTTACACGCCATGAACTCTTTATAAGAACAAGATTTTCGTCCTCCTGACTTCTCCTTTGCAAAATTGGTATTATCCTCCAATTTCTTGATTCTTTCTTCCACCACTGATAATACCGTGGTTTGGATTTTGTCGATGAAACCCGACAAACTGTTTTCGATTGCTTTTCCTACCTCTTCAGCAATCACTTCTCTCGTTTGCTCGGTGACTCTTGGCACCGCATCATCATTGCCTTTATCCGTCATCTTTAACTGAAATGTTTAAATTAAGCGTTAACATTTCATTTATGACGTATGATTTATTCACTTCGGTTTGTTCAAGTTCATAACTTGTTTTCACCGTTCTTATTTAATGCACTTTCCGGGTTTGAGTGTGTTAACACGCTCTTCCCATGCATTTCCATTCATTACTTCCCTTTTTATACTTAGTAACTCTACTTTAGAACAACTTACTCTTATCGGATGTTTGATCAAGCTTGAACCGAACACTTATTAACAACCTTGGGCTCTTATTACCAACTTGTAACACCCTAAATAATTTGACGGAATTTAACTAATAATTACATGAAACTTTATAAAAATCAGAGTTTACAAAAGCATTTCGTGTTTAAACCCTACACACTTGAGATAGTACTAACACATCCCAAGATAATCCATAACAAGTTTAAAAGTTAACCCTTGCTAGTAAACTAATCACTAGTTTAAGGGATTTAAAATGTGATTAACAAAAGTGTTTACAACATGATTATGTCTAGACAAGATTAAGATTAATGCGGAAGCTTCAAAATGCGTGTTCGGTTCTTGACAAAGTGCTTGATCACCATCCGGGAGAAACTCATCCATACCTAGGGTCAAACACTAAAAATATTAGTTTTGACATCAATACATTACATATAAACGAATTCTAACATTTCAAAACAATAAACAAAATACAAGTTTTCAGGGTTCCACCGTAACTTACGGTGTCACCGTAAGTTACGCTAGACCCTGAACATCCCTGATCTGCCGTAACACAGGGGCATTATACCGTAAAGCTTTTGATGTCCACCGTAAATTACGGTGGGACCGTAATTTACGGTGGGTTCTGCAGATCTGTCCTTAGTCTATTTTTCAACTTTAGAAAGTCATAACTTTTTACTCATTAGTCCGATTTAACCGATTCTTCTTCCTATGAGTCCGTAATAAAATTACAGATTCAACCATGTAAATTTCACAATGCGGAAACCGAGATACCGTCAATTGGTTCACAATTTCCTTATTTCCATTATTCAACCCATTAGTGTAAGTGCCTAGCACCCCTTTTTCCATTCTTAAAACCTTTTAGACATAATTACCCAATTACCCGGGCTTATGACCTTGGAGTATACGCGCCATACCATGGCTTCGCGTTTTCTCCGAACTAAACACTTGTTTTTCTCGGAATTCAAGCATCCTGTTTCAAACGACACCTTCTATTAACTTCTATTGTTTGGCCCGATATACCGGGTTCGTAGACTTAAAATATCATAACTAATTTATTGATGTATTACCATCTATCGCCTAGCAAGATATGAGACTTTTAAGTCTCTACTCATGTGATTCGTTTTCAAGCAACATTTTGACCCGTTTGGCTATCTAGTGAATACCATCACTTTATTATTATACCAAACCAAATTTCTAATGTTTATTTTGACCCGTTTGAGGATCTAGTGAACTTCGCCACTTTAACGATACATCAAACGCCTCAATTACAATCCGACATCGTTTGTACATTTAAAACTAAACGTTATTACATAATACAACGAGACTAAAGTCACGTACCTTTAAAGCACACCTTTTCCGCGGGTATCGCTTCCGGCGTGTCCACTTGACGTTCCGGATTCCTTGCCTAAAGAGTTCAATTCATAACAAGATTAGAACTCTCTTTCATAAGCTATAACGCATTCATTCATAACATATGCAAATCTGCGTTTTTAGCAATCTTTAACATTTTAACCCTCATTTAGGCGTTTTATCAAACACCTTGCGGTTCAGATTTCTACATGATCTAAACCAAGTTCATAACTTGAATTTATCACTCAAATTAACTTCAATTAGACAATATACACATATTTTAACTTACCAATCACTCACTATGGTGATTTTGATCCTTACAACTAACATGCAAGATTTTGACAAGAAATCATCTAGGGTTTGTCCCTAAACCTTACATTACTTCCAATTTCATGTTTACAACACATAATCAAGCTCAACCTTCGATTTCAATCACATGCAAGAATTTGAGTTGTATCAAAACAACCTAATTTGACATACCTAATGACCTCCTTGACGAGGAGATCAGGATTCTATGCTCAGATTTCGATTATGACATGATTTGAGCCTTCAATTTGAGATTTTAGTAGAATTTAGGGTTGTGACGGAGTGGGTGTCGCCCCCCTGTGTTCCTTGATCGACCAGACTCCAAAAATGGAGTGTTTGGTTTTTGTTTTACTAATTATTAGTAATTCAAGTTTCAATTTTGACAACCTTGGTCCCCCCATTCTTATTTAGTTTACATCTTTGACCTTTTTAACTCATCCTTGTGTTACTACAAGACTTCTAACTAACTGGGTTATTTATCCTAGTTAGTTTATTCTTGTTTATTACACACTTTATAATTCTAGTATAAAGTTTTGAAATTTCGGGATGTTACAACACAGCTCCAATTTCTTCAGATCTGGACCAAAATCTTCACGTCTTCAAGATGTTTGGCGGAAACAAACATCAAATCAAGAGCAATGGTGATTCGGAAGGCGGTTAGACCATTCCGAATCGGTAACCATGCTCTGATACCACTGTGAAAGCACCGGATCGATGACGAACATCAAACATTGCACTTGATTCAAGACATGAAGAACAAAATATGAACAAGATAGAAATATGTAGAAGATGAATCTCTTTATTGATGAATCAGTCATCACAGATTACACAAACCAAAGGAGTATACATCATCTACAAGCTGGTTTAGATCACAAAGATCTAAACCTAGCTTTCTCTCACTAACACATAGTCTCCCTCTCTCTCTAGAATACACACAGTGATGGAGAATGGATGGGATCTTGTGAGAGGTGCACCAAGCACTCCAGGGTTGCACAAAGCTTTCTCTAGTCTTGTTGTTGTCGTTGTGTCTATATGTGTATGTTGCCCTAATCCTATACGACACATATATATAGACTAGGGACTAAAACTCAGACAAACCAATCTACACAAAAACCCTGACTTTTGTCCCTAACATAAACCCCTGACCTTTGTCCTAGACACAAACTTGGACAAATTGTCCAAGGATAAACCTTGGACTAAGTTTCAAGACTTGTACAATAAAGACCCTAACAATTGGAAAGCATGCACTTATCACCCAAAGTGCACTAACAAACTCCCCCTTGATTATTGCATGGTCTTCACGTGGTCTTGAATTCTTCATTATCGTTGACTTTAACTTGGACAACTACTTTGGTTGACCAGAACTGATAAGCGACAGTTACCCGGCAGGAACTGCACTTACATGAACACGGGCCGTGCTCACTGAACACGCCCCGTGCTCAACGAAATCAGTAAATTTAATTAAAACTCCCAGATATAGATCCTGAACACGGGGCCGTGTCCAGCCTCTGTTTCCGTTTTTATTTTTGTTTTCTGATCTCAAGACTCGGTTGTGGTCTGCTGAGTGATTCTTATGGATCAATACTCAGGAGGTTACAACTACACCTATGAGGAGGAGGATTATAGGAGTAACTATTGCACTAATTGTGGTGACCCGCACTCGGTTCAATATAATCACTCATATCAACCATCCAATTCTTACACCTAGTATGAGGAGCCCAGGTATGAGCCATCAACTTCATACACATCCTATGAAGACCAAAGGTATGAACCTCCTCCCTCATACTCATATTTTGAGGAACCAAGGTATGAGCCTTCATACTCATATTTTGAGGAACCAAGGTATGAGCCTTCACCTTCGTATGCTTACTATGAGGAACCATGGCGTGAACAACCCACCTCATATGAGTATTATGAAGAACAAAATTACGACCCTTATCCATCATATGCTTACAATGAAGAACAATGGTGTGAACCATCTACTTCATATGAGTATTATGAGGAACAAAGGATCGAACAACCGGATTCAAGCTTTGAAAATCCTGATCCTTTCTCTATAACCGAAGTGACCGAGAGGATATTAGAACACCTTAGAGTTATCGATCGTTACATAAAAGAATCTCGCGCAAGGGAAGAGGAGTCCCGCGCAAGAGAACAATTAAATAAATAAGAGATAACCGAAAGTGTAAACATGGAAGAACAAATAAGTGAAGAACCGACACATGAGTTAAACAACGAAAAAGGTGAGTCCGACAACGTTAAAATTCAAGAAGAGTCTAATTTTGAAGAAATTAATCTCTTGTCACCTTCTTTTGAAAATCATTGTTTAGTTTCCACTCATGCTAAGTTTTTAAAAGAGTTAAACACTAACACAAAAATTGACGAAACGGTAAGTGTTAGGTTAACTATTGATCAAACCTCGCTAATAAAAGAAGATCCGTTTGAAATTAACATTACATCGGTTCCATGTTTCTTTCAAAATTCGTTTATTAGTAATGTCACAATCGATAAAGATCTTTGTGTTAACATAATACCTAACTACATTTTCGTAAAATTAAGTATTAGTGATTTTTCTCCACTTCAAATACCCATTTTTCTATCCAATCGGAAGATAATAAAATCAATCGGT
Organism: Helianthus tuberosus; assembly: GCA_030545235.1. Classification (NCBI taxonomy): domain Eukaryota; kingdom Viridiplantae; phylum Streptophyta; class Magnoliopsida; order Asterales; family Asteraceae; genus Helianthus; species Helianthus tuberosus. Next base: position 25,008,949 of record CM060451.1, read on the forward strand.
ATAGTTGAGGATGTCTTGGTTCAAACAAATCAAATGGTAGTTCCCACCGACTTTGTCATCCTCGATGACGCTCCCCTAATGTTGGGACGACCATTTGTAAAAACCCACGAAGCTTTGAAAAACCGGAAGTACAACAATCTACCTCTCCAATTAGGGGCATTTAAAAGAAGTGTCGATCTTGAGCGGTCAATGAAATATCCATTCGGCAACAATGACCCCCTAATTGAAGATGAAGATGAACCACCCGATACAAGTGAAAAGTTTGACCACTTTGTTGAAGAAGAGGTCGCCATAGAACAAACTTTTAAAGTTCTTGATCAAAATGAGCAACCAAATAAGGAGTCTCCTAAAGACCCACCACTTGAGCTCAAAGAACTTCCAAAAGGTTTGGAATATGCTTTTCTAGACAAAGATGGTAAATTACCTGTAATTATTTCATCTAAATTAGATAGTTTAGAAAAAGAAAAATTAGTTAGTCTTTTGAAAAAACACAAAAACGCGATTGCTTGGAAGCTTGTAGATATTAAAGGAATAAGTCCTTCCATGTGCACGCACAAAATCTTAATGAATGATGACTACAAATCGGTAATACAACCACAACGTCGAGTAAATCCAAATGTTCAAGAAGTGGTTAAAAACGAAGTCAACAAATTACTTGACGCCGGACTTATCTATCCTATATCCGATAGTCCTTGGGTAAGTCCCGTCCAAGTAGTTCCAAAGAAAGGAGGTATGACGGTAATAACTAATGAAAAGAATGAACTAATACCAATGAGAACCGTCACAGGATGGAGAGTATGTATAGATTATAGACGATTAAATGAAGCAACAAGAAAAGATCACTTTCCTTTACCCTTCATTGATCAAATGTTAGAAAGATTATCCGGTCATAAATTTTACTGTTTCTTGGATGGTTTTTCAGGTTACTTTCAAATCCCGATAGCACCCGAAGACCAAGAAAAGACAACTTTCACATGTCCCTATGGAACTTTTGCTTATCGTCGCATGCCGTTTGGTCTATGTAATGCCCCCGCAACATTCCAACGTTGCATGGTAGCCATTTTCCATGACATGATAGAAAAAACAATGGAAGTCTTCATGGACGACTTTTCTATCTTTGGGGATTCATACGACCAATGCCTCGATAACCTTAAACGAATGCTATCCCGATGTGAGAAAACTAACCTCGCCCTTAACTGGGAAAAATGCCATTTCATGGTAACGGAGGGAATAGTACTCGGTCATAAAATCTCAAGCGAAGGAATGGAGGTGGATCGAGCCAAGATTGACACCATTTTTAGATTACCACCTCCATCCTCCGTTAGAGCTATCAGAAGTTTCCTAGGGCATGCCGGATTTTATAGGCGGTTTATCAAAGACTTTTCTAAAATTTCTAGGCCTCTAACAAAATTACTTGAAAAAGATGCTCCTTTCATCTTTGACAAGGATTGCAATCAAGCATTTCTAACCCTAAAGGAAATGTTAGTCAATGCACCTATCATGATAGCGCCTGATTGGAAATTTCCTTTCGAAATCATGTGTGATGCGAGTGACTTTGCAGTTGGAGCTGTCTTGGGACAAAGAAAAGAAAAGCATTTCCACCCAATTTATTATGCTAGTAAAACACTCAATGATGCACAAGAAAATTACACAACAACTGAAAAAGAATTACTAGCTGTGGTATTTGCTTTTGATAAATTTCGTTCTTATCTTGTTCTTTCTGAAACTATAGTCTATACAGATCATGCAGCCATTCGATATCTCTTCAAAAAGCAGGATGCAAAACCATGTTTGATTCGGTGGATTCTACTCCTCCAAGAATTTGATATTGAGATCAAGGAGAAAAGAGGAGCAGAAAATACCGCAGCAGATCATCTTTCGCGCTTAGAAGACCCAGCTTTGGAGGCAACCAGGGATGAACAAATCAATGAAAAATTTCCAATGGAGTCCCTAGAATTGGTGGAATACAAAGAAGAACCATGGTACGCCGACTATGCTAACTACCTAGCTAGCGGTATAGTCGCTAAGGGTTGGCCACATCATCAAAGAAAAAAATTCTTTGCCAATGTGAAACACTATTTTTGGGAAGATCCATATCTTTTCAAAATGTATGCCGACCAACTCATCCGACGGTGTGTCCATGGTAGCGAATCACGAAGAATTCTCCGCCATTGTCATGAAGGTCCATACGGAGGGCATCATGGTGCCTCAAGTACCGCACGAAAGGTATTTGATTCAGGATTTTATTGGCCGACCATTTACAAAGACGCCCAAAGTCTTGTCAAGACATGTGATGCTTGCCAAAGAACAGGTAATATTTCTTCCAAAAACGAAATGCCACAAAATGGCATTCTTGTTTGTGAGATTTTTGACGTGTGGGGACTTGACTTTATGGGACCTTTCCCACCATCAAAAGGAAACAAATATATACTTGTGGCAGTAGACTACTTGTTTAAATGGGCCGAGGCCGAGGCACTTCCAACAAATGATGGAAGAGTCATGGTAAGTTTTCTGAAAAAATTATTCTCTCGTTTTGGCACACCTAAAGCATTAATAAGTGATAGAGGTACCCATTTTTGCAATCATCAACTTGAAATTTTTTTAACAAGATATGGGGTCTATCACCGGGTCTCAACAGCGTATCACCCTCAAACAAACGGACAAGCCGAAGTGACTAATAGAGGTTTAAATCGAATACTCGAAAAAACCGTAGGGTTAAATAAAAGGAATGAGCAGATAAATTAGATGATGCTTTATGGGCTTTTCGAACTGCTTATAAAACAACAATAGGTACAACCCCATATAAGCTAGTCTATGGAAAAAGTTGTCACTTACCAGTAGAAATTGCATACAAAGCCTACTGGGCATTAAAAATGTAAACTTAGATTTAGAATTTGCTGGTAAAAATCGATTTTGTCAATTAAATGAATTAGACGAGCTTAGGAATTATGCATACTCAAACTCCGAAATTTATAAGGAAAGAATGAAAAATTTGCACGATAAACATATTAAACCTAATGAATTTCGAGTAGGAGATCTAGTTCTTTTGTTTAATTCACGACTTCGATTATTTCCTGGAAAATTAAAGTCTAGGTGGTCAGGACCTTTTTCCATCACCCATATTTTCCCACACGGTGCAATAGAAATTAAATCTCGGAATGGACCCCCATTCAAAGTCAATGGCCAACGGCTGAATCTCTATCAAGGATTCATTGAGGATGAAGAGCAGGAGATCTCACTTCAAACGATTGAAGAATGAAAACATCATCATCATACCTGGTAAGTTATGAACGATAAGGACGACATCTAAATCGGTAAGTCTTCTAACCAAACTTTTTGGGAAACAACGGGCACTCACACGAGCACTAAAAAAAATTTCAAAACTTTTGCTCGGCACGAGGCCGTGTCCGCTGGACACGGGGCCGTGTCCGCGCTACAGTCGGGATAAAACCCCTTTTTCATAACACTAACTTCATTCCACACGCCCCGTTTCCCCGAAAACACTCTGGTTCCTGGCGATTTTCCGTAGATTTTCAACGTCTCCTATCATTTTAACAACATCAAGGTATGATTCTATCACTATTCTTAGTTAGATTAGTTACTTGCATGTAGTTAAAACACCAAAAATTTGGGGAAAAATCTAGGGTTTTTGAAGTTCATCCGGATCGAACCTCAAATTTTTGTTTAGATCTGTTAGCATTTAGTTAGATTAGTGTTATGGGAAGTAAATCCACTTGTATTGTTCATAGATTCGCCTGATTTCTCACAAAAACCACAAACCATTGTTTTTGAACCAAAAAAAGATAAAATTGATAGGGTAAACGGGTTGTTTTGGGAAAAACGACAATTAGGGTTTCATTTTTGGGGGAAACCGCACCTATTGGACCAAAAATTTTCAAGTTTTCGAAACCGGGTCGAAAAATGGAATTTTTGTGTAACAGACGCCTGGACACGGGGCCGTGTCCGCTGAACACGGGGTCGTGTCCAGCCCACTGTTTGCAGTTTTGTCCGAAAATACTAATGTTTCGTGCTAACTTTTGGTGTATTCTTTTAGATGGCAAGGAAGTTCACAAGGTTTAACGCAAATGAGCTCGATGCGAGGGCTACATACGAAGTACTTCAAACAAGGCCGGAGGAATACCCGAGGCAAGCATGCACGGATTTGTTAACATTGGTGAACCAACTCGACCTCTATAACAACCTTGTCACAGGACCTCTAAGAGTCGCTTTAACAACTCGACTCCGTTCCGTCCACGAATGCACTTTGGAATTCTATAGCACCTTCACATTCAACTCAAGGTGCGACCCATTCGACAATGATGGGGTAGCATTCCGATGTGGCGGAACTAGGTATTCGATCTCTATGGCACAATTTGGGTCAATTGTCGGGTTGTACGCGGAGGAAGGTGCGGGAAACGAGGAAAATATTGGAGGGATGCGAGAGATAGACGAAAACGATCGCCAAGCCGCGTGGGCTCAGATTGGTGACGTGTACTACAATCCGAGCAGCACGAAGAGCACGAAGTTGAGGGATCCGCTCTACCGGTACATCCATAGGCTCCTCGGCTATTCTCTTAGTCAAAGGCATGATAGCGGCGGTGTCGTTGGGTTAAGAGATCTTGTTGTCCTCCACTGTATCCATAACCGCAGGCACCTCGATGTCCCTTTCCTCATGCTCCGAAACATGCATCTGAACCGCCTTGCTTCTGCACCAACCCCTATCTTCTTTGGAGGATGGGTGTACCGTCTCTTCAAGCACTTCACCAACATACCTAGGTCATTCGGAAGGAGCCCATGGTCGGGTAGGGTGGATATACACATCTGCCGCTCAATGAACCTAATCTATGAGGCTGAAGACGGGACGGTGAGCTTCCAAAGGATGCAAGGGCATGCATGGAACCCGCAAGAGGCACTTGTCTTCCACGCTCCACAACATCATCAATACCAATACCAGCGCCATGGTGATTCGGGCCAATCCTCCTCCTCAGGAGGCGGTTTTCCTAATTTCCAAAGTTTACATGATTTGTTGCAGGAAAACCTCATGTGCACCAGGAACACCTACAATATGGCAAGCAACACGTACAACCAGGTTGGGGCGATCGAGAGAAACATATCCGATATCCAAGATGATATTGGAAATATCCGGGAGTACATTGCGGGCCATGGGGGAGATGATGATAATGAGGACGAGGACATGGATTAGGAGGAGCGGAGGAAGAAGCGGTTGATTGGTGATTACCCAGCTTAACTTTTAATCTTGAACAATTTAAAAAAGGCGTGCCAAGTGTTGAACAATTTACTTTCCCTATCTTCTTTTATTTTCTGCACTTATTTTTCTTTTTCTTTTTTTTTTTGACATGGATGATTGAACTTGGTAAAATAAGGATGTTTGCTATGGTGTGGTATAGTGTTTATTGATTAAGCAGGTACATACGAGGCTTAGAGTACTAAGCATCAGTACTACTAAAGCCGGGACAGGAAAACCGAAGAAAGAAACCTGTTTTTCAACCTTGCAGATTGTCCACACGGGGCCGTGTCCAGCCGACATGCCCCCGTGCCCACTCCCCCGAACCTGCTGTTTGTTTTAATTCTGCAGACCTTGACAGACACGGGGTCGTGCCCAGCCGACACACCCCCGTGTCCACCATTTGTAAGTTTTCGTTACTGACACTTGAACACGGGGTCGTGCCCACCAGGCATGGGGCCGTGTTCAGCGCCCAGTAACACAATTTTTTTTTAAATCACACCTTTTACACATTCAATCAATCTAAAAACTTATTTTTGGGACACATTGAGGACAATGTGTAATTTAAGTGTGGGGGGGATGCTAAAACCTTGAATCTTGCAAGTCCTAAATACAAGCCTTACACAAAACTCTATTGGAACCGCTAATCACCCCAATTTTTTTTTTCAAAAATTTTCATTTTTTTTTTACTTGCCTAGGTTTAACTTGGGAATTTCAAAGTTCTAAAAAGGTTATATTTTTACAAATTTACAACCGATAGCGTCGTGATAAAAAGAACCAACATAAGAAAATTATGAAAAGGCATGACAAGCTTAGTTAAAATTTAATTATATATACTTGATCACATAAAAACCCATTCCCATAAAAGTGAGTTTTGAGCCTTTATTGAGCATACAAATATATATCTTTAAATTAAATGCTCATTTTTCGTTTTCTTGTGTGAATAGCCGCTTGGTTCTTACGACTCTAGAACTTGCCATGACGATACATTCCCGGTCCTTACCAACTTAAACCCGAGTAAGTAAATGATGGAGGCATTAAGACTAACCCTTTTTATTTCTACACCATTATTTTTTTTTTTTACCACCTACCCAAAATCCCCCTAGTTAGCCCCTTTGAGCCTAAACCTTTTCATTTCATAACCCAAACAAACACCCTTTCACCCACCAAAACCTTTTTCATTTTTAACCCTTTGTTTTAGTAACTAGCTCGGTTATTTGTATGACTTTTCAAAAAAAAGTGTTGATGATGAAGCACAAACAAATAAACAAGCAAGTTCATCAAAAATAACTTTGTTTGAAAAATAGCTTCATCAAAATAAAAAGTTGAAAAATAGAAAGTCTTACTAAAACCGATGCTTTTTACGCTTTTTCACCCTTTCTACTAACCACTAACCCAACCACCTACCTTTAACCCAAGCCTAACCCTTCACCCAAAAAGTCCTCTTGATATTTACAAAGGTACATAGTTAAAAAGGAGGAGGATTGATTGCTTGGCAAGCCTATGGTAGGAGTAAGTTCCATGCCGCTCTCGAGTGATCCACTAAAATACATTTTCGGCCGAGTGTTGAGTGATCCCCCGTGAGGTATGTGAACTTTTATATAAAGAGAATTTTAAAGAGGCATGTTATGCCCTAATAAGTAGTTTATCTTATGAAAAGTTTTAAATAAATCATGACGAATAGGATTGTAAATAAATAAAAATAAAACTTAATAAAGAATCTTGGAAATCCCGACACTCTATGACAAGCCTAAAAAACTTTCTCTTCTACCCATTCCATTTGGGAGTGTAAAGCCACATTATAAAGAGTTTTCCTTAAGGACAAGCAAAGATTCAAGTGTGGGGGTATTTGATGTGTGCAAAATGCAACATATAAATTACATCAATTGTGGCATAAAACTAACCCTTTTTTAGTACCAATGTTGGAAAAAGTGTGCTTTTGTCTTCCTTTTGTATTTTCAGGATTAAATGAGCTCAAATTAACAAAAGAAGCAAAAAGACAGCAAAATCTAACATAAATACAAGAAAAGGAACAAACGTGACATGCCCGACCCCACGACAGCGTCCTCCCAAGCAAAACAAGAAGACAGAAGACTGAACACGCCCCGTGCTCAGCCAGCACGGGGGCGTGCCCAAGTGTCAGCAGAAAAGACAAAGTGGTAGAAGCTTCTATTGCCCACCACGTGGCCGTGCTCAGCGGGCACGGGGCCGTGGTCAACTATAAGATTCGCAGAATCTCGGCAAATCTTCATAGTACAGATATGCTTCTGCACACGGGGTCGTGCTCAGTGGACACGGGGGCGTGGTCAACTAATAAAGACAAGAGCAATTAATGAAGAAAGAGATGGATGTGGACACGGGGCCGTGCCCACTGGACACGGGGCCGTGCCGAAGCTTCTGTTCAGCCTATAAATAGGAGTGCTTGGCTCAAGCTCAAACCATCCCTTGGCACACCACCTCTCTCACACTTTAGCCACCACCCACCACCACCATAACACCATCATCCATTGTCCATCATAGAGTGTGTGAGTCGTCTCGGGATCCAAGATTGATCGTAAGAGTTCTTGACAATCAAGGCCATGTTTGCCTAAGTCTCTTACATCACTTGGTGAAGACAAAGTGTCTAGTGTAATACTTTTTATTTTTAATCTTTTCGCACTTTTTAATTGGTTATGTATTAATGACTTTAATAACTAGTTTCTTATGTTGAAGGTGATTCTCCCTTATCGTTTGTCCGTGGTGTTTTGGCATTATTTTACTGTCTATATAAAATAAAAGATTTTCACCATTCATATCTCCACGGTCTATATGGAGGTACGTTGGCTACCTGGTCGGCGGTTAAGGGAACGGTTTGGTAAGAGTCTTGCCGTTGTTCAACGTTTAGAGATCCTGCAAGGGACCTGGGTCAAATTTAGTAGGACCTCCTTCAATACTTAACGGTATTGGATGGCGGGGGTCCAAACTCTTTGATCCCCTCATAAGTTAAACTACTATTAATACTATAACCCGGCTACTTAGGACTATATCCTTGCTGACTCAGACTACTTAGCCGAGGGTAGCGTCACCTCCAAAAGAGGGGCCTACCATAATTTGCTTTAATAACTTAATTAATTATCTTTCAATAATCCGATCCTTTAGGATTGTATCCTTGCTGACTCAAACTACTGGGTTGAGGGTAACGTCGCCTCCAAAAGAGGGGCCTACTACAATAACTAAGATAATCTCTTAAATAAGTGCAAAAGTGCGGAAATAATAATAGGTTACACTAAACATGAGTCGGAACCAAGTGATTCATCTTGTCTATCTGTTTTTCTTTTATTTTTATTTTTCAGCATTTTAGTTAATTTTCATTTTCTTAGTTTAAAACATTTTTCTAAACTTTTGATTTGATTAGACGTTGAGGATAAACCGGTACTAAAAGCTCTTGTGTCCTTGGACGACCTCGGTATCTTGCCAACACTGTACTATGCTCACGATGGGTGCACTTGCCCATATGTGTGTTTAGTGTTAGTAAATATCGTGTTTTATAAATTTAAAACTTGACTAAAAAGTGTAAAAGGGCTTAAAATATACTTAAACCCACATATACACCTAACGCACATCAACCCATTCCCACAAAAAGTGAGTTTTGAGCCTTTATTGAGCATACAAATACATATCTTTAAACTAAATGCTCATTTTTCGTTTCTTGTGCGAATAGCCGCTTGGCTCTTATAACTCTAGAACTTGCCACGACGATACATTCCCGGTCCTTACCAACTTAAACCCAAGTAAGTAAATGACGGAGGCATTAGGACTAACCCTTTTTATTTCTACACCATTATTTTTCTTTTTTTTACCACCTACCCAAAATCCCCTAGTTAACTCCTTTGAGCCTAAACCTTTTCATTTCATAACCCAAAACAAACACCCTTTCACCCACCAAAACCTTTTTATTTTTAACCCTTTGTTTTAGTAACAAGCTCGGTTTTTCTTATGACTTTCAAAAAAAAATTGATGATGATGAAGCAAAAGTGAAATAAACAAACAAGTTTATCAAAAATAACTTTGTTTGAATAATGGCTTCATCAAAATAAAAACTTCAAAAATAAAAAGTCTTACGAAAACCGACGCTTTTTACGCCTTTCGCCTTTTTACTAACCACTAACCCAACCACCTACCTTTAACCCAAGCCTAACCCTTCACCCAAAAGTCCTCTTGATATTTACAAAGGTATATAGTTAAAAAGGAGGAGGATTGATTGCTTGGCAAGCCTATGGTAGGAGTAAGTTCCATACCGCTCTCGAGTGATCCACTAAAATACATCTTCGGCCGAGTGTTGAGTGATCCCCAGTGAGGTATGTGAACTTGTATATAAGTGGAATTTTAAAAAGGCATGTTATGCCCTAATAAGTAATTTATCTTATGTAATGTTTTAAATAAATCATGACGAATATGATTGTAAATAAATAAAAATAGAACTTAATAAAGAATCTTGGAAATCCCGACATTCTATGACAAGCCCAAAAACCTTCTCTTCTACCCATTCCATTTGGGAGTGTAAAGCCACATTATAAAGAGTTTTGCTTGAGGACAAGCAAAGATTCAAGTGTGGGGGTATTTGATGTGCGCAAAATGCAACATTTAAATTACATCAAATGTGGCATAAAACTAACCCTTTTTTAGTACTAATGTTGGAAAAAGTGTGTTTTTGTCTTCCTTTTGTATTTTCAGGAATAAATGAGCTCAAAAGAACAAAAGAAGCAAAAAGGCAGCTAAATCTAACATAAATACAAGAAAAGGAACAAGACGTGATATGCCCGACCCCACGACAGCATCTTCCCAAGCAAAACAAGAAGACAGAAGACGGAACACGCCCCGTGCTAAGTGAGCACGGGGGCGTGCCCAAGTGACAGCAGAAAAGACAAAGCTGTGGAAGCTTTTATCACCCACCACGGGGGTGTGCCCAGCGGACACAGGGTCGTGGTCAACTCTATGATTCGCAGAATCTGGGGAAATCTTGATAGTACAGATACGCTTCTGTACACGGGGGCGTGCCCAGCGGACACGGGGGCGTGGTCAACTAATGCAGACAAATTGCAATTAATGAAGAAAGAGAAGGAAGGTGGACACGAGGCCGTGCCCAATGGACACGGGGTCGTGCCCGAGTCTCTGTTCAGCCTATAAATAGGGGTGCTTGGCTCATTTGCAAACCATCCCTTGGCACACCACCTCTCTCACACTTCACCCACCACCCACCACCCACCACCCACCACCATCACAACACCATCATCCACCACCATCATCCATCATAGAGTGTGTGAGTTGTCTCGGGATCCAAGATTCATCGTAAGAGTTCTTGACAATCAAAGGCCATGTTTGCCTAAGTCTCTTACATCACTTGGTGAAGACAAATGTCTAGTGTAATACTTTTTATTTTTAATCTTTTCGCACTTTTTATTTGGTTATGTATTAATGACTTTAATAACTAGTTTCTTATGTTGAAGGTGATTCTTCCTTATCGTTTGTCCATGGTGTCTTGGCATTATTTTACTGTCTATATAAAATAAAAAAAAAATCACCATTCATATATCTACGGTCTATATGGAGATATGTTGGCTACCTGGTCGGGGGTTAAGGGAACGGTTTGGTGAGAGTCTTGCCTTGTTCAGTGTATAGATCCTGCAAGGACCTGGGTCAAATTTAGTAGGACCTCCTTCAATACCCACCGGTATTGGATGGCGGGGGTCCAAACTCTTTGACCCCCTCATATGTAAGCTACTATTAATACTTTAACCCGACTACTTAGGACTGTATCCCTGCTGACTCAGACTACTTAGCCGAGGGTAACGTCACCTTCAAAAGAGGGGCCTACCATAATATGCATTAATAACTTAATTAATTATCTTTCAATAATCCAACCCTTTAGGATTGTATCCTTGCAGACTCAAACTACTGGGTTGAGGGTAACGTCACCTTCAAAAGAGGGACCTACTACAATAACTAAGATAATCTCTTAAAAAGTGCAAAAGTGCGGAAATAATCAAAGGTTACACTAAACACGAGTTGGAGCCAAATGATTCATCTTGTCTATCTGTTTTTATTTTTATTTTATTTTTCAGCATTTTAGTTAGTTTTTATTTTTCTAGCTTAAAAACATTTTTCTAACTTTTTGATTTGATTAGACGTTGAGGATAAACCGGTATTAAAAGCTCTTGTGTCCTTGGATGACCTCGGTATCTTGCCAACACTATACTACGCTCACGATGGGTGCACTTGCCCATATGTGTGTTTAGTGTTAGTAAAATATCGTGTTTTATAAATTTAAAACTTGACTAGCGTGTAAAAAGGGCTTAAAATATACATTAAAACATATACACACTTACTCACATCAAGAAGAAATGGCGTATGCTTATTACGAATCTCAGCAATTCAGTCCGAAAAAGAAAGAAGAAGATTCAGTTTCAACAAAAAAGGTTTCAAGAAAAGAACCAATTTTTGAAGAGAGTGATGATGATGCCGAAGAAATTCGAAAACTTGAATACTATCAAAGAAAATTTTCAACTGATAGTGATGATGATTTGTTTTTTGCAGGTAAAACGGAAAAGCTCAAAGAAAAACAAGCTGCGAAAAAGAAGAATAATAAAGCAGCAACTGTTAAAGAAAAAGATGATAGTGATGATGATAATTCGTATTATGCAGGTAAAATGAAAGAGAACAAAGAAATACAAGCTGCGAAAGATGATAGTGATGATGAAAATGTTCGAGTGATAAAGAAGCAGGTTAAAAAACAAGATGACAGTGATGATCAAAATGTTCGAGTGATAAAGAAGCAGGTTAAAAAACAAGATGACAGTGATGATGAAGATGTTCGAGTGATAAAGAAGCAGGTTAAAGAAATTCCAGCTTTCAAGATTGAAAAGGAAGCTGATGCAGAAAAGATACCTGAGAAATGTGAAAATTGTGATACTGTGAAAAGGCACAACAACAAATTGATTCATAACATGAACAGACTAAAAGAATCTTATGATGTTTTAAACAAAGCTATGAATCAATACAACAAGTCAAGCAGTGAATAAGCGTTAGCTAAGAAGACACTCAATGGAGCGTTCATGACAAAGCAGAAAATCATCAATAATTACATTGAGAAATGTGCTGTACTTGAACAAAAATTGGAAACCCAGAGGATAGAAACTGAAAGGGTAAACAGGTTATTGAGAAGTTACTCATGTGCTTCTTATGTGATTGACAGGATTTATCCTACAGTAGAAGGCATGAAAGCGTTTGAAGAAGTGGATACTGAAGTAAAGGATGCTGGTAAGAAACATAGTACTGATTATACCAAGTGTCCACCGCCGCTTAAAAATGGATATTCTCCACGAAATCCTAATTCAGAAAGAGTAAAAAAGGTAACCAATTTAAAGTGGGAATCTGAACCTTCAGATGGATTGCCAGAAAATATTGACGTCACATTCACATCGTCTGACACTGATCATGAGTTTGAGTTAATAAAGAAAGTGGTCGATCAGGTGTTGGATAAAGATGAAACCGAGGAGTCAATGTTAGAGTCAAAGTCCGATACTTCAAGTCCAACAGTCAAAAAGGGCAAAAGGGTTTACAATAAAGATTTTCTGATGTCACAAAATAATTTGAATGATGAAACATTCAGAGTAGCATATACTTTGAATGATTCTGACAAATTATATTCTGATGAAGAATTTCCAATAAGAGGTGTTAAAACTGAAATGATCAAAAAGGTTTTTAAATTAACAGAAATTAATATTTCTGAAATAAAAGATGTAAATCTTACTGAAAAACCTAAAAAGTACACCTTAAGAGATCAAAAAAGGTTAAACAAGAAAAAAGGTTACAGTTCTGGTTCTGGTTCTGGTAATCGAAAGAAACCAAACCATAACAGTAATTTCAAAAAGAAAGGATTAGATTTTATTCCACCAGAAAATAATAAAAATGAGAAAATTTATAAACCAAAAACTAAATTTGTTTCAGGAACAAGTTCAGAGGAAGAAGAAAAAAGATCATTCTGGAAGCAATCGAACAAAGAATTCCTTGCTAATAAGAAAGAAGGAATGAAGAATGAAGCTACTCAAAAGAAGGAAATGAGAACCTGTTATCAATGTCAAAAAGTTGGTCACATCGCCTTGAACTGTCCAAAGGCAACCAACACAAAACAGGGAGTTTCTCTTAAACTCAAAGAAAAGATGATTGATAATGAACCACCAACCAAACATTTTAAAGTGTTTAAAAACTCAAAATTTGAGGTTGGTGAGAGTTCAAAAAGTTTTTACAAAAGAAAATTGAAGCTTAACAACCAAAAATGGGTTGTTAAGAAACCAGATGTTAGTTATGGCGATGAATCTGATTCGTTAAAGTCAGAGGAGCCACTAGTTGAGCTAAAAAGAGAAAATTCAGTTCTGTCACTGGATGACGAAAATTTTCCACCATTGCGGGCTGAAAATTTAAAATCAAAAGTTGGAAAAATTGAGATTTCAAATCAATTTTTTTCTGAAAAGAAAGAATTTGATGTTGAAAAAACCTTTAACCCCAAAGTTCTATATATTTTTGGAAAAGTGGTTGACGGGAAGGTCAAAGGGGTAAAGGAATACTATGAAAAGAAGAAGAAAGGAAAGAAACCGAGTAATGATGACTCGGAATCTCCCAAGGACCGTCAGGCTTTGGAGAATCTCTATGAATAAAAATCCTGACTTGCCGGAACTCCCAGGTTGGTAATTGGGGAGTAAGAATCGACATCTTTATTGAGAAATATCACAGTTGTGGGTGGTGGTTGTTCAATGATATTTCGTCTTACAAGTGGTAAAAGGAAAAAAGGGGTTTCATTCACAAGTGGTTAAAGAAAAGGAAAAGTGAACCTACAAGTGGTTGAAAGAACAATATGATGAGTTTATCCCCATGATGTGTGAAATCAACAAAACTAATTTTCCGGAAAAACCATTTTGATTAAAACAAACTTAAGTGTTTTGAAATCATAATGGGAAAATAGTTTGTTGTCTGGGAGAGTTCTGATTGTTTATGTCAAGTGAATGGAGAATTGAAGCAATTCACATCGGTTTGTCAAATTTTCTTTAAATGGTTTTGAATTTTAGGGGGAGTAAGAAATTTCAGAAAATCCAAAAACATTAGAAAATTTGAAAAAGTAAAAAACATGATAAAAATCAAAATGAGTTTTGTTGTGAAAAAGAGGAAATGATAGTTCATTAGTAGACAATCAAAGCATGCTAAAGAATTGGAAAGTCAAAAGTGATAAACGGTCTCACTGATGATATGCCAGTTGGTTTTTACTCATTCAGTAGATTGTTTTCGAGATATAAATCTAAATATCATTACTTACTTATTTCGTGGGGAACATCTCTCTGATATATAGGTAACCCCTGAAATCTTGTTTGAAGGGCTTTTTATTTCTAACATACTAGGTCTTTGTGCGTGATGATATTTGGGGTATTATACCAGGACTTCTGATTTTGCGGGAGCAATAGCCTAGTCCTTGTATAATACTTTGCATTGCTTTAATCATAAAGCCCACCCTCTGCATAAAAATTGATAAAATATCGAAAGATACGAATCAATTGCAGTTGAAGAAAAGATTCTCTAAAGGGAACACACCTAAAGTCGAGCCATAATCTCTCTGATTTTGCGGAAGCAATAGCCTGAGCTCTCATGGTCTCGCATTTACCCATTTACAGATATCATTAGTGTACATTCACCTGTAAGACTGAATATAGGAGTCTGGATACGGGAGTATATTCTGTGGTGGGACACGCGAATAAGTTTAAGTCCTTAAAACACTAATCTCGTATCTCGAAACAGTTGAACTGTCACACCCCGACCACGTAAAACAACAAATCGTGGCGGAATCGTCGGGGAGTGTTGTAACAGAATCATTGTTTCATAACACATGGAAATTTAAATGTTGTTTTATTGATTAAAAGAAATTACAATGTCTTAACAACAAGGAAGCATAACACAATTAACTAGTCTTGCATCTTTTATTGTCACTAAGGCCCGAGTCTGCCTATGTGTAACTTGATCAATCCTATGCATCATTTCCTGAAACACATGTGAAAATATGTACGTCAGCATAAAAATGCCTGTGAGATACATAGGTTTTATTGATTTAGGATTCATGACTTGTAAGATTAAAGAAAAATGTTTATCAAAAGTAGTCATGAACCTTGTAAAAAGTTTTTGTTTTATAAATCATATAAAAATCGATAAGGAAACAGATGATATAAGAGAATATGTATGGTTATGTAAATAATAAAGTAAAAATGAGTTTGTATAAAATGTGTTATTTGTAAAACAATGTTTTGTAAAGATATGTTAATTGTGTAAAATGTAATATCTCAAAATTGAAATGGTTTAAATAACGCTACGATATGTAATATCATAAAAGCACTTATATATAGGAAGTATCAGCGGCGTATCCACCATGCTTTTATCATATTACACACGTCTCGTTACTTAAATCACTTACCCAAACAAACCACCAATGTAAAAATGTTCATGTATAACTAAATGTAATGTTTTAAACAAATGTTGAATTGTTATTGTGTAAACAAATGTAATGTAGAGTGAATAAAAAGCCTTTATTGATTAAAAGCATTTACTCGACCCTATAAGAAAGAAATGTACAAAACAATGCAATTGATAAATTATAATCAAAATTTATGTTTTGTAAAATAATGCATGCTTTACTGATACAAACATCTATGCAGTGTTGTGAAAATGCATACATCCAAGCCTTGAGACTGTGGCGATAAACCCTTAAACGAATTAAAGGTTTATCTGAGTTATGTGTATCGAATTCGGTCATTCCTTTCATCCAAACATACCTAGGATGTCAGGAACGGGAGTTGTCAATTCCTATGGTACCACTACCTACTAACGAACGACGTAGCTAATGTTAATGAATGTATTTTTGAGCCATTTAAACAAACCAAATGTCATGCCAAAATGTAAGCATTTTTTATGAAAATAATGTACTAAGTATGCAACAAATGGACATACATAGCATGAAATGAAATGTAAAATAATGTACTAAGTATGCAACAAAAGACATCCATAGCATGAAATGAAATGTAAAATAATGTACTAAGTATGCACTAAATGGACATACATAGCATGGAATGAAATGTAAAATAATGTACTATGTATGCACTAAATGGACATACATAGCATGAAATGTAATGTAAAACGATGTACTAAGTATGCACTAAATGGGCATACATAGCATGAAATGTAATATAAAACGATGTACTAAGTATGCACTAAATGGACATACATAGCAAAAACATAATGAAATCATGTACTAATAGTGTACTAATGAACATAGCAAGTATATGATATGAAAACATGGAAAGCATGAAAGTAACAAGTAGGCACTTGTGTTTCACCCCAAAATGTTTGAAAAATAGTAAACGAGGGGACTATGTACTCACTTGAGGGTGCTTAGAAGTTTTGAACAACAACCAAGCAAAGCTAGAGGGATCACGGAAATCAAACGGCACCTAATATAGGTAACTATGTAAATAAACGGACCTAAATCCGAAGATCGGATATAATGAGGTTTCGTAAACCAAATGAGTATAGGAACTCATGTAAAATGGTTTAACAAAGCCTACATTCTAAATCGAAACCTATCCTAAGTGCTTATGACCCATTACGACCCGTTTTGGTAGCTTACGCCACTTTAACGCGTCGTTCGCGTAAAACGCGTTCGGAACGCCTAACTACTCCTATGACAAGTATTATATGCCTTAATATGTCTAATATTGTTGTCTAATCAGTTTAGATATAAAAAATTATGTTACATATGCTTAAAATAAATTTATGCGCAAAAAGGGCATTTTGGTCATTTACCTAAGGCATATAAACTACCTATCATACAACTACTTAAAAGAAGTGACCATAAGGTATAACATCGGAAGGTTATTCCCTATGCAACTATGGTCACCTAATGTGTTTGGCCGGATCCTAATGATCGACCAAATGGGCCAGGTTCGAAAGTATAAGCGGTTGTTTAGACCGCTTACCTTTACGACCCTATATAAGCACTAAACCTAAAGTGACGAGCTAAACATGTTAAAACATGTTTAACGAGGTTTGAAAATAGGTTTGGTATCAAAACAAACGATTTTGATACCTAAAAGTAGTTTGGTTACAAAATACGCAAGAATACGCATTTTGGCTGAAACTACGACTCGCCACTATACCTAGATAACGTGGTAATGAGTAGGTACAGTCATTAGAGACTAAACCATCATGATTATGCTCACGTTATGATGTTCAAATGAACTTTGTGTTGACCATAAACTGGTCAATGCAGAAAGTCGAACAAAGTTTGACTTTCGTGCTAAAAACGCATAAAAGAACGAAAGAGGACTTACAACGGGTCCAAGAACGGAAGTTTTGATCCGATTACTCTTAGGTATGAAGTTAAAACTCCAACTTAGAGAGCCAAATCAGATCAAAAGTGTGGGTTGCAACAATGAATGGGTGGGGTATTTATAGTTTTTGCACAACCGTTAAGATCATTCATCGAAAACCGAGCTTCGATCTAGACCTTACATGTGTGCCCATGGTTTTAGAATACCATGGGTACCCCAAAACAAGCCCCTAGTTTCATTAAAACCATGTGAAAATGAGGGGAACAGCTGGAAATCAGATTTTCAACTTTGGTCCCTTCCTAAGATAACTCTGGTAGATTGTCAATTTTGGTCCCTGAATGTGCAAAACATGGTTTTTGATGCATTTTTGACACGTTTAAGCCCCGTTAATCCCATTTCAAGGCTCTAAAATGAATTTAAAGTATAGGGAACATGAAACATGCTCAAAAATATCTCGGATGTCGGTTTGTTTGGTCGTACGGTTGCGTTGTTTGGTTAATTACGACGAAACACGAACGAATGCGAAAAACGATCCAAATTACGCGACGAATGGAATTTTATCATGCCAATCACTAAAATAAAAATATTTTAATGATTACATAAATTTTTGGATGTCGGTATGTATTCAAAACGTAAGATATGCACGAAAATGCAAACTTATGCACTTTTTGACGCTTTTAGTCCCTGAATGACCAACAAGTTTATTTTAGCACACCGAACCCCTCAAAGCCTATTTCTAAGCTATGTAAAGGATATTTAGGGTATGTTTAACTTATTGTCTTGTTCCGGATTGTCCGTTACAGTACGAATCGACATACTTTCACAGTTTGTCGAATTTAGTCCCTGTAAGCGAATAAACTTGATTTCGGCACACCAAACCTTCCAAAACTTATTTATAAGTTATGTAAGGGTTATTTAGGGTATGTTAAGCCCATGTCACTATTCCAGAGTGTTTTTCGCGTTAAACTGATTACGTTTACGCATCAGTGCGCGTATAACTTTCTAGAAAGCAATTTAGAGCTCGAAATCGAATAAGAATTGATATGTGCAAATGATACCCATATATATACAAATCCCAAGTATAAAATACAATATTTCATTGATTTTGTACTTGTTTGATGGTCGTGGAGGCACAGGTGTCATAGTCTCCCCTACTTCAGGAAATTTCATCTCGAAATTTATTTAGAGGAAACTTGTGAGAGTTTGAAACATGAAGTTGAAAAGATAAGACAACACTGGTTAAGGTTCTGAACTTCTAGTAACTTTAGTAACATCATGCTTGCAATGTAAAAGGTACACTTATATAAAATGTTATTATTGCAAATCATGATCAATGAACTTCTTAATGTCATGGAACCCGGATGGTATGAGGCTTCAGCAAGAATGGAGAGTAGAGTGTAGTGCAATGAAGTGAAATGTACCGTCACCTGAAATTTCATAAGAGAAGAAAGATCGTAGCGTAGCTGTATAGTAGAAAAGTCGCGAAGCATCAATTCTCGTAGAAAAGATAAGAGAAAATGCTCCTTATTCTTTCTAGGGGGGTCGCGGAAAGAATTGGCTTCGAGTCCCAGAGCCCCTGATGTGACAAGGCGAAGCCTTGGTTAGGATAAATGTTGATTTGAATGATGACATTTCTATCTTTTCTACGGGGGAGTGGATGAGTTCTATGGATGCTCTAGAATGGTTATTCCTCACAATTGCTCCAACAGAACGGGATTGGCCTTCAGTCTTTTTTAAGACTTTACGGTGTGTCCACCGTACCTTCATTACATTGTTCGCGTTTCGTTATTGCTGCCACCATAGGTTCTTACACATGATAAATCTTACTGGGGTTCCTGTGCACTGAATTTCATAATTATGTACGCGTCCATAATTATGTAATTCCTTGCATAGTTCGCACAGTGCATTTTATAATGTGTAGGGAAAAACCAAATGAATAAACCTGCGATGAGCGTGACTAGACCACCATAAGGTCCTTTTAATTAAATCAATAAATGATTTAAATAGACTACCAAGGAGTCTGTTCAGCTATATCACCATATGTCATTCTTAACCAGGTTCTGAATTAATCTTTTGACTTAGACCACTCAAATGGGTCTTTTTGAATTATGGAATGGTACTATATAATCCAAGGGTCTTAACGATTATGAAGAAGCCCATTAAGGACTTAGGGTAGTACCTTTGGATATCCTACTATGAATCCCTCATATGAAGGTATGGAAGATTCTACGAGGATTTGGATAATGAAAACAAAAACACAAAAGAAAACACATAACACATAGTCACATAACCACAAAACTGTTTATCTTGATCTTTAATTTTGTTAATTTTTCACATGAATTTAAAGCACACCAGGTATCCAATTCGTGGATTTTGATTGGCACTTTAAATATTTCCAAGAATCTAACTATAAAGATAGGAAGATCTTAAAAAGAAAATTCGATTTCGATTATAGGGAATCGAAATGTTCGAATTAAGGCATACAAGGAATCCAATGAAGTACCCTGATTTTGAACGATAATCATCTACAAGGATCTAATTGTGAAGGTAAGAAGATCCCATATGGATTTTGTGATTTGAAAAGCGGGAAGCGTTTCAAAACCTTGCACTAGACGTGCTTAAGTCGATACACGAGGTAAAAATGCTCATGAAGTTGAGGCGCTAGATATGCCAAGGCGACATATGAAGCAGAGTTTGAAGGTTAAGTCAATGTATGGGGAAAACTTTTTTGAAAACTATGCATGGGGTTCTTTTTGAAATGTGTTTAATGTTTTTGAAACCTTACATAATACTTTTGAAATCATAAAGTAGGTGTATTAGATAAGTATATTTATAAAATGTTTTAAAATCATGCGAGATGAATTTTAAAATTATGTATAAGGTTTTTGGAAAACATGAATGATGCTTTTGAAATCATGCACTTGATATATTAAGTAAATATACTATGCTAAAAAAATGTTTTCAAACTATATGGAACATTTTGAAATCATGAAGGTTGTTTTTGAAACATAGACAATGCTTTCGAAATCATGCATTTGATATATATTAAGAAAATACATGTGTTAATATTGTTTTCAGACTATATGAAACATTTTGAAATCATGAACGTTGTTTTTGAAAACTTATGCTATGCATGTTGTTATGGAAATCAGAATGTAATGGGTATGAGATTGAAAATACCCTCAGTTATCTAACCAAGGATTCAAAGGCACAGATGTGCAAAAAGCACAATTACTCATAATGTCACTTTATTTTCTGTACTTCGTCTCTTAGAATGAAACGAGTACTTAAAATTTTCGAGGAAATCATGAGTGATTACATGAAAGGGAGAATCACAAGAGTAGTTTGAAAAGAACATAGTTCCTTGTTGTAGGTATCATAAGGGAATGCCATACACACAAGTAACTACACTTGTACATCAGACTTGTGAACAACAATTTATTTATAAACAAATCAGATTGTTTCACATTACAAGAAAAATAAAAGAAACAAAAACATAAGACAGCAACATCTTATAATCAGCCCAATGCTCATCCGTGGGTTGGATTTGCTTTGACAATCTTTGGGCATTTGTTTTTGAAATGGCTTGTCTCGCCACAGTTGTAGCACGATCCAGGAGGAAAGTGAGCTTGAGCAGGGTTGGCTTGGAGTTGAGTAGCAGCAAGATTTGCAACAACTTTGTTTTGGATAGCAAAGTGGCACACGTCAATCAAATGTCCCCATCGTCCACAATGGGTACATTTGAAACATGGTGTTTGATCTGGATGATGACAGTTGCATTCATTGCATAAGGAAGCAATTCCCTTGTACCGCTTCTTGGCTGGTGGTGCTGCTACCTGGCTAGGTTCTGCTTGATTTGGTGCAATTGCTGCGGGTTTCTTTGAAGCTTTACACTTCCTTGACCTTTTCGAAGGCTTGGCTTCTGCTTCTTTCGATGCTTCTTGGGTGGCTTCATTATTGAGACGAGACATGGCGACACCTAAATCCACAGATTTTAGGATCACTTCGCCTATTTGCTGGGCAAATTTTGGCAGTTTGCTCGGACATTTTAGTGTCGCTACGATGAAGAGACATTCTGGAGGAAATGAAAGGCATGGGAAGAAACAAGTAAAATGTTATCGGATAATCAAAACAGAATGGCAATGCATAAAAATTGCGATCATTTGTTTGTTACCTAAGGCAAACAAATAAGACGGTGACAAATCAAAGTAAGCGGGTCATATTAATGTATCACTGAAGACATGCTTGCCTATAAGTGAACACTCACCCCAAGAATTCCCAGGTAAGTGTGACTGGTCCGATACTGCGGATTTGTACGAACACTCTAGCCTTAGACAGAAAACTCAGAGTACAGGGATTCACCCTTCCAGTTTGCACGTGTTCACATTATAAGACCCAAACTTTGATGAGATTTTGAAAACTTAGAGGGTTCAAAACCTAGTAATTAATCATCCTAGAACAGATGATTTAGTTTCAAAGCGGTTTTGAAATTTGTGTTCTTGTTGTGGTTGTCGCCTAAGGATAGGTGACGGTATTGTTTTATGACTAAACGCAAGTAAACTCGCGTTAGGGTCCTAGGAAGGTTATAGACTAGGTTAAAGCATTACTAATAACCTAATTCCCTATAACCATGAGCTCTGATACCAACTTTTCTGTCACACCCCGACCACGTAAAACAACAAATCGTGGCGGAATCGTCGAGGAGTGTTGTAACAGAATCATTGTTTCATAACACATGGAAATTTAAATGTTGTTTTATTGATTAAAAGAAATTACAATGTCTTAACAACAAGGAAGCATAACACAATTAACTAGTCTTGCATCTTTTATTGTCACTAAGGCCTGAGTCTGCCTATGTGTAACTTGATCAATCCTATGCATCATTTCCTGAAACACATGTGAAAATAGGTACGTCAGCATAAAAATGCCTGTGAGATACATAGGTTTTATCGATTTAGGATTCATGACTTGTAAGTTTAAAGAAAAATGTTTAACAAAAGTAGTCATGAACCCTGTAAAATGTTTTTGTTTTATAAATCATATAAAAATCGATAAGGAAACAGATGATATAAAAGAATATGTATGGTTATGTAAATAATAAAGTAAAAATGAGTTTGTATAAAATGTGTTATTTGTAAAACAATGTTTTGTAAAGATATGTTAATTGTGTAAAATGTAATATGTCAAAATGGAAATGGTTTAAATAACGCTACGATATGTAATATCATAAAAGCACTTATATATAGGAAGTACCAGCGGCGTATCCACCATGCTTTTATCATATTACACACGTCTCGTTACTTAAATCACTTACCTAAACAAACCACCAATGTAAAAATGTTCATGTATAACTAAATGTAATGTTTTAAACAAATGTTGAAATGTTATTGTGTAAACAAATGTAATGTAGAGTGAATAAAAAGCCTTTATTGATTAAAAGCATTTACTCGTCCCTATAAGAAAGAAATGTACAAAACAATGCAATTGATAAATTATAATCAAAATTTATGTTTTGCAAAATAATGCATGCTTTACTGATACAAACATCTATGCGGTGTTGTGAAAATGCATACATCCAAGCCTTGAGACTATGGCGATAAACCCTTAAACGAATTAAAGGTTTATCTGAGTTATGTGTATCAAATTCAGTCACTCCTTTCATCCAAACATACCTAGGATGTCAGGAACGGGAGTTGTCAATTCCTATGGTACCACTACCTACTAACGAACGGCATAGCTAATGTTAATGAATGTATTTTTGAGCCATTTAAACAAACCAAATGTCATACCAAAATGTAAGCATGTTTTATGAAAATAATGTACTAAGTATGCAACAAATGGACATACATAGCATGAAATGAAATGTAAAATAATGTACTAAGTATGCAACAAAAGACATACATAGCATGGAATGAAATGTAAAATAATGTACTAAGTATGCACTAAATGGACATACATAGCATGGAATGTAATGTAAAATAATGTACTAAGTATGCACTAAATGGGCATACATAGCATGAAATGTAATGTAAAACAATGTACTAAGTATGCACTAAATGGACATACATAGCAAAAACATAATGAAATCATGTACTAATAGTGTACTAATGAACATAGCAAGTATATGATATGAAAACATGGAAAGCATGAAAGTAACAAGTAGGCACATGTGTTTCACCCCAAAATGTTTGAAAAAAGTAAAAGAGGGGACTATGTACTCACTTGAGGGTGCTTAGAAGTCTTGAACAACAACCAAGCAAAGCTAGAGGGATAACGGAAATCAAACGGCACCTAATATAGGTAACTATGTAAATAAACGGACCTAAATTGGAAGATCGGATAAAATGAAGTTTCGTAAACCAAATGAGTATAGGAACTCATGTAACATGGTTTAACAAAGCCTACATTCTAAATCGAAACCTATCCTAAGTGCTTATGACCCATTACGACCCGTTTAGGTAGCTTACGCCACTTTAACGCGTCGTTCGCGTAAAACGCGTTCGGAACACCTAACTAGTCCTATGACAAGTATTATATGCCTTAATATGTCTAATATTGTTGTCTAATCTGTTTAGATATCAAAAAATATGTTACATATGCTTAAAATAAATTTATGCGCAAAAAGGGCATTTTGGTCATTTACCTAAGGCATATAAACTACCTATCATACAACTACTTAAACGAAGTGACCATAAGGTATAACCTCAGAAGGTTATTCCCTATGCAACTATGGTCACCTAATGTGTTTGGTCGGATCCTAATGATCGACCAAACGGGTCGGGTTCGAAAGTATAAGCGGTTGTTTAGACCGCTTACCTTTACGACCCTATATAAGCACTAAACCTAAAGTGACGAGCTAAACATGTTAACGGGATTTGAAAACAAGTTTGGTATCAAAACAAACGGTTTTGATACCTAAAAGTAGTTTGGTTACAAAATACGCAAGAATATGCATTTTGGCCGAAACTACGACTCGCCATTATACCTAGATAACGTGGTAATCAGTAGGTACAGTCATTAGAGACTAAAACCATCACGATTACTCTCACGTTATGAAGTTCAAATGAACTTCGTGTTGACCATAAACTGGTCAATGAAGAAAGTCAAACAAAGTTTGACTTTCATGCTAAAAACGCATAAAAGAACGAAAGAGGACTTACAACGGGTCCAAGAACGAAAGTTTTGATCCGATTACTCTCAGGTATGAAGTGAATACTCCAACTTAGAGAGCCAAATCAGATCAAAAGTGTGGGTTGCAACAATGAATGGGTGGGGTATTTATAGGTTTTCCACAACCGTTAAGATCGTTCATCGAAAACCGAGCTTCGATCTGGACCTTACATGTGTGCCCCATGGTTTTAGAATACCATGGGTACCCAAAAACAAGCCCCTAGTTTCATTAAAACCATGGGAAAATGAGGGGAACAGCTGGAACAAGCTGGAAATCAGATTTTCAACTTTGGTCCCTTCCTAAGATAACTATGGCAGATTGTCAATTTTGGTCCCTGAATGTGCAAAACATGGTTTTGATGCATTTTTGACATGTTTAAGCCCCGTTAATCCCATTTCAAGGCTCTAAATTGAAGTTAAAGTATAGGGAACATGAAACATGTTCAAAAATATCTCGGATGTCGGTTCGTTTGGTCGTACGGTTGCGTTGTTCGGTTAATTACGACGAAACACGAACGAATGCGAAAAACGATCCAAATTACGCGACGAATGGAATTTTATCATGCCAATCACTAAAATAAAATATTTTAATGATTACATAAATTTTTGGATGTTCGGATGTATTCAGAACGTAAGATATGCACGAAAATGCAAACTTATGCACTTTTTGACGCTTGTAGTCCCTGATTGACCAAAAAGTTTATTTTAGCACACCGAACCCCTCAAAGCCTATTTCTAAGCTATTTAAAGGATATTTAGGGTATGTTTAACTTATGGTCATCTTCCGGATTGTCCGTTACAGTACGAATCGGCATACTTTCACAGTTTGTCGAATTTAGTCCCTGTAAGCGAATAAACTTGATTTTGGCACACCAAACCTTCCAAAACTTATTTATAAGTTATGTAAGAGTTATTTAGGGTATGTTAAGCCCATGTCACTATTCCAGAGTGTTTGTCGCGTTAAACTGATTACGTTTACGCATCAGTGCGCGTATAACTTTCTAGAAAGCAATTTAGAGCTCGAAATCGAATAAGAATTGATATGTGCAAATGATACCCATATATATACAAATCTCAAGTATAAAATACAATATATCATTGATTTGGTACTTGTTTGATGGCCGTGGAGGCACAGGTGTCACATGAACCTTGTGTGAAAATTTAAGTGGATCAGTATACTGACAATCTAAGTGAATCGTTTAGAACTTAAAGTCTAAAAAGGTCAACGGTGTTAGTGATTTGTCTCAAAAACTGATATGATCCTCTTACACAAACTCACAAAAATATTGTCTGTAAATATTTCTTTATTGCTTTTCATCAAAAACAAAAAACCCAATAAGATTGTGTTTTAGCATAAAATTTTGAAAAATCAAAAAGATTTTATTTCATCTTGTTTTCGACAACTGATGTTGAAAAGCCTATTTTCAAAATTCCAAGTGCTAAACATGATGGACAACAGTGTTGGGAGAGTTTGTTTGGTATGAAAAATGATTATGAAATGTTTAAATGGTTCATTAATTTGAAACAAAATTTGAACGATATTTACAAGTGGTGAAACAGAGATTAAAATTGTTATACAATCCTATCAAGTGGTGTCTAAATTGTTAAATTTTTAAATAATTGAAAAACTTACTTTTGGGTAGAGTTTGTGCAGGCAGAAGCAGCTAGGTTTCGACTTCTAAGGATATGCAGATTCGAGCCAGGTTCCAGATCCTGTGGCTACGGAGAGCCAGGCAACGGTCCTGAACCTATGAAAGCTGCAAAGCGTGAGCAGAGTTTGAGCCAGGATTCGATTCTAGAACGAGAGCTATTCCAGACTATGATACCAACTTATCGAAAGGGGGAGTCTGAAGACATTAAAGCCAGGTTTGAATCTTGTCTACTAATACTGAAGATTTTGGATCAACATCCAAGAGGGAGTCTGAAGATGTAAGAGCCCGTTTCTGATCCTGGAACTGTGTTCAAGTTAGAAGCTGCTGATGCTGATGAGCGTGAGAAACAAAGAGATTAAAGGATGCTTACAGAGAAAGACATTTTGGAGAGAGCAAAAAGACTGATCAAGTCTGAAGACTCGACATACTGAAGACTTGTACCGAAGACTCCTCAACATCCAAGGGGGAGTTTATTGGTGCATATGTCTGTCGACTTCGTCTTGTATCGAGTCTTGTGATAGATTAGATAGAACAAGTCACGTAATACGAGAAAAATGGAAAACAGTACGGAATTGACCAGTTCGTACGAACTGGACAAGAACGAGTTCGTGCGAACTGGACAATACATCTTCGTACGAAGTGGATTTCCTATAAATAGGTGACTTGGGTCTTTCATTTGTAACTTTGTCATTCCGGTAGCGAAGCTCTGCCGAAGTGTCTCCAGACCGTGTAAAGCTATCAAATCAATACAAGAGACAGTTTAAGTGATTCTAGTGTGTATTTAGCTGAAATCACATTGATATGTCGGATTCCGCCTTTCGTATTGATGGAGATCTCTTCTGAACGACTCGTTTAGGTCGAATCTCGATCCTTCAGGCTGCTACTCTTACTGAGTCTCAGGTCAGAAAGGGTAAATTGACCCGTAAGGGTGACAAGAAGAAGTCAGTCGATTCTGCTCAGGAAAAGGGTAAGGGTAAGAAGAAGGGCGAGTCTTCTAAAAAGTCAAGGAAGCGCAAGGCTTCCCAGAACTTTGTTGTCACCAACCAGAACCCTCAGAACCCACCGGCTCTACCTCCCGCGAAAAAGCAATACGCTGGTACCGCACCTCACTGTTTTCAATGCGACGGTCATCATGTTGCTCAACAGGCTTGTAAACAGTGCACTACGTGTGGTAAACTTGGGCATCTGGCCAACATTTGTCGTTTGGGTCAGAATCAAGTTGCTCAGGTTCCAACACAAGTTCAAGGGAATGTTGTATAACAACCCTAAATTAAACCGACACCCTCGTAATATTTTCAGACACCCTAAAAATATTTAAAATATCCCAATATGTCCTAAAATACCCCCAATACGTGAAAACGGACACCGAATACCTTAATTATTATTAAAAATAATAAAAAAATGAAATTTTGGGGCTGTCGCGGGGCGCGTAAGCCACCCCTTGAAGCTTACGCGGGCCGCGAGCGATCGATAAACACGGCCTCACCTGGTGGTGACACGTGGCAACGCGTGTTGAACCTACTAAGTGACCCGGATCACCTACGACCTAGGCCACCTACTACGCGGGCCGCATAGGCCCTTGTCTTATTTTACGTGGGCTGCGAGAAAAGCCAAATCAGGCCCTTTAAATTGCAACGAAGAGCCTTCAGTCGAAATTCGTTCATTCACTCGATCTCTCTCTCAATTTCTTAATAGTAGAAGTTATACTCGGGTCTAATACACCCCTAAATAACGAAGTTCTGCTCCGTTGTAAGTATCATAACCCCTAGATACGTATTAGATACTCTGCCCGATTGATCTAGGGTTCCGTAACGGCAGTCATGGTTCTGCCCGACGTAGTCGTTGGAATGCCGTCTCGGGGAGGGTATTACTAATGTTAAAATGGGTTATTATACTAACACGCGTGCATTTTTGTAATTTATAGATTATTCCTAGGAAATCCTTACTGAAAACCTAAGACAGCAATGTGAGTAATCTCCTTTTTGTAAACAGTTTTAACAAAACCTTAACTATTTTACAATGCAATTTAGCAGTGATTAAGTCTTTGTAATTCTACGATTACTGCCGGTATGTTGGGGTTTTGTATACAAAATGTGAGACACGTTACTATTGGACGAAGAGTTTGCCAATGTGTAATATGACCCACCAGTCAGGATTGACAGTACTGAACGAGTAATTGGGTAGATATAAACATTGTAATCGCTCTCAATACTGTTTAAATTAAATTAACATTTCTTGATTAAACTAGGATTCACTCACCAGTATTTCCCTACTGACAAATGTTTTTTAAAACGCGTTTCAGGTAACACAATGTGAAAGCTAATTAGAAGCCAGCTGGACAGCACTGAAGGCTTGAAAAGGTGGCTATAAAAGTTACCTAAATAAAGAAGGCGTTTTATTTCAATAAAATAGGATTTATCCCTATAAGTCAGTTTGTAATGAAAACTTGGGTTTCATCCCAATATGTTTATTTATATAAAATGTGGTGTTTCACTCTGATAAAATATTTCCTAACTACGGTCCTGATGTAATTTCCGCTGCCAAATTAATAAACACCGATACCACCGACACTGAGTTCGCGGCCGCCGTTCCCAGGACAGATAGGGGGCGGGGGTTGCATCTATTATCCCTTGTGCCACTATATGTTGCATGGCACTGTTATCCACTTGGTTTCCATTATTGTTGTTGTTCGGGTTTTCATTATCCAGGTTAATGTTAATCTGATTATCATAATTCTGGTTTTCCTGGTTTACTTCGTCGTCCATTTGATTTTTTAAACATTTGCCAATTATTAATATCACAAAATAATTAATAATTTAGGCAACAACCACACAACACACATATTGGTCAAAAGCGTCGAGCATTGCGACTTTACTCTTTCTTATAAAGTATGCGTCTAATACACACTAAAGCTGGAATTAAAATTACAACACTACTATGCATCGTTAACCACGAAGTGGTCTATACTACAACATATATTATTATTATTACACACACACACACACACATATATATATATATATTCATACAAACATATTATATATTATTATATTATTATTGTTATTACCAACTCCACCATCACCTTCACTGATCTGGATTCATCCAGTAATCCATATTGCACTCGTCGTACTTCCAGACGATTCGCTCTCCTACCTGCCTCATCCTCTCACTACTCTCTAAAATCTCTTCTCCGAAAGTTCGGAGCTCGTGCACATTTTCTGCACTCATTGGGGATGCAGGTGCTGGTACTAGGTCTGGGTACTGGGGCATGGGATCCTCCTGAGGGTACGGATTCTCTAAGATCTCCCTAATGTATTCATCGTTGTCATAGTAGGGATCTAGAGGGTCCAGACCTGGATAGGTTTCTAAGTTCGGCATGGGTTCGTCGTTTAGGTGGTAGCGTGGCACATAATCCCTATGATCATCGAACCTTGGATCATAATCTGGGTCTAAGGGATTAGGGGCTGGTATCCTAGGTATCTCCTCAGGGTTGAAATCATTCATTTGGACTTGGTTTTCGGGGTTGTTTTATATCTCCATCGGCTGAGTGGGAAACAAAGGTAAGGGTTGTGGGGCTACTAGTTGCTCCAGGTTTGGGTCGGCAGCTGTTGTTGCTAGGATATGAAAATTGGCTAAGCTCCTATTAAGCATATCTTGTGTATGGGCATCTGACTCTCGCTTAGCGGCTGCTAGGATTCTTTGCTGTTGCAACTTTCGCATTCTTTTCCTACGCTCAAATGCTCCCTTACTGAACCATCCTCTCTTTTTCTGAGGGAATGGCTCTTCAGACTGAGCCTTAAAGACAAACATCCCTTCTTCCTGATCAGCTGAATACCCAGAGAGGGCAGGCTGGGAAGAAGTACCTTCACTCCTAGGTGAATCGGACAACTGACGATAAACGTCTGAGGGTCCTTGATCACTCATACTGTAAACTAACAAATAGTCAAATAACACACAACAATAAAATACAATTATGCACGCATTTCCATAATTAATTTCCTAACAATTTGGATAATATATTGGTGTCAGCAGAACACTTCTATGGCTGAATCAGTTGCTTTGCTCTGATACCACCTTCTGTCGCAACCCCCGCCCCCTATCTGTCCCGGGAACGGGCGGCCACGAGACCAGTTTTGGTGGTATCATTTGTTTATCAATTTGGCAGCGGAAATTTCATCAGGACTATAGTTAGGAAATGTTTATCAGAGTAAATACCACGCTTTTATAGTATTAAACATATTGGGATAAAACCCAAGTTTTCACTACAAACATTTTCATTGGGGAAATCCCTATTTTATTGAATAAAACATCTTCTTTTATTTAGGTAACTTTTATAGCCACTTTTCCAAGCCTTCAGTGCTGTCCAGCTGGCTTCTAGTTGGCTCTCACATTTTGTTACATGAAACGCGTTTAAAAATATTTTGTCAGTGGAAAATACTGGTGAGTGAATCCCAGTTTAATCAAGAAGAGTTTTATTCTTTAACAGTATTGAGAGCTATCACATTGTTTATTTCTACACAATTACTCATTCAGTACTGTCAATCCTGACTGGTGGGTCATATTACACATTGGCTAACTCTTTGTCCAATGGTAACGTGTTCCACATTTTGTATACAAAACCCCAACATATCGGCAGTAATTGAAGAACTACAATGACTCAATCACTCCTTAATCACATTGTAAAACATTTAAGGTTTGGTAAAAACAGTTTACAAAAGGGAGATTACTCACATTGCTGTCTTAGGTTTTCTGTAAGGGTTTCCTGGTGATTATATATAATTTACACAAATGCACATATGTTAGTAAACTAACCCATTATTTACATTAGTAATACCTTCCCCGAGACGGCATTCCAACGACTACGTTGGGTAGAACCTCGACAACCGTTACGGAACCCTGGATCAATTGGGCAGCGTATCTAATACGTAACCGGGGTTATAATACTTACATCGGGGTAGAACTTCGTTAATTAGGATGCCTACTATTCAGAATTTTGAGAGAAGAAAGATTTATGAACGATTTGTGAACTGTGGCCAACGAATTCTATATATAGGGCTGTTCAGGGGGTCTGTCTCGCCTCGCGTAAGATGAGAAGGGGGCTTACGCGGCCCGCCAGGGACTAGGTGTCCCGTTATAGGCTTGCCGAGTCAGCCCTAGACCCCACACGCATCGGACACGTGGCGTGCTCCGGTGCGTCCTTGTATCCAGGTCGTCGCACCCCGCGTAGCCTTGTGCTATATCCGTCGCGGGCCGTGAGCGACATTAAAAATTGATTTTTTATTTTATTTTTAATGATATAATGTATTTTGGGCTCGGTTTTCACATACGAGGTGTATTTTAAGACATATGGGAATATTTTAATATATATTAGGGTGTCAGAAAAATTCAGGAGGGTTGTTATAATGAGTCTCTTGGGTGAGACCGTTATAAAATTTCTCACATAGGGCCCAATCGAAAAGACCATGTTGGGAGCAACGAGCACAAAGGTTTTGGAAACGCTCCCAAGCAAGGTAATAGGGCTCGTCGGGCTCCATGCGGAAAGAGTGAATTTGGTCATGAAGGCGTGAGGCTTTAGCGGGTGGGAAATACTTGTTCAAAAAGGCTTGACGAAGGCCCGCCCAAGTGGTAAAGGTACAGGTTGGTTGAGAGTCCAACCAAGTAGCCGCACGCCCGGCTAGTGAAAATGGGAAAAGTTGTAGGTAAGTAGCATCATTCGGGGCTCCATGAAGGCTAAAAGTAGTAAGGATACGGGAGAAACGGTTTATGTGGGCCGGGGCGTCCTCGTCCTCGCGGCCATGGAATTTGATGCTATTGGTGATGGCTTGCATGGAAATTGGAATCTGCCATGAGTTTTCACTAACGATGGGTGGGACGGTGATGGGTGAAGCAAGACCGGTGAAATTTTGGGTGGCTTGTTGGTGGACGGTTTGTCTAGGGTTGGCCATTTGTTCTATGTTTTCTGGATTGCTAGAGGTGGGACTATCGGGTGGGGAAACCTTAGGTGATGTTTTAGGTGAATGGTTTGGTGAAGGTGGTGGGGTGGGTAACGGAGTAGAATCAAAATTGGGAAACTAAGAAGAGGATGAAGTACTAACCTGTGGGCCTTGGCCCAATCGAGACGATGACTCGGTGACTGGCGGCTTCGGCGGTCCGTGCCAGCGCAGATGTGGCATCCACTACAAGCAAAAACCTAGATATGAGAAAAGCAAACACTAGTCACTACGACTCAAAATAAAAATAAAAGACTCAAACAAACAAAACACGTAGCACGTATATGTCAATTAAGTCTATCAAAGCTAATGAACGCGATTGCCAAGAGTCCCCGGCAACGGCGCCAAAAACTTGATGTGTGCTAAACAAACTATAAAAATCAACTAAATTAGACTCTCTAAACTAGACACCACTAAAAAGCTTTAATTCTAGACTCAACCTAAACCACATAAATCCGCAAGTGTACCGATCACTGTAGTATAACCCTAGGAAGTTTGGATATCGAACCTTGAGACTCTATGTATCATGTAAACTAGACTCTAATAGACACTGACAGACACGACACAAACTTGTTTAATTGTTTTTTTTAGGGGGGGGGGGGGGGGTTACCAAAAATCTAAAGAAATCTATTTAAGCTTAATATTAAACTAAGACTAAACTAATACGAAATAAGATGAAGCCTTTTTTTATATAATGAACGAGACCACCTAGACTAGAATCCTGGATTGATTTTAAAGAATTACCAATTAAGTTAAATGCATGAATTATGGAACCGGGATCTTATAGTACTAAACCTATTAAGACACCAACTAAGCCCCTCAACCCTTCTAGAGGTGAAACTTATGGCGCTACCTAGGCCGTTAATCCTACCGGTTATTAGACGTCTTTCCACTTGTCTAATTATTGTGTAAGTACCCTAATGTCGACCTACTCTTTTCCAATTATAGATCTCGGGTAGTTTGGATTATTTAACTTGACTTGATAGACTAATAAACCGACGGGGCAACTAAGGCACGACCTTTTCCAATGACTGTCTAAAGCAATTTGCCTGGTAAGACCTATCAATAGCCCCGCACCTTCCAGCTATAAGGACTAGCAGAACACTAAAACCTAGCAAATTACTAACAATTACTTCTAGGGGTTATTGGCCAATTCCACCCTAAAGAGTTAAGATTTATTATGTGATATAGACACTCACCAAAATCTAAAACCCTAGCATGACTCTATATTGTGATAAAGACCGTCACTAAGAATCATACGAAGCAATTGACAATAATAAACCAAATTAAAGTACGCATGTGCATCAAATCTGTTAGGATCGGAGGCTCTCATGATTGTGTTTGTTTGTAATAAATGAACAATTAATAAACATGATTCAATGAGTTATGCAGCGGAAATGAACACAAACTTTGTAAACACAATCAAAGAGGAAAATAGTTTTGATAAACACATGCTTTTCATCAGTCGGAAGGTTACAAAGCAAATCAAAAGATTACAAAGCAAGCTTACAAACTAAACTCCCCCTCAGCCTGATACTCCATGGTTGATTGCAAACAAGATGAAAGGATTGGACTAGAGGAGAAGAACTCACTCAGTCAATCAATCAAATGTAACAGTACAGAGTACTGCTCCATTTATAGGCAAACCAAACCACTGAGGCATCTTCAGTTGACGTCACCATGAAAGCGACGTCTAACAGCCTAACAAACTCTATCCACTGATCTATAACTACTGACCATACAGACACTGATTACATTATAAACACTGATGTATAAACACTGATTCTTCATTCCACTGATGTAGTCAACCACTGATGTTGAGCATCAGTGCTTTCTTCAAAGGGTGATCAGACCTTGAATGGGCAGTGCTTTAACTCTTCAGCAGTGCTTGGATTCCGTCAGTAGATTGAGCTTCAATCTTTAATCTTCATCAGTGGTTAAAGAGTAACGGATGTTGTGGCTGATCAGTGCTTAGGGTTCACCAGCTGTTTCAAATCACTTTCAAGGGGAAAGTTTAGTACAAACTACTGTTTATTTTGAATCCACTGTTGTGACCTGGTTTTGGCTTTACATCATCTGTTCCTCTGGTAGGGTTCAATCCCAACAATCTCCCCCTGGAACAGATGATGCCAAAACCTTTATTATTCTGGATCTTTATTTTCCCATCAGAAGTTCCTTAGCTTGTCTTTTAAATTCTACTTCAAAGTCCTTGGAACTTGAGTCATCCTCATCCCTGCACAGTGTAAGTTCAAGGAGATCTTGTAGATCTTCAACACCAAGGCCTAGTGCTTGTTTCCTTGATATGTACTTCACTTCACCATTGGATCTGAACAGGGTCAATACATGGGTCTTTTGATCAGACATCCATTTTAGTATTTTTGAACCCAATGGGTTTCTTGGGAGAGGTTTATTTACAGATGAGTCTGGTGATTGTGGCCTTGTGAGAATTTGTTGATCAGTACTCTGCGCTTTTGTTGGTCCAGAGTTTTCAGCCTGATCATTACTCTGAACTTTTGGTAGTTCAGAGTTTTCAGTATGATCAGTACTCTGAACTTTTGCTGCTTCAGAGTTTTCAGCTGACATTTGTTTAAAGGCCTTTTCTATGATTTCATTTGCTGCAGCTATGTCTTCTGCAGTTTCTTGTTCAATCTGCTCTTGCCTTTTTCTTTGTTCTAGCTCAGTAACTGAAACATCTGCTGATGTGATCTGACTAACTGTTGTTGAAACAACTGGTGTTTCAACCACTGTTGTCATTACAACAGATGTTATAACATCTGATGCCTTCTGCTCTTTGGCAGGTGGTGATGGTGGAGAGGATGTTTTTGGTGGGGCAGTGGTTGATTTAGTGGGGATGGCAGTGGTTGTGGTATGTGTTGATGTGGTATTGGTGGCAGTTGTTTGGGTGACCGATGTTGTTAATGGTGGAGGTGTAAGTGATTTTGTGGGAACAGAAGTTGTGGTTGAAGTATTAACTGGCTTAGTTTTAGATGCTGTGGTTGTTGATTGCCTTGTTTTTCTAATAGGACTCTTCTTTAATGAAGTACCAACCTCTTCTTTTTCTTTTTGCAGAACTATCTTTTTCTCAACCAAAGCTCTGTTCTCATCTCTTACCCTTTTAATATCAGCAGTGTTTTTAAGACTAGCTGAATTAACTTGACTTTGAACGATCCTCATTTGTGTATCTTCATCATCTGCTTGAATTTTCAGGGTTTCATCACCTCCCTTTTTCTTTTCTTTGACAGATGTTTCAGCAGAAGTTACTAAAAGATTTTCCTCAGAGTCATTTTTCTCCCC
The DNA here is from genome assembly GCA_030545235.1 of Helianthus tuberosus. Lineage (NCBI taxonomy): Eukaryota > Viridiplantae > Streptophyta > Magnoliopsida > Asterales > Asteraceae > Helianthus > Helianthus tuberosus. Next base: position 25,044,701 of record CM060451.1, read on the forward strand.
CTTTTTGGCATCATCAACTCTTTCGAAGATAGGTGCAGGGGTAGTGTCAGGAGTGGGAATTTTCTTAATAACTTTAAGCGCTTCCTGTGTATCTTTATACCTGGCTTCAACTTCTTCTTTGAATGTCTGCACTTTTGAATCATGTAACTGATTAGCATGTTGATAATGTTGTTGAAGCAGAGGATACACTTGTTTCACAATTCTGGTGGTTTGAGCAGAGGATTGAGCAGTGTTTCGTGATTTTGCAGAGTGTAACATCTGTTGCAGGACATTTTTGATATCTCCTACTGGTGTCTCAATCTTTGTAACTTTGTCCGTTAATTCCTTATATTTTAGCCCATCTCCTAACTTAATAGGATCATCTGAGCTCCTACCAGAGGTGGTAGTTGTATCTAGGGTATCATGAACATGTGATTTATCAATTGCTTTAACCTTAGATGCCCTTTTTTCTTGGTACTGGGGTCTTCTTTCCACAACAGAGGATTCCTTAGTAAACCTATCAGTGGTTTTAATACTAGTAGTGGTTACCAAAGTATCCCTAGTAGAAATTGCCTTCAAAGGACACTTATGTATGAAACTACTGTCCAGATGTAAATCAATTGATTCAACATCTGTAGTAGCTGCTCCAATTGAACTATCAACAAGGATTTCGTGAAATCCAAGTGATGTAGCCTCCTCAACTGTTTGTGGGATAACCAATTGATTTTTATCAAACACAGCCATTGTGGAAGTTTTGCTCTCAGAAATGTGTTGATGAGAGGTGCCTTTTTTTGATTGACTATCAATGGTTTCAAACAGTGATGTGGTACTTGCTATGATTTGAAATGTGGTGGGTGGTGTGGAAAGCAGAGTTGTCCTGGGAGAAGGACAGTTTAACATACTCTCAAATGAGGATGATGTTACAAGTTATGGGATCCCTGTGCTTACAACATGTTCCTTTTGTGAGGAATCATGAGAAGTTAAAGTTTTGGATGGAGATCTTTCCAACTGTTGTGAGGAAGTAGCAACAGTGGTTTCATGTGACTTTTGTGTTGTCACTGGGTTTACCTCTGGGATCTCATCTTCCAGAGGACCCTTTTTAGGTTTGGTGAGTTTGGAGGGTTTCTTTTTGGTCTTTTTGGTGGTTTTTGGTGGGGATTGCACAGCAGTGGTTGTGCTACTGTGGTCACCAAGAGCAGTGGGCTCAATAGCTGAAGTCTGATAAGTAGATGTGGACTCATCCAAATTTTTCTCAGACTCCCCTGTTTGTGTTTTAGAAACTTTTGACTCTTTAGCCATTAGGTGAGTAAACGTTTTATTGGGAAAACAACAGTTTCAAAAATCGAACGGTTAACATCTGGCCACGTGACAAGATCTGATGGCAATCATCTATCCACGTGTAACCACTGATTGAGAATGGAAGACAGTTGTTTGGGAAACAACTGATGTGTGTCATCAGTGGTTGTGAATAGTGGAGAACTATAACACTGTCAGCGGATGGAAAATAATGGAATCAGAGGATACACTTTGTCAGTGGATGGACATGCTAGTCAGAGTTTTAAGTGACAACAGTGGTTTCATTAGACTTTAGAGATTTATTGAAAAATTCAATTTAAATATTTTTAAAGTTTTTATTTTGATTTTCTAAAAACACTTTTATGCTATTTTCACATAGAATACAAGAAAACTTGTTTTAATCTAGGTTTAGCATTCCAATCCTAGAGATCAAGTTTTTTAAATGTAGATATATCTAATGCTTTGATTTGTACATCAGCCAACTGATCTGTAGTATGGATATGTTGTAAAGAAATCAAACCTTTTCATAGCAATCCCTCATAAATGATGTCTGATGTCATCAGTGGTTGGATATCATGTGATGACAGAGGTTGGGGTGTTGTTTTCTCAACAACTGTTGATCCAACATTGGATGAGCTTTAACAGTTGTTTTGAACATCTGATGCTTCTTGTGGTGAATATGATTTTGTATTGAAGAAACTCAATATCATATCCAAAGTCTTGTGATGAGAATTGTGGGTACCTGCAAGGTTAGTCTAAACAGACACATCTTCATATGTAAATTTAACAGGATTAAACAGTTAAGTAGGATTTGCTAGGATTTTCAATGATGAAAGTTTTATTGAACTTTACATTCAAAGACTCTTTCACAGACCCATTTCTTGCGTTTAAAACACTTTATAGGCCTTGGCTGTGGTAGAGTATCCCAGATGGTAAAACATTTTGAGCACTTGTTATCAATCAACTTTGAGAAATGGTTCTATACTTGAGTTTCTGTATGAATTTACCCTAACCCAAACACCATCTCCATTTGACTTATTATCAAGGATTATATCCCCTTTTTTTTTAAGAATGGATCTTCATCCTGTCAGGTAATGAGCTTTTACTATTCAAAACAAGTAAAAGCACCAAATATAATATTCTCTATAAAAAATGAGAGAATAATATATCCTGATATTTACAAGTAACTTTTACCATTTAAAGACAAGTAAAAGTTTCAGATAGATAAGTCAATTAGATCTGATAATTTCCATAACATAAATAATTTTGGATAGAGTCGACCTTGTTTAAATCTCAATTTTATAACCATTGATGGAAACCATTTTCTGTCAGATGATTGTATTTCTGAGGAAACATGTTCACAAAGGTTTGAGAGTCTTTTATAATCCCTAACCCATGTGATAGATTTTTGAAAATTTGCCTTAGTCCTCTTAAATAAGTTTTACCTTCTAATACAACAGTTACCTGAACTGACCTGAACCAGTGGTTGCACTCAGCTGTTTGGTAACCTGTGAACTCTCAAGTGTTTTGAGTTTATACTATTTTCTTTTGATTTCAAAAGTTTTGAGTTAAACACACCTTTTTGAGTGTAGTGATTTTTATCTTTTCCTTTTTACCCTTCCCATTCATAAGTACTGAAATACTTACTGGGAGATTTTATTTAAGGAAAACTTAATCCAAAATCATTTTGTAGCAATGTTTTGAGAGATCTGATCACTTTTGTGCATGCTTATATCAAATCTCACATTACATATGATTAGGACTATTTTAACACATGATATTCTTAATGTGTTTTTAGCAAAGTTGATTTGGTCCTTTTGAGGATTCTCAACCTGTTTTTCAACACACAAGATCTTATTAACTAAGGTTTTAATTTCCCTTTTTTTATGTTAACAAAAACACTAATGTTTTTGTGAACATAGGTTTTTGTTGACGTAGAGGTTCATACCTTAGCAGCGAACATGATGGAAACAGCAAAAACTTCATAATAACAATTGAAATCAATTTTCGTAAATAATTTTAACATAGTTATAAGATATATTTTCAGATCTGAAAACTGTAGGTGGTTTATGTATGATATCACTTGTTATGTGAAGTTTGTGTGTCCTATGACATCTTGGTTATTTTACAGAGCCTATGAGTAGTCACTTTGAACGTGATTTCTCATTACTCTGTTTTTCAACAAAATACACTCAACCTTAGTATCAATGAATTTTGAGCTGAACTGTTATGCCAAATTGACTGTTAGATCGAATTTGACTGTCCAAGCTCTGATACCAATTGTTAGGATCGGAGGCTCTCATGATTGTGTTTGTTTGTAATAAATGAACAATTAATAAACATGATTCAATGAGTTATGCAGCGGAAATGAACACGAACTTTGTAAACACAATCAAAGAGGAAAATAGTTTTGATAAACACATGTTTTTCATCAGTCGAAAGGTTACAAAGCAAATCAAAAGATTACAAAGCAAGCTTACAAACTAAACTCCCCTTCAGCCTAACAAACTCTATCCACTGATCTATAACTACTGACCATACAGACACTGATTACATTATAAACACTGATGTATAAACACTGATTCTTCATTCCACTGATGTAGTCAACCACTGATGTTGAGCATCAGTGCTTTCTTCAAAGGGTGATCAGACCTTGAATGGGCAGTGCTTTAACTCTTCAGCAGTGCTTGGATTCTGTTAGTAGATTGAGCTTCAATCTTTAATCTTCATCAGTGGTTAAAGAGTAACGGATGTTGTGGCTGATCAGTTCTTAGGGTTCACCAGCTGTTTCAAATCACTTTCAAGGGGAAAGTTTAGTACAAACTACTGTTTATTTTGAATCCACTGTTGTGACCTGGTTTTGGCTTTACATCATCTGTTACTCTGGTAGGGTTCAATCCCAACAAAATTAATAAAACAAACTCTTTACTAAACACAATTAATCCATAACATTCATGCAAATAACGAAAAAGGTAAAAACTTCATATCAATGCATTCATCACGTCTAGGTGGCTTAAATGTTTAGCCGAGCAAGTTAATAATAAAAAACAAATCAAAGATGTTCAACAAAGAATTCATGATAACAAGTTCCGTGAGAAAAATCAAAAACAAAGAACTAGAAAACCCGTGTAGTCTTCAATCCTTCGTCCCGAACTCGTACCACTGATTCGTAAGCTTCAAGATCTCCGAAATCACTCCAAACGTGCTCTCAAAATCGCCTAAGACGATCTCCAATCGTAACTAGGGTTTAATGAAATATTTCTTGGTTTTTATAGTTAACCCTAACGATGTAACAAAGAATCGCCGTCATTCAACCACGTCGCATCGCGCGACGGGTCTCACGCATTGCTGTGGCGCGACGCCACAATAAAGAATTCCAGATTTTATTTGTTTAATGCTAGCGTTGCATGACGGGTCTCCGGTTTAGCTGTGGCGCGATGCCACAACTCTTTTTTTACAGCATGTTGCTTAATTTTTCCATCTTAAGCTCTCCAAAAACTTCAGAAATAATTCTAACTCTTTTCAACTCTTTCCGGGACTTGGTGTTTCAGCATTATGGCTCGTTTTCACTCAATTTTCAGCAACTTTAAGTACCAAGACCTGGAAAACACAAATTTATCAATAGTACGCACATTCTAACTAAAACGGAACTAAAAAGTAACGAAAACTATACAAACTATACATGAATAAAGGATGTATTTTGCAATAGATCAATAACCTGTGGGCTGTAGTTGCTAAAGACATAGGCTTTGATTATAAAGACAGAGAATTTATGAGGCTGATGTATGCCATGTATCTTGATGTGCTTGTTTATTACTATAAGTTTAAATCAACACAGAAGAATGTGTCCGAGAAAGAGATAGTTGAGGATGTGGTAGAAGTGAGAAGAAGCTGGAGTCTAGATAACCAAGAAGGAACCGGTAGACATAACAATGCTGATCAAGATGGAGAGCATTATGTGTTTTATGCAGGAAATGACTGGCACGGGCTGAAAAAGCTGCAAAAGAGGAGGAAGTTTGATTTCAAATAGGCTGAAAAGGCAGTGAATGAAGCAAACAGAAGTGTTATGATGCATTATCGAAAGAACAATTAAGTTTAGGGGAGTGTGTTAGTAAATAAACTTAATTATATTTATGTTCTGCATATTCAGGATTATTAAACTTATGATTATATGTATGTATCGATAAATAAGCGGATGGTTTTGTTGGTTTTAAGAGACACCGTTTCAAACATCGGTTGTTTCCTCCAAATCCATCCACCAAGTAACCGCCATGACTTATGTATATATAGATATATGCATGTAACTTTTGCCGGCACCAAGACATTCTGAATATTCATTCATTTTGTCCATCTCGTTTGCCTTCGTAATTTTCTGTATATTCTTATTGCTCTTATTCATAAACATGAATCCAAATTACCCTTACAATTCCGCTTCAAGTTCGGGTAAATCCCCACACAACTGGCTGTGAACTACCTGACTATCTTGATTAAGAACGTCATTCATAGTTCTCTTTGAACATAAAGCCACTTTGTTTGTATGGTTACCCTTGAACTTGTATAACTATCCAATGGTATGACTAAAACATTTGCTTTAAACCATAACCCCTGCATTTGCCATTGGAAATCATGACAAATCTTGTTACAAATAAGTGGAATCCCATTAGCTACCCCTACACGCATAGGTCTAATCTCTTGTAAAGAACAATTGAGTTTCTTAGCTTATTTTTCATCTAAAAAATTGTGAATTGACCCAGAGTCTACCAATGTTTGGAACAGTTTAGTACCAATATTTCCAACTACTTTCATTGTAGAAAAAGAAGGTACCCCTATTAAAGCATGGATTATAATTAATGGATCAGTTATTGTTGCATCAATTAATATCTCCCATTCTTCAAGAACATTAAGATATTCCTCAGCTTCACCCATTAATTCAATGCTATACAACTGTTTATTGGGACATTTATGGGTGGGGGTAATTTTGTCATTACACCAGAAGCATTCTCCCTTAGATCTTTTGACAACCATTTTTTTGCTAGTTAGTGATTTCTGAATATTCAGACCATGTTACCTCAGTTATAGGTTTGACCAGAGTTTTAAGGAAAGAAGAGTGCCATTTCATAGCTTTGCCCTCCAAATTAATGGTCGTATATCTCACTTTAAAATTTTCTGGTGTATCTGAAAGAGGTTTACTCAACTTGATCCTTTTCATTGATCTCTTGATAATTTATAATACAAAGTAAATACAAACTAGATCTCCTATAATGATGGAGATATCTATACAATAAGAATTAAATCAATTGCCTAAATATACAAGATACTATTACACCCCCATAGTGGAAGCATCGGGAGGACCAATGTTGAGACTGGAATGAAAATCATCAAATATATCAGCAATCTGATGGCAAGAAGGAACATGTAACACACGAATGTGAACGCGTTGCACCTGTTCAAGAACGAAGTGAACGTCAAGCTCAATGTACTTAGTGCGTTGATGTTGCACAGGATTACCGGAGAGATAGACGGCACTGACATTATCACAATAAACCAACGTAGCACGAGAAAGTGGATGATGGAGCTCGAGGAGAAGATTACGCAACCAACAAATATCTGCAACCACATTAGCAACACCTCGATATTTCGCTTCCGCACTGGTGCGAGAAATAGTGGACTGGCGCTTGGAAGACCAGTAAATAAGATTAACACCCAAATAAACACAGTAACCGGACGTAGATCGGCGAGTATCAGGGTATCCAGCCCAGTCCTCGTCAGTGTAAGCAATCAGACGTAAGCCGGAAACGGGTCCAAGATGAAGACCAAAATCAGCCGTGTCCTGAAGATATCGAAGGATGCGTTTTAAGGCGTTCCAATGATCAAGCCGAGGTGCGTGCATATGCATGCAAATCTGCTGAACTTCATAAGATATGTCTGGTCGAGTAAAGGTCAGATACTGTAACACACCGGCAAGACTACGAAATGTCGAAGGATCATCATGTAGCGGGCCGTGGCAGCAGATAACATTGACTGCGTATCAACAGGAGTAGCAACCGGTTTGCAGGAGTCCATAGATTCCTGATGGAGAATGTCACGAACATAAGCCTGCTGAGATAAAAACATAGTATCACCTTCCCGAGTCACCTGTATACCCAAGAAATAAGAAAGTGACCCCTAGTCTTTCATAGCATATTCACCGGACAACTTGTGGAGCAAGCATTTACGAAGATCCACGGAGGACGTGGTAAGAATAATGTCATCCACATAAATGAGAAGATAAGCAATCTCATGACCATGATGATAAATAAAAAGAGAGTTTTCGGACTTGCTTTGGCGAAACCCCTGTAAAGTGACAAAATCGGTGAACCGCTGGTACCATGCTCGTGGTTCCTGTTTGAGACCGCATAAGGACTTCCGTAGCAGGTAAACATGATTAGTAAAGTCACGGTGCTGAAACCCCATGGGTTGATACATATAAACTGTTTCTTCTAAAATGCCATGCAAAAAGGCATTAGTAACGTCCAACTGATGAATCTGCCAAGACTTGGATAATGCAAGCGAAAGAACCAACCGAATAGTAGACCGGCATTAGTAACGTCCAACTGCTGCTTATGACCATCACAAACCAAACGGGCTTTGTATCGTTCCAAACTACCGTCAGACCGGAATTTATGTTTAAATAACCACAAGCTGCGTATAATGTTTATGGCAGGTATTATGGGTACAAGCTCCCAGGTCTTGTTTTTAAGAAGTGCACTAAATTCATTGGACATGGCATTATACCACTCTGGAGAGGCCAAAGCAACCCAAGGACTCTTGGGGACGGGTACAATATCTAAGGTGTGAAGGTTAAAATCTGCTTGGGTTTGACAATACCACTCATAGAACGAGTATGAATTGTGCGAGTGGTGGGAGGGGGTGGGGTAGGCCGATCGGGTACGGTTTGGGCTGGGTTGGGCTCGGTGTGATGGACTGGTGAGTGTGGCGGTGTGATTTGGGCTGTGGTGGCGGAGATGGGTTGGGCTGGGCTTAGGTTGGAAGTTGCAACAGTGGGTTCGGTGTGAGGGGCCGAAGGCGTGGCTTGGGTAGGGTTGGACTGTGGGCTGAGAGGAGTGGAGTGGAGACGGTAGGCTGAGTGGTGGGTTGGGCGGTGTGGGATGGGCTGATAGGTGTAGTGGATGTAGTTTGGATTGGGCCAGTGGGTGAAAAGTTTGGGCAGCAGTAGGTGGAGGAGGAGGGGGTGGGTTAGGTGGTATGGATTTGTGAGAATTTTGTAAATAGTCCCGACATTAAGGGGTTAATGGTCGGGTTTAGAAAGTCGTAGGAGGGCGGCTTAGAGGGGGTTGTATGGTGTAAGGAAAGATGGACTCTTCAAAGTGGACGTGTCATGAAATAATTAGTTGATTAGAAGTAAGGTCGAGACACTTGTAACCACGATGGTTTGAAGGATAGCTAATGCGTGTGAAGTGTTATATATATTAGGTGTATATTTTAAGCCCTTTAACACTTTTTTTAGCCAAGTTTTAAATTTATAAAACACGATATTTACTAACACTAAACACACATATGTGCAAGTGCACCCATCGTGGGCGTAGTATAGTGTTGGTAAGATACCGAGGTCGTCCAAGGACACAAGAGCTTTTAGTACCGGTTTATCCTCAACGTCTAATCAAATCAAAAAGTTTAGAAAAAATGTTTTAAGCTAAGAAAAATAAAAACTAATTAAAATGCTGAAAAATAAAAATAAAAGAAAAATAGATAGACAAGATGAATCACTTGGTTCCGACTCGTGTATAGTGTAAACTTTGATTATTTCCGCACTTTTACCCTCAACCCAGTAGTTTTAGTCAGCAAGGATACAATCCTAAAGGGTCGGATTATTGAAAGATAATTAATTAAGTTATTAATGCAAATTATGGTAGGCCCCTCTTTTGGAGGTGACGTTACCCTCGACTAAGTAGTCTGAGTCAGCAGGGATACAGTCCTAAATAGCTGGGTTATAGTATTAATAGTAGTTAACTTATGAGGGGATCAAAGAGTTTGGACCCCCGCCATCCAATACCGTTAAGTATTGAAAGGGGTCCTACTAAATTTGACCCAGGTCCATTGCAGGACCTCTAAACGCTGAACAATCGCAAGACTCTTACCAAACCGTTCCCTTAACCCCCGACCAGGTAGCCAACATACCTCCATATAGACCGTGGAGATATGAATGGTGAAAATCTTTTATTTTATATAGACAGTAAAATAATGCCAAGACACCACGGACAAACGATAAGGAAGAATCACCTTCAACATAAGAAACTAGTTATTAAAGTCATTAATACAAAACCAAGTAAAAAGTGTGAAAAGATTAGAAATAAAAAGTATTACACTAGACACTTGTCTTCACCAAGTGATGTAAGAGACTTAGGAAAACATGGCCTTGATTGTCAAGAACTCTTACGATCAATCTTGGATCCCGAGACGACTCACACACTCTATGATGGACAATGTATGATGGTGGTGGATGATGGTGTTATGGTGGTGGTGGGTGGTAGGTGAAGTGCGAGAGAGGTGGTGTGCCAAGGGATGGTTTGAGCTTGAGCCAAGCACTCCTATTTATCGGCTGAACAAAAGCTCGGGCACGGCCCCGTGTTCACATCCTTCTCTTTCTTCATTTAATGCAGCTTGTCTTATTAGTTGACCACGCCCCCGTGTCCGCTGAGCACGACCCCGTGTGCAGAAGAATCTTTGTACTATGAAGATTTGCCTGGATTGTGCAAATCTTATAGTTGACCACGGCCCCGTGTCCGCTGAGCACGGCCCCGTGGTGGGCAATAGAAGCTTCTACTACTTTGTCTTTTCTGGTGACACTTGGGCACACCCCCGTGCTGGCTGAGCACGGGGCGTGTTCAGTCTTCTGTCTTCTTGTTTTGCTTGGGAAGATGCTGTCGTGGGGTCGGGCATATCACGTCTTGTTCCTTTTCTTGTATTTATGTTAGATTTTGATGTCTTTTTGCTTCTTTTGTTAATTTGAACTCATTTAATCCTGAAAATACAAAAGGAAGACAAAAGCACACTTTTTCCAACATTAGTACTAAAAAAGGGTTAGTTTTATGACACAATTGATGTAATTTATATGTTGCATTTTGCACACATCAATAGCCAAGAAAGACGCAAGGGTGTGACCGATAGTCAAGTTTGTGTATGGATGTGGAAGGGGTGAGAGGGTAACACAAGCAACTGAAAACACGAAGATGGTCGTATTCCAGTATGCATTTATAAAGCAAGGTTGTAGGGGATTTAAATTGGTGAGTTTTGCTTGGGAGAATGTTCAAAAGATAGGTGGCAGTTTCGAGGGCATGATGCCACACGTTAGGGGGAAGGGAGGCCTGGGCTAGTAGCGAACGAACCATGTTACTGATGGTTCGGATTTTGCGTTCCGTTTTACCGTTTTGGGAAGACGTGTAAGGACAAGAAAAACGGAACTACATGCCATTATGATTACAAAAATTTTAGAAGTTTTGGTTTGCATATTCTTTTCCATTGTCACATTGAAATTGTTTAATTTTACGCTCAAATTGGGTGTTAATTAAATTGTGGAGAGTGGTAAATGTGTGAAACACTTGGGACTTAGTGGCGATGGGAAAGTCCACAAGAAGTTGGTAAAATCATCCAAGAAAAAGATGTAATATTTGTGACCACCCATGCTAAGTACGGGTGATGTCCATAGGTCACTGTGAACAATGTCAAAAGTTGAACGAGTACAATTAATAGAATAATAAAATGGCAACTTAACACTTTTACCAAAAAAGCAAGATTGACAAAGTGTTTTATTAAGTTTTCCAAAATCAACAAAAGAAGATAGTTTCAAAGACTGTAACAAATGTTTGCCAGGATGACCCAAGCGTTGATGCCAGCGATCTTGAGACACAACCGCAAAAGCAGAAGGTGAGGTAGGTTGAAGGGGAAGAGGTGTTGTCAAAGGATAAAGATCGCCTGTGCTATTGCATCGTAGGATAGGTGCCCGAGTTTTGAGATCCTTCACAAGAAAACCAAAAGGATCAAATTCAACAGAAACTAAGTTATCGGTGGTAAGACGACGAACAGAAATAAGGTTTTTGATTAAGTTGGGTGCAAACAAGACATTGTTAAGTTTAGGTGGTGGATATGGAGGGGGAAGGACCTGGTTGACTTGTGCCAAAACAGGGATAGTCATACCATTACCAACGATTATATTTTTATTAGTGCACCTATTAAAATTAGACGGGGAGTATATACCTTGCTCGTTAGCCGAGTGAGAAGTAGCTCATGTATCCATCACCCCATGGTCCGACTGATTGAGTGCCAAGGAGTAGAGGCCTGTTCGATGTCGGTGGGAGAATAACTGGTTTGATGCGCTTGATCCGGTCTAGGGCCAAAATGCCATGAGAGGATGGAGGATTGGGTCGTTACGGGTATGGACAGGGGGGTTGGGCCGGGTTGTTGGAGTTGAGTAGGTTGGCCCACTGGGAGGCGGTCCAATTACTCGGAAAAACAATGTATGGATGGGTCGGGTTTTGTTGCTAGTTGGAATACCGGTTGGTGCCACGACCCGAGAGGGACCTGCCGCGGCCGCGGCCACGTCCGCTGCGATTCCGACCACGTCCCCTGTCGGACGGTTGAAAGAAGGCAGGCTGCTGTTGGGAGGCACCGTTGGACGAGGTGGCGGTGGTTGTGGCGAGAGAAGTGGCGGCAGCCTGAGAACCCCGAGTGGCCTGCCGTTTCTTCTTTTGTTCCTCCATGTTCAACCGTTACCGAACCTCGTTGAAGTCCGGTAAAGGATCACGGTTTTGAAGCATAGTGGAGATGCTATCGTATTGTGCTGTAAGACCAGTGAGAATCTTGATGACCAACATCCGGTCATCAACCGGAGACCCGACACTCTTGAGTTGTTCGGCTAGGTGTTTCGCACGCTGACAATAATCAGCCATGTTGGAGAAGTTCTCGAGAGACGGATTAGCAAACTCTTGGCCGAGGAAGATGACTCGAGTATTTTTGTTGTCATTAAATTCACTTTCAACGGCAGACCAAGCGTCATGAGCGGTCTGACCCAGTTGCAAGATGATGTGTAAAAGAGGCGCATAGATGGTGGCGTATATTCACTGGAGAACCACAGCGTCCAGTTGGTTCCACAGGGTGTCAGCCGCACGGGCGGCAACCTCGGCTTTGGCGGCAACCGCTGCATCAGATGATTCTGCGTCAGGTTTGGGAGCGGGTTGTTTGGGAGACAAGTGGCCGAGCACTTCGTAGATTTGACAGTGCACCTTGAAGAGGGTTTTCCAGGTGGTATAATGTGTTGAGTCTTTCTCCAGGATAATGGGAACATGTGTTTTGATGTTAGAAACGGTAAGGGCAGGGTGAAGTTTGGACTCCATAGGTAGAGAAGAGAGGAAGAAAAAACAGGAGGGAGGAGCCGATGGCCGGAAACGAGTAGAGGCAGCCGGCGGCGGCGATAGGGTTTTGGGGGAGGGGGATCGAAAAAGGCTTGATACCATGAAAGTGGTTTACTAAACTTGATCCTTCTCATTGATCTCTTGATAATTTATAATTCAAAGTAAATACAAACTAGATCTCCTATAATGATGGAGATATCTATACAATAATAATTAAATCAATTGCCTAAATATACAAAATACTATTAGTATCATTCACATCAAAGAACTGTTCGCATCTGCAAATCCATTCTTCCACGTCCGAACCAATAAATTTCGGAAACTCGATCTTCCCCGATCTAAACAATCTATCCGTTCTGGTACCACCGTTAATACCATTGTTATTCTCCTGATGAGATGAAGAAGTGTCTGAGTTAGATTGATTATTGGCCAATTTCTCAAGAATCAATCTAATATCAGTAAAAGATTGCTCCGCTTTTTCAACAAAAGCTTCAAATCGTAGTAATGATGTTGTGTGATCTTTAATCACTTTCTCCAATTATGTTTGACTTCGAGTTGATGTCATATCGAATTTATCAAATGATTGTTGAATTGATAGAATTTGAACTAGAATTGATCGAACAACGATCAATTCAGGATTGAAACAAACAAAATCAATTGAACAACTGATTGATTTCAGTGAATTGAAACGAACAAAATCAATCACTTGTGGAGCTTCCGAGGATCGGAAAGCTCTGATACCAATTGATGTGTAACAGTGTTTAACATAATACAACAGCCAAACTTCTATTTTTACAAATAAACCCCTGAACTATCGAATATTAACTATTTAGTCCCTATTTGACCTACTGACCACTCATAACATTCAGTGATCCATGGATTCTGGGAGATATATTGGCAGCATCGGAGGTTAACATCTCGGGTTAGGACATGAAGGTAGTTAGGGTTTTTTCAAGAAAAAACAGTTATTGGGAAGACGATGGTTCATGACAAGGCATGGCATGGATAGTCTTGATCGAAGGTTTGTGATGACGATGACCAGTGGTTCATTGTAATGTGTGGTGGTGTAAGAACTAAGAACAATCACGGAGGTGGCTTGTGGTTGTAGTGTGTACTAGGAGTGTTTATGATCCAGTTCAGCCATCTTTTACAAGAACATTGGGCTGAACCGCTATAGTTAGTTGTGGATGACGACAAACCAATCTGGCAACTTGGGTGGATCGGCACCAGCTGGTTTTTCGAATTTGGCGGTTCAAACAATTTTTTTTCCAAAGCATATACCTTATAGTATAACTATCTAAACGGTAAAGATGATTCTTGATAATGCTACCAAAAATGAAAAGAAAAAAAAGCTCGTTCAGTTCACACAAAGGATTCCATGTTCCAAACAAGGCAAACCGCTAAATCGGCACAGCTAAACCATGAACGAGGCTGTTTGGATCTCAAACCGACTAACTTGCTTCACTGATTAAGCCACTCTAACAATGAAAAGCAAAATCTTTATTACTCATGCTTTGTATTTATTTATCTACTACCTTAACATACAACAGTAGTACAGTACCCCCATCAAAAGCATGATTCTCAAACATGATTTACATTTGTTCTTCACTTCCATTCAACTCAACGGCTCGTAAAAGGTGTCCTTCACGATACCAAGAATCGCATCTCCAGTATACCCATCATCCGTTGCATAAAAAAGATTCAACACATTACTCATGTTCAAAAATACGTCTTTACAAGCTCTAGGAACAACGCTTCCTTTTTCTTCCGTAACTAATTTCATAATCTCTTTCCTCATGTTCTTTATCACCGTCGTGATCTCCTTTATAACCTCTTCTTCCCCTGTTGCACTTTCTCCATTCCTCAACTGCAATTCTATAGCATTTAGTTCTTCCTTAATTTCTCTCTGCATTAACATTTAACAAAACCCATTATTACTATACTACCTTCTTTTGTTTTTTTAATAAAATAAAATTTAAAAGCATATACCATGAAGCTATAGATATCATTCAGAAGCCGACCCATAACGCTCATTTGGTCAAATATGTTATGATACTCAGAGCTTTCGACAATCTCCTCTGACAACTTGGGTCCCACAAAGTACAGAGTGTTCAGTACAATCGGGCCTAATGCAAACGACACGGTAGCACATTTCATATATTCATTCATTGTTGGTGTATAAGCATCTCTTCTCCATATAGCTTCCGTCAACATACTATTCAACAGATCCAGCCACTGTAAAAAAAAAAAAAAATTAAACGGACGCCGTCCTTTTATGTGTAGTAGAAAAGATTGAATATCTTACAATTTGAGTAACATGGCTTGTTACGTCTCGTTCTTGCCATTTGAAACCTGCGTCTCCCATCCAACATATCGCATCTTTTATTGCTGAGAATAGAATTCGAACTTTCTCTGAACAACAATCTTTGTCAACATCTACATTCCATCTGCAGTTTAAAAAAACAAAACCCTTTAGAAGTTCAAAATAACTAAGAAAATCAGTTATATACATGGATCAAGATTATACTTTTCAACACAGTCGACTAGGTTGATCGATTCGTCGATAGTAGCACCACCATCAAAAAAGTCATCAATTATTGCAGTAAGGATGCTATTTTTAGCCCATGAAAAACGGGCATCCGATAACTCAGGAGCTGGTAGTGTTGCAGCAGCAGTGAAATAACAGTAGGCTGACTTTTCCCTAGCAAACGTGAGCTGGTCCAGTTTTTTCTCTGCTATCCACCTGGCGCCATGTTATCACTTATTTGTTAATCAAATCAAATTGTAAATATAACAAAATTAACTTCAGATACACACCTTTTAAAACCTTTCATTTCTTCTAGGTAAATAGATTGGCAGGAGTTAAAATCTTCAACTGCAAACTTTAGATAATCCTCGTTGCTGATATTTGATGATCTAGCATTAATCAGGGTAATATATTCAGAGCTATGCATTGCTTAATATTTTAAATATTTACACTTGAAATAAAAGCTCACCGATATGTAGTTTTCAAAATTCTTGTATGGTCCACATCGTAATGATCTATATATCGCTTAACGTTTATGCGTTCTACACCGGTATTAAAGGGAACCTTAAGAGCATTCTCCGCCTGATTCAGTTAACCATATATTCAGATCTACATATTAAATAGACATGAAAAAGAGACGTAATTATGAGTCAAAATCAGAACCTCTTTTTGAATAAATGTAGAGAGCCTGTTTGAATCAGTGGATGTTATCCTTCTTAGGAAATCACCCGACCTCAAGATTTGTTTTCCAAAAGCTAATTCCTTTGGGTATAAAATCTGTGATGCATTATACACTTCAACTGCTGCATATTCGTCTTTGAATGCTCCTTCATTAGCAATTTCTTCCAATGGATCTACACAAGTCATGAAATGAAATATATAACAAAAGGTAGAATAAACAACTTATAATTATATGTCTATTATTTAAGATATATACCTGGAGATACTTCATATCCATTGATCCTTAAAAACCGAAAGGCTAAAGCACAAGTTACAACATCCATGAATATTTGCTCATCCCTCTCCACCCAACATCTAAATTTGACCAATGATTTGCATTAATATTTCAGATGTTTTTATTAGATAAAAGTGAATGCTTTTAATTACCTGTATGTTTGGTCTAAAACATTTTTAATTTCCACACTGAAATGGCGTGCGATTCCTAATCTTTCAAGTGTATCAACCATGGAAAGCCGGATATATAAATCAAGAGGATAAACTGTTGGGACTGAGATTCACCACGTAGATTTGTTAGCTCAATGTAGGATTTCTCCATAAGACATTCGTAAATAACAATGTTTTAAAAACGGTTTTTAAGTCATATCGGGCTGGACTCGTTCAACCGGTTCCATAAAATACAAATTCATCTCTAAAACTAATCCTGACTCAACTAGAATTTATGTAGTTGATCATGGTTTTATCTAAAAAACAACTATTTTCTTGTAAAATATTATTAAGTATTTTAAGAGCATTTTTATTACTTATAAACAATATTACATTGGATGAGGTGGGTAACAGTTTCAACAATGATAAAATATTGGAATGGAAGTCACTAGGTTAATTACCAGAAATATGAAAGGTTAATTCCATCCTGGTGGTGGAATGAAGATGTTAAGACCAAAATAAGGGATATGCATGATAGTCTTAGGGTTCTTTTGAGGTGCACAAACGAGGATGAGAAAGTAAGGTTGAGGGAGAGATATAAAGAGTGGCAAGGAGGGAGGCGAAGAAGGCAGTGACAGAAGCAAAGAACATAGCCTATAAGAAGATGTATGAACGCCTAGAAACTAAAGAAGGGGAGCATGATATGTTCAAGATTGCTAAAGCTAGGGAGCGTAGAAGACATGATTTACAAGTAGTGAAGTTTATAAAAGGAGAGAATGGGCGTGTTTTAGTCAAAGAACATGACATTAAGCTAAGGTGGCAGACCTACTTCCACAATCTATTCAACGACCAAAGGGCGCGCATCAACAAGAAAGCGAATACCCAACCACTGAAAGGCGAAAACGAAATAATTGTTACTGTAGGGAGGGAGAGGTGAAGGCAACACTTAGGAAGATGGGAAGGGCTAAGGTAGTTGGTCCTGACAACATACCAATAGAGGCGTGGAAGTGTTTAGGGGAGGACGGAGTTCAATGGATAACTAGTTTGTTCAACCTTATTTTCATATCAAGAAAAATGCCAGATCAGTGGAGGAGTAGTGTCATAGTGCCTTTATATAAGAACAAGGGAGACGCCCAATGTTGTGGGAATTATAGAGGGATAAAGCTGCTAGGTCATACTATGAAATTATGAGAGTGGGTAATCGAGACTAGAATTAGAAAGGAAACCCAGGTTACGTAAAACCAGTTTGGTTTCATGCCAGGGCGGTCAACTACAACAGCGATACACGTCCTAAGAAGATTTATGGAAAAATATAGGGAGAAAAAGCGGGGTCTACATATGGTGTTCATTGACCTTAAAAAAATCATATGATAGTGTGCCACGTAGATTAATTTGGGGTAGTTTGGAGGATAGAGGGGTTCCTGGGAAGTATGTTGACATAATTAGGGATATGTATGTTAGATCTAAAACTAGTGTCCGTGTGCTTATAGGGGATACCGATTTCTTCCCTGTTGAGGTAGGACTTCACCAAGGGTCTACGCTGAGTCTGTTTCTCTTCACGATAGTGTTGGATGAGTTGTCTAGGTCGATTCAAGAGACAATTCCATGGTGTAAGCTTTTCGCAAATGATATTGTGTTAGTGGCGGAGACTAAACAGAGCATGCATGTGAGGTTAGAGGAGTGGTGAACAACTTTAGAGAGAAAAGGTTTAAGAATTAGTCGCTCCAAGACTGAGTATCTTTATTGTAATTTCAGTGGTGCAGGCGATGACGATGACACTCAAATTACTATTGACAGTCAAGGGGTTCCGCAGGTTACTAAGTTCAAGTACTTAGGATCATTTGTACAAAGGGATGGGGAGATAGAAAGCGATGTAGCACATCGCATCCAAGATGGTTGGTGTAGGTGGAGAGCAGCCACTGGGGTTTTGTGCGACAAAAGGTTCCCAACTAAATTAAAGGGGAATTTTAAAATGGTTGCGATTAGACCTGCTATGTTGTATGGGACAGAGTGTTGGTCCATTAAGAAAGTACAAGAGCGCAAGATGGATGTAGCAGAAATGAGACTGTTAAGGTGGATGTGCGAGCACAAGGTTAGACTAGATAAGAATTGAGGATTTTAGTGAAAGGGTAGGACTAGCTACTATTTAAGATAAGATAAACGAAGGAAAATTGAGATGGTTTGGGCATGTGAAGAGGAGAAAGAACCAATTAGAGCAGTAGAAGGCTTAACTATGGAAAGGAGGAGGAGTCGAGGTATGCCCAATTAGACTTGGGATGATCGGATTAGGAAAGATTTGCTAGAGTTACACCTCTCTGAGGACATAGTCCAGGATAGGGGTTTATGGAGACGTAGGATTAAGATTAAGGACTTTTAGGAGTAGATTCATTAGGTCTGAGCATTGGGGTAGATGCTTAGCGTTTCTTTATGGTCTAGGCGGATTTTGCATTGATTTTTTTTTTCGTATATGCTTAAGTGGAATCTAGTGATTCGAAATATTTGTTCTATTTCACTATGTTACCTATCCACCACTTCTTTTGCTATTTAGTAGCGTTCTATTTATAGATTTGTATAGTTTCTCACTTTTCTACTATATGTCTTTGGTGCCGGGGGTCTCTATGGAAGCAACCTCTTTATACCTACGGATAGATGTAAGGTGTGCCTACATCTCACCCTCCCCAGACTTTACCAATAGCTTTGCTATTTGTGAGATTTATTGGGTACGACTGATTGATTGACTATAATTGAAAAATCAAATTTTAAGATAATGCAAGCCGGTTTGAACCGGTTTACCTCCAGTACATAAGACATAACGTATTCGGGTTTTACCGTCCTTTATCGTATGGGGCCCGTATCCAGTTTAACCAGCCGATTCATACCGGTATTTAAAACGTTGATAAATGGCTGAGTAAGACATGGTTTTAAAAAACGGTTGAGGCGTGCGCCTCGAGGCGCGCCTCAAGGCGAAACGGCCAAAAAACGATTCTGAGGCGCGCCTCAGGGGGTTTCTACTGTTTGTGCGCCTCAGAGGGGCTGAGGCGCTAAAAAGGCTGCGCCTCAGGTGCGCCTCAGGGGTTTAAGATATTTGTTTTTTATGTTTTTGTGTCAATTTCAAGCAATTTATGTCTTTTTTATGTGTGTTTTTTATTATTTTGATGAATTTGATGATGAATTTAGTTAGTATTACTATTTTTATAAGGTATATAATATTTATATTTATTTTTTAATTCCGCCTCGGGCTTACGCCTCGGTTCGCCTCGAGGCTTACGCCTCGTGAGGCGAAGTGAAAACGCCTCAAAACTCGTTTCCGTTTTTTTAAACCTTGGAGTAAGAAACCCGTACCTGCATTACCAAACTTGTCCAAAAGCGAAGTTAGATAACTAAGACAACCGGTATCTTGACGATTAATAAACGCAGCTGCGGTTGCTGATGGTGAGTTGAAAACAGAACCGTTTTTCATCTGATATTTCTTCACCATATGCCAATCATATAAGTTACCAAGTCCTTCTGAATTATATGCCAGGTATGCTTCCATCTCATTTGAATGACATCTATATGATTACGATTAGTTAATTACAATCAAAGTTATTTTCTTTGCAATATAATCGCATAATCAGTAACAAAAATGACCTTTTTAGCTCCAAATCTCTCTCATGTAGCATTAAAGTAAAATCTGTTTGTTTTGAACGTAGGTTTATGTTCAACTGTTGCGCATACTCCAGCATACCAGGAAATATGATGTCAAAACCAAAGGGAGATGGTTGACTTTTGTCAGTAGCCGAAGCAAGATTCGACTCGATAAAACGTAGACCTGCACCAAGAGTTGGCTATTTAATGAATGAACAATAACACTTAACAGACAACAAGCAAGAAAGCAGCATAAAGACACATACATACCTTTATTAATTTGGTCTTCCCCGACATTCCATCGTTTTAATGCAACAATACATGCTAATGTTGATGAGAGGGAATCTTTAAGTAACGGGTGCGTACCATTGTGATTAACAAGACCCCATGAACCATCATCAAGCTGATTTTTAACTAACCAGTTAAGACACTCGGGGAAACAAGGGGATTTGGGTGAGCTTGGAGAAGGGACCATGGCTACCCAGGCTGTGTCGTATGAAGAAACCGAAAGGTCCACATTATTGAACAGTTTACGGATTCTTTCTTTGGTTGTATCAATGGCCTGCATATAAATTCGGTTTTTTATTATTGTTATTATTATAAATACATAAATAAGTGACTGCAAATTCAGTGGCGGAGCCACACTTTGAACAACGGTGTCGCCCGATACCATAGAATTTTGTGTAGCAAATACAACGTATAATAGGAAAAATTCGAGCGACACCATTGTTTTTTACGAACGACACCATTGTCTTTTTACAAACAACACCATTGTTTTGTTTTCTTCTAAAACAATTAGATAATAAACAAATTTATATTTAAAAAATTAAGCACAGTTACTTGAATTTAAGTAGCATACTTTAAATCATTGGAGGTTCATGCTTAATTTTTTTCTAATCTAGTAAGCATTATAGGCCCATGTCTAATTGGTTTTGTTTCAATTGTTTAGTAAGCATAATAAGCCACTGTCTAGTTGATTTTGTTTCAATTGTTTAACCTAACTGGAACCAGATGTTTAATTATCATCTGAACTAGTTTGTTATAATGAAAAGATGGGGTTTTTTTTTTTTCTTGCAAGTTGTCATCCTACACTATAACAATTCAAAACCTGAATAGTAATAAATCTATGTTTGGTGGTTTAATAGTTTAATTCATACTTATAAAGTATAATATTATTGTCTTTTTTTATAATTAACTTACGTTTCTAACCCTGAACATTAATAAAGTTATCACATAACCTATAAACTATAATAATTTTTTGATAAACGATTTACATATACCCTTGAACTTTAATAGATTTACAATAAGTAAGTTTAATAATGATTATATTTTTATAAGCAATTATGTTTCGACCCCTAAACTTTAATAAAGTTATCATACGGTACGTAAAGTTTAATAAAGTTAATAAACTTATTTTTTTTCTTTTTTAACAAATATCTATTCTTTTATCCTTTTTATAGGTTTAGTTTTTTTTACTTGTTATAGGGTATGTTTGGCAAAAGTAGCTGGTAGCTAGTGGCTAGGAGCCTTCAACCATAAGCTTCAAGCTCCTAACCTAAAAGCTTCAAGCTTCTTCAACCAAACAAGACTTTTTGTTGAGCATGAGTTTTTTTCTTAACAGCTTAAAGCTTGAAGCTCTTAAAAGCTTCTAAAAGCTTCATGCCAAACATACCCATAATAAAGCTAACTTTTAATTCTAGACATGGTTATTTAATCATGTTGCTTTTTAACCATTCAATATAAAATATACAAGATAACAAATATTATATTTTTTTATTTACCTTATTATAGTTAAATGGAACTTTTAACTCTAAATTGTTTACTTAACTGTGTTGATTGCTTAATTTTACCGTCATGAAATATATACATCATCCCCATCAACCCCTACGACCTCACCACGAAGCGTGGGCTCCAATCTTCACCATCAACCTCCTACGACCCGCCGCGAAGCGCATGCTCGAATACTAGTTGAAAACATTATGAATCGTTTTCAAAACATGAAAATGCATACAAAGCAACTATTGAATGAATTTTTTTATATATTTCAAATAACTTTGTAATTTTATTATGTGTTTTTATTCATTGAAATTGTACTTTTACTGTGATATTTGCTTTTATTATGTGATAGGACCCGACTAGATCCGAACCGATCCAAAAAGTTCGACTCTGGGTTATTATAAACCGGGGTATCCATAAAAAATAACACCATAAGTAAAAGTTTCTGGCTCCGCCACTAACTGCAATAAGTTATACCAGATTGGTGGGATTAGCTTGTCCAACATGAGAAGGTGCTGCTAAAACACAAAACTTGTATCAATACAAGAAATAAAAAAGAGCAACATGTAGACAATGGATGCAGATTTGTACCTGTATGAATAGCTGACAGAGCCCATGATCGATACGGTTTGGTTGACAAACGGCCAGTCATGCTTTGTGTAATTGTAATGTTCATTGATGTTTCGTTTGCTAAAATTCGTTTATTATTTCCTGCTTCAGTTGGCTGCAAGAAACGTCCATTTGAAAAAGAAAAAAAAAAAATCAATATAATTATTAGATCAGTTTCCCCGGTAGCAGACGCCGGTTTACCTTTTCGGTGTGTTGACTAAATGTCAGAATCTAAGTGGATTACAAACCTGTTTTCTTCGATATATATACTAAAAAAAAACTCGTGTTCATATATGATGTATTAAAAAAAAAACCTCGTGTTCATATATTTTAGTAGGAATTAATCCCGACCCGCCACGAAGCGCATGCTCGAATGCTAGTTGAAAACATTATGAATCGTTTTCAAAACATGAAAATGCATACATAGCAACTATTGAATAAATTTTTTTATATATTTCAAATAACTTTGTAATTTTATTATGTGTTTTTATTCATTGACATTATACTTTTACTGTGATATTTGCTTTTATTATGTGATAAGACCCGACTAGATCCGAACCGATCCAAAAAGTTCGACTATGGGTTATTATAAACCAGGGTATCCATAAAAAATAACACCATAAGTAAAATTTCTAGCTCCGCCACTAACTGCAATAAGTTATACCAGATTGGTGGGATTAGCTTGTCCAACATGAGAAGGTGCTGCTCAAACACAAAACTTGAATCAATACAAGAAATAAAAAAGAGCAACATGTAGACAAAGGATGCAGATTTGTACCTGTATGAATAGCTGACAAAGCCCATGATCGATACGGTTTGGTTGACAAAGGGCCAGTCATGCTTTGTGTGATTGTAATGTTCATTGATGTTTCGTTTGCTAAAATTCGTTTATTATTTCCTGCTTCAGTTGGCTGCAAGAAACGTCCATTTGAAAAAGAAAAAAAAATCAATATAATTATTAGATCAGTTTCTCCGGTAGCAGACGCCGGTTTACCTTTTCGGTGATTTGACTAAATGTCAGAGTCTAAGTGGATTACAAACCTGTTTTCTTCGATATATATACTAAAATAAAAACTCGTGTTCATATTGATGAATTAAAAAAAAACCTCGTGTTCATATATTTTAGTAGGAATTAATCCCATCTAGTGCGACTAATTTAATCCTTACGGTCGTCATAAGTGGAAATTCAGTGGGTTTTAGGGTACATGCTATAGCAAAAGAAGCAAAAATTCTAAAAACGATAGTGGTAATATGCTCAACGTGTTCGGTTTATTGGTTTAGTACGGTTTTTTATTTTTAACGGGAACAATTCAAAGACCCCTGGAAATTTAGTATAAGGAGGGCAACACTCAAGAATCCCCTAGACAAAACCCCCCCAAACTCCTATATATACATCCGTTGGTTAAAACCAAAAACCTTCCACTAAAAGATAAACATCGTTACCAAATGAGTAAGCCCCATATAAACCATTGGATTAATATGTGGGTGGTTAAAATGTCATAATCAACACATATATTATAAGTTATAACATACAATTAATATCACTATCTACCGGTTCCTTGCTAATCAACACATTTAATATCATTGTTTACCATTGGTTTAATATGCGAGTGTTCCCCGCTCCCCCGCACGTCCACCTCAGGGAACGATCATGAGAGTATAACACCTAGCCATAAGTCTTTTGATCTTGATATTTTAATGGATGCAAAGGCTTTTTGATTTAGCAAAGCTTTTTTGGTTTACAGGTTTACAAAGTGCCATCTGGAAATAAAAGATAGGGGGCATCAGAGCCAACGACGGTATTCCACCACCACTCCCCACCGTATGTTGTTATTTAAAGAAGACACCTACCACTTTCACAACCGTTAACCCTTCGAAAAGAAAGCACTTCAAGAACTCAAGAATAAACTTACCACCACTTACGACGGCGATGCATCCATGCGGGTCATCCAATACTACCAACCACCGCCAGCATCTACAAATCCGACATCATCCATCTAAATTTCCTTTAGGCGAGACTTCAGACTTGCATGACTTTACATTTGTACGAATTTGAACTCACATCACTTGTTTTAGGGGCAAACAACATACCACTACTAGGTCATGGGTAATAATCTAAGTGTTGTGAGACTCTTTTGTCTAACTTATGTCGTATAGGATAGACATACGCTATGGTTTGATTTTTTTGCTTTTGAACTAAAATTTACACATAAATACCATTTAACCTTGCACTTACAAGGATTTGAAAACACACCACTTGTGTGTGTGTAGGGGACGGGGCACCATACTACTAGACCATTAGATAATGGGTATTTTAGTGTTTAACTTCTTTTAATTTTTAGGCTTTAACAAAATGCGTAAAAAATCGGTATTCATTGAAGAGATTTCTTTTCACTAAAACTCCCTTTAACTCGAATATGCGTGATTACATGCCTTTCAAAAATTATATACAAAAATATATGTCATCATATTCCCAAGTGTTAGGATCCTAAAAAAAGTTACTTTTGTTTTACAAAAAAATCTCGATTTTGAAGAAAAAATTATAAAGCCAAAAAATGAGTTGATCATGCAACTACCATTCCTTGGAACTACCATCGCCCCTTAGTTAGAATTATCACGTTCATTACAACCACATGTTGCTCTCATGAGTAGTCATGAGTAGGGGTGTGCAGGTTCGGTTCGGTGGGTTTTATGTAAAACCGAAATTGAAATGTCGGTTTTTCGGTTTTTTAAAAGCGTTTGTTTTCGGTTTTTTCAGTTTTTACACCAGTTCGGTTCAGTTTTCCGGTTATTTTGTTTTTTGGAAATAAAATTATGTAAGATTTAAAAAATATGAATTATAATATAAAACTTAAGAATTTTTGTTTTATGTTTACATTTATATTATTATATTGTTTTGGTCAAAAATCACACAAGAATAATGTAACCAAATCTGATTTTTGTGAGATTGGATGCTTGGTTAAATGAACAAATGTGTAAACAAGAAATGAATGAAATGAATGATGAACACAAGGATTTATACGAGTAAAAAACCCTTGATCAACGAATGATCTCCGGTATAAAAAACCTCGGATAGTGAAAACTATCACTATCAACTATATTGAACAAATAAAGATTACAACTTTGGATGATAACAAGCTTGATACAATGATTGCTAGTGTGTTGGTGTGTGTAATCGCCAACTGATTGTAGAGAGTTCGAATGTATGTGATGTGTGTAACTATGTTCCTAAATAAAGCTTGTTATCCCATTAAAAAATAGAAAATATCTAATTAACTAATTATCCGAATAATGTGCTAGTCCCCCTACGATCACCATAACGGTCATGAAGCTCTTGCACGTGCAACAATATGGAGCATATTTGTAACAACCCTCGGTAAAACCAACACCCTTATAATATTTCCGACCCTCTATTATATCTTAAATTTTCCCAATATGTCTTATATTATGCCCCGTATGTGAAAACCGAGCCTTAATTATATTATAGTATATAAAATAAATAAAATTCTGAAAGAGTAAGTTGAGGCGGGCCGCGAAAGACCTCACCTCAACTTCACGCGGGCCGTATCAAGATTAGAATTGACCGCGCTGATTTCTTTAGTTGAAGCGGGCCGCATAAGGGTTATGCTTAGTTAACGCGGACCGCGAGAGCTCGTGAAACGCGGATATACCCAGAGGCTGACATGTGTCATAATCGTGGCGGTCTAGTGAACGACTCAGCTAAGCTACTGCGTTGACTGGTGTTGACGCGGGCCGCGTAAAGAAGCCCTAGTCTTTTACGCGGGCCGCGACAGGACTCAGTATCACAACTATAAATAGCAGGCTTCGGATCTCATTTCAATTCGCTCACTTTTCAATTCTCAATCACAATTTCTGTAGGAAAGTTATTATACTCGGGTATTATACCCCTAATTAGCGAGGTTCTGCTCCGTTGTAAGTATTATAACCCCGGTTTCATAATAGTTACGCTGCCCGATTGATTTAGGGTTCCGTAACAACTGTCGTGGTTCTGCCCGACGTGGTTGTTGGAATACCGTCTCGGGGAGGGTATCATTTATATTCTTTAAAGGGTTATAATACTAACCAATATATATTTGTATAAATTATAGATTATATCCAGGAAACCCTCACGCGAAGTCTATGATAGCAATGTGAGTAATCCTTCTTTTTGTGTAAACCTTTTTGTGAGTTGATCCACTTTTTGTAAACCTTTTTGTGAACTGTTTTACAAAACCTTACATATCTTTCCATGCGAATAAACATATTGAGTATTTGTAAGAATACAATTATAGTGGGTATGTTGGGGTTTTGTATACAAAATTTGTTACCACCTGGTCAAGGAGTAACATTTCCACAAGTTGAGTATGACAGTACCACTGATGATAATTGTTATATCTTGGAAACAAATGTAATTGCGGATGTGCCCTCAATACTGTTCACTATGACTTTTTATTTAAACTTGATTAAAATGGGATTTACTCACCAGTATTTCTTGCTGATAAAATGTTTTAAACACGTGTTACAGGTAACTTAGTGTGAAGCCAATAAAAGCCAGCTGGACAGCACTGAAGGCTTGGAAAAGTGGCAATAAAGTTACCTAAAATTAAATAGATGTTTTTATTAAATAAAATAGGGTTTATTCCTATAAAAACGTGTGTACTATGAACTTGGGTTTCATCCCATTTGTTTAATATTATAAAATATGGTGGTTTTACTCTGATAAACATTTCCTAACTACGGTCCTGATGTAAATTCCGTTGCAAGACTAAATAAAACTGATACCACCAAAACTCTGAGATCACGTCCGCCCGTTCCCGGGGATCAGGGATCGGGGGTTGTGACAGAAGGTGGTATCAGAGCCTAGCCACTGGCTCAAGCCAAAGAAGTGTTCTGCTGACACTTAAATTTTGAATTCTGTGTTAGGAAATAACATATGTGATTATGTGTTTTATATGAATTGACTAGTTGTTAGTCTACAGTATGGGTAAGCAAAGAATTACGGACATCTATCGTCAACTAGATAAATCACCAAAAGATAAGGGAACCTCATTTCAACCAAATCCCTCAGGATACTCATCAGATATTGAGGAAGGAATATTTGTTCGTAAGACACAGTTTAAGAAACCATTTACCTCTAAGAAGAGAAGTTGGATTATTAGAAAAAGTCGTGAGAAAATAACGAAATCACAACAAAAAGAAGCAATAATTAATAAGGAAACCCAGGAAACAGGTAGTAACCCACCCTGGGAAAATGAATTAGATAGCCAATGGGAAAATCTCTACATGTTAGCTACTACAGCAGTAAATGTTAACTTATAGTTGAATCGTCAAACCAGTGCCAGCACTCATGCCACCTACGAGCTAGAAACTTTAAAAGAACTTTGTTCATTTGATAAACAACCTAGTGAGAAGAAAGAGATAGAATAAATCTTACATAAAAATGCATGTTGAGCATAATACTCCTATAACCTAGTTAGACTAAAATAAGTTACGGATGTATAACCAATAATATATTTCGAATTTCATTTATAGTTTGTAATAAATATATAAATCGCAATATTTCATTTCAATCAATCTGTTCGTATAATTGTACTAGATATTCGTTTATGATAAATAAACATTCGGATGAACAACAAAGTGAACCAAGAAAACTAGAATAAGACCTAGAAGTACAAGAGAATTTTTAATGCTATGCCTTAATATGAAGCTTTGAGGTAAACCAATTGCTTGGATAAATAAAGTATGATGGTTATTGGTATCCTGTGAGGATAATGACTAGAACAGTGCTTGTATGATAAATAAGCAATAACACTTGGCCACTGTTATTTCTTGTTTATTGATACTACTCGGTTCTAGAATATGATTCCTCATGAGAATACTAATTTCGTTATTTCTTGATGTAAACCATAATAAATGATGCCTTTTTAAGATCATAATTTGAAATAAGTTTATGGGTGGAAAATACTATGATGGTTATCTCTCCGGCAAGACCGGGTGAGATGAGATTACCTCTCCAGCAAGACCGGGTGAGATGGGGTATATGTTATGATGATAGAATTATCTAAATAGTACCATGACCTGATATTTGACTCAGGAAATTGTTAAATACTTTGACCTTATGAATGGTCTGTATATTACAATATGTGAATTATATATACAAGGAAATCCAAAAGACCCTAATAATTGATAATGAGAAATAAATTACGAACAGAGGTGTCAATTATAAATTTAGATTTGTTAGAAATCTCTATTGTGTAATAGACGCATAGTATATGAAAAGAGTATAGTCGCAACGATCGACGCTTTTGGCAAAAATGCGTGTCATGTGATTAACTATAGTAAGATATTAATTGTGATATTAATATGGGATAAATGTTTAAAATTCAGATGGCCGACGAAGAAAATCAAGGAAATCTGAATAACGATAACCAGAGTAACATTAACGTAGTTAATGATAATCCGAGTATCAATAACAATGGAAACCAAGTGGATAATAGTGCTATTCAACACATAGTGGCACAGGGAATTATAGATGCTATGCCATTTATTCTTCAAACTGTTAAGGATGCTGATAATAAAGGTAAACATAGCAGTAAGGGACCTGTTGAACCAGAAAACAGTGTAAACAATGGACCAGTATTTCAATTGCCTATTCCCAAAAGAAGAAGAACCATGCCTTATGGTTGTTCTTATAAAGAATTCTGGTCTTGTAAACCAATGGAATTCTCGGGCAATGAAGGGGCCATTGCAACCTTACGCCGGATAGAGAAGACTGAGGCAGTCTTAAGGATAAGTAAGTGTGCTGAAGAAGACAAGATATTGTTTGCTTCTAATCTGTTTAAGAATGCAGCATTAGAATGGTGGAACACTATCCTCCAGACAAGAGGAAGTGATAAAACCTATAATATGGAATGGGAAGAATTTAAAGACAAGGTAGAAAGGAAGTTCTGCCCACCCAATGAAAAGGAACAGATAGCAAACAAGTTCCTCAACCCTAGGATGACTGGTGTAGATAGTAAAGGGTACACTACTACATTCTTTGAATATGCTAGGATAGTGCCAACCCTTGCATCACCAGAACCGGTATTAATCTCCCGTTACATCTGGGGATTAATTGGAGAAATTAGACATGTAGTCAAGGCAACCAGACCCCAAACCATAGAAGAAGCAGTAGAACTAGCCAATACCTTGACTGATGAACTAGTTCGTACTAGAGAAGAAGATCAGAGGAGAAACCTAACCCAGAAGCTTACTCAAGAATTTCGTTCTGGGAATTTCAATCATAGGAACGTAGATTCTACCTTTGCACCGTATTGCGGGATCTGCAAAAAGAAGCATTCTGGAAAATGCTCCACCCACTGCAATTTCAGCAAAGCACCAGGACACAATGAAGAGAACTGCAGGAGGAAATCCAGTAATGGGTTGTGTTTTAACTGTGGAGAAAAAGGTCATATCAAGCCAAACTGTCCAAAACTGGCTCCAGCTACAAACAACAAGAATATTAAAAATGCTAGAGCATTTGTTCTGACTGCAGATGAAGCCAAGATGATTCCAGATGTCATCGCTGGTACGTTTCTAGTTAATGATGTCTTTGCTAAAGTATTATTTGACTCTGGTACGAACCAAAGTTTTATTAATACATTATTTTGCAAAAGTCTAAATCAGTCATTAACTAAACTACCACAAGAATGCTTAGTAGAGACAACTAATGGAGAAATCATTAGGATTTCTGAAATCTTGCAGGGAGCAAGAATAGAAATTTTAAACCAAACATTTAGGGCAAACCTTTATCCAATGAATATAGCCGGATTTGATATTGTTTTAGGAATAGATTGGTTAATAGCCAATAAAGTCAGTATTTTATGTGATCAAAAGTCAATTCAAGTAAATTCATCTAAAGGTAAAACGATCACAATTAAAGAAAATAAGCCATCTAGATCCTCAAAATTCATCTCTGTGATGAAAACTGCAAGTTCTATAAGAAAAGGTTCTATAGTGTATTTGATTTCTATAATCACTAACACTAAAGGAAAAGAACTAAAAGACATTCCAGTAGTATCTCAGTTTTCAGATGTCTTTCCAGAAGAATTACCAGGACTACCTCCAGACGGAAAAGTTAAATTCATAAATTCACCTGCTACCAGGAACATCGCCAATTGCCAAAGCACCCTACGGTTTGGCACCCGCCGAAATGCATGAATTAAAGAAATAATTAGATGAATTATTGGAGAAAGAAATTCATGTGGATCCAACGAAGAATGAGGCGATTATTAAATGGAAAACCCCTGAATAAGAATTAGCCGGTTATTATAAAAGATTTATTCGAGATTTTTCTAGAATAGCCATTCCCTTAACTAAGTTAACTTATAAATCTGTTAAGTTTGAATGGGGATTAAAATAAGAAGAATCCTTTAGAATTCTTAAGCAAAAAAATTAACCTATACACTCATATTAGCATTACCAGAAGGAGCTGAAGACTTTATAGTCTATTGTGATGCTTCTAAATCAGATTATGGATATGTGTTGATGCAACGACAAAAGGTTATAGCTTACGCATCTAGACAATTTAAGAATCATGAAGAGAATTATTCAACTTATGATTTAGAATTAGGAGCTATAATTTTTGCTCTTAAATTTGGAGACATTACCTTATGGTAATAAGTTTACCATATTCACCGATCATAAGAATTTAAGGTATATTTACCAACAGAAGGAGTTGAATATGAGGCAAAGACACTGGATAGAAATGCTTAGTGATTATGATATCTAGTATCATGAAGGAAAAGCAAATATAGTGGCAGATGTTCTAAGTAGAAAGTATCATAAAAAGCCAAGAAGGGTATGTTCTCCTAAAATTAAATCTGCAAGTAGATTTAAATGATCAAATAAGAGGAGCACAAGAATCAGTAATCAAGGACGATTCTGAGAAAATAAAAAGATATGCTAAAAGAATTGGAACAAGGAATATATGAAATTTGGAGATTTCATAAAAAGAGAATATGGATACCTAAATTCAGAAACCTGCGAAATCATATATTAGAAGAAGCCCATAAATCTAAATATACGATGCATCCAGGAAGTGATATAATATACCAGGATTTAAGGAAAATTTCTTGTGGATAGGAATGAAAAAGGACATAGCAGCCTATGTTTCTAAATGTTTAACTTGTTCACAAGTTAAAACTAAACACCAAAAACCCTCAGGTTTGTCACAGCAATTAGAAATGCCAGTGTAGAAGTGGGAATTGATAATAATGGATTTTGTTACAAAATTACCCTGGGTAATTGTAGATAGGCTAACAAAGTCAGCTCATTTTCTCCAAATGAAAAGAAATAGCCGCATTTATTCTAGTAGATCTCGAGGACGAGCTCTAAAGTAAGGTGGGGAGAATGTAACAACCGTCGGTAAAACCAACACCCTTATAATATTTCCGACCCTCTATTATATCTTAAATTTTCCCAATATGTCTTATATTATGCCCCGTATGTGAAAACCGAGCCTTAATTATATTATAGTATATAAAATAAATAAAATTCTGAAAGAGTAAGTTGAGGCGGGCCGCGAAAGACCTCACCTCAACTTCACGCGGGCCGTATCAAGATTAGAATTGACCGCGCTGATTTCTTTAGTTGAAGCGGGCCGCATAAGGGTTATGCTTAGTTAACGCGGGCCGCGAGAGCTCGTGAAACGCGGATATACCCAGAGGCTGACACGTGTCATGATCGTGGCGGTCTAGTGAACGACTCAGCTAAGCTACTGCGTTGACTGGTGTTGACGCGGGCCGCGTATAGAAGCCCTTGTCTTTTACGCGGGTCGCGACAGGACTCAGTATCACAACTATAAATAGCAGGCTTCGGATCTCATTTCAATTCGCTCACTTTTCAATTCTCAATCACAATTTCTGTAGGAAAGTTATTATACTCGGGTATTATACCCCTAATTAGCGAGGTTCTGCTCCGTTGTAAGTATTATAACCCCGGTTTCATAATAGTTACGCTGCCCGATTGATTTAGGGTTCCGTAACAACTGTCGTGGTTCTGCCCGACGTGGTTGTTGGAATACCGTCTCGGGGAGGGTATCATTTATATTCTTTAAAGGGTTATAATACTAACCAATATATATTTGTATAAATTATAGATTATATCCAGGAAACCCTCACGCGAAGTCTATGATAGCAATGTGAGTAATCCTTCTTTTTGTGTAAACCTTTTTGTGAGTTGATCCACTTTTTGTAAACCTTTTTGTGAACTGTTTTACAAAACCTTACATATCTTTCCATGCGAATAAACATATTGAGTATTTGTAAGAATACAATTATAGTGGGTATGTTGGGGTTTTGTATACAAAATTTGTTACCACCTGGTCAAGGAGTAACATTTCCACAAGTTGAGTATGACAGTACCACTGATGTTAATTGTTATATCTTGGAAACAAATGTAATTGCGGATGTGCCCTCAATACTGTTCACTGTGACTTTTTATTTAAACTTGATTAAAATGGGATTCACTCACCAGTATTTCTTGCTGATAAAATGTTTTAAACACGTGTTACAGGTAACTTAGTGTGAAGCCAATAAAAGCCAGCTGGACAGCACTGAAGGCTTGGAAAAGTGGCAATAAAGTTACCTAAAATAAAATAGATGTTTTTATTAAATAAAATAGGGTTTATTCCTATAAAAACGTGTGTACTATGAACTTGGGTTTCATCCCATTTGTTTAATATTATAAAATATGGTGGTTTTACTCTGATAAACATTTCCTAACTACGGTCCTGATGTAAATTCCGCTGCAAGACTAAATAAAACTGATACTACCAAAACTCTGAGATCACGTCCGCCCATTCCCGGGGATCAGGGATCGGGGGTTGTGACAATATTCCCCTGGAATCTCGACAAGAACATGTCTCCTTCGAATACACCAGCAAAACAAGCTAAAGGATGATAGAAACAATTGTTAGTTTAGAATAATAAAGAGGATCCTGGATCCTTAGCCATCCTGTACCATTTCCTGAAGATCCTCAATCCATACTAAACTGAGTATCTTTTACCCAGGCTACACTGAGGATCCGTGATCCATAACTAATAAAATTTTATCCCTAACAATTGCCCCCCAAACATGACTAATTGAAATCCAATCAGATAGTCATGTTTCATCCAAAAGCGGACTAGCCATTACATATGGATAGAGCCTGTTAGGATCTGAGTTTCTTATGATTGTGTTTTTGTTTGATAATTATGAATATGAATGAGTATAAGTGCATCGGAATTAAAACGGAAACAAACTTTCAACACACAATCAAATGGAAGAATTGCTTTTAAGCAAACATGTTTATCATTGAACCAAATGATTATATTTATTACAATCTTCAATTACAAATGCATGCATGCATGCAATACAATCTCCCCCTCAGCCTGAGCTCATAGATGGTTTGTTCTTACAGAATGACTTGTGATGAAATAACTAATAGAACAGTACAGGGTACTGTTCTATTTATAGTACAGAACAAACCACTGAAGCATCTTTGCTGACATCACCATGAAAGTGACATCTAACCTCCTAACAACCTACAACCACTGATCTGTACAAGCACTGTTATCTAACCACTGATTACAATACAATACAAAGAAGTAAACTAAACTATTGCTTCTCATTCCACTGTTATACTCCCAGCAGTGCTTGTGTCTTCAGCAGTACTTGAACCATGACAGTAGATTGAGCATCAGTGCTTAGCCTTCAACAGTCTTTAAAAGTCTTTAGCAGTTGTTGAAGATCGGAAGTTGTTGTAGACGAATAGTGGATGGAGGTCATCAGATGTGGGCCACTTCCAAGGGGAAAGACTGATGCAAACATCTGCTTATTGTGAATCCACTGATCTGATCGAGTTTTGGCTTTATCAACTGTTCCTTTGGTAGGGTTCAATCCCAACAATCTCCCCCTGGAACAGATGATGCCAAAACTCTTCATTATTCTTGGATTTTTATTGCCTCATCAAATATTCCCTGACTTGTCCTTTGAATTGTAATTCAAAGTCCATGGAACTTGTATCATCCTCATCCCTGCACAGTGGAAGCTCAAGTAGATCCTGTAGATCTTCAACACCCAGGCCAAGGGCTTGTTCTCTTGATATATGCTTCACCTCACCATTGGATTTGAGCAAAGTCAATACGTGGATCTGTTTATCAGATTTCCACTTTAGTATTTTTGAATCCAATGGGTTTGGAGATGAAGGCCTAGTAATGATTGTTTGGGCAGTGTTCGTAGCATTTGCCAATTCAGGATTTTCTGCTATCATTTGCTGAAGGACCATTTTTATAATGTAATCCCCTTGTGCTTTATCTGCTTCTGTTTCTGCATCCATCTGCTTTTGTTTCCTTCTTTGATAAAGGATGGCAGCAGGTGGAGCAGTGGATCTTTTGATAGGCAGTTTTTGTTGTCTAACTGGAACCACTGCTTCAGGATAGACATGCTTTTGAGGAGCAGTGGGATCTCTTTTCCTCAACTCTTCCAAACTTTTGTAGTTGGCTAACACTTTATCCTCTGTCCACCTTATCACCTGGTTCCTTGAACCATAATCAGCAACAATCAATTCTTATTTCATTCTTTTAAGTTTCAAGGTTCTTTCTGGTACATTCTTCTTGTACTTGGACCATACAGGAGGAGTTTGCTTCACTTTGTTTTTAAGCATTTCTTGAATTCTAGTAATCTCTCCTTGTAATTCCCTGATGGTCCATTCCTTGAACTGATGCTTATCTTCTTTGTACTTTTTGTAAGCCATAATGTACTCAAGGTAGTCTTGCCTCATACTTTCATCATCTTTCTCAGATAGTTTTTGGCAAAGATCTTTTGAGAACTGTTCTAAAGTTCTGACCTTGGTGAGCAGGTATTGCAAATTTCTCTGAATCTCTTTATCAGACTTTCCCTCTGTATCTCTTTTGGATATGTTTTCTGCTTGTTGAGCTTTTATATTGAGGTATTCTTCAATGTTTCTTAGGAAAGGATAACCTTGGATGGAAGGAAGTTTCCTTTTTGCAGGGTGATCTTCAGAGTAGAATGATTTTATTTCTTCTCTAACTGATGGTAGATCCAATGGGTATTGTAGTCCTACTGGAACAAGAGAAGTGATTGGTTTTTGAACTTGTGCTGATGATAATGGAACAGGGTTTGGAATAGGGACAAGGGACAGTGGTTGTGTTGATGTAGAAGTTGGGGAAGTATCATCTTCCAGCACAATATTGGTTACCCTTTTCCTTTTGAGTTTAGGAGAGGTTGGTGGTGGATTTGTGGATTGAGTGGTGGTGATTGAGGTGGTAGGTATCTGACTAACAGTTGTTGAAACAACTGGTATTTCAACCACTTTTCTCATTACAACAGTTGATGTGTCAACCATTGTCTTCTGCTTTTTGGCAGGTGGTGTTGGTGGTGGCGAGGATGTTTTTGGCGGGGCAGTGGTTTGAAGTTGAGTTGATGTAGTGTTGATGGCAGTTGTTGGGTTAACATCTGTTGAAACAACTGAAGTACCAACAACTGTTGATACAACAAGTGTTTTAACATCTGTTGGTTTGGAGGTTTGATGAGAGGAGCTTTTGGGAGGTAGAGGAGTATGTTTTGTGGATTTTGGGAGGTGTGATTTTGGGTTGCCTTACTTTTCTAGTAGGCCTTCTTTTAGGCTTAGGATTTTCTTGATCATCCTTGGGCTCAGAAGTACCCTGTTCTTCCACCTCTATTAAAACTTTCTTCTCCTGCTCAAACCTTTTAGCCCCTTTTATCTCCAAAGTCTCTTTTATGCCTGCTTTTGCTGCATCAAGGGCATTTTGAGAAACATCAATCTTTTTAGAACCATCTGGCTTAGGGATTTCCACAATCAGTTTAGATTTTGCATCTGGTTCAATGTATAGACCATCTTCATATCCCTTCTTCTTTTTCTCCCACCTTTTGGCATCATTTGGAGGATTATCAACAAAAATGATTGTAGGAGCAGAACCAGTGGTTTGTAATAAATGGGCCTTAATTGCCTTGATATCTGCCTGTGTATCCTTGAACCTAGCTTCCATCGAATTTCTGATCTTCTGAATTTGAACTTCATGTTGTTGATCAACATATTGTCTTTGTTGATGCAGCATAGGTTGAAATAGTTTCCAGAGCTCAGCAGAGGATAGAGCAGATGTTTCATATGTTGTAGTAGTGGGTGGTGCCTTTTGAGCTTGTAACAACTGTTGCAGAATATCTTTGATTTCTGCAACAGATGTATCAAGTTTCTCAACCCTCTCCGTCAATTCTCTGAATTTTAAACAATCACCCAAGTTAATGAGATCATCTGATTTCCCACCAATGGTGGTTGTATCAGTGGTTGACTTAGGGAAATTTTCCCAAAAATCATCCATTGATGCCCCTTTTTCTTGGTACTGGGGACTTCTTTCTTCAGGAGAGGTTACCAGTCTAAGCTCACCAGTAAATACAGGATATACACCAGTGGATAGGATGGTTCCCAAAGAAGAAATTGCCTTCAAGGGAGTCTTACTTATGAAACTACTGTCCAAGTGTAAACCAGTGGGTTCAACACTAGTAGTAGCTGCTCCACTTGAACTACTGACAGGAATTACTTGTAATTCCTGTAGTGTAGCCTCCACAACTATTGGTGGGTTAGCAGAGATTGAAACAGTAGACTCAGTCACTTGTAGTGGCATATTCTCATTGATAGGTGATTGAGAAGAACTGATTTGTGTCTGGGCCAAATCAACTGCATCCAATAGAGGTAGTATGGTTGGTGGAATTTGTGCAGCGAGGATATGGGTAGAAAGAGAATTTGCCCCGGGAGGTGGGCGGTGGATGATGGAATCAAGTGATTCCAGAGCATCATAATGTGGTGTCCCTTTTCTTACAACCTGATCTTTTTGAGAAGAAGCAGGAGGAGTTTTAGGCTCAGGTTGAGATCTTTCTTCCAACTGCTGTGAGGAAGTAGCAGCAATGGTTATTGGTGATTTTGGTGTTGTCACTAGTATAATCTCTGGGATCTCATCTTCCAGAGTTACATTTTTAGTGGGCTTGGGGGGCTTTTGGATATTTTTCTTTTTAGGTCTTTTGGTGGTTTTAGGTGTGGGTTTCACAGCAGTGGTTGTGCTGCTGTGATCACCTTGAGCAGTGGGCTCAACAGCAGGATCCTGAGGAGCAGTGCTTGCTGCTAAAGACTACTCAGGAACCTTTGTTTGTGTTTTGGAAGTTTTTGACAGCCTTGTGAAGGTTTCAGAGGTTAGGCTGTTTATTTGAAAAGGATTTCCTTGAATAAGTACTTGAGCATTATCCTTGGAAAATTTCTTTTGAAAATAGTAACTTAGAAACCTTGGAAATAATAAAAATGATTTTTTATTGACATTTTTGACAAGATTATTGAAGATCTCCTAGGAATAGTTAAAATTTTCTTCATTTAGTATAGCATAACCCAGGTATTGGATCTTCAATGGAATTTCATTGAAAGCAGTGGTTTTGTTTGACACACACATTAGGAGAGTATGAAATAAAAACCTTGTAGCAGGAGGAAAACTACCTTTTTGTAAAGTGTCTTTTTCATTTCCTCTTCGTACCCTCTCTCAAGAAAATCGGTTTGATACTATGTTTTTGGAAAATAGATTTTACCTTGAAGATCATCGAGTTCAAAAACCTCCGAAATGGTTTGAGGTGTGATGGTGACTAAAATACCCTTTATTGATGAAGTAATTGCTAAGGGCTTTTTGTCCTTAGTTTCCAGTTTGGCATTTTTCCAGAATTCTTGTTGGGTATCCAGGTAAATCGGAGCATCACAGGTCAACAATGTTTTATACTTTGAAGATTACAGAGCATCAATTACAGAGTTGAAGGTTGTGGTATGACTTGGTTTTTCAAGTAGACCCAAGTAATTATGAGGAGTTTTGAATGGAAGAGTCATGATTGAATCGAAGATGGTGAAGAACGAATGATGAAGATGAGTGATTTTTGAGAGAATTTGGGAGAAACTGCTTTGTGAAAGGAATTTTGAATTCGATTCGACAGTGAAAACCCTGTTTGGGGTTTTGGTCAGGGTTTTATAGGTGGAAAAAGTGAATGCTGACGTGGCAGCAGTTACAAAAGATCTGCGGCTAAGTACTATCCACGTGACAACCTCTGATGAATAATGGAAGACAGTTGTTTTAGGAAACCACTGATGGAGCAATATCAG
This sequence comes from Helianthus tuberosus, assembly GCA_030545235.1. Taxonomy (NCBI): domain Eukaryota; kingdom Viridiplantae; phylum Streptophyta; class Magnoliopsida; order Asterales; family Asteraceae; genus Helianthus; species Helianthus tuberosus. The sequence goes on from CM060451.1 coordinate 25,083,216, forward strand.
TGGTTTGCAACGGTTATAATGAAAACAGTGGCTGGCTTTTAACTATCAGTGGATTAAAACACTGATGTTTGATCAACAGTGATTAACAAGGAAATGAAAGAACAGAGGTTGACTTTTAGCAGTGGACAACATTTAACAGAACAGATGTTTGAACAAAAAATAGTGGTTATGGCAGACTTTTAAGGATTAATGAAAATTTTCATTTTGAACTATTTTTAAGGATGGATTTTTTATTTTCTGAGAACATTTTAATGCTTTTATTCATAGAAAAACAGGATTTTGCCTGTTATTCCATGTTCAGCATGCCAATCCTTGAAATCAAGCTTTCAAAGGTAGATGTGTCTAATGCTTTTGTTAGCACATATGCCAGCTGATCCTTGGTATGAACATGACGCAGAGAAATCAAACCTTTTTCATAGCAATCCCTCACAAAATGATGTCTGATGTCGATGTGCTTGGTGGTTGAGTGTGAAACTGGATTTTTGATGATATTTTCTGCTGCCTGACTGTCCAACATGAGAGGTGTCTTTAAGGCAGTGATACTAAAATCCAGCAATTGATTTTGAAGCCATAACAGTTTGGCTGTACAGCTTGCAGCAGCTATTTACTCTGCTTCAGCAGTGGATGTTGAAACAGCTGCTTGCTTTTTGCTTTGGCAAGATACTAAGCAATCACCTAGAAATTGGCACCCTCCTGATGTGGACTTCCTTGTTGCATTGCACCCAGCAAAGTCACTATCTGTGAAACCTGAAAGCTTAATATTCCCATTAGCAGGGTACCAGATACCAAGTGTGGGAGCACTTTTTATGTATCTGAGTATCCTTTTCACAACTATTAGGTTAGACTTTCTAGGGGCTGATTGGGATCTTGCACAAACACAAGTTGCAAACATGATGTCTGGCCTAGATGCAGTTAGGTACAATAAAGACCCAATCATGCTTCTATATAGTGTTTGATCCACCAAATCATCCTTTTCATCAGTCATGACTAGCTTGGTGGTTGCCATGGGTGTACTACACGGTTTACAATCATTCATCTCAAATTTGTTTAAAAGTTCTTTAGCATATTTGCTTTGATGAATGAATGTTCCATTTTGCAGTTGTTTCACTTAGAGACCAAGGAAACACTGTAGTTCACCCATTGCACTCATCTCAAACTCAGCTGTCATTAGTTGTCTAAACTCTTCACACATTTTAGAAGATGTGCTTCCAAAAATGATGTCATCCACATAAATCTGGACAATCATCAAGTCTTTCCCTCTCCATTTTAAAAATAGTGTTTTGTCTATTTTACCTCTTGTGAAATCAATAGAGAGAAGAAAGGTGGAAAGAGTTTCATACCAGGCTCTAGGTGCTTGTTTCAAGCCATACAAAGCTTTGTTTAGCTTGTAGACATGATTTGGATAAAATGGATCCTCAAAACCAGGAGGTTGACAAATATATACCTCTTCTTGATCTTACCATAGAGGAATGCACATTTGATATCCATTTGAAACACCTTTATGTTGTGGTTAACAACAAAGGCCAGAAACAGTCTGATAGCTTCTAATCTTGCTACAGGGGCAAAAGTTTCATCATAATCAATTCCCTCTTCCTGTCTAAACCTTGAACCACTAGCCTTGCTTTATTCTTGACAACAATGCCCCTTTTATCAGTTTTATTTTTGAAGACCCACTTTGTGCCAATAGGACTTACACCCTCTGGCAGTGGTACAAGCTCCCATACTTGTTGTCTTCTAAACTGTTGGAGCTCCTCTTCCATGGCCTCTACCCAGCTGTTGTCTTTCAGTGCCTCTTGGTACTAGTCTGGCTGATGGAGAGATAGAAAGCCAGCAAAAAGACAGATGTTTTGGGATTGACTTCTTGTGAGCTCCCCTTCACTGATGTTGCCAATGATTTGGTCTGGTGGATGAGACTTCAAAAAGATTAGATCTCCTTTGTATGGAATAATGGCATTTAATGGTGAAGGCTGCGGAAGTGAATCATCTGAGCTAACAACTGTTGGTGACTTTGATGATCCAAGAGTGTCTTGAAATGGAGGTGGAGGAATAGGAGGTAGTGGTGTTGACACATGTTGACTTTTATACACTGTTTGAGGACTATTATCAACAGTGTTTGATGATGTGGAAGCAGGGGTTAAAGGGCTACTTTGGTCAACAACTGTTGATGTAGCAGTGGTTGAGCTTTGACAGCTGTTTTGAACATCTGATGCTCTGGTAATGGATTTGAAGGTTTGTAGTGGAAGGATCACTTCATACCCATTGTCTGATGGAGGATTTTGAGATGGACCTGAACTGTTAGTCTTGACAGAAACATTTTCAAAAGTAAATTTATCAAGATCAAACAATTCTGCAGGGTTTGCAGGGATTTTCATTGAAGAAAGTTCATTGAACTTCACATTCAAAGTCTCTTCCACTGTTTTGGTCCTTGTGTTAAACACTTTGTAGGCCTTAGCAGTGGTTGAGTATCCCAAATGATATCCACTGTCTACTTTGGCTGCAAATTTTGAAATTGAGTCTTTTAAATTCAAAATAAAGCATGGGTAGCCAAATACTTTAAAGTATGAGATCAGTGGTTTAATTTTATACAGCAGTTCATAGGCAGTCTTTTGATGCCTGGGGTTGATTAAAACTCTATTCTGGACATAGCAAGCAGTGTTTACTGCCTCTGCCCAGAAAGTTAATGGCAAACCTGAATCAGCAAGCATGGTTCTGGTAGTCTCAATCAATGTCTTGTTCTTTCTTTCAACAACCCCATTTTTCTCTGGTGTCCTTGGAATGTTGTACTGCCTTACAATTCCTTTTGACACAAAAAACTCATCTAACTCCCTTTTTCTGAACTCTGTGCCATTGTCACTCCTGAATACTTTTACTAGCAAGTCAAACTGTTTTTCAACCTGTTTAACAAAGTCTTGCAGAATGCCTGCAGTCTCATCTTTGGAATGTAAGAAATAAGTCCATGTAAACCTAGAAGAGTCATCTACAATTACCAAACAATATCTTTTCTTTTTACGACTCATGACTTTTACTGGGCCTAACAAATCCATGTGCAGCATTTGCAAGCACTTGGTTGTTTTGGACTCTTCAATGGACTTAAATAAGCTTTTATGTTGTTTTCCTTTTAAGCAAGAAACACAATGCTCAGGACAGGTGAATAGTATTTGAGAAAGACATCTTACTAAACCCTGTTTTGACAAAGTAGTGATTGTCTTGAGATTTGTGTGCCCTAATCTCCGGTGCCAAAGTTCTGTCTCTTTGTTAGAGGCAGCTGAGAACAGACAGGCATCAGTCCTGGGGCTCTCTTTTGACAAATCAACTACATAAACATTGCCACTCCTTTGAGCAACAAGTTGGGTTTTTCCATTTTTTATTATTTATTCAATCTTTTTAACTATTTCTGGTCCAACAATCCTTAGTAAAGAATGAGCCATAGCTTTTATCACTCATTTGTAAGACACTAAGGAGGTTGAATGTTAGATTGTCTATCAGATTGACATTTTCAAACATAACATTTACAGACTGTACTGTACCAGAACCCATCACCTTCCCTTTACTATTATTACCAAAAGATATATCACCTCCTCCATGAGTTTTGAATTCTTTGAGTAGGGCTCTACATCCTGTCATGTGCCTGGAGCCTCCACTATCTACATACCAAAGACTATCTAAGCATGCAGAAGCTCCCTGCACATCAAGTAAAAGGTTAGTTCATGAGGGTCTCCAAAGCCAATAAGGCTTTGGATGGGGTCTCAACAGTGTCTGTGTTAAGTTCAGGTGGACGGACAGTGGTTAGCTCAGGTGTTTGAACAACTTTGGAACTGTTTTTCTCTAACCACTGTTGGGGGTCCTGCCCTATCAGCTGCTGATACCCAAACGGATTCCTGTTCACTCTTGGTTTAGAAGGCTTTTTGTAAGCCTCATAAACATGTGGGACCCTAGGGTATGGTGGTTGACCTTTACCTCTTCGGTATTGGTTTGCAGGGGGTGCAACAGTCACCTGAACTTCTCTTTTAACAGAGGTTTGGTTCAGCTATTTTGTAACAGCTGTTTGAACTGGCACAAATAGCGGTTGATTCTTGACAGATGGTTTTGATGAACTCATTGGTGTTTTTAAAATGTACTCTTCCTTTTTTACCTCAAAGGATTTCAAGTACACACACTGCTGAGTAGAATGGTTTGTTTTACCACAGATGGTGTAGCTGTTTGTGGGCATAATGGTACTTGTTTTGTTAAGATCATAGGCTTTTAAATGAAAACAATCTTTGGTTAAGTGATTTTTCTTTTCACAAAACAAGTTTTTAATTTTTTTCTCTTTTCTTCCTCTTTTCAGATTCCTTTGCAACAGAGTTTTGAACTACTGTTGGGATGTATTTAAGAGGAATGACCTTGGCCTTTGGAGCTTTTACACCATCTATAGATGTGAAGTCCATTGGTTTGAAATTTTCAAGGATGTCACAGTCATCAGACCATGTGGGTTTGAATTGGTATTTCTCAATCTCCTCAAAAGTTGAGGATCCCACAGATCTTTCCAAAGTGATCTTGTTACCAAGTTTATCAGTTATTTTAACCTCTTGGCTATCCTTGTTTTTGGGTATGATTTCAACAGAGGTTTGAACAGATTCATTTGCAGCAGTGTTTTCAATTTGATCATGTTTTCTAAAACCTACACCAAATTTTACATTGCTTTTGATCTGTTTTTCAAGCATAACTTCATAACCTTTGCAAGATTCCACCCATTTTTCACAAGTGATTTGGGTGGATTCCAACTCCTTTTTGCAGGCTTGATATTTTTCTATCATAGTCTGGAGTTGGTTCTCGGTTATGCTATGCTCTTGTTTGAGACTACAGATTTCATTATCCTTTTTAGCCAATTTGATTTTTAGTTCTTTTAAAGACTTTTCAAATTGAACTTCATCATTTAACACTCTATCCCTTAGGTTTTCATTCACCTCTTTAATGTTAGCAAATGCTATGATGCATTTGTCTGAACATAGATTTTTAAGAACCTGAGGTGATACCTTAGCTGCAGCCATCATGGCACAATCACAAATATGCTCTTTCTCATCTGGCTCTTTCTCTTAATTTTCACCTTGTTTCTTTTCTTCTTCCTCAGACCAGGGGTCAGACAGTGGTTCCAACAGGGGTTCTGAATTTTCTTCCAACAGTATTTCACCAGCAACAGCAGTAACCACTGCTTCAGCAATTTCATCCACTGTTTCAGCACTTGACTGTCCTTCTTCAGCTTCCAGCCCTTCTAGGATTAACTCCAATGCTACAAAACAAAATTCATCACTAGGAACAACATCATTAGCATATAGAGCAAAATTTTCATCTCCTAGTTCATCAGGTAAGCTACTCCAGTCAACAAAGCCTTGGGTAAAGAAGCTTTGTTGATCTGGTTGAACCACTGTTGGTGCAGCTTGTTGAGGTGCAACTGGTTGCACCTGAACCTGAGGGACAGGGGCTTGGACATACTGAATTTGAGGAACAATGGTTTGGACATACTGTACAGGAACAGGGGTTCCAGGGTTTACATAGTGAGCAGTGTTTACATGGGTAGCAGGGGTATAATGGGTATACTGCACAGTGCTTTGGTTATTTTGTGGTTTTGAACAAGGGTGAGTGATAATTGGTCAATTTGTTTGACTCCTACATTCCCTAGCAAAGTGACCTAACCTGTTGCACTTGTAACATCTGATTTTTGATTTATCCAATCCTACTTTTAGATTCCCATGCAACCCTGGGAATTTTCTCCCTGTCCTTTTGTAAAACTTTTTGGTTCTAACACTCAGTAGTGCAAGTTGGTGTAATATGTCCATTTCCTCTAAGTCAGTTGGATTAAAATGCTGAAGATCATTGAGTTCAAAGCATAGATTGTCAGAGTTCTGGCTTTCTCCATTTGCTGTGAAAGCATAATTGGATGAGTGAGGATCAGAGTTGAAGTTTCCACCAGCAGTTATGTCAATAAAGTAATCATAACTCTGATCCTTACTACTGCCAGACTCTTCCTGGCCCAAAAGAGCTGTGTTGCCAAATGAGTAGTCATCTGCAACTTTGCCAGACTCTTGCAACTTCTTTTTCTGGTTTAGCTCCCTTTCATAAGTTAGGAGTCTACCATGAAGTTGAGTCAGGGTCAGATCTTTGAACCCAACTGAATTTCTGGTCACAAAAGCAATTGTATCCCATTTTTCAGGCAGTGATCTAAGAAACCTGCTATTTTGTGTTGAATTAGCAAATTCAACATTAACAAGCCTTAGCTCACTAATGAGACAACTGAATCGCTCAAACTGTTGTGTTAATAATTCACCCTTAATGTGACAAAAACTTTCATACTGTTGATTTAAAACTTCCCTATTATTATCAATCACTTCTTTAGTCCCCCCAAACTGTTCCTTCAGTGCATCCCACAATTCCTTGGCACTGTTACATTGTAACAGCCCAACATAAATTTCATTTGGTAGTGCAGATGCAACGATGCTGAATGCCTTGGCATCTAGTTCAATTTTCTGAAAATCCTGGTCCGTATAGTTCTCAATTTTCTTAGGAACAAAGACCTTTCGATCCTCAGCACTCGGCACCATTGGAACGTGTGGTCCAAAGATAACCGACTTCCAACATCCGGTATTCTGTTGAGTAAGGATGTGACCCATCCATCTCTGCCAGATGTTGTATTCATTTCGCTTCAACATAGGTGGTTTGAAGAGTGAACCGGTGTTATTGTTAACATCCTGTGATTGTGACGTCATCCTTGTTGTTTTACAGGTACTAATTAATCAACTTTGCTCGTGATTAAACCTTACTCTGTTTTTCAACAAAATGAACAATTAAAAGTATCAACGATTTTGAGCTGAACTTTTAGGTCAAAATGATTGTTAGATCAAATTTGACTGTCCAAGCTCTGATACCAATTGTTAGGATCTGAGTTTCTTATGATTGTGTTTTTGTCTGATAATTATGAATATGAATGAGTATAAGTGCAGCAGAATTAAAATGGAAACAAACTTTCAACACTCAATCAAATGGAAGAATTGCTTTTAAGCAAACATGTTTATCATTGAACCGAATGATTATATTTATTACAATCTTCAATTACAAATGCATGCATGCAATACAATCTCCCCCTTAGCCTGAGCTCACAGATGGTGTGTTTGTACAGAATTACTTGTGATGAAAGAGCTAATAGAACAGTACAGGGTACTGTTCTATTTATAGTACAGAACAAACCACTAAAGGATCTTTGCGGACATCACCATGAAAGTGACATCTAACCTCCTAACAACCTACAACCACTGATCTGTACAAGCACTATTATCTAACCACTGATTACAATACAATACAAAGAAGTAAACTAAACTACTGCTTCTCATTCCACTGTTATACTCCCAGCAGTGCTTGTGTCTTCAGCAGTACTTGAACCATAACAGTAGATTGAGCATCAGTGCTTAGCCTTCAACAGCCTTTAATAGTCTTTAGCAGTTGTTGAAGATCAGTAGTTGTTGTAGACGAATAGTGGATGGAGGTCATCAGATGTTAGGGCCACTTCCAAGGGGAAAGACTGATGCAAACATCTGCTTATTGTGAATCCACTGATCTGATCCAGTTTTGGCTTTATCAACTGTTCCTTTGGTAGGTTTCAATCCCAATAGAGCCGTTACAGGCTGATGTCAGCAACAATCATCCCTGCAATAAACAATCATTATAAATAGGATAAGTATTAAGGCGATCTATGCATTTAAATTCGAGACAACTCCCCTTTAAATCCACATTTGATGATCACCGCAAGTATCTCCTTCCTTCTCTCTATTTTTCTTCTTTTCGATCCCCTGTTCTTCAAGTATCCATGGGGAAGATGAGCACCCGATCCTCTCCCGCTAAGAATCCTAAGCATAACAGCCCACTGAAGAGTCAGGGCTTAACCAAAAACCCCTCCATGGAACTTTGCCGTTTCACTGATCCTAAAATAGATCAGTTATGCCATTTTTTCCTAGACGACACCATCTTTAGACCCTTCGACTCTTCGATGAAGAGCGATTGTGTATTGGATGTTTGGGTCACCTTCCCTGCAGGCCCTTTTCAAATAGGCTTCACATATCCTTTTCCCACTCTCACACAAGGCTTCTTCACACTGACCGGTCTGTTCTACATCCAAGCTAGACCGATGGTGTGGAGAGTCTTGTACACACTTGAGCACATCATAGAACAGCAAGGTATAGACATAGGCTTGTCTGAGTTGAGCCGATTGTACAATCTGGTTAGCCATGGTTCTCACCGCTACCTCTTCAAATCCAAACCCCAGCAACCTCATCCAATCCTTAAGACCACCAAGAATGACACCAACTGGAGGAATCAGTTCTTCTTTGTGAGAAGGGATTCCATTCCTAACGGGAGTTGTAACGCCTGCGTCCCTAGACTTTTGGTTAATTATCACTTTTAGTCCCTAAACTATGTGATATTTAATACTTTAATACTTGGTGAATCTTATGCTATGAATCTTAATGCTTGATACTTGGAAACTCTGATTCTACAATACTATGATTCTACTATACTATGATTCTATGATACTATGATTCTATGATACTATGATTCTATGAGACTTGATTCTATGATTCTTGATACTTGGAAGCTAGATTCTTGACTCTTGATACTTTGGTCCTTGACTCTTGAGGCTCGTGAAACTTGAGACTTGGTTGAACGAGGGACTGGAGTTTTGTCACTGGCGGAAACTATGAAACTTGGAAACTTTTGTGTTAATAATGTAATCTAGTTAGGTGATACTATTATCAAATGATACGCAACGCAATGCTTAATCTAACTCGCAAAACAAATCGAAGACGGTTAAACGAAAAAGATGGGATTGACCGAATGGCAATCCGATCGGATGACCATCCGATCGGATAGCCATCCGATCGGATGACCAACCGATCTGATGGCCATTCGACCGAGGTGCCATCCGATCCATGCATACCGCCTCACTCTCACTCCCTCACACTATAAATAGACTTGTCACATCATTCTCACTGATGTGACAGCCTCACTCGATCCATACGCATGCACTCCTACTTTTCTTCATTTCTTGTCGATTTCGGTACATTTTACACTAGATTCTTGTACAACTTTGATCTACACGTTATTCTATACATGATTCTCCTTTGAAATCTCACCTTTCACCGTGAAATCTCTAAGATTTGAGCTCTTGAGAGTGACGTCATCATGGTGGTTTGTACAAACTATGGTGTGATGCCATTCCTACCAAGAATTAGCTCAGATCTAAGGAATTTCATGAGTTTTACACAGAATCTTGACTAAATCTAGACTTTTTTGCTAAAACTTATGTTTATCTTCATCTTTCTTAAACTATTCACTTAAAAACGGTGGAATTCGGATCTGAACGGACTGAAGACTTGATAATTAGTCTTGAGTCGGCTTGGAAATGGATTATTGCCAGAGAAGATGACCGGAGTACGGATTCCGACATAACCACCGCCAAGAAGAGACGACTGGACGGACTAGGGGTGATTCCCATCCGATCAGAACGGCTGTACATTGGTGTGTTTACCATTGCCTTAATACGTGCCAAGTCGTCGCCGTTTAATCAGAAACTTAGAAACTTTACAAGTTTAGGAATGGGTCAAGGGCAACCCGATCGAGTGGCAATCCGATCGGATAGCCATCCGATCGAACAGCCATCCAATCAAGTGACACTTGCCTCTTAACCCTAAACACTTTGAGACCTTGAATCTTTGATCATCGAATGGCAGTCCGATCGGATAGCCATCCGATCGAGGCAACCTGACTGAAACTTAGTAACCTTTAGAATCGACTGACCATTCGATCGGATGACCATCCGATCGGATGGCCATCCGTCCCTCACACACAACAGCCACCTCAATCGAATGGAAATCCGATCGGATAGCCATCCGAACAGACAGCCATCCAAACCAGTGACTGATTCGACACTTTGCGTAATCTCGTATTCCTATCCGATACTTGTCTGTTGTAACCTAATCAGGCTAAATCTAAAGAGCTCCCTTTGATCCAATAGCAGTTAATCTATTAAGCAATCACTGTGAGTATACTCGATCCCCTTTTGTTTTTAAACTTTGGGATGTAACATGTATTCTATTAAACTATGACACTTGAAACTTTTGGAATCTAAACCCTATCCTATGTATGAGTGAAACTTGTGATTCTTGTATTCTATGTGCTATGTGGACGCTTAATCCAGGGTGTGTAGTTCTGCCTTAACAATAGTAGCGTTATAGGAGATGCACCTCCCCATTATTCTCAGGGGTATTGTTAGGAGGATTATAGTTTACCTTGAGACTTGGGAAAACAACAAAGCATCGAGATACTTGGGCTATCACTTATTGGACTACGAACACTAGCAAAGCTGAAACTATTTTGTTACATTTACATATGGATATGAGACTTTTAATCTATTATTCAAACTTGTATACTCGTCGGTCCATTTTTGTACTGACACTATTTTAATACATGTTGCCGCCTGACAGGATGCTAAGAATCGTGAAACAAGCTAGGATGGAACTTAGATACTCCACGTAGCTAAATCTAGAAACTTTGAAACAATGATTATGCTTGTTTTGATACTATGTTTTGAGTGGTTGATGTTTGTTTTAGACAGTTGCATGAAATGAATCTAATTTATATTGAAGCTATTTAGTGTTATGGATTCTCGTGAGCAATCTGAATGCTTAGTGCTCGCACCCCGATGTTTCCGCCATTGGTTGGGGTGTGACAGTGTAACACCTAGTAAAATCACGTCCAATGATATGTTGACACGTGAACAAAACCCTAATAAGGTCAATCGTTGACTATGAATGACTAATTTTGTGAAAAATCAAAAACTTTGATTATAGAAGGACTGGAAGTGTTATCATGCTTAAAATAAGTCTCTAAATAACCTCTTACGGTATTTATATTCACAAATGAGCCACTTGTTGATCAAGAGTAGCTGTTTGCGTAATTAATTAAAAGTTTGCGCGATGAAGGGTTAAAAGCGTCAACATGTTAATTCTTACCTCTGAGTGACCTTTTAATAAACCAGGAGCTTCATGATATTTGATTATACTCTCGGAAATGCCAATTATTGGCTGTCTAAGGTTTTTATGCCTTTAAGTGACTTTACGCACAACTTTGCAAGTTTAAGGGGTTAAAAGCGTCAATATGTTTAATTATACCTCTGAATGACCTTTTAACGAACCCGAAGCATCGTAATGTTTAATAATACTTTCAAGACTGCCTAATATGGATTAGAAAACGCTTCGATGCTATTAAACGATGATATGCACAAGTTTGCCCATTAGAGGTACTATTTGCGTCAAACTGCAAAAGTATATAATCATATCGTACCAAACCTTCCGGAATATGATCATAAGTTAAAAGTGCCCTAAATATCCTTTGCATAGCTTTGAAATAGGCTTAGAGGTGTTTGGTGCACAAAAAAATAAACTTATTTGATCAATAGGGTCTAAAAGCGTCAAAAAGTGAATAAGTTTGCGTTTTCGTGCATATCTTATGTAACACCTCGAAAATTCACGTCCTATAATGTGTTGACACGTGTCATAATGTTTAAACGTGAAAAAGAATATTCTAGAGGGACTAAAAGTTGACAAACATGAAAAGTATGTGAATATACGTGTTCTAAATGTCAACAGTGAATAAATATATTGTACATTTGCCTTACATGATGCTCATACCTTCAAACGAATAAATCATGGATCATACGAAGCTAAATAAGAAGGAAAGTGAGAGATTACAAGCCACAGGGGTTAAATGTGTCAACTTGTTTAAGTTATACCTCTGAGTGACCTTTTAGCCAACCCGAAGCCTTGTAACGGTTAATTATGCTCACTAGAAAGCATGATATAAATTTCATAAAGTTTCGTTATTGCATGAGCAAGTTGTGATCAAATTCGTTTACAAGGGGTTAAAAGCATTAACGTTGAAAGTTATGACCTTTCGGGTTAACCGGAAGTGTCCAGGGACTTGGCAAAGTGGGTATAAGTCCTAAAGCCCTTGTGGGTTAATATACAGGGGTCAAAATGAAAAGAATAAACTTATTTGACCTTTCGTGAAGCCAAGGGACAAGTTGCAAAAACAAAAAATGAAAATTCTGATTTTTGGGGTTGAGGCGGGCCGCGTAAAGGTTAACATACCTTTACGCGGGCCGCGTCAGGACGTCAGATGCAGCATCAGCGAACAGCAGCCTGTATATGCGCAAACTCGACCCAAAACGGATATTTTCACTTCAAGTGCGACCCCTAGGCAACCCCTAAGCCTTAGGGACACATGTTAATGACTTATGGTTAGTACTAGAGTTGTGTGTCAACTTCTTATGGTGGTTTGATTCCTATATAAAGCCATGAGTTGCAACCATTGTTCCTCACACTTCATTCTTGCAATCTGATCATTTCTGGAGCTCAAGGCTGCTCTCAAGTGATCACATTTCGTGCGTAGGACCTTGGTAAGTATGCTAAACCTTCCTTAATTAAGTTTTAGCCTAGTTTTAGCTTAAAAGTCAAACCGTCGTAATTAACGGTTGACTTTAAGATTAATCACTAATGGTCCAGTGATTAGTCGAATCAAAATTAGTTATAAGTTGGTAATTATGTGGGTAATAAACCCTCAAAAGGAATCCCCCTGATTCCCACTCTAACTAGGTCAAATGTCGGGTCAAACTTATTAAGAAAAAGTCAACAGAATGTTTAAATTACAATTTACGCATAATTAGCAATGTAGAACACTTATAACCTGTTTGATCATTAAAATAACTTGGTAATTAGTGTAAGAACATGTCTGAACATGTTCCACCCGACAATTTACTATGTAGACCCGGTTTGGAACCGAAAGTCGCATAGTTTGACTTTCACTTTGACTTTCAGTTCTGACCCGTTATGGTATGTTTTAGAAATACCTAAGAGCTTCATTTAGACCAGGTTACATGCTAGTATAACCCTCTGTGATTATACACCTCGGATCATTAGTTATCCAATAAATGCGCATGATTCCGTTAATTGCCCATATGTTGACCATTATGCCCTTTTCACCTTAAAATGTGATTTATGAAAATGTAAAAGTGTAGAAACCTTAATTACTGATATATAAACTTGTATGCAAAGTTTGACATCAGTTTGAGGTATAGAATGAGAGTTATGCTCATTAACGTAAATTGAAGGCTTCATGTTAATTAAACGACATAATTAGCGTATAGCCTATTTAAACATACTTTTTGATATCAAATATTTTACCCACTGATGTAATATATTATTTTGGGATTTTTAAAGATTTTTAATTAATTTTAGACTGAGCATAACTTATAGTCGTAGGCTTAATCCGGTAATTGTAGGTTTTGCCCTTACGGGCTATAAAATGAGTTTTACATATCTAATCGACTCCAAACCTTTTGCTACTGATTACACATGATAAATAAATTATTTTAAGCCTTCTGGAATAATAAAAATATCAGCTTTATGTATATAACTCGGAAATGGCTCCTAATCGCCTTTCTAAGCGTTTTTAACGCATAGTATGCACTAGAACTATTTTAGACATACAAGGGTTGATACCTACTGATATTTTAGGTAAATTATAATGTTTTAATAGTAAGTAAAAGTTGTTTAACTCAGACTTCAGTTTTGAGCTTTACGGCTTATGTGAAATTACCAAAGTGCCCCTTCGGTGCATAGTTTGGTTATAACTGATAAATTTAACATATATACTTTATCCTACTGTTATAACTTATCAAAATAAGTATTTTTGCTGATTATACCAGACCTGTAACTCAGGTAAATACTTAAACTCTTTTATAACCTCTTAAATGACCAAACTACCCCTACGAGGCCTAGTTTGTGTTTAAATACGTTTTGGGCATAATGAAAGACATCTTACTGATGTCACAACATATTTGAGGCATAATTAACTTAGGAAACCTGTATATGACTCTCATGATTACCCGTCATGCGTTATTCGCGTTCGGTTCGGTTTATGTAACTAGTTTGCATAAATTAGCCGAAACGGGTCAAACGTTATCGTTTTTATCTCAAAATCCAGAATGTGTTTAGTTTACCCATATTATACAAGTCTCCAAACTTGTCGGGTCTAAATCACATCCTATTCCGGTCTTCGCTTAATCATGTGTTTTGAACCGTAAACCTTTCCTTAAAACTAACCGGTCTAAGTTACGACTTAAATAAGACCCGTTAGGAATTTAATAGGTTAATAAAACCTTCGTTCCAGATTGAGAGCCCCAGTAGAAGTACTTGTGCTTGCTGATTAGAATATACGGCTGAGTATAAATTGCATTGCTAGCTCAGGTAAATACTTTTAACTTATTTTCCCTTATACGGGCTTGGGATACGGTATTATAAAAATACCGCTTGGTCGGGTGTAGAAACCTTTTAATCGGAGATGATTAAATTGCATAATCCCGTTTTAATCTGTATTGATTGATAACAAATAACATTGGGGGTTAATGACCGTGTCCTGGATATCCTTAGCTCATTTAAAAACTGAATGGCCATAACTTAAGCACAAGGTGTAGGCATAACACCTCCTGTTGCGTATGTAAAAGATATACTCACTCGTAAGGATGTCTTCTTGTGAGTTATATTTATGGTGTGTCGATTAATCTTGACCGGCTTGTATTGTATAATCACCGGCCCTAAATGTTGGACAACCATGTAAATCGGATACAAGATCTTTATTAACAAAATTGTCCCAAGTATAAAAGATTAATTTTACCTCGTGCACTTTAATTAAATTATAAAAGATATTTTGTGCCACGTGCATTCAAATCAATTTTCTTAAACTCTTTTCAAAATGAGTCAGTTAATTGTATTTACCAGTGTAAACTGACGTATTTTCCAAAAGGTTAAGTGACAGGTACTATGCGTAATTGGCTGGGAGCTCAGGGCGTCATTAGGGAATCTTGCAAGTTCTAGATGCCTAAAGTCTGTTGAACAGTTTTCTTTTATTGATCCGCCTGTTGATCCTTTACCTTCCGTTGTAATACTTTGACATTACTTATATTCGGAATGTAATATATTTATCTTTTGCTTCCGCTGTGCATTTATATATTGTGTTGTTTGACTATGATGATCTCAACTACGTCACGATACTCCCCACCGGGCCCACCGGTGACACGTGGAAATCGGGGTGTGACAGGTTGGTATCAGAGCCAACATTGAGTGAATTAAACACTAGCCTTTTGTGTTTAATCTCAATGACACATTAGCACATTCCTTGACCTTCTGAGTCTAGACTTAACATAGGATTACTCTCAATCCAAATCTGTAAATTTTGCTTCAAATTTTTTTTTATATATTGGATATGTCGCCAAGCGAAGAAGCTGTAATAGAAATTCTCCACATCCGGAGCCTTGAAATGCTGAGCTTCGTACCGCGGCTAGAATGAAACGAGCATCCAGGGAGGGAACATTCGAAAGTAAAGTGATGAAGAAAACCCCTTTTTACTAAAGATCGTTTTCTTAAGTAGTCCTTATAAGGACATATTTATCTTTCTGTCCTTTCTAGGACAACATTATTCCTTTCAAGTCCCGCTTAGGGCAACTCTGTACTTTTAGTTTTTATAAGTGGAATGATTAAGATTAAATTGTCATTCTAAACTTGAAATATTAAATAAATGGAAAATAACATTCCTTTTATAAGATGTACCATTATAATAAAATGGCAAAATCTAAAAAGGACAAGACCTAGCCACGTGTCATTCTTGACATGGCCAAGATGGTAAGACCTATTCAAGAGATTCAAATCCTTGTTAACACCTAAGAACGTGTTAGCACTCTTGAGAAATGTGATTCGAGAAAATCACAACAGTCATCCTTATATTGGATTCTTCCAATTTTCTTATCTAGCCTAGTGATTTAGAAATCATGGCTTGTGTCAACCTATAAGATGATCACATTATAAACATCCGATAGTGATGAAGTGCCTACGGGCTAAACTTGTTGTCCGATAAGACAACGACAGTGGTGGTCTTTGACCTCCTGTCTAAAAATGTTGGACCAGGTCCAAGCATAATAGTCGGTAGGATCCATACGATCTCGACTAATAGCATCTGAGAAGATAATCATATTATAACCATCCCTCAGAAGGGAAATGCCCACGGGCTATATCTATTGTCCTAAAAGTCAAAAGACAGTTGAAGTCTACAACTCCCTGTCAAGAGAAGGTAATGAACTTGATTCAAACCTTAATGCCTCGATTCTCTGAAATCATGGCTTATAAAATTTAGAACTGTCCTTGTGACTAGGCCTTTTGCGCCACTTCAATATCCTTAATGTTTTATAACTAGGATAAATTATCATGGAAAATACTAATTAAATATAACTAACAAGTTAACCAATATGGTTTATATTACCATGGTTGATGAATCGTCAAAGATGATGATTCCATAAAAACCTCTGAATAAATCATTGTTAATATTTATGTAGTAATCAAGCTACATGGCTGGATTAGATGATGTTAACAGCCACATGAAGGAGAACAATGATACTACCAGAATTAATGTAACTGGAGCAGAACTGCAGGCAATAATAGATTATGATGTTACTCGAGCTCTTGATTGACAGTATGACGAATCAAATGATACCCACTCTAAGACTCTATCTGTGGCTCGTAGTAAGCCCCCTCCTAAAATACATGAGTCAAGGGAGGACGATGTTCATGACTTGTCAAATCAAAGGAGTATTCCGTCTAGACAGGTTGTGTTCCATCAAGAGGCACCAGTTAAGACCTGTTCATATAAATATTTTGCCTCCTGCAAGCCTAGAGACTTTACAGGAGAAAAAGGGGCCATCGATTGCATGACATGGCTCAATGAGATGGACGCTGTTGTTGACATCAGCGGTTGTGCGGAACAAGATGTTGTGAAATTTGTTTCACAATCATTCAAAGGAGAAGCGTTGGCATGGTGGAGATCATTGCTCCAAGCCACGGGAAAAGTTCTACTCTACAACTTATCTTGGGAATAATTTGTTGCATTAGTCAAGGAAAACTATTGCCCCCAGCATGAGGTAGAAAAGATAGAATCAGACTTCTTGACTCTGGTCATGGAGGATTTGGATTGTCAGGCGTATGTGACAAGTTTCAACACTATGTCCCGCCTAGTTCCTTATTTAGTCACCCCTGAACCTAAACGCATAGCGCGTTTCATTGGAGGCCTAGCACCAGAAATAAAAGGAAGTGTTAAAGCATCTAGGCCAACCACATATAGGTCCGCGGTGGACTTATCCTTATCTCTCACCTTAGATGCAATCAGAATTAAGTCTGTTAAGGCTTCTGGCGAGGGAAGAAGAGAAAGAGAGGAGGAAAACTCTCATCGATATAACAAGAAGAAGAAGGGAAACTCTGAGCGCGGGAAGGATTCCGAGTTTAGGAAGAACTCGAGTCAGTCTGATAACAGACCCAAATGCAGTAACTGCAAAAAGCAACATTTTGGAAAATGTACAATCGACCCACGTGCTAAATTGTGTGGAATTTGCAAGACCAAGGGTCACAAAACCTTAGATTGCAAGGGGTTAAAGAACGCCACATGTTACAATTGTAACGAGGAAGGGCACATCAAAACCAACTGCCCAAAGCTTATAAAGAAGCTGGGAGAGGCCAGGAAAATAAACGCATGAGTCTTCCGGATGAACGCCAGGAAATGGTGCAGAAGGATAACTATATAGCAGGTACCTTTCCTTATCAAGCAGTTTATGCAGAAATTTACTTGATGCTGGCACATATGATTCAATATTGAACAATAACTATAGAGAACTGTTGTCTCCGCCTGATTAGGACTTCGGTCATTTAATACGAGGTAGAAATTGGCCGATGATACTTTAGAAAATGCTCCAACAAACCTTAGATGGATATTTTATATCTAATAGGAATCACTCTTTTCTGATATTCCTATGGCAAGCTTTCAAGCTACCTAAATTCTTTAATATAATAAAGACAAATGTGACGTTTTGATCCTCTGTCAGAAAAGTGATGGACTAGGTCCAAATCTTTAATGCCATTGATGGTCTTTTGCGACCTAGGCTAAGTAATATTAATATATTTTAAATAATGTTCATTAAGAATGTTAGTGCTATAATAGCCTGTATAAGTTATTGACACCATGGTTAGTATATATTAAGGCCATCAGAATGAAAAATAGCAGTTGTTGGATTTCAACTAAGAAATTGTTTTATTGGTGTTAGGAACCAATAGAAAGTATGGCAAACTCGGATAAGACAACAGTCGATCGCGCCATTGATGGCACGACGCATGCTAATGATGCTGAAATTGTGAACCTTAGAATTTCCAAAGATGTTCTTCAAACTATGATTGACGCAGCTGTTGGAAAAGCTGTGAGGAAGGCTGTGAAAAAGTTCAAGGAGCCCCATGCTGCTCGGTCCAAATTTTATCTAGGACCACACTTCCTTACTCTTAAGGAGGATCCCGTTCATGCCTCTGATGCAAAGGATGAACTAAAAAGGAAAAGGGAGGTAGATAACTCCCAGAGTTCTAAGAAAAATAATATACAAAAGTCCAATCAGAAACCTGTATGCAAGATTTGCAAGAAGCGCCACTACGGGAAATGCAGATTTGAGCCTCGACCTCTACATTGTGGGATTTGCAAGTCTAAGGGACATAAAATGTTGGACTGCAAAGACATGAAGAATGCAGTCTGTTTCGGCTGTAATGAGAAAGGCCACATCAAGACTACGTGCCCTAAATCTGTCAAAGGAAATGCGGCGGAGGAAGTAAAGCCTAAAATTGAAAGCGCCTAAAATGCCTGAGCTAGTCCATAAATAATGGCATCAGGTACATTCCTTGGCATTTTATCAGTAATTTAAATGCTAAGAGTTTTTATTTTGGTTCGGATCCAAGTAAATCCTTCATAAACTATAAGTATAACAAGTTTTTAAAACTTTTCATAAGAACCCTATATATATTAAGTGTAAGGAAAAACTTACAGGTAGAAAATTCACCAGAACTATTCTTCTGTTCCTGTCAGAAATCTTCAGTCATAAAATTCCAATGTACTCTCTCTCCAGATAAATGCATTCAAATGAAATTGATATCTCATTGATCTCTAAATGATTGCGAATACCAAATAGCATGATAACAGCACAATATGAGGATTGGTATATCTTAATATGTTCCATAGATTGCTTCTATGCCTGATCAGTATGGAGGTTTAATGCATGGGACCACAAAGATATTCCAATGGTTATAGAGTACTAAAGTCAGCTAATGGTATTCAAAGAAGATATCCATAATAGAATTGTCCAAATAAATATTCCCGATTAAGGAATCCGTGGACTTATAACATAAATATGTCACTTATTTGACACAAGCAATGATGGATGAACTGGAGCTTGAGATATGGAAAATCTCTGTAACCTCCTTGTATCCTGATTGTCTTCTCCTAAGACTACCCTGTTTATCCCTAAGAAGCAGGTAGAGTTAAGGTTTATATCCTATTTGGGGCTGCATTATTATGAAATCTCCAAGACAGCTAGTACCATTATTGGTAGAATCGAAAACCTCGGTTAAGTAAGTTTTAAGATATGGATTCATATAGCCTAACCTAATTCGGTGTAGTTAGTTATGAAAGACGGTTCATTTCGCTTATGCATTGATTACCGCAACCCTAATTAGGCAACAATTAAGAATTTGCCATCGGCTGCCCAGGAAGGGTGTACCAAATTTATTAAATTATCAGGCTAGTTAAGCTCTGAATATATAGAATCACTCGAAGGGAATCGAATGTATCAAGATCAAGTAGCTTAGAAGCTAAAACCTATATAAGGAACTTAGTGGAGCTCGCAATACATTACACACAAGTAACTAAAGGATGTGTTTCGCCAATAAGTCAAAGAAGCACTATCATATAATGATGTGCAGATTTATTATATAATGAGCGACATATGTCGATTAAGGATCCACAGGACTAGAAGCTCCAAAAAGATACATGTACCTATTATAAAGGTCAATTGGAGTGCCTAAGAGGCTCAAAAGTACTGAGGAAGATTAAGCCCAATACGAGGCAGAAAATACTTCCTTTACTTTAACAAATCTCGAGGTCGAGATTTCTTTTAAGGGGGTGAGGATGTAACACCTCGAAAATTCACGTCCTATAATGTGTTGACACGTGTCATAATGTTTGAACGTGAGAAAGAATATTCTAGAGGGACTAAAAGTTGACAAACATGAAAAGTATATGAATATACGTGTTCTAAATGTCAACAGTGAATAAATATATTGTACATTTGTCCTACATGATGCTCATACCTTCAAACGAATAAATCACGGATCATACGAAGCTAAATAAGAAGGAAAGTGAGAGATTACAAACCACAGGGGTTAAATGTGTCAACATGTTTAAGTTATACCTCTGAGTGACCTTTTAGCCAACCTGAAGCCTTGTAACGGTTAATTATGCTCACTAAAATGCACGATATAAATTTCATAAAGTTTCGTTATCGCATGAGCAAGTTGTGATCAAATTCGTTTACAAGGGGTTAAAAGCGTTAACGTTGAAAGTTATGACCTTTCGGGTTAACCGGAAGTGTCCAGGGACTTGGCAAAGTGGGTATAAGTCCTAAAGCCCTTGTGGGTAAATATAAAGGGGTCAAAATGCAAAGAATAAACTTAGTTGACCTTTCGTGAAGCCAAGGGACAAGTTGCAAAAACAAAAAATGAAAATTCTGATTTTTGGGGTTAAGGCGGGCCGCGTAAAGGTTAACATACCTTTACGCAGGCCGCGTCAGGACATCAGATGCAGCATCAGCGAACAGCAGCCTGTATATGCATAAACTCGACCCAAAACGGATATTTTCACTTCAAGTGCGACCCCTAGGCAACCCCTAAGCCTTAGGGACACATGTTAATGACTTATGGTCAGTAATAGAGTTGTGTGTCAACTTCTTATGGTGGTTTGATTCCTATATAAAGCCATGAGTTTCAACCATTGTTCCTCACACTTCATTCTTGCAATCTGATCATTTCTGGAGCTTAAGGCTGCTCTCAAGTGATCACATTTCGTGCATAGGACCTTGGTAAGTATGCTAAACCTTCCTTAATTAAGTTTTAGCCTAGTTTTAGCTTAAAAGTCAAACCGTCGTAATTAACAGTTGACTTTAAGATTAATCACTAATGGTCTAGTGATTAGTCGAATCAAAATTAGTTATAAGTTGGTAATTATGTGGGTAATAAACCCTCAAAAGGAATCCCCCTGATTCCCACTCTAACTAGGTCAAATGTCGGGTCAAACTTATTAAGAAAAAGTCAACAGAATGTTTAAATTACAATTTACGCATAATTAGAAATGTAGAACACTTATAACCTGTTTGATAATTAAAATAACTTGGTAATTAGTGTAAGAACATGTCTGAACATGTTCCACCCGACAATTTACTATATAGACCCGGTTTGGAACCGAAAGTCGCATAGTTTGACTTTCAGTTCTGACCCGTTATGGTATGTTTTAAAAATATCTAAGAGCTTCATTTGGACCAGGTTACATGATAGTATAACCCTCTATGATTATACACCTCGGATCATTAGTTATCCAATTAATGCGCATGATTCCGATAATTGCCCATATGTTGACCATTATGCCCTTTTCACCTTAAAATGTGATTTATGAAAATGTAAAAGTTTAGAAACCTTAATTACTGATATATAAACTTGTATGCAAAGTTTGACATCAGTTTGAGGTATAGAATGAGAGTTATGCTCATTAACGTAAATTGAAGGCTTTATGTTAATTAAACGACATAATTAGCGTATAGCCTATTTAAACATACTTTTTGATATCAAATATTTTACCCACTGATGTAATATATTATTTTGGGATTTTTAAAGATTTTTAATTAATTTTAGGCTGAGCATAACTTATAGTCGTAGGCTTAATCCGGTAATTGTCGGTTTTGCCCTTACGGGCTATAAAATGAGTTTTACATATCTAATCGACTCCAAACCTTTTGCTACTGATTACACATGATAAATAAATTATTTTAAGCCTTCTGGAATAATAAAAATATCAGCTTTATGTATATAACTCGGAAATGGCTCCTAATCGCCTTTCTAAGCGTTTTTAACGCATAGTATGCACTAAAACTATTTTAGACATACAAGGGTTGATACCTACTGATATTTTAGGTAAATTATAATGTTTTAACAGTAAGTAAAAGTTGTTTAACTCAGACTTCAGTTTTGAGCTTTACGGCTTATGTGAAATTACCAAAGTGCCCCTTCGGTGCATAGTTTGGTTATAATTGATAAATTTCACATATATACTTTATCCTACTGTTATAACTTATCAAAATAAGTATTTTTGCTGATTATACCAGACCTGTAACTCAGGTAAATACTTAAACTCTTTTATAATCTCTTAAATGACCAAACTACCCCTACGAGGCCTAGTTTGTGTTTAAATACGTTTTGGGCATAATGAAAGACATCTTACTGATGTCACAATATATTTGAGCCATAATTAACTTAGGAAACCTATATATGACTCTCATGATTACCCGTCATGCGTTATTCGCGTTCGGTTCGGTTTATGTAACTAGTTTGCATAAATTAGCCGAAATGGGTCAAACGTTTTCGTTTTTATCTCAAAATCCAGAATGTGTTTAGTTTACCCATATTATACAAGTCTCCAAACTTGTCGGGTCTAAATCACATCCTATTCCGGTCTTCGCTTAATCATGCGTTTTGAACCGTAAACATTTCCTTAAAACTAACCGGTCTAAGTTACGACTTAAATAAGACCCGTTAGGAATTTAATAAGTTAATAAAACCTTTCTTTCCAGATTGAGAGCCCCAGTAGAAGTACTTGTGCTTGCTGATTAGAATATACGGCTGAGTATAAATTGCATTGCTAGCTCAGGTAAATACTTTGAACTTATTTTCCCTTATACGGGCTTGGGATACGGTATTATAAAAATACCGCTTGGTCGGGTGTAGAAACCTTTTAATCGGAGATGATTAAATTGCATAATCCCGTTTTAATCTGTATTGATTGATAACAAATAACATTGGGGGTTAATGACCGTGTCCTGGATATCCTTGGCTCATTTAAAAACTGAATGGCCATAACTTAAGCACAAGGTGTAGGCATAACACCTCCTGTTACGTATGTAAAAGATATACTCACTCGTAAGTTATATTTATGAGTTATATTTATGGTGTGTCGATTAATCTTGACCGGCTTTTATTGTATAATCACCGGCCCTAAATGTTGGACAACCATGTAAATCGGATACAAGATCTTTATTAATAAAATTGTCCCAAGTATAAAAGATTAATTTTGCCTCGTGCACTTTAATCAAATTATAAAAGATATTTTGTGCCACGTGCATTCAAATCAATTTTCTTAAACTCTTTTCAAAATGAGTCAGTTAATTGTATTTACTAGTGTAAACTGACGTATTTTCCAAAAGGTTAAGTGACAGGTACTATGCGTAATTGGCTGGGAGCTCAGGGCGTCATTAGGGAATCTTGCAAGTTCTAGATGCCTAAAGTCTGTTGAACAGTTTTCTTTTATTGATCCGCCTGTGGATCCTTTACCTTCCGTTGTAATACTTTGACATTACTTATATTCGGAATGTAATATATTTATCTTTTCCACCGGTGACACGTGGAAATCGGGGTGTGACATCTTACGTTCTGAATATATCCGGACATCCAAAAATTTATGTAATCATTAAAATATTTTATTTTATTATTTGGCTTGATAAAATTCCATTCGTCTTGTAATTTGGATCGTTTTTCGTTTCCGTTCGTGTTTCGTCGTAATTAGCCGAACAACGTGACCGTACGACCAAACGAACCGACACCCGTCATATTTTTGAGCATGTTTTATGTTCCCTATGTTTAGGCATCATTGTAGAGCCTTGAAAACAGCTTAACGGGCCTTAACCGTGTCAAAAAGGGCCTTACACGCTTACAGGGACTAAAACTACAACTTCTGAAAGTTTTGTTGGTCTGGTCTGTTATGGCGGGCCGCGTAAGACTCTTCCTGAGTCTACGCCGGGAGCGTAAGCCCATCAGATCAGCAAAACAACTGATTTAAATCAGCAGATGGGTTTTCTTGTTTTGCAAATGGTTTTTAAACAATCTAGGGGCTGTTTTGGGGCTTCCATGGTATTATAAAACTATGGGCACACTTGTAAGGCCAAGATCGAAGCTCGTTTATCAATGAACGATCCTAACGGTGGCCCGAAAACTATATATACCCCCCATGATTTCATTTGCAATTCACTCATGATCTGAATAATTCTCTAAGTTGAAGCTCAAATGCTTCATACATGAGAATTTATAGATCACATCTTCCTAGCTTGGACCCCTTGTAAGTATTCTTTCGTGCTTTATGCGTTTTTAGCACAAAAGTCAAATAGCGTTTGACTTTCTGCTTTAACCAGTCAATGGTCAACACGAAGTCCGTTTGAACTTCGTAACATGAGCGTAATCACGATGGTTATAGTCTCTTGTGACTATACCTCCTAATTACCATGTTTGCTTAGTTAATTGTCAGGTCAAAGTAATTAAAATAAAAGTCAAACGAGTCGGTTTTTAAACAAAATACATAACTAATGATGTAAAGACAATAAAATCATTTTTGTCACTTTAATAACTTGGTAAATATTAATTTAACATGTCTAGGCATGTTCAACCCGACAATTCTGAGTTTAGGCTCGATTCATAACCGAAAGTCGCAAAAGTTGACTTTTTCTTTGACTTTCAGTTTCAACCCGATTTAGCTTAGTTTAGTTACGCCTTAGGGTTCCTTTAGAACCACATTATGTGTTAGTATAACCCTCTGAGGTTATACAACATGGTTCCTTAGAAATCCTAGTCCATTGCATGTTTCCGTTAAATGCTTAAAAGTTTACCAATTTGCCCTTTTGATATTAAAACGAAATTTTTGAAAATGTGAAAGGACAAAAACCTTTATTACTAATATTTAAGTATGTCCAAAAAGTTTGACATCAGTTTATGGTCTAAAATGAGAGTTATGCTCAATATCGTAAATGAAGCCCTTTTTATTAATTAAACGGCATATTTGATATAAACCCTATTTAAACTCAAATTTTGACATCAAACCTTTTACCTACTAATGTAATATAATATTTTGGGATCTTTACAAATTTTTATTAAATTTTAAACTGATCATAACATAGAGTTCTCGCAAAGACTCGGTAATTGACGATAATGCCCTTTTCACTAATAAAATGAGTTTTACACATCCTTTACATACCAAACATTTTTTACTGATTTTATATATTAAATAAGTTATTTTAAACAGTAAAGGGTGAACAAAATCTCAGATTTCCTTAATCAACCCGAATATCGTCAAATACCGACTTTTATGCGATTTAGGCGCATAGTATGGTTTAAAACCATATTAGGCACCTAAAGCTTGTTACCTACTGATGTTATGAATCAATTTGTATACTTTAATAGTAAGTAAAAGTTTTGAACTCAGATTTCCAAATTAACCCTTAAAGCATATGTGAAATGACCAAAATGCCCCTACGGTGCATAGTTTGGCCATAAATGATATATTTCACATATGTGAGATATCTTACTGATATAACTTGATAAAATAAATATTTTTACTGATTATTTAGACCAGAAACTCAGATTATTATTTAACATCTTTTATAAACATTAAAATGACCAAAATACCCATACGAGGCATAAATTGGTTTTAAATTCGCTTTGGGCATAATGGAAGGTATCCTACTGATATCACAACATATTTAAGGCATATCAACTTCTGAAACATGTTCATGACTCATTGGTTACCCGTTATGCATCTTTCGTGCTCGGTACGGTTTATGTAACTAGTTTGCATAAATTAACCTAAACGGGTCAAACCTTATCATTTTCACTTCAAAATTCAGAATGTGTTATACAAGTCTCCATACTTGTCGGGTCCAAGTCACACTCTAATCTGGTCTTCGCTTAATCTTGCATTTTGAACCGTAAACCTTTCCTTAAAACTAACCGGTCTAAGTTACAACTTAAATAAGACCCGTTAGGAATCTAATAGGTTAATAAAACCTTCGTTCCAGATTGAGAGCCCCAGTAGAGGTACTTGTGCTTGCTGATTAGAATATACGGCTGAGTATAAATTGCATTTTAAGCTCAGGTAAATACTTTTAACTTATTTTCCCTTATACGGGCTTGGGATACGGTAAATTATTACTGCTTGGTCGGGTGTAGAAACCTTTTAATTGGAGATGATTAAATTGCATAATCCCGTTTTAATCAGTATTGATTGATAACAAATAACATTGGGGGTTAATGACCATGTCCTGGATATCCTTGGCTCATTTAAAAAGTGTAAATGGCCACAACTTAAGCACATGGTGTAGGCATACATCTGTCTGTTGCGTATGTAAAAGATATACTCACTCGTGAGGTAACTTCTTGTGAGTTTATATTTGTGGTGTGTCGATTAATCTTGATCGGTTTGTTTAAAAACCGGCCCTAAATGTTGGACAAAGATGTAAATCTGATACAAGATTGTTATTAATATAATTGTCCCAAGATATAAAAGAATATTTGTGCCTTGTGCATTTAAATCAATTTTCATAAAGATTTTCAAAAAGAGTCAGTTAATTGTATTTACCAGTGTAAACTGACGTATTTTACAAAAAGGTTAAGTGGCAGGTACTATACGTAAATTGGCTGGGAGCTCAGGGCGTTAATAAGGAATCTTGCAAGTTCTAAACGTCTAAAGTCTGTTGAACAGTGTTTATATTTCTGTTTTAAGATCCGCCTGTGGATCCATCTTACAATCCGTTTGTAATATTTGATGTTACTTTTGAATCGGTTTGTAATATATTTACTTTAGACTTCCGCTATGCATTGAACTGTGATTATTTGACTATGATGATATCAACTACGTCACGATACTCCCCACCGGGCCCACCGGTAATACGTGGAAATGTCGGGGTGTGACAGGTTGGTATCAGTGCCAACATTGAGTGAATTAAACACTAGCCTTTTGTGTTTAATCTCAATGACACACTAGCACATTCCTTGACTTTCGAGTCTAGACATGAACTAGGAATGATCTCATCCCTATTATATGTATACATTGTTTTCGATATTTATGCATCTCAGGATCGTGTCGCCGAGCGAAGCTGCCATTGGTGGAAGCTCTCCAGACCCGAAGTATAAGAATGCTAAGCTTCGTACCACAGCTCGAATAAGCATACGACTAGTATGGAGAAATGATCTTTTTGTACCCATTCCAAAATTAAACCAGTTGAAACCATTAACCATATTTCAGATTCTTTACTTAAGACATTTGAAACTTCAAATGAAAAGCCAACATCGGAGGAATTCATACCGGCTGTCCCTGAAGAGCCCGCTCCAAAGATAATACCTATGGACCCAAAGGACTCATATTTCTTACCTCCAAGTCTTGAAATCCCAAACTTGGATTATACCTGTCCTGACCTTATTCATGATTCATATTATTCACTAACCATAAAAACCTTCAGTACCCGTACCGCACTCATGGAACCAATGAAAAAAATTTCAGAATTAGAATGAAGAAGGAACTTCCTTGTTATGTTTCATTTCTATAGTAGTGCCTATAAGGACATATATATCTTTTAAGTCCCTGCGTGGGCGAATTTCTTTGTGTAAGACTCGTTTAGGGAAATTATTGTATTTTTGAGACTTTCTATGAAAAGTTTCCTATTTTGAAATTTACTTTGGTATTAAACAGTATACGTATGTATTATGTCCTAAATCAAAACGTCATTTCAATTTATGATTGCTCTGCCATTATATATCAAAGAAAATCTTAAAGGTATAACCTAGCCTATATGTCATTTTTGACATGGCTAAAATGGTAAAGCCTTTTTAAGAAAATAGATCCTTGTTAACACCTAAGAACGTGTTAACACTCTTGACAAATGTGGTTCGAGAAAATCACAATAGTCATCCTTATATTGGATTCTTCAAATTTCTTATCTAGCCTAGTGATTTAGAAATCATGTCTCAAATCCTCAGATAATATGATCATATCATAAACATCCCTTAGTGATGAAATGCCTATGGGATATATCTATTGTCCTAAAAGATAAAAGACAGTTGTAGTCTTTGACTCTCTGCCAAGAAAGGTAATGAACTATGTTCAAACCTTAATGCCTCGATCCTATAAGATCATGGCTTATAAATTCAAAACTGTCCTCGTGACAAGGCCTTTTGTGCCATTTCAATATCCTTAATAGCTTATAGCTGGATTAATTATAATGAAAATTTAAAATAAACCTGATTATTAAATTAACCAAATATGGTCTATTAATACCATGGTTAATGAATCATCAAAGATGATGATTCCAAGATAGACTCCTAAGCAAAATTATTGACTACTGTTTTATAGAAAACAAGCTTCAGCATGCCTGGATCAGATGAGGTAAGCAGTCATTCCAATATGAGAAATGACAATACAAGGATGAATGTAACGGCTGCAGAGTTACAGACAATGATAGATAATGTTGTCAATCGAGCCATCGACAGATAGTTCAAAGAATCAAGTGGTGCTCGCAGTGGGACCCAATCAGTGCCTCACACAAAACCACATTCTAAGACACATACGTCTTATAAGAATGATTCTCATCATTCTTCAAATCAGAGGAGTGTTCCATCCAGACAAAGTGTGCTCAATCAGGAGCCACATGTTAAAACCTGCTCTTATAAATACTTTGTCTCTTGCAAACCAAGGGACTTCACAGGAGAAAAAGGAGCCATCGATTGTATGACATGGCTGGATGAAATGGACACAGTAGTAGACATCAGCGGTTGTGCAGAGTAGGATATTGTGAAGTTTGTTTCACATTCATTCAAAGGAGAAGCGTTGGCATGGTGGAGATCATTGATCCAAACCACGGGGAAGATCCTACTTTATAACTTGTCTTGGGATCAATTTGTTGCACTGATCAAGGAAAACTTCTGTCCTCAGCATGAGATAGAAAGGATAGAAACAGACTTCTTGACTCTGGTCATGAAGAATTTAGATTGTCGGGCATAAGTGACAAGTTTCAACACTATGTCCCGCCTAGTTTCCTATTTAGTCACCCCTGAACCTAAACGCATAGCGCGTTTTATTGGAGGCCTAGCACCGGAAATTAAGGGAAATGTCATGTCACACCCCGATTTCCACGTGTCACCGGTGGGCCCGGCGGGGGAGTATCGTGACGTGGTTGGCAACGTAATAGTCAAACAACACAATATTTAATATGCACAGCGGAAGCAAATTTAAAAGATATAATACAACCGAATTTAATTATTGTAATATCAAGTATCACAACGTTCGATTGTTTATCCACAGAACGGATCGAAATAAAATATGAGACAATAGTTCAACAGACTTCAGGCATCTTAAGCTTGCGAGACTTCTAGTGATGCTAAGGAGAAATCCCAGCCAATTACGCATAGTACCTGCATTTAATCTTTTTGGGAAAATACGTCAGTTTACACTGGTAAATACATTCAACTGACTCATTTTGGAAAATGATTTGAAAATTGGTTTGGATGCACGTGGCATAAACATTTTTGTTTAACTTGGGAGAATTATTTAATATTATAATCTTGTGAACGAATTACATGTTACTTGTGCGTTCAGTAGCCCGGATCTTGTCCGGGTTAAAGATCAATAGACACACCACATCATAGAGTTATACACTGACAGGTGTACGCATACACCCCGTGCTCAGGTCGTGGCCATCTCGTAAGATGATGCCTAGGATATCCGGGACATGGTCATTAACCCCCCAAAGGCTTTAAGTAAACAAGACTGTTTAAACGAGCCGATCAAATTAGTCAACTACCCACTCAACTGTGGAGATTTTATGCTCGATCAAGCGGTATGCTATATACCGTAACCCAAGCCCGTATAGGGAAAATAAGTTAAAAGTATTTACCTGAGTAATGTATAAATCACAATAAGCAAAATGCACGTAGCTTTTACTGGTCCTCCTAATCTGGAACGAAGGTTTTATAATAACCTATTAGAATCCTAACGGGTTTTTAATTAAGCTTAAGCTTAGACCGGCTAGTTTCAAAGATACGGTTCGTATGCACGATTAAGCGAAGACCGGATAGAATGTGATTTAGACCCGACAAGTTTAGTGACTTGTTTAGTATGGGTTTATTATTTACATTCTGGATTTTGAGATAAAACCGTTAAGGTTTGACCCGTTTCGGCTAATTTATGTAAACTTGTTACATAAAACGAACCGTACGCGTAATAAGCGTGACGGGTATTCATGAGAGCTATAGACAGGTTTCCTAAGTTAATTATGCCTCAAATATGTTGTGACATCAGTAAGATGTCTTTCATTATGCCCGAAACGTGTTTAAACACAAACTAGGCCCCGTAGGGGTAGTTTGGTCATTTAAAAGTTTATAAAAGAGTTTAAATGTTTAACTAAGTTACAGGTCTGATATAATTAGTAAAAATACTTAGTTTACTGATTTATAACAGTAAGGTATATTAGATATGTGAAATTTATCAATTATAACCAAACTATGCCCCGTAGGGGTATTTTGGTAATTTCACATAAGCCGAAAAGCTCAAAACTGAAGTCTGAGATAACCAACTTTAGCTTACTGTTAAAATGTTATAATTTGACTAAAACATCAGTAGGTATCACCCTTGTATGTTTAAAAATAGTATTAGTACATACTATGCGCTAAAAACGCTAAATAAGGCGATTAGGAGCCGTTTACGGGTTCAATGCCTAAAGCTGATATTTTTATTATTCCCGAAGGTCTAAAATAATTTATTTATCATAACTAATCAGTATCAAAAGGTTTGGGGTCGTTTAGATATGTAAAACTCATTTTATGGCCCGTAAGGGTAAAACCGACAATTACCGGATTAAGCCTACGACTACTAGTTATGCTCAGCCCAAAATTAATTAAAAATCTTTCAAATTCCAAAAATAATATATTACATCAGTGGGTAAAAGATTTGATATAAAAAAGTTGGCTTAACTAGGCTATATGCTAATTACGCCGTTTTATTAACATAAAGCATTAATTTTGCGATAATGAGCATAACTCTTAATCTACAAATCAAAATGATGTCAAACTTTGCATACAAGTTTATATATCAGTAATTAAAGTTTCTATTCTTTTACATTTCCAAAAATCACGTTTTAAGGTAATAAGGGCATAACGGTCAACATATGAACAATTAACGGAAACATGCATATTAATTGGATAACTAATAAACCAAGGTGTATAATCACAGAGGGTTGTACTAACATGTAACCTAGTCCAATTAAAGCTCTGAGGCATTTCTAAAACATGCCTAAACGGGTCAGAACTGAAAGTCAAAGTGAAAGTCAAACTATGTGACTTTCGGTTCCGAACCGGGTCTAAACAGGAAATTGTCGGGTTGAACATGTTTAGACATGTTCTTACACTTATTACCAAGTTATAACAATGATCCCACAGGTTGTATATGATCTACAATGTTAATTATGCATAAATAGCATTTTAGGCTTCCTGTTGACTTTTTAAATATAAGTTTGACCCGACTTTTGACCTGGTTAGAGTGATGATCAGGGGAAACCCTTTTGAGGTTTTATTACCCACATAAATACCAACTTATAACTATTTTTAATTCGAGATATGACTGAGCCATTGTTGACTAATCTCGAAGTCAAACCGTAATTACGACGGTTTGACTTTTAGCTAATAAACTAAGCTAAACTCAATTAAAGAAGGATTAGAACACTTACTGAAGTCCTAAGCTTGATTAGAGAACACTTGAGAGGAAGTTGAGCTCCAGAAGTGATCAGATAGCTTGAAGAAGATGTGAAGAACAATGGTGCAAGTTCAAGCCTTTTTATAGTGAATTTCTCACCATAAATCTTTGACACCTGAGTCTACAAGCCTCCACAACAGATCAACACTTGTTCCTAGTGCTTAGGCGGTGCTTTAGGGGCCAAGAGATGTGAAAAATCGGGTAAAGGTCACGCACAATAGGCTATGGCAGACATCAGCCTTTTTTCTCGGTTCTGGGAGTCCCTCGCGTGGCGCGACGGCATGCAGCAATCAGCATTCATGATCTTTTACGATTTGGTCCTTGGCTCTTCAAAATTCGATTAGGCACTTGTTTCTTGCATTGTAAACCCTCATAATTGATCTATAAAGGCTTTAAAACATATACCCACTTTGCTAAGTCCCCGGTTAACTTTATTGTTACCCGAAAAGTCCTAACTTTCAACGTTTACGCTTTAACTTTTCGCACACGAATTTGATCATAACTTTCTCATACGTTAACGAAACTTTACGAAATTTAAATCGTATATTCTAGTGAGCATGATTAACAGTTACAAAGCTTCGGGTTTGTCAAAAGGTCACTTAGAGGTATAATTTAAACATGTTGACACATTTAGTCCCTGTAGTTTGAAATCTCTCACTTTTAGCTTCGTATGATCCATGATTTATTCGTTTGAAGGTATGAGAATCATGTAGGGTTAATGTACATTATATTTATTCACTGTTGACACTTCGAATACGTATATTCACATACTTTCCATGTTTGTCAACTTTAGTCCTTCTATAATATTCTTTCACACGTTTTAAACATATGACACGTGTCTACACATTTTAGGACGTGAATTTTCAAGGTGTTACATCCTCACCCCCTTAAAATAAATCTCGACCCGAGATTTACTGAAATAAAGAAGTGTACTTTTCTTTCATCGTGGATTCAACCTCCCACGTGTATTCGGGACCTCTACGGGCATCCCATTTGACCTTTACAATAGGTACATGCTTCCTTCGAAGCTTCTTTACCTGTCGATCTTCAATCGACAAAGGTTTTTCCACAAATTTCAATCTCTCATCTATATGCACATCTATATGCGGTATTACCAGTGATTCATCAGCGAAGCACTTTTTCAGATTGCAGATGTGGAACACATTGTGAATTCCACTGAGCTCTTCCGGTAAGTTTAACTTATAGGTAACTGACCCGACACGTTCGATAATCTCGAAAGGTCCTATGTACCTTGGGCTTAGCTTGCCTTTCTTACCAAACCGCATCACTCCTTTCCAGGGTGACACTTTAAGTAGGACTTTGTCACCTACTTCGAAGTGAAAATCCTTACGCTTAGGATCAGCGTAACTCTTCTGCCTATCTCGGGCAGCTTTGAGACGGTCACAAATCTGGACAATCTTGTCCGTCGTTTCGAAGACTATCTCTGGTCCTGATAACTGGACATCTCCAACTACCGCCCAACACACGGGCGATCTACACTTTCTACCATATAATGCCTCAAAAGGCGCAGCCTTTATGCTGGTGTGGTAGCTATTGTTGTAGGAGAATTCGATTAATGGTAAGTTCTTATCCCAACTACCACCCAAATCGATCGCACATGCACGCAGCATGTCTTCCGACGTTTGAATAGTACGCTCACTCTGACCGTCAGTCTGAGGATGATAAGCCATATTAAAATTTAAACGTGTGCCCAAAGATTGTTGGAAACTCTTCCAAAAATGTGATGTGTATCTAGTATCTCTATCAGAGACAATAGACTCAGGTATGCCGGCTACAATCTTATCCACGTATAACTGGGCTAACATATCGGAGCTATAAGTCTCCTTGATGGGTAAGAAATGTGCTGACTTAGTCAGTCTATCCACTATGACCCATATTGTATCATTGCCTTTCCTTGTCTTAGGTAACTTGGTAATAAAATCCATAGTTACCATTTCCCACTTCCACGTAGGAAGTTCAGGCTGTTGTAGCAAACCAGACGGTTTCTGATGCTCGGCTTTGACTTGCGCACATGTCAAGCATTTTGCTACATGGGCGGCTACAGACTTTTTCAAGCCTATCCACCAATAATTCGCCCTTAGATCCTGGTACATCTTATCATCTCCAGGATGAACAGAGTATTTGGAACTATGGGCTTCCTGGAGGATAACATCACGGAGTCGTCCATAAATTGGAACCCATATTCGTCCATTCAATCTTAGAATTCCGTCCTTGCTAAGAGTTAACTGCTCCTCAGTTACTCCTAACTTTTCATTAGGATAGTTAGCTTCCAGCACAGCTTCCTTCTGTGCAGCTAACACCCTTTCTATCAAACTGTTCTTTATTTCCATGCGCTTGGCATTGATTCGGATGGGTCTAACCCTTTCCTTTCTGCTCAAGGCGTCAGCGACTACATTCTCTTTGCCGGGATGATACTTGATTTCACAATCATAATCATTCAAGGTCTCCATCCAACGGCGTTGCCTCATGTTTAATTCCTTCTGATTAAACAGATGCTGGAGGCTCTTGTGATCGGAATAGATCACAAACTTGATTCCATAAAGATAATGCCTCCACAGTTTCAGTGCGAACACAACGGCACCCAATTCCAAGTCGTGGGTGGTGTAATTATTTTCGTGCACCTTTAACTGTCGTGATGCATAGGCAATAACCTTGCCTTTCAGCATAAGCACACACCCCATGCCGGTGTCTCAAGCATCGCAGTAAACTACGAATTCTTCAGTGCCTTCAGGTAATGTCAGCACAGGAGCGTTGCTCAACTTCTGTTTCAAAATATTAAAGGACTCTTGCTGCTTAGGGCCCCAAATGAACTTTACTTTCTTCTTGGTCAGGGAAGTTAGGGGTGCAGCAATCCTTGAAAATTTTTCAATGAAACGCCTGTAATATCCTGCCAATCCCAGGAAGCTACGAATCTCCGTAGGCGTCTTTGGCTCTTGCCAATTCATAACAGCTTCAACTTTAGCGGGATCCACCTGGATACCACGCTCGCTTACCACATGTCCAAGAAATTGGACTTCCCGAAGCCAAAATTCGCACTTGGAAAATTTGGCGTAGAGTTTCTCCTGATGCAGGAGTTTGAGAATACATCGAAGGTGTTTCTCATGGTCAGCCTGGTTCTTCGAATAAATAAGGATGTCATCGATGAAGACGATCATGAATTTATCCAAGTATGGCTTGCAAACGCGATTCATGAGATCCATGAACGCAGCCGGTGCATTAGTGAGCCCAAAAGGCATCACTAGGAACTCGTAATGACCATAACGAGTCCTAAATGCAGTTTTATGCACGTCTTCATCTCTAACCTTCAGTTGATGTTAGCCTGACCTCAAATCAATCTTCGAAAAATAACTTGCCCCTTGTAACTGATCGAATAAATCATCGATTCTGGGTAAAGGGTATCTATTCTTTATCGTGACCTTATTAAGCTCACGATAGTCGATGCACAGACACATCGATCCATCCTTCTTCTTTACAAACAGGACTGGCGCTCCCCAAGGAGACGAGCTAGGTTTAATGAAACCCTTGGCTAGCAATTCATCTAGCTGTGTCCTCAATTCTTTCATCTCTGTGGGCGCCAACCTATAAGGTGCTCTAGCAACTGGTGCTGCTCTGGGGACGATATCAATCCTGAATTCCACTTGCCTATCTGGTGGCAAACCAGGTAGTTCTTCCGGAAAAACTTCTGGGAATTCAGAGATGACAGGGATGTCTTCAATCTTTGGTTTGGGCTCATCAATAATCACTTGTGCCATGTGGATGACATAACCCCTCTTTAAACATTTTGAAGCCTTGAGCATAGTCACTTGCTCAGGTAGCCCATACTGGGTATCTCCCTGAATGGTAAGTGGTTCACCAGACGGAGTCTTTATTACCACTTGCTTCATGTTACAGACTATTTGGGCCTGGTTACGAGATAACCAGTCCATACCCAGAACTATGTCAAAACCGGCCAACTTAAACGGAAGTAGAGACAGAGGAAAAGAATGGTTCCTAATGGATATAACACACCCATCTAACACAGTTGAGACGGTTTCTATTGTACCATCCGCTAACTCTACTTCATAGTTTACGCTTAAGGTTTTGACAGGTAAATTCAACAATTTACAAAACTTATGATCTACGAAAGACTTATCTGCGCCTGAATCAAAAAGTACTCTTGCAAAGACATCATTTACAAGGAAAGTACCTGTTATGACATTATCGTCTTGCACAGCCTCTTTCGCGTCCATTCTGAAGACTCTCGCATTGGTCTTCTTGGCCTCCTCAGGCTTCTTGTTGTACTTAGGGCAGTTGGTTTTAATGTGGCCCTTTTCATTGCAACGGTAGCACGTTGCGTCTTTTATCTTCTTGCAATCCAAGGTTTTGTGATCCGTGGACTTGCAAATACCACAAGCATAAGATTTTGACTGAGTCTGTGAGTTCGACTCAAGTCTGCACTTTCCAAAGTGCTGCTTCTTGCATATCTTGCATTTGGGCTTCTCACCAGAATTATGCCCCTCTTTCCTTGAGTCAGATCCTTTCTTGTTGTCACCGTTCCCACGGTGTTTCTTGCTCGACCTTCGTGAACCATCATCTTCACGCTTTCTCTTCTCAGCCTCCTTATTCCTCAGCGATCTCTGCCTGACCGCATCCAGAGTGAGGGATAAGGAAATGTCAGCTACTGATCTAAAAGTCGCTGGCCGAGAAGCTTTTACGCTTGCCTTGATCTCGGGGGCTAAACCGCCGATAAAACGAGCTATCCGTTTTGGTTCCGGGGTTACCAGGTATGGAACCAACCGAGACATAATGTTGAAGCTCGTTAGGTAAGCTTGACAGTCGAGGTTTGTCATCACCAAGGATAGAAAATCAGACTCTATCTTCTCCACCTCATGCTGAGGGCAGTAATTTTCCCTGATAAGGGCAACAAATTGATCCCACGGCATATTGTACAATGGGATTTTTCCGGTGGCTTGAATCAGAGATCTCCACCATGCTAAAGCTTCACCCTTAAAAGACTGCGACACAAACTTGACCACGTCTCTCTCAGCAGATCCGCTGATATCAACAACCGTATCCATCTCATCCAGCCATGTCATATAGTCGATGGCTCCCTTCTCCCCAGTGAAATCCTGGGGTTTGCAGGAAACGAAATATTTATAAGAGCAACCCTTGTCACGGGGTCCCTTGTTTAGTATAACCTGCTGAGATGGAGCACTGTGGTTCGAGGAGTGTCGGTCATCATTTTTCTTCGGGTCGTCCTTCTTGGACGGTGGCTTTGAAGGCTGTGTAGATAGGGTCCTACTACGAGTCCCACTATACTCCTCATACTGCCTTTCCAAAGCCTGAGTAACTGCGCCGTCTATGATCGCTTTTAATTCCGCACCCGTTAGATTAATTCGGGCGTCATTATTAACCTCCGCTGGATGACTATTACCCTCGTCTGAGTTAGCCATTACAATTGAACTGTTGCAGAAAACAAGGACAATAGTTTATTTGGGAGTTTATTATGGAATTGCCCCCCTTAGGGTAATTCATTAACCATGGTGAACAGAGACCATATTTGGTTAATTTATTAATTAAATTTATTTAGGATTTCTATAATAATTTATCCTAATTATAAAACAATAACAGTTTTATTTGTGGCACAAAAGGCCTAGTCACATGGACAAATTTAATTTATAAGTTGTGATTTCAGAGAATCTAAATATGAAGGTATATTGGCACAATAGGACTGGTCACAAGGACATTTTAAAAATATAGGCTACGATTTCAGAGAATCTAGGCTTTTAAGGTTTGAACCTAGTTCATTACCTTATCTGACAGGGAGTCATAGCTACCTCTGTCCTTTGGCTCATATGGAAATGAGCAGGGCCCGTAGGCACGTATTACCACGTATGGTACAAGTATGATCATCTTAAATGATGATTTACCCCATGATTCAGAGATCATTTAATTGGGTTTGGAATCTTTGAAAGATCCTTATATAATAAAATAACGTGTGTGATTTCAAAATGAATCACATCTGCCAGGAGTGTTAACATGTTTTCAGATGTTAACAGGGATTTGAATCTTTTTTGAACAGGTCTTACCATCTTGGCCCGGCCTTATTATGACCCGAAGGCTAGGTTTCACACTTTAAGTTTCTAAAAAAAATTTTCACACAGGCAGATTATTTATTTAAAAGGAATGATTTTAATTTATTTATTTCATATATATTTTGTTTACGCACATAATGGCAACATGAAATTTATAAAACAAACACTCCATTAATTTATTACAATATTACACGCTGCCCTAAACGGGTCTTTTCAAATAACAACTTACCCACGCAGGGTTTTTAAACAAGTACTTGCCCACGCAGGGGCTTTAAACAACAACTAGTCCACGCAGGGACCTTAAACAAATAAACATCATACCCACGCAGGGGTTAACGGAAAATAGACCCACGCAGGGGTCAAAACAACACACATACTTACCCACACAGGGGTTTAAACAAATACTGCAAATATAGGCCCACGCAGGGGCTCAACAATAATTGGAAGGATTCAATGATCCTTCTTGTTCTTCCCTTTGATCAGGCTTGCCAATCCTTGGAAGAAGCTCTGTCTCTCCTGGCGGTCGCGGAGATTTTCTCGCTCAACTTGATCCAGCCTCTGAAGAATTTCCTCCCATTCTGGGGGAGAAAACCGAGGCGGCTGCGATTGCGTCCGTATAATCGGTCTGGGAGGTATCTGGTACCCATGGATCTCCATAGGGACCTTGGGTGTTGTAGTTCGCCGCTACCATGTAAGGGTCGGCCTCCGCGTAACCATAATTGTGGTGATTTGGTGGTTCAAACGGGTTGTATGCCATGGAACCCGTATATGCTGGAATTGGGTTGTCAAAACCCATCGGCGGTGGCTGTGGAACAGCTGGTTGTGAAGGTCCACCCATTTATGGGTCCTCCTGGTGTGGCGGATAGTGACTGCCACTGGATTGACGTGGGGAACTGAAATGGAAATCCCCTGCTCGTGACGACATGCGCGCACCGGTTCTCCTTCGCCTCGGCGGTTGCGGAGGTGCCGGCCGTACTGGCGGCGGTGGAGGCGGTGGCATGACTGCCACGAATCTGGAATCCACAGAGGGATCATGTTCCTGTTGCTGCTGTTGCTGCTGATGAGGCGACGAATGGTGAGGACGTGTATAGTACCACTCGTGCCTGGTGAACATCGCCTGAAAGCTGTCCGGACCAACATAAGGTGATCCGTGGAATGAAGATCCGTCGGAGATTTCAATTGGATGGTTTGGTGTGCCACTTGCGGGTTCGACGGGGTCCATATCCTCGTCCATGTCGTCCGCGTTATCACCGAAGAAGTGATCGTCTGGCCCCAGTGGGTTAAAACCCACGGGTTCTGGTAAGTAATTGGCCGGATTAAATTGGCCTCGGAAGATGGGTGTGGGGTCACCAAACGAATTATGCGATAAAGATCGCTGAAGTGGTATGTAGGACGGTTGAGGGTTATTGGGCTCATAAGGGTTAAGAACAGGAGGTGTTGAACTATGCGAAACCGACCGTCTGGCCGGCTCATACAGGTTTCTCCGGTTCTCCCGAGGGTCGTCACTCTCGGTGGTGGATGGAGCTCGCCGTTGCGAAGGTCCAGCTTCATTATCGTTAGGGGCGGTGATTGGCCCCTTGCCTCTTCCTCGTCTCCTGAAGAATCTTGGCGGCATTTTTAGTTCCTGTCAGTATT
The DNA here is from genome assembly GCA_030545235.1 of Helianthus tuberosus. Classification (NCBI taxonomy): domain Eukaryota; kingdom Viridiplantae; phylum Streptophyta; class Magnoliopsida; order Asterales; family Asteraceae; genus Helianthus; species Helianthus tuberosus. The sequence goes on from CM060451.1 coordinate 25,122,767, forward strand.
TCATGAGATAACAACAACATGTATAAAAATTTAAAGGACAAAACAAAAACCAAATAAGGTAGAATTTGTCCTATGTTATATGTCTAGACTCGAAAGTTTAGAATGTGCTATTGTGTACTGAGATTAAACACAAAAGGCTAGTGTTTAATTCACTCAGAGTTGGCTCTGATACTGTAGGTCCCCTTGATGTGTATGGATCTTCACAGAATTGTCAATCTAATCAAGAGTGCGGAATCCTCTTGATCAGAATATCACAGAAACAAGCAAATCACTTTCAAACCGGGTTTCTATTGATTATCAATCACTCAAGAATTACAACCAATCTAAACCCTAACCACCACAATTTCGTCCAAGCCCTAGATGCTATCACGAAATTCTCACTAATTCTGTTTTGGCTGATTAACCTAAACCCTAAAGCCTAACCTTGTTTATATAACACAAGGTTGCAACATTAGGTTAGGTTTGCTACATGGGCTAGGCCCAAATCGTCCCCCATCACCCAATGTGGGTTTTGTTTAGCCCAAACTCTATTAACTCACTAATACAAAGCTAAAACCGCTAACTGTTTATCGTTTAACTAATTACAAGATATCCAAAGACCAAATCTAAGCTGTTGTCACAAACATGCACCAACAAACTCCCCCTTGACAATAGCTTCATAAAATAACTTTGTCTTCAGTCATCTTGCAATCTTCATGTAGTCTTGCACTGTCTTTGGTCTTTGGATAGCTTCAGCTTCAATAGCTTCTGTCAGCAACAGACTCCCCCTAAGCTGATGCATCCAATCACCAAATCTTCAAAAACTTTAGCGTTTGAGTAAACTCCAGTTCAGCATTTGTAAAGCACTCTTCAATCTCTTCAACTTTGTCTGCAATATAGAAAGGAGGTTCTACCATGCATCCAATCAAACTCTCATCTTCACAGCAACTCATCACTCTAACTTCTCAGCAACACACTGCTTCAATCTGTATACTATAAAACAAACATCTCGAGAAACCATAAGAATTTTTCAACACAGTTAAATAATTATTATTATTCAAGAGATTGTATCACAGATTAAGCATTTTCAATTTTTCACCAACACGCAAAACTTTTTAATCACACACCCTATAACCCGCATGATTTAAAATTTTGAACTCACTTTCTAACACCATCTCCCCCTATCAGTAACAATTCCTTCAAGAATAACAGTTTTCCGTACGTTAAGAATTTTAAACAGAAAAAGACACTATTTTTTGTTTTTTTTTATATTTTCTGAAAGCAAGTAAATACAAAAGCAATAAACACTCTATTTTTGTGAGAATCACTAGTTAGAAGATCATATCAACACAATCAAACCGTTTTCACACTATTATATAATTCTTTATTTAATTTTTTTCGTGAAAAGCAGTCCAAGACGATTACCAGTATGTTTGTCCACTTAAACAAAATGCATGAACATTTCAAGTACCATTACCGTATGATACATTAAGGTAATTTTATTTCTGATATACTAGTGTGTCCCACTTCAGGATATACCCCCGCGATCAAGGTATGCACAAAGATTCATCGTAGTAGGTGAGTATACTGATGTTATCCTTTAAGATATCCTGACAATGTCTAGGTCTGCATATAATCTGTTTTATCATGTTTTGATTGCTTAACAATGAACACCCAAATAAATACTAATCAAATCCTGGAAATATCAACAACACACTCTATCATGCAAGTATCTTCCCTACCACATATTTCACAAGTCCAATCCAGATTTCTGAAATCTTAACTGGGAATAGGTTGAGAAGAGAACAGAATAGATCTTTAGCTGAGATGGTATAATATACAGATCAAATGAGTTTTTCTCAGTTTGATATAGGTTTCTTGGGTTTCTTTTGGGAACTTGAGGGCCTCTTTCGGGTGTATTAGATCTATAGCGCGACAACGTACAGCTAGGTCAGCATGTATCTGGATGCAGCAGAAGCTGTCATTGCCTAGCACCTCCAGGTCAGCATATATCTGGATGCAGCAGAGGAGGTACACGACTTTTTTCAGAGAAGATTTCAGAATCAGATCAAAATTGTGTGTATCGGGATAACATACAGACATTCAAATAGAAATGAGCTAATTCCAAGTGACTTTCTTTCCTGGGGTCATGTACAATTTTAGTTCTGAACAGAAGGACATCCAAGATATCCCCAGATGAAATAACAGTATAAAGACCCAAAACTTCAGATTTTGGCAATCTATCAACGCAAGATTTAAGGTCATTAAACCATACACCACTGATGTGTTCCCCACTCATATTCAGTTCATTTATGTGTATATCACATTGGTAAGTTGATTATTTCATGCTTTTTGCCTACTGGTACATCATATGATGAAGCTGCTATCACACTTAAGCAATTTAATTTCAGTTTCAGTGTGACAGTCTAACTTGCCGATGTACTATCATTTCTTCTTTTTCACACAGTGAACTCATTTTTAATTTTCTATTTTTTATATGTTTTTGATTTTTCAATTTTTTTATTTTTGATTTTTAAGAAAAGCAGTAAACTATTTACAAAAATTCTTATGAAAAACCAGTTATTCAGGATTCCTCATCCCGTTGAGTTCGACTAAATGTTCAAAGCGAGCCCTGTCAAAAGCTTTAGTATAAAGATCTGCCAGGTTATCTTCTGTGTCAACTCGATGTAATTCAATTAGTCGTTTTTCAGCACAATCCCGTATAAAATGATGACGTATGTCAATATGTTTTGTGCGACTGTGTTTCACGGGATTATTTGTTATTGAAATTGTGGCATTATTGTCTATTATAATAGGAGTACGAGTGAAATCCAAACCGTAATCGCGCATCTGCTGTTGTATCCAGAGAACCTGAGAGCAGCAGCTACCCGCAACAATATATTCAGCTTCACACGTAGATGTAGACACACAGGATTGCTTCTTGCATTGCCAAGACACGATCCTGCCTCCTAAGAACTAACAACCACCTGTTGTAGACTTTCTGTTCGACTTGCATCCCCCAAAGTCTGACTCAGTGTAAGCAACAAAATTCATATCACTATCAGCTGGATACCACAACCCAAGTTTAGGTTTCCCCTTCAAGTAACGAAGAATCCGCTTCACTGCTTTCATGTGTGACTCTTTTGGATTTGCCTGATATCTAGCACACAAGCATACGGCAAACATGATGTCTGGTCTTGAAGCGGTCAAGTACATTAGAGAACCAATCATCGCCTTGTATTGAGTAGGATCAACGTCTTCAGTACTTTCATGATCTGGGCCAAGATTGTGATTTTCACATATGGGTGTGTTGAAAGTAGAGCAATCATTCATCTTGAACCGACTCAAGATGTCATACACATACTTTGTTTGATGAATAAACATCCCATCCTCCTTCTGTTCAACTTGTAATCCCAGAAAGTAAGACAGCTCACCCATAGCGCTCATTTCGAACTTGCTCTTTATGACCTGCTCGAACTCTTTACACATGCTCTCATCTGATGACCCAAAGATGATGTCATCCACGTACACCTGTACTAGCAGAAAATCTTCCTTCTTCCTCTTGATGAACAATGTACTGTCAATCTGACCTCTTTCAAAACCATTCTTGATCAGATGTGTAGACAGTGTCTCGTACCACGCCCTGGGAGCTTAATGTAACCCATACAAAGCCTTATCAAGTTTGTACACTCGATCTGGATAGTCTGGATCAACGAACCCATCTGGTTGTGAGACATACACCACTTCTTGGACTTTCCCGTAAAGAAACGCACTCTTCACGTCTAGTTGGTAAACTTTGAAGCCCTTGAATGTTGCGAAAGCTAGAAACAACCGAATTGCCTCCAACCTTGCCACTGGTGCAAACACTTCATTGTAATCAATCCCTTCTTGCTGATTGAAACCTTTTACCACCAATCGAGCCTTGTTTCGCGTCACTATCCCTCTGTCATCCTTCTTGCACTTAAACACCCATTTAGTGCCAATCTCTCTTTCACCTTTAGGAAGGTCAACTAACTCCCAAACCTTCAACTTTGCAAACTGGGCCAATTCCTCTTGCATAGCTTCAACCCATGAATTGTCTTTAAGAGCCATATGAATGTTCTTCGGCTCCTCTTGGGAAATAAAGCAACTATACAAGCATTCGTTCACAATCCCAGTCTTCTCAATCGACACAAATAAACCAGAATTCGCTGCTATGCTTCTTCTCGTCTGAACACCTGCATTAGGATCCCCAAGTATCATGTCAACTGGATGATCTCTATTTGCTCGTGTAGTAGCAACGGTATCAACTTCAAGATTATCACCCAGGTTTGATCCAACCTCCCCCTGAACATTCTGATTTGCAAACGGATTAATGAAATCCTCCCCCTCAATGGGTTCAGAGTCACTATCGCTTGAATCAGGATCAGCAGCACCTTGGGAAGTTTCCGCAGCATCTGTCATATCAACATTCGATCTAGGCATGAACTCGCCTTCATCGTCTCCACCAATCATTGTCTGAATTAACTGAGAATCATCTGCATTTGGAAACTCAGGAATATTAAATGATTTAAAAGTACTTTCATAATCATATAATATAGCAGGACCACTCGTTGATTGTTGAGGTTTGTATGAAGTAATTTCCACATTAAACACAACCTCAATTTTACCAGTTTTTAGATTAAAAACCCTTTTATTTGGTGTGCCAGGCACGTAACCTAGAAAGTAGCCTTCGTCAGCCACCTCACCGAATTTTTGTTTATCTTTATTTCGCACAATGGTGCAGGGTAATCCAAATGGTTCAAAGCCTTCTAAGTTTGGTTTATTGTTAAACATCAATTCATGACAAGTTTTATTAAAAAGTTTAACAGTCAAAACTTTATTTAGGACGTAGCAAGCTGTATTCACAGCTTCTCCCCAGAAAAGAACTTGTAGCTTTGAATCTGAAAACATCGTCCTAGCGGCTTCAATCAACGTCCTGTTTTTCCTCTCAGCAACTCCATTTTGTTGAGGTGTATAAGGAGCGGAATATTGATGTTCAATTCCCTTGCGAAGACAATAGAGATCCAGAATGCGATTCTTGAACTCCGTGCCATTATCACTCCATATCCTCTGGATTCTTGCATCATGGACGTTTTCCAATTTTGTAAAAAGATCTATCAACATTTCTGTTGTCTCATCTTTTGTACCTAAAAAGAAAACCCATGAATATCGTGAATAATCATCAGTGACAACTAAACAATAGTACTTTCCACCTATGCTCCTCATGTTCACAGGACCAAATAAATCCATGTGAAGTAATTCATAAGGGGCATCTATGGAATTTACTGTTTTAGATTTGTGAGGTTTCTTATGTTGTTTTCCCATTTGACATGGAAGACATTTATCTTCCACTTGAAACCTCTGCATTGGTACCCCTTTCACTAGCTCATTTTTAACAAGGTAATTCATTTTTCGATAGTGAATATGGGCCATGCGTCTGTGCCACAACATCGATTCAGCTTCAGATGCTTTTGATAGTAAGCACGCGACCACAGCATTTGGATCCTTAGCACCCATGTCCATGACATAAGTGTCATTTCTCCTTGGCTCTCGCATCACTATCCAATCGTCCGGAATCTTCAAACATGGTTTCAACACTAATGTTTCATTCTTGGTAAAATGGACCGAGTGACCCTTGTCGTAGACTTGTGACACGCTCATCAGATTGTGTTTAAGCTGCTCTACATAGTTCACTTTGTCCAGTGTGATCTTCCCATTGGTCATCTTTCCTCGTCCTGTAATTCTACCACCTTTAGCACCCGCAAAATTCACATTTCCACCATCATAATCTTCAAATTCTGTCAACAATCTCGCATCCCCCGTCATGTGCCTGGAGCTGCCACTATCAACATACCAGAAGTTGATAATCCTCCTTAGCAGCTTCTGCACACACCAACCAAAAAATTAGTTAGATTGGGGGACCCAAGCCTTAATGGTCTTGGGTCGTCCAAATTCACCAACCACTGGAACATCCATCCAATATCCATTACTCCTAACTGGAGTCTTGGATCTCAGACCTGTTGATGGAATTTGATTTTGATTTCCACTAGGTCTTTGGTCCTGAGGGTTCCTATACGTATTTGGACTATTTGACCTTTGGAAATTTTGATTTGGGTATCTTGAATTTTAATTCCAAGAAGCATTATTGTTGTAATTTCTAAAGCCATTGTTATAAAAAGTTCGACCACCATTATTTTGGTATCGATTTTGATATTGACCTTGACTTCTGAAATTATTAGAATTAAAATTTGTTCATTCTTGGTGAACTGCTTCTAGGTCTCTCGTATCTGCCTGGTGGAGATCTAGGCTGAAATCTTGGTTGATTTCTTTGAAAACGAGGAACTTGTGGAGTTCCTTTTTCAGCCTTATCTTCACCAACAGCAACATTCTCTGGTTGCTTAGCAGCAGGTTTCTTTGGAGAATTTGCAACTTTCTCCTGTTTATCACCACTATTCTCTGGTGACTTCTCTCTCTTCCTCTCACTCACTTGTGCTTCACTCTTTTTGTTAGGACAGCAGCTAGCTACATGTCCCTTGGTGTGACATTTAAAGCACGATCTCTTTTTCGAAGACTTCTTTTCTGAAGCCTTAGAACTAGATTCGGGATTTGATGATGATGCATTAGAAGGATTTTCTTCAGTTTGCTTAATTTCAGATTTTTCAATGTTCTTATTTTTAGCAAACTCTACATTTGATTCATTTTCAATTACAGCAGTTTCATTTTTCATGTCACTTCCTTGAACAAAATTAACACTTTTAACAAAAGTTGGATTTTTATTCGTAGGATGTGATGTGTTCTTTTTCAAAACAGGTTTGCTGTTATTATCCTTCTTAGCATCAGCATTCTCAAAAACATTTCCTTGACGTGATGTGGAACTACTTGGTGATGTTGACCCAAAGTCCATGAGATCATCTTCATCAGGCAAGAAAGAATAGTCATGACTAACAGGAGGTGGAACTTCATTGAACCCATGAAATCCCTCACTGGTTTTGTCATTACTTTTCTTCAAGCCACCCATCATATGTTTCATAACAAAAGTAGAGTCTCTGAATTGACCTAATTTCTTTTCAAGTTCAACAATTTTTAGTTGTGCATCTGACAACTCTTTGCATTTATCAGAAATCTCTTTTGTTTTCTCAGCCATCATTTCATGAGCTAAGTCTATGACTTGAAGTTTTTCATTTAATTTGCAGGTTACAGCTTCAATTTTACTTTCATAACCTTTTATCTTCTTCAAGTATGATGATTCATTTCTTTTAGCAAAAAAGTTTGCTTCTTTTATGGTAGACATCTCGCCCACCAGACTTTGGTTTTGTGTGGACAACCTGTCAACTTCACCCTGTAATTCACGACATTTTAAACACACAGAATTAGACTTTACCTCTCCTGTTTGTTTAGCAAGGTTGGCCATTAGAGCCGCAAGCTGAGCTTCCATTCTTTTATATTTTGCTTCCTTTTCTTCAGCTTCCTTTTGATGGTCAGACTTTTGCTTTTCCTCTTCAGCATCTTTTGTCTGATCACCCTTCTCTTCTTCAGCTTTACTCTCTATCTTGACCTCTGCCTCAGCATCCACTTTTGCTTCAGCATCTCCCACAGTAGCTTCACCATCATCAACTGGAGTTATCTCTGCCATGAATGCCTGTGTGACATTGTCATCCTTTTCCAAGTGAATACTCCAGTCATATGAACCTTCTCTAGCAGTAGAGATCAGCGCTCTTGAGTTAGAGTTGTTTGATGCATTCCTATTGTTTGAACTCTGACTCGAAGTTTCCTGCTTTTGTTTTTGACATTCCCTAGCAAAATGCCCATAACTTTGATAGTTGAAGCATCTCACTTTGGTCTTGTCGAAACCAACCGTCTTTCCTATAAACTTCCTTCCTGTTCGGTTCATAAATCTCTTCACTCTTCTAGTGATCATGGCCATTTGCCACTGCAAATCCATATCTTCAAGATCATCAGGGTCAATCTGATCATAATCTTCATCCAAAGTAGCAGGATCAGATATCTTCCCCTGAATGTAGTTCTCATAGGAAGCAAAAAATGAAGCAAGTAGAGCCAGATGCTCTTCAGCAGACTTCACACTCATTGGCATCGACTTAACACCACTACTCTGCTTAGAAGCTGATGTTTTCTTGGCTCCTATTGATCCTCCTGAAGCAGCTACAAAACACACATCACCATCTTCATTCACTGTGACCTGCTCATTCTCACACGAAAGAAACGCAGTAGCAGAGTCGCTAGAAGCGTTGTGAGATGAAGAAGATGCAAGCCCATTGTAAATCGTTGGATCTTGAACCTGATCATATCTAGTGTCTTTCTTCTTCATACTGAGCTCATAAGCTCTCAGCTTGCCAACTACTTCTTCCAGCTCCTTTGTCTCATAATCTGCTTCACCCTTGATCATGAGAGTGTAGATATCCCACTTGGTAAGTAAGGCATCGAGCAGCTTGTCATTCTTTTCGACATCAGAATAGCAATCAATCTTATAGTTTTCCATTTCTGACATCAGATGATAGTAACGAGTGATGATGTCCTCAAGTGACTCATGCTTCATGTGCTTGAAAATAGCAAACTGCTTCTTCAGTAGATCAACTTTGTTTTTCTTAACATCTTCATTTCCAGCATATCTTTTCTCTAATGCATCCCACATATCCTTTGAGTTTGTGTACTTCTTGAAAGTATGCTTGATGCTATCAGGTAAGGACATTTTGATTGCAGCCAAGGCTCTCTTTTCAGCCTCATACATCTTTTTATCAGCATCTTCCATGTTCACATAAGCAGTTCTACGAGGTCTGCCCTCAAAGTCGTGTGTTGGGTTTGTGTACCCATCTTCAATGCATATCCACATTCGAGTGTCCTGGTATTCAATGAATGATTGAAAACGATCCTTCCATGTCAAATAGTTCGCCACCTTCATCATCTTAGGTGGTTTGTTGGTAGTGCCAACCTCATGCTCCATTCTCAAAAGCTCATTCAAACTAGACATGTTCGACATTTTAAACGTTGCAGACTGAGAAAACCGTACAAAATATCTCCGAAAACAGTGGTTACCAAATTACACCGTTAGAATCGTATCGAAAAGACGAGTCTAATGATATCTAATGTTAAAAACCGAAATCGGGATGAAATCGGGATTTTCCAGGAATACGAGGAATGCAACGGTGCAGACGGTTCTGTCAAATGAGCTACGGATAAATTTCTATTTGCAAAATAGTCAAAATTTATCGACGCTTGCCAACTGAAATTCCACCACTTTAATTATGCTGCTAATTTCGCAGGATAATCACTTAAATTCGCTGGTCTGATGTTTGTTCAATTTCGCTGATTAAGTTCACTAGTCAATTTCGCTGATCAAGTTCGCTGGTTATTTTCGCAGGTCAAATTCGCTATTACGACTACCTGTAAAGTCGCCGAAAACCGTAATAATTTCGCTGAGGAAAATTATACGGTTACCAAAGTCGCCTTTGGATTTATTTCGCCGATTAGTTCGCCGGTCTGTTAAATTCGCAGGTCACACAAATTCGCTGATCTTGTAAATTCGGAAACTTAACCTGTTGAACTTTCTGAAGATTCTATCTCCTCTCCAACACAAATCTGCAAAATCAAACAAGCAAATCAGCAAATTTTTGACAAAATTTTGATGAACTTAATGAAGAACACGAAGAACAGTCTTCGAATCTTCAAGTTTCTCAGCCAAAATTCTTCAAAACAATCAACCAAAAACAGTCCTGCAAACCCTAAAACCTGCAAAAACAGCAAACAAACAATGCAGAAGATCAAAACAGCCAACAAAATTCGAAAATTTTATCAAACCAACAGAAAAATTCGAAAATTTTAAAAAACCCTAATTTTCAAAAATTTCGAAAACTCCCTGTTTCTGCCAAGAACAATTCTGAACCGAGCCTTCAAGAGCCTAATGCTCTGATACCAATTGTAGGTCCCCTTGATGTGTATGGATCTTCACAGAATTGTCAATCTAATCAAGAGTGCGGAATCCTCTTGATCAGAATATCACAGAAACAAGCAAATCACTTTCAAACCGGGTTTCTATTGATTATCAATCACTCAAGAATTACAACCAATCTAAACCCTAACCACCACAATTTCGTCCAAGCCCTAGATGCTATCACGAAATTCTCACTAATTCTGTTTTGGCTGATTAACCTAAACCCTAAAGCCTAACCTTGTTTATATAACACAAGGTTGCAACATTAGGTTGGGTTTGCTACATGGGCTAGGCCCAAATCGTCCCCCATCACCCAATGTGGGTTTTGTTTAGCCCAAACTCTATTAACTCACTAATACAAAGCTAAACCCGCTAACTGTTTATCGTTTAACTAATTACAAGATATCCAAAGACCAAATCTAAGCTGTTGTCACAAACATGCACCAACAGATACCAACCTGTCACACCCCGATTTCCACGTGTCACCGGTGGGCCCGGTGGGGGAGTATCGTGACGTGGTTGGCAACGTAATAGTCAAACAACACAATATTTAATATGTACAGCGGAAGCAAATTTAAAATATATAATACAACCGAATTTAATTATTGTAATATCAAGTATCACAACGTTCGATTGTTTATCCACAGAACGGATCGAAATAAAATATGAGACAATAGTTCAACAGACTTCATGCATCTTAAGCTTGCGAGACTTCTAGTGATGCTAAGGAGAAATCCCAGCCAATTACGCATAGTACCTGCATTTAATCTTTTTGGGAAAATACGTCAGTTTACACTGGTAAATACATTCAACTGACTCATTTTGGAAAATGATTTGAAAATTGGTTTGGATGCACGTGGCATAAACATTTTTGTTTAACTTGGGAGAATTATTTAATATTATAATCTTGTGAACGAATTACATGTTACTTGTGCGTTCAGTAGCCCGGATCTTGTCCGGGTTAAAGATCAATAGACACACCACATCATAGAGTTATACACTGACAGGTGTACGCCTACACCCCGTGCTCAGGTCGTGGCCATCTCGTAAGATGATGCCTAGCATATCCGGGACATGATCATTAACCCCCCAAAGGCTTTAAGTAAACAAGACTGTTTAAACGAGCCGATCAAATTAGTCAACTACCCACTCAACTGTGGAGATTTGATGCTCGATCAAGCGGTATGCTATATACCGTAACCCAAGCCCGTATAGGGAAAATAAGTTAAAAATATTTACCTGAGTAATGTATAAATCACAATAAGCAAAATGCACGTAGCTTTTACTGGTCCTCCTAATCTGGAACGAAGGTTTTATAATAACCTATTAGAATCCTAACGGGTCTTTAATTAAGCTTAAGCTTAGACCGGCTAGTTTCAAAGATACGGTTCGTACGCACGATTAAGCGAAGACCGGATAGAATGTGATTTAGACCCGACAAGTTCAGAGACTTGTTTAGTATGGGTTTATTATTCACATTCTGTATTTTGAGATAAAACCGTTAAGGTTTGACCCGTTCCGGCTAATTTATGTAAACTTGTTACATAAACCGAACCGTACGCGTAATAAGCATGACGGGTATTCATGAGATCTATAGACTGGTTTCCTAAGTTAATTATGCCTCAAATATGTTGTGACATCAGTAAGATGTCTTTCATTATGCCCGAAACGTGTTTAAACACAAACTAGGCCCCGTAGGGGTAGTTTGGTCATTTAAAAGTTTATAAAAGAGTTTAAATGTTTAACTGAGTTACAGGTCTGATATAATCAGTAAAAATACTTAGTTTACTGATTTATAACAGTAAGGTATATTAGATATGTGAAATTTATCAGTTATAACCAAACTATGCCCCGTAGGGGTATTTTGGTAATTTCACATAAGCCGAAAAGCTCAAAACTGAAGTCTGAGATAACCAACTTTAGCTTACTGTTAAAATGTTATAATTTGACTAAAACATCAGTAGGTATCACCCTTGTATGTTTAAAAATAGTATTAGTACATACTATGCGCTAAAAACGCTAAATAAGGCGATTAGGAGCCGTTTACGGGTTCAATACCTAAAGCTGATATTTTTATTATTCCAGAAGGTCTAAAATAATTTCTTTATCATAACTTATCAGTAGCAAAAGGTTTGGGGTCATTTAGATATGTAAAACTCATTTTATGGCCCGTAAGGGTAAAACCGACAATTACCGGATTAAGCCTACGACTACTAGTTATGCTCAGCCCAAAATTAATTAAAAATCTTTAAAAATCCCAAAATAATATATTACATCAGTGGGTAAAATATTTGATATCAAAAAGTAGGCTTAACTAGGCTATATGCTAATTACGCCGTTTTATTAACATAAAGCATTAATTTTGCGATAATGAGCATAACTCTTAATCTACAAATCAAACTGATGTCCAACTTTGCATACAAGTTTATATATCAGTAATTAAAGTTTCTACTCTTTTACATTTCCAAAAATCACGTTTTAAGGTAATAAGGGCATAACGGTCAACATATGAACAATTAACGGAAACATGCATATTAATAGGATAACTAATGAACCAAGGTGTATAATCACATAGGGTTGTACTAACATGTAACCTAGTCCAATTAAAGCTCTGAGGTGTTTCTAAAACATGCCTAAACGGGTCAGAACTGAAAGTTAAAGTGAAAGACTTTCGGTTCCGAACCGGGTCTAAACAGGAAATTGTCGGGTTGAACATGTTTAGACATGTTCTTACACTTATTACCAAGTTATAACAATGATCCCACAGGTTGTATATGATCTACAATGTTAATTATGCATAAATAGCATTTTAGGCTTCCTGTTGACTTTTTAAATATAAGTTTGACCCGACTTTTGACCTGGTTAGAGTGATGATCAGGGGAAACCCTTTTGAGGTTTTATTACCCACATAAATACCAACTTATAACTATTTTTAATTTGAGATATGACTGAGCCATTGTTGACTAATCTCGAAGTCAAACCGTAATTACGACGGTTTGACTTTTAGCTAATAAACTAAGCTAAACTCAATTAAAGAAGGATTAGAACACTTACTGAAGTCCTAAGCTTGATTAGAGAACACTTGAGAGGAAGTTGAGCTCCAGAAGTGATCAGATAGCTTGAAGAAGATGTGAAGAACAATGGTGCAAGTTCAAGCCTTTTTATAGTGAATTTCTCACCATAAATCTTTGACACCTGAGTCTACAAGCCTCCACAACTGATCAACACTTGTTCCTAGTGCTTAGGGGGTGCTTCAGGGGCCAAGAGATGTGAAAAATCGGGTAAAGGTCGCGCACAATAGGCTATGGCAGACATCAGCCTTTTTTCTCGGTTCTGGGAGTCCCTCGCGTGGCGCAAGGGACCCTCGCGTGGCGCGACGGCATGCAGCAATCAACTTTCATGATCTTTTGCGATTTGGTCCTTGGCTCTTCAAAATTCGATTAGGCACTTGTTTCTTGCATTGTAAACCCTCATAATTGATCTATAAAGGCTTTAAAACATATACCCACTTTGCTAAGTCCCCGGTTAACTTTATTGTTACCCGAAAAGTCCTAACTTTCAACGTTTACGCTTTAACTTTTCGCACACGAATTTGATCATAACTTTCTCATACGTTAACGAAACTTTACGAAATTTAAATCGTATATTCTAGTGAGCATGATTAATAGTTACAAGGCTTAGGGTTTGTCAAAAGGTCACTCAGAGGTATAATTTAAACATGTTGACACATTTAGTCCCTGTGGTTTGAAATCTCTCACTTTTAGCTTCGTATGATCCATGATTTATTCGTTTGAAGGTATGAGCATCATGTAGGGTTAATGTACATTATATTTATTCACTGTTGACACTTCGAATACGTATATTCACATACTTTCCATGTTTGTCAACTTTAGTCCTTCTATAATATTCTTTCACACGTTTTAAACATATGACACGTGTCTACACATTTTAGGACGTGAATTTTCGAGGTGTTACATGTCAAGACATCTTTGCCTACCATATAGGCCCGTGGTGGACTTATCCTTATCTCTCACCTTAGATGTAATCAGGAATAAGTCTGTTAAGGCTTTTGGCGAAGGAAAAAGGGAAAGGGAAGAGGAGAACTCTCATCAATCTGACAAGAAGAAAAAGGGAAGTTTTGAGCATAGGAAAGATTTCGAGTTTAGGAAAAACTTGAGTCAATCTAATAATAGACCTAAATGCAGTAACTGCAGAAAGCAACATTCTGGAAAATGTACAATCGACCCACGTGCTAAATTGTGTGGAATTTGCAAGACCAAGGGTCACAAGACTTTAGATTGCAAGGAATTGAAGAACGCGACTTGTTACAACTGTAACGAGGAAGGGCACATCAAAACCAATTGCCCAAAACTTTTAAAGAAGCCTGAAGAGGACAAGAAAATAAACGCATGAGTCTTCCAGATGAACACCCAGGAGGCAGTATAGGATGATAACATCATAACAGGTACCTTTCCTTATCAATGATGTTTACGCGGAAATTTGTTTGATTCTGGCGCAGATAAGTCTATTGTGGACAATAAATGTTGTAAACTGTAGTATCCACCTGTTAGGACTCTAGACATATAACACGAGGTAGAATTTTCCGATGATACTTTAGAGACTGCTTCAACCATCTTAGATGGATGCTTTATATCTATTAGGAATCACTCTTTTTTGATATCCTTATGGCGAGCTTTCGAGCCATCCAAAATCATCAACATGTTAAAGACAGATGTGACATTTTGATCCCCTGTCAAAAAGGTAATGGACTAGGTCCTAACCTTAAATGTCATTAACGGTCTTTTATGGCCTAGGCTAAATATAATGGATATATATTTAAATAACATTCATTAAGAATGTTCGTACTATATTAGCCTGTATGGTTTAATAATACCATGATTAGTATATGTTAGGACATCAGGATGATGAATAGCTGTTGTAGTGCAACTAAGTAATTGTTTCATTGGTGTTAGGGACCAAGTCTCGAGTATGACAAACTCGGATAAGACAACCGTCGATCACGTCATGGATGATGCGACACATGCTAATGATGCTACAATTGTGAACCTCAAAATTAACAAAGATGTTCTCCAAGCTATGATTGATGCAGCTGTTGGAAAGGCTGTGAGAAAGGTCGTGAAAAAGTTCAAAGAGCCCAAAGCTACTTGCTCTAAATGCCATTTGAAACCACACTCCCTTACTCACGAGAAGGATCTTGTTCATGCCTCAAATGCAAAGGATGAACTAAAAAGGAAAAGGAAGGAAGATAACTCCCATAGTTCTAAGAGAAAGGGTAAGCAAGAGTCCAACAAGAAACCTATATGCAAGACCTGCAAGAAGTGCCATCTCGGGAAATGCAGATTTGAATCTCAGCCTCTACCTTGTGGGATCTGCAAGTCTAAGGAACATAAAACCTTGGATTGCAAGAAATTGAAAGATGCAACCTGTTATGGTTGCAACGAGAAGGGGCATATCAAGACTAACTGCCCTAAGAATCAGAAAAAGCCTGAAGAGTCTAAGAAGGCCAATGCTCGGGTCTTTCAAATGAATGCTTAGGAAGCCATACAGAATGACAATGTGACACCAGGTACATTCCTTATCATTTATCAGTAATATAAATGCTAAGAGTTCTGTTTTGATTCGGGTGCCAATAAATCCTTCATAAATTGTAAATATAGCAAACTTTTAAAATCTTCCATAAGAACCCATGAGATTAAGTGTAAGGTAAAACTTACAGACGAAAATCATAGGAACCATTTCTTCTGTTCCTGTCTGAAATCTTCAGTCGTAAAATTCTAGAGTACTCTCTCCAGATGGAGTGCGTCAGTGTATGTTAGTTTGATATATCTTTGATTTCTATCAATTGTAAATACCAGACTATATGATGAAAGTGCCATATGAGGATTGGTGTATCTTAATATGTTCCATAGATTGCTTCCATGCCTGATCAGTATGGAGGTTTAATGCATGGAACCACTGAGATATCCCAATGGTCATATTGTACTAAAGTCAACTAATGGTATTCAAAGAAGATATCCAGAAAGGGAATGTACAAATAAGTGTCACTGAATAAGGTATCCATGGATTTGTAAAGTAAATGTGTCACTTATCTGACAAAGGCAATGATAGATGAACCGGAGCCTGAGATTTGGAAAATCTCAGTAATCTTCTTGTGTCTTGATTATCTTCTCCAAAGACTACCCTGTTTACCTCCTGAAGGGCAAGTAGAGTTAAGATATACATCCCACATAGGGCTGCATTATTATGAAATCTCTGTGACGATTAGTACCATCATTATTGGAAGAATCGAAACCCTGATTAAGTGACTTTTAAGATAAAAGTTCATAAAGCCTAATTCAATATTCATAGAATTCGGTATTATTAATTAAGAAAGACGGTTCATTTTGCTTATGCATTGATTACCGCAACACTATTTAGGCAACAATTAAGAATCACCATCAGCTGCCCAGGATCGTCGATTTGTTCGACTAACTGTAAGAATTAGCTATTCCTTAAGATTGGTTTCAGACAGTAGTTGGAAAAACCATCTCACCTTAAAATAAGCTATTTTATAACTAAAAATCGATATATAAGTATCAAGGCTACTCCTTTGGAGACCTTGTATAGATGGAATGTCAAACGTCCGTTTGATGGACTGGACTTTGGTAAGTCCAATTATCAGGTTCTGAAAGTTGCCTTGGAAACAACAAATAATAACATACAAATTCGTAATCGTCTAAAAGTTGCCAGTAATCGGCGGAAAAATCAAGGATTGATGAAAGTCGCAACCCTCTTAAGTCCTTAATAAGGAATAAGGTTAAATTGAAGGTATCACCCTAAGAAGGGTGTGCTGAATTTCTAATTTATCAGGCTAGTTAAGCTCTGGATATATAGAATCATTAGAGGAAATCGAATATATCAAGATCAAGTAGCTTATAAGCTAAAACCTATTTAAGGAGCTTAGTGGAGCTCGCAGTGTGTTCCACACTTGTGATTTAAAGATATGGCTAGACAATATGTCAAGAGCATTGTCACATAATGATAGGCGGATTAATAAAAACTTATACTTTGTGGTGAATCAGCATCGATTGAGGATCGGCAAGATTAAAAGCTCCAAAAAGATACATATACCTATTATAAAGGACATCTTGGGCGCAAGGAGAGGCCCCAGATATGCTGTGGAAGATTAAGTCCACTAGAAGACAGAAAGTATTTCCATTTTTTGAGCAAATCTCGAGGTCGAGATTTCTTTTAAGGGGGTGAGGATGTAACACCTCGTAAAATCGCGTCCAATGATATGTTGACACGTTAACAAAAATAAGGTCAATCGTTGACAATGAAGGACTAATTTTGTGAAAAATCAAACACTTTGATTATGGAAGGACTAGAAGTGTTATCATTCTTAAAATAAGTCTCTGAATAACCTCTTACGGTATTTATATTCATAAATGAGCCACTTGTTGATCAAGAGTAGCCGTTTGCGTAATATATTAAAAGTTTGCGCGATGAAGGGTTAAAAGCGTCAACATGTTAATTCTTACCTCTAAGTGACCTTTTAACAAACCAAGAGCTTCATGATATTTGATTATACTCTCAGGAATGCCAATTATTGGCCATCTAAGGGTTTTATGCCTTTAAGTGACTTTACGCACAACTTTGCAAGTTTAAGGGGTTAAAAGCGTCAATATGTTTAATTATACCTCTGAATAACCTTTTAACGAACCCAAAGCATCGTAATGTTTAATAATACTTTCAATACTTCCTAATATGGATTAGATAACGCTTCGATGCTATTAACCGATGATATGCGCAAGTTTGCGCATTAGAGTGACTATTTACATAGATTAGAAATAGGCTTAGAGGTGTTTGGTGCGCAAAAATAAACTTATTTGATCAATAGGGACTAAAAGCGTCAAAAAGTGCATAATTTTGCATTTTCGCGCATATCTTACGTTCTGAATATATCCGGACATCCAAAATTTTATGTAATAATTAAAATATATTATTTTAGTGTTTGGCTTGATAAAATTCCGTTCGTCGTGTAATTTGGATCGGGTTTCGCGTCCATTCGTGTTTCGTCGTAATTAGCCGAACAACGTGACCGTTCGACCAAACAAACCGACATCCATCATATTTTTTAGCATGTTTTATGTTCCCTATGTTTAGGCATCATTGTAGAGCCTTGAAAATAGCTTAACGGGTCTTAACCGTGTCAAAAAGGGCTTTACAAGCTTACATGGACTAAAACTACAACTTCTGAAAGTTTTGCTGGTCTGGTCTGTTATGGCGGGCCGCGTAAGACTCTTCCCGAGTCTACGCGGGGCGCGTAAGCCCATCAGATCAGCAAAACAACTGATTTCAATCAGCAGCTGGGTTTTCTTGTTTTGCAAATGGTTTTTAAACAATCTAGGGGTTGTTTTGGGGCACCCATGGTATTATAAAACTATGGGCTCACTTGTAAGGCCAAGATCGAAGCTCGTTTATTGATGAACGATCCTAACGGTGGCCCGAAAACTATATATAACCCCATGATTTCATTTGCAATTCACTCATGATCTGAATAATTCTCTAAGTTGAAGCTCAAATGCTTCATACCTGAGAATTTATAGATCACATCTTTTTCCTAGCTTGGACCCCTTGTAAGTATTCTTTCGTGCTTTTATGCATTTTTAGCACAAAAGTCAAAAAGTGTTTGATTTTCTGCTTTGACCAGTCAATGGTCAACACGAAGTCCGTTTGAACTTCGTAACATGAGCGTAATCACGATGGTTATTGTCTCTTGTGACTATACCTCCTAATTACCATGTTTGCTTAGTTAATTATCGGGTCAAAGTAATTAAAATAAAAGTCAAACGAGTCGGCTTTTGAACAAAATCCATAACTAATGATGTAAAGACAATAAAATCAGTTTTGTCACTTTAATAACTTGGTAAATATTAATTGAACATGTCTAGACATGTTCAACCCGACAATTCTGAGTTTAGGCTCGATTCGTAACAGAAAGTCTTAAAAGTTGACTTTTTCTTTGACTTTCAGTTCTGACCCGATTTAGCTTAGTTTAGTTATGCCTTAGGGTTCCTTTAGAACCACATTATGTGTTAGTATAACCCTCTGAGGTTATACAACATGGTTCCTTAGAAATCCTAGTTCATTGCATGTTTCCGTTAAATGCTTAAAAGTTGACCATTATGCGCTTTTGATATTAAAACGAAATTTTTTAAAATGCGAAAAGACAAAAACCTTTATTACTAATATTTAAGTATGTTCAAAAAGTTTGACATCAGTTTATAGACATCTATTTATTGATATAAACCCTATTTAAACTCAAATTTTGACATCAAACCTTTTACCTATTGATGTAATATAATATTTTGGGATTTTTGGAAATTTTTATTAAATTTTAAACTGATCATAACATTGAGTTCTCGCATAGACTCGGTAATTGACGATAATGCCCTTTTCACTAATAAAATGAGTTTTACACATCCTTTACATACCAAACATTTTTCTACTAATTTTACTTACTTTAACAGTAAGTAAAAGTTTTGAACTCAGATTTCTTTTCTACTAATTTTACTTACTTTAACAGTAAGTAAAAGTTTTGAACTCAGATTTCCAAATTAACCCATAAAGCATATGTGAAATGACCAAAATGCCCCTACGGTGCATAGTTTGGCCATAAATGATAAATTTCACATATGTGAGATATCTTACTGATATAACTTGATAAAATAAATATTTTTGCTGATTATTTAGACCAGAAACTCATATTATTATTTAAGCTCTTTTATAAACATTAAAATGACCAAAATACCCCTACGGGGGATAAATTGGTTTTAAATTCGCTTTAGGCATAATGGAAGGTATCCTACTGATATCACAACATATTTAAGGCATATCAACTTGTGAAACATGTTCATGACTCATTGGTTACCCGTTATGCATCTTTCGCGTTCGGTACGGTTTATGTAACTAGTTTGCATAAATTAACCGAAACGGATCAAACCTTATCATTTTCACTTCAAAATTCAGAATGTGTTTAGTTTACCCATAGTATACAAGTCTCCATACTTGTCGGGTCTAAATACACTCTAATCCGGTCTTCGCTTAATCTTGCGTTTTGAACCGTAAACCTTTCCTTAAAACTAACCGGTTTAAGTTACAACTTAAATAAGACCCGTTAGGAATCTAATAGGTTAATAAAACCTTCGTTCCAGGTTGAGAGCCCCAGTAGAGGTACTTCTGCTTGCTGATTAGAATATACGGCTGAGTATAAATTGCATTTTAAGCTCAGGTAAATACTTTTAACTTATTTTCCCTTATACGGACTTGGGATACGGTAAATTATTACCGCTTGGTCGAGTGTAGAAACCTTTTAATCGGAGATGATTAAATTGCATAATCCTGTTTTAATCAGTATTGATTGATAACAAATAACATTGGGGGTTAATGACCGTGTCCTGGATATCCTTGGCTCATTTAAAAAGCGTAAATGGCCACAACTTAAGCACATGGTGTAGGCATACATCTGTTTGTTGCGTATGTAAAAGATATACTCACTCGTGAGGTAACTTCTTGTGAGTTTATATTTGTGGTGTGTCGATTAATCTTGATCGGTTTGTTTAAACACCGGCCCTAAATGTTGTACAAACATGTAAATCTGATACAAGATTGTTATTAATATAATTGTCCCAAGATATAAAAGAATATTTGTGCCTTGTGCATTTAAATCAATTTTCATAAAGATTTTCAAAAAGAGTCAGTTAATTGTATTTACCAGTGTAAACTGACGTATTTTCCAAAAAGGTTAAGAGACAGATACTATACGTAAATTGGTTGGGAGCTCAGGGCGTTAATAAGGAATCTTGCAAGTTCTAAACGTCTAAAGTCTGTTGAACAATGTTTATATTTGTTTTAAGATCCGCCTATGGATCCATCTTACAATCTGTTTGTAATATTTGATGCTACTTTTGAATCGGTTTGTAATATATTTACTTTAGACTTCCGCTGTGAATTGAACTGTGATTATTTGACTATGATGATATCAACTACGTCACGATACTCCCCACTGGGCCCACCGGTAATACGTGGAAATGTCGGGGTGTGTCAGACAGATTGGTATCAGAGCCATAACTATAGGGAATTAGGATAAGTAGGAATACTTGCCCTAGTCTATAGTTCTAGGAATATTGACTCTTATTTGTTGTTTAAGACTTATGCATTCTACCGTATCTGTTTCCTAGCAGCACATTTTCCTGCTAAACTTACATGCCTTTCCTAAGGTTGATACAATATACACTTGATACTTTGAAAACACTGTTAATCAGTGTTTGTATTTTGCACAAGATTTGCCCTCAAGTCAGGAGTGACATCCGAACCTTGACGGAAAATCTCCATATTATTCTAGTAGGTCTTGTCTGCGGATAAGTACCGACGCTATTAGGGTACGATGTTGTCAAGTTAGAGGTGAAACTCAGACCTTGATAACTAGTCCCACTCCTTGATATTTTTATGTCTCGCCAAAGTCTCGAAACTTCCCTTCAATTAGGAACGTGAAATGACCAAAAGGACGAATATCGTAGGCCTAATATCGATGACGTATTTGTCTAAGTAAGTCAAGACACGTTACCTCAATTCGAAAGGGGTTCGAATCACCTTGGTTAGTCGCCGTTCCTCTACCTAGAACAATCCTATGTTTTATGAGCCTATCTTTTATGTATCTCGATTTTACGTGTGGTTTTAAACTTGATTCTTCGTTTATTTTGAAACTTTTTACACGAATCGCACGTATGTCCGCAATAAAAACATTAACTTTAATCTCAGGATCAAACTAAATTTATGAGACTTTATTCTATGTGGGACTCTTGATCGACTATAATACTATGTGAAGCTATCTAATGAATCTAAGTGTTATGGTGGTTGTGAAACGCTAAACGGAACATGGCATAGAAATATGAGACAAAAGTGATGTGTCTGAAACATGGTGGATACACCACTGGTACTTCCTATATATAAGTGTTTCAGGCATGTTACCAACTTTCGTACCAAGTGCCATGCGAAACTTAGTGTTTTGCAGATCGGTGATGAGGTTGTTGAATTCTAAAACTATGGGAAACTACTTGTGTAATCCAAGTGAAATCTAAGCATGATATATGTGTAATCTATGTGTACTCTAGCATAATCTACGTGTAATCTAAGTATGTGTTGTATGAGAAACAAAATACGAAACGTAGCCTAGCGCCGAAGACGAGACGGACGTGGCATGTCCGAAACATGGTGGATACGCCGCTGGTACTTCCTATATATAAGTGTGTCTGGCATGTTACCAAACCTTCGTACCACGCGCTAAGCGAAGTTCGTAGTTTTGAAGGCTCAGGTTGAAGTTGAGGAATCTATTTGGTTAATCTATGTGGTTGAATCTATTTGGTAAATTTATGTTGTGAGAAGTGGTGAAATCTAATGTTGTGGTTAACGAAGCATGACACCGATGACGAGGGAGACGTGGCATGATTGAAGCATGGTGGATACGCCGCTGGTACTTCCTATATATAAGTGCTTCCGTCATGTTGCCGAACTTTTGTAGCAAATGCCATGAGGGATTTCGTTGTTTGTGGATTGTTAACACTAATCTATGTGAAACTATTAAAATCTACGTGAAACTATTGGAATCTATTGGAAACTATTGAAATCTATTGGAATCTATTAGAATCTATGATGATGATGATGAGTGTGTTTATTGTGGCACGTAACATGACACCGAGTACGAGGCGGAAGCGATATGCCCGAAGCGTGGTGGATACGCCCCTGGTACTTCCTATATATAAGCATTTTTGACATGTTTCCAAACTTCATACAACGTGCCATGCGAAGGTCGTGGGTTTGCGGTGTTGAGTCTATTGGAATCTATGTGAAACTTGAATCTTAATCTATCTGAATCTTGTTGAGTCTTGAGTCTTAATCTATCGTGTGTGAATCTATGTTGTAAGGCTTTGTGAATCTAGACTTATACGATCCTTTTGTCGGATCCTTAGACGTGTTCTCGAAAGCTATCCGACACTCTCAAGAGATCCAGGGAAAAGTCTCAGAAAAAGATGATGTCCTTCATGGCCGACCTGAATGCTCGATTCATGCCAAAGATCGTCTCTGAGATCCAAGGATCAAACACTCCTCCCTCCTCTGTGGACTCGAAGGCCGAGAAGCTAAAGCCCACTAAGTTCAGCTACAAACATTTCATCTCTTGCAACCCTAAGCCTTTCACGGGCAGTGATGGGGTGACTGCTATGCTCGAGTGGTTTGACAGCATTGAAGTTACCTTCATTAACAGCGAGTGCCCGGCTCATCTAAAGACTAGGAGTGCAACAGGAATGTTTCAAGGCAAAGCGTTGGAGTGGTGGTCGAATGAGAGAAACATCCGTTCGAACGAGGAAGCCTATGCTCTTCCATGGGCTGAGGTGCAAGAATTAATAATGCTTGAGTTCTGCCCTCCCCATGAACAATTAAAGCTTGAAGAAGAGTTCTGGCACTTGAAGCAGATTGGTGATGACAATCTAGATTATACTACTCGTTTTAAGCAGCTCAGTTTGATCTTTCCTCACTTGGTTTCTACTCCGAAGCACATGATAACCAAGTATATCAATGGTCTACCTCCTGCTATGCGTGATTCTATTGAAGCAGCTTAACTCGACACTATTGAGAAAGTCTACCGTATTGCAGCTATTCTCAACAACAACCGTGTTCGTGATAAGCAGTTTGCTAACTCCGCTCCTTCTAAGTCTGCTCATCAGGTCACTCAGCAGCCTAGTGGCAGCAAGAACAAGAGGCGGAAGTCTCGGGGTTCAAGATACAATGCTATTGTTCTTGCTACAAACCCTGTTACTAAACCTGCTCCTGCTGCTACTATTCCAATCACTACCGCACCAGAAGTCAAAAAGTAGTACTCTGGGTCTTACCCCAAGTGTACAACTTGCAATTTTCATCATCCTGCTAATTCTACATGTCGTTTGTGCACCAATTGCAATCGCTATGGTCACACGACTCCTTAATGTCGTCAAGCTAATCCTGCCCAACCAGCTCAGCAAGCCCCTGCTCAGGCATCCTTACCAGCTCTTCCAGCCCCTCAGCAGAATCCGAGGCCATTCAATGTTGTTCTTGCATGCTACAAGTGTGGAGATACTACTCATCTTCGTAACCAGTGTCCTCGGCTTAACCAGGACCAACAGCCAGCCGCTCGTGGACAAGCATTCAATCTCAATGCTAATCAGGCTCGTAATGACAATGTCGTCGTTAATGGTACGTTTCTCATGAATAACCTTTATGCTTCGATTCTATTCGATACTGGTGCCGATAGAAGTTTTGTGTCCGTGGAAATTGAATCTTTGTTAAACTGTGCACGCTCTAAGTTACCGAAGTCGTTTTTGGTGGAAGTTGCTGATGGTAAATCTATTCTAGTTGACTCTATTCTCTGTGGTTGTTCTTTGATTCTTAACGACCACGTGTTTACTATTGATCTAATACCCATGCAATTGGGTAGTTTTGATGTTATCATCGGTATGGATTGGTTGCGTAAGAATCATGCCGAGATTGCGTGTCACAAGAAGTTTGTCCGTTTACCTCTTCCGTCCGGTGATATTTTGCATGTCTATGGAGACCGACCTTCGAAAGGACTGAAGTTGATGTCATGCACTCAAGCGAACAGATGCTTACGTAAACAGAACTTTGCCTTCTTGGCTCACGTGGTGGAACAAAAGGGCAAAGGGAAGAACATAAGTGATGTTCCAGTAGTGTGTGATTTCCCTGATGTCTTTCCTGAAGATCTTCCTGGTCTTCCTCCTCCTAGATCCATTGATTTTCGTATTGATCTCATACCTGGTGCGACTCCTGTCGCCAAGGCTCCTTATCGACTTGCACCTTCTGAGATGCAAGAGTTATCCAGCCAACTAATAGAACTGCTTGACAAGGGATTTATTCGTCCAAGTATCTCTCCGTGGGGTGCTCCCGTACTATTCGTCAAGAAGAAAGATGGTTCGTTTCCTATGTGCATCGACTACCATGAACTTAATAAGCACACTGTTAAGAATCGTTATCCTCTCCCTCGTATCGATGATCTATTTGACCAACTACAAGGCGCGTCCTGTTTCTCAAAAATCGATCTTCGTTCTGGTTATCATCAGCTTCATGTACTTGAGGATGATGTACCCAAAAACCGCATTTCGTACTCGTTATGGACACTACGAGTTCGTGGTCATGCCTTTTGGGTTGACCAACGCACCCGCTGTGTTCATGGATCTCATGAATCATGTTTGTAAACCCTATTTGGATCGCTTTGTGATAGTCTTTATTGATGATATTCTCATTTATTCTAAATCTAAGGTTGATCATGCTCGTCATTTACGCTTGATGCTTGAACTCTTACGTGGTGAACATTTGTATGCTAAATTTTCTAAGTGTGAGTTTTGGATTGATGAAGTGCAATTTCTTGGTCAGGTCGTTAGTAAGCAAGGTATTCATGTTGACCCATCAAAAATCAAAGCTGTGAAGAATTGGAGTACGCCTAAGTCTGCATCTGAGATTCGTTCATTTCTAGGATTGGCGGGTTATTACCGCCGATTCATCTCGGACTTTTCTAAGATTGTTGTACCTCTCACTTCGTTGACTCAAAAAGAGAGACCTTTTGCTTGGGGTCCCGAGCAAGAGGAATCTTTCCAGGCTCTTAAGAATCTTTTGTGTAACGCTCCTGTTCTTACTCTACCCGATGGGAATGATGACTTCGTGGTATATTGTGATGCCTCGAACCATGGATTGGGTTGTGTGCTCATGCAGCGGGACAAGGTTATTGCTTATGCCTCTCGTCAACTCAAGGTACATGAGAAAAACTATACTACTCACGATCTGGAGCTTGGTGCAGTTGTGTTTGCGTTTAAGATCTAGCGACACTACATGTATGGTACTAAGTGTGTGGTTTTCACCGACCATAAGAGCCTTCAACATATCTTTGACCAAAAGGAACTGAACATGCGACAGAGACGTTGGGTGGAACTGCTTAACGACTACGACTGCGAAATTCGTTGTCATCATGGCAAGGCGAATGTAGTGGCCGACGCTCTTAGTCGTAAAACCCATGTTAAGGCTATTCGTATCTCTAGTGATCTGCATGCTTGTATTCGTGAAGCTCAGTATTTGTCTGCTAATGAAGGAAGTCTATCTGTTGAAGTTCGTGGTGCTAACGTGAATCAACTCGAAACTAAACCTGATGGTCTTCAGTACTATCTCAATCACATCTGGGTGCCAGATCGCAATAATCTTCGTGAGCTCATCATGAATGAGGCTCACAAATCCCGTTACTCTATTCATCCAGGTGCCGATAAGATGTACCATGATCTACGTATGACTTATTGGTGGCCTGGTATGAAGAAGTACATTGCTGTATATGTTTCTAAATGCCTTACTTGCTCGAAGGTTAAGGCCGAACATCAGCGTCCTTCTGGACACTTAGAACAACCCAAAATCCCAGTTGGAAATGGGATAGCATTGCTATGGACTTTATTACTAAACTACCCCATACACCTTCTGGTCACGATAGTATCTGGGTGATTGTTGACCATTTAACCAAATCCGCCCACTTTCTTCCTATTCGTGAAGATTATAAGGTGGAGAAGCTTGCTCGAATCTATACCGATGAGATTATATGCCGTCATGGCATACCTCTTGAGATAATCTCGGACCGTGATAGTTGTTTTACTTCACGTCTTTGGCAAACTTTTCAATCCGATATGGGCTCTCATTTGAATCTTAGCACGGCCTTTCATCCTCAAACGGATGGACAGACCGAGCCTACTATTCAGACCCTAGAGGATATGCTCCGTTCTTGTGTCATTGACTTTGGTGGTAACTAGGATGTACATTTACCATTGATTGAGTTCTTGTACAACAATAGCTATCATTCCAGTATTCAGGTGGCTCCTTTCGAAGCTTTGTATGGCCACAAGTGCTGATCTCCTCTCAGCTGGCAAGAGATTGGTGACAAGCAGTTTACTGGCCCTGAAATAATTCAAGAGACAACGAATAAGATTCTTCAGATCCGTGATAACTTGATCAAGGCTAGGAGCAGACAAAAGAGCTATGCTGATAATAGGCGTAAGCCTTTGGAATTTGATGTTGGTAACCGAGTTCTTCTCAAGGTATCTCCCTGGAAGAGAGTAGTTCGTTTTGGTAAGAAGGGAAAGCTCGTCCGTCGCTATGTGGGGTCCTTTCAAGATACTCGAAAGGATTGGCAAGGTGGCGTACAGACTCGACCTACCACAAGAACTAAACAACGTGCATCCAGTGTTCCACGTATCTAATCTACGTAAATGCCTAACCGACGAGGAACTGCAGGTTCCGCTTGAAGACTTGCAAATAAACGAAGTTGTACACTTTGTGGAGAAACCAGTCGAAATCATGGATCAAGGTGTCAAGCGACTGAGGCGCAACAAAATTTACATAGTCAAGGTTTGATGGGAAGAAAAGCATGGCGCAGAATTCACTTGGGAACTTAAGAGTGAAATGAAGGCCAAGTACCCGCAACTCTTCAAGCATTCTTCTTCCTAGATTTCGGGGACAAAATCTTCTAAAGGAGGGGAGACTGTAACGCCTGCGAGTCCCTAGACTTTTGGCTAATTGTCACTTTTAGTCCCTAAACTATGTGATATTTAATACTTTAATACTTGGTGAATCTTATGCTATGAATCTTAATGCTTGATACTTGGAAATTATAATTCTACGATACTATGATTCTACGATACTATGATTCTATGATACTATGATTCTACGATTTAATGATTCTATGAGACTTGATTCTACGATTCTTGATACTTGGAAGCTAGATTCTTGACTCTTGACACTTCGGTGCTTGACTCTTGAGGCTCGTGAAACTTGAGACTTGGTTGAACGAGGGACTGGAGTCTTGTCACTGGCGGAAACTATGAAACTTGGAAACTTTTGTGTTAATAATGTAATCTAGTTAGGTGATACTATTATCAAATGATACGCAACACAACGCTTAATCTAACTCACAAAATGAATCGAAGACGGTTAAACGAAAAAGATGGGATTGACCGAATGGCAATCTGATCGGATGACCATCCGATCGGATAGCCATCTGATCGGATAACCAACTGATCGGATGGCCATTCGACCGAGGTGCCATCTGATCCGTGCACACCGCCTCACTCTCACTCCCTCACACTATAAATAGACCTGTCACATCATTCTTGCTGATGTGATAGCCTCACTCGATCCAAACGCACGCACTCCTGCTTTTCTTCATTTCTCGGCGATTTCGATAAGTTTTACACTAGATTCTTGTACAACTTTGATCTACACGTTATTCTCTACATGATTCTCCATTGAAATCTCACCTTTCACCGTGAAATCTCTAAGATTTGAGCTCTTGAGAGTGACGTCATCATGGTGGTTTGTACAAACTATGGTGTGATGTCATTCCTACCAAGAATTAGCTCAGATCTAAGGAATTTCATGAGTTTTACATGGAATCTTGACTAAATCTAGACTTTTTCGCTAAAACTTATGTTTATCTTCATCTTTCTTAAACTTTTCACTTAAAAACGGTGGAATCCGGATCTGAACGGACTGAAGACTTGACGATTAGTCTTGAGTCAGCTTGGAAATGGATTATTACCGGAGAAGATGACCGGAGTACGGATTCCGACAAAAGCACCGCCAAGAACAGACGACTGGACGGACTAGGGGTGATTCCCATCCGATCAGAACAGTTGTACATTGGTGTGTTTACCATTGCCTCAATACGTACCAAGTCGTCACCGTTTAATCAGAAACTTGGAAACTTTACAAGTTTAGGAACGGGACAAGGGCAACCCGATCGAGTGGCAATCCGATCGGATAGCCATCCGATCGAACAGCCATCCGATCAAGTGACACTTGCCTCTTAACCCTAAACACTTTGAGACCTTGAATCTTTGATCATCGAATGGCAATCCGATCGGATAGCCATCCGATCGAACTGCCATCCGATTAAAGTGACAATGTGTCTTGGAATCTTTCAACACTTGGAAACTTTTCAGAAACTTGAAACTTTGGAAACCTCCATGATCGAGTGGCAATCCGATCGGATAGCCATCCAATCAAGGCAACCTGACTGAAACTTAGTAACATTTAGAATCGACTGACCATTCGATCGGATGACCATCCGATCAGATGGCCATCCATCCCTCACTCACAACAACCAACTCAATCGAATGGCAATCCAATCGGATAGCCATCCGAACAGACAGCCATCCTACCCAGTGACTGATTCGACACTTTGCGCAATCTCGTATTCGTATCCGACACTTATCTGTTGTAACCTAATCAGGCTAAATCTAAAGAGCTCCCTTTGATCCAATAGCAGTTAATATGTTAAGCAATCACTGTGAGTATACTCGATCCCCTTTTGTTTTTAAACTTTGGGATGTAACATGTATTCTATTAAACTATGGTACTTGAAACTTTTGGAATCTAAACTCTATCCTATGTATGTGTGAAACTTGTGATTCTTGTATTCTATGTGCTATGTGGACGCTTAATCCAGGGTGTGTAGTTCCGCCATAACAATAGTAGCGCTATAGGAGATGCACCTCCCCATTATTCTCAGGGGTATTGTTAGGAGGATTCTAGTTTTCCTTGAGACTTGGGAAAATAACAAAGCATCGTGATACTTGGGCTATCACTTGTTGGACTGCGAACACTAGCATGGCTGAAACTATTTTGTTACATTTACATATGGATATGAGACTTTTAATCTATTATGCTATTATTCAAACTTGTATACTCGCCGGTACATTTTTGTACTGGCTCTATTTTAATACATGTTGCAGGCTGACAGGATGCTAAGAATCGTGAAACAAGCTAGGATGGAACTTAGATACTCCACGTAACTAAATCTAGAAACTTTGAAACAATGATTATGCTTGTTTTGATACTATGTTTTGGGTGGTTGATGTTTGTTTTAGACAGTTGCATGAAATGAATCTAATTTATATGGAAGCCATTTAGTGTTATGGATTCTCGTAAGCAATCTGAACGCTTAGTGCTCGCACCCCGATGTTTCCGCCATCGGTTGGGGTGTGACAGGATTCATCTTCCCAAGAAGTGGAACACTGATGGTAGGATATAAGATCCTTAGATTAGGACAACGGTAAGACTTTTCTTTTCTGTTGAGGATAACTGATCCTTTCTTTTTGTCTATGCAGCTATTTCCCTTTCTCATATTCAAGAGTCACATGTTACCAAAGAGAGAATAGAAGCTTTCTGGAAGCTTGATCCTGCCATTAGAACGTTTCTACCAAGGACAAAGGATTCAGAAGAGATCTCATCCACTTCATACACCATGTCAAGTAAGTATCCATATATGTGTATATACAAATGTTTAATAAAATTAGAATATGAATACTTTTATGTGTGTTATGCTTCTAGGTGCTGCTAAATCTTCAAAGTCTACTTCTAGATTCAGTGTGGCTGATCTCCAGGACATCGCATCCCCAGGGTCTATCAAGAAGGAGCTGGCTGCAAGCCAAAGCAACCCGAAGGCTAAGGGTATGAGCACTAGGGGTAAGGGAACCAAAAGGAAGAAGCCCACTGAACCCACTGAAGGCCTCCCTCTAATGGAACGTCAACTCCAAGAATATGTCTCTGAGGTAAGGATTTTATATCCTGAAATTTGTACTTCTTTTTTAAGGATAAAGGATCCTGATAACTAAATCTTCCTTGCAGAAATTTGCTGAAGTCCAGATCCTCCTAGACTAACACCTGGCCGAAGCTGATGAGAAAATCCTGGACCTCCAAAAGATTGCACTCGCCAAGGACAAGAAGATATTCTCACTAGAGAAGGAAAACAATACCCTGCATAAGGAGTTGCTTCTTGCTGAGATCACCACCAATAAGGAGAAGATGGAGGTCATGGATGGAGCCAAACTCTCTATTGCCATTGCTATGCTGAAGATCAAGCTTCAAATGGCCAACGAAGATGCTGATCCTTCCTTTGACAGGTCTGAGTGGGACTTGGAGGCTTGGGCGAAGAGGCTGGCTGAACTTGGAGATGATGAGAAGCCTGAGGAGGTGCTTGCCCTTAAAGTTAGTGGAAGCGAGGTTAAGGATCCTGAGGATGCGGCGGCTGGAGGCAGTGGTAAAGCTGGTGAAGAGAAGGTGGATGAAGCACCTAAGGCATAAGCTGCACAAATGGGCGATGATGGAAAATTTTAGATGCGGTCGGAGCCCATTTTTTATGGTTTGGTAGTTTTTTTGTGGTTATGGTGTTTTGAACAATTGGTCTATAATAACTTTGAACAATAGTTTCTAGGTTTAAGGATCACTGATCCTTTGAACAATAGGGGGTAGCAAAGGTGGATGGGTCCTTCTGTTTGTGGAGGATGAAGCCTTTGATGCCCCTCGCCTTTTATTTCCTGCACTTTATGAACTGTTAGTATGGACACCCTTTGCCAACCCAAGTGGACGGGCCACGTTTTTCTGGTAGAAACTTGGGTTGGCAATCTTGACAACCTTTTAAAGGGTTAACCTGATAAATAAATAAAACTTTAACTTTTGGCCATCTCTTGTGTTGTTGATTTTATCTTTAAATGTTGTTTTATATACATTTATTTGTCAATTTCCGTTCTAAAACTTTAGGATTTATAACTGTTAGAAAGGATATCAAATGTATATTAAAATCAATTTAGGTCAAAAGATTATACACTATATGATCAAGGATCATGTATCCTGTTGTCAAAGGATAAGGGTGATAATAAAGGATAAAACAAAGGGAAATAAGGATCATACCAGAGAATCTAAGTTAGGATTCTATATCCTTAACACTTACAACTGTGCCATCAAAAGATAAAATCTGGTAGAAAGTTAGGATCTTGGATCCTAAACTGTTTAGCTTTGGAAACCTGTAACAACATATAACTTGGGACTAAGCCAATTGTCAAAGAAAGTATTAGTAACTGGGGACAAGCCCAACAATCTGGGGACAAGCCCAATAAACTGGGGACAAGCCCAAAGAATCTTGTGTAAACTGGAGTATGGCCCAAACTGGCGACTATCCAAACTTAGTGACATGAAGATGCCAAAACCTTAGCTAACGTGAAAATGTTAGAAACCTTAGGAACGGATGTATGGTACGTCTACCATTATACTTGGGATGCTAAATACAGTCAGTACAATGAAATTGTCAGCCCCTAAAGCGGGTGCTGGTCCCATTGCCTTGAACTGCACTAGGATAATCGTGCACAACTGGTGAAGGTGTAAGAACCTGATTCGTAGAAGGTAATAGATACCTTAAACTGGGGACAAGTCCATAAACTGGGGATAAACCCAAAGACTTTGGAGATTTGACCAAGTACTTGATCCTTTGTCAACAATACACCTACTTCTGCAAAACACATAACTTGATGAAAAAGGATAAAGGATTCTAATACACTCTCCTTATAATTAAATGAATTAAAGAATTTGAGAAATAATCAAATCATTACCAGAATGAGGATCATATATCCTCTGAAGATCCTTAACATGAACCGAGTATAAGGATATCTAAGGATCCTAGATCCTTCTTACATGAAGTACTTCTTCAAATGGACAGCATTCCTAGCCCTTGGTAAAAAATCACCTTCCATAGTTAGTAAACGATATGCCCCCTTCCATGCCTCAGCTTCAATTAGGTAGGGGCCTTCCCACTTTGGTGCTAGCTTGCCATCAGCAGGGTTTGTGGTATTTTGGAATGCTTTCCTCAACACCATGTCACCAACTTGAAATTTCCTGATCCTGACATTCTTGTTATAAGCTCCAGCCATTCTTTGTTGATAGCTAGCCAATCTTATTCTTGCCAAATCCATGAGTTCTTCTATGGTATCCAAATCTTGAACCAAGTTTTCAGCATTTCCTTCAGGATCGCGGATGCTTGTTCTAGCAATAGGGGCTACCATCTCTGTAGGGATAACAGATTCAGCTCCAAACAACAAAGAAAATGGAGTTTGACCAGTAGCATTCTTGGGAGTTGTTCTATCAGCCCATGACACATAAGGTAGCTCTTCTGCCCATTTCCCTTTCTTGGATCCAAGCTTCTTCTTCAAGTTGTTGATGATAATCTTGT
This sequence comes from Helianthus tuberosus, assembly GCA_030545235.1. Classification (NCBI taxonomy): domain Eukaryota; kingdom Viridiplantae; phylum Streptophyta; class Magnoliopsida; order Asterales; family Asteraceae; genus Helianthus; species Helianthus tuberosus. Next base: position 25,155,853 of record CM060451.1, read on the forward strand.
TGGATTATTCTGCTTGACCATTAGCTTGTGGGTGGACTGGTGTTGATGTTATCATCCTAATCCCCCAGCTGTCACAAAAGTTAGTAGTTCTACTCCCAATGAATTGGGATCCATTATTACAAACAATTTTAGAAGGTATGCCAAATCTAGTAATGGTATTTCTTTTAATAAATGATATCACTTCTTTTTCTCTGACTTGTGCAAAGGCTTCAGCTTCTATCCACTTGGAAAAGTAATCATAGCAAGCATAAACACTTTTCCTCCTGGTGCCTTTGGGAAGTTTGCCAACTATATCCATTCCCCATCTCATGAATGGCCAGGAATAGGATATATGATGCAGGAGCTCCGCTGGTTGATGAAGGATATTGCTATGTCTTTGACAATCATCACATTTCTTTGCATATTCCACAACATCCGTCTTCATGGTAGGCTAATAATATCCTGTTCTAAGGATTCTTGAGAATAGTGCTCTGCCCCCAGTGTGGTTCCCACAATCTCCTTCATGAAAATCCTTCAGAACTTCTTGAATTTCTGGATCCTCGATACACCTTAGATATGGACCTGCAAGAGATCTTTTATATAAGATGTTATTTAGTATTGTAAATTGAGATTCATTGACTTTGAAAGCTCTAGGATTTTCTCCAATAGGAATCTCTCCATGTTATGTCTATTTTAGGATTGGAAGGATCTAGGATCCTGAATTCGACTGTGCACCATCACTAGGTATAATTGCAGAATCCTTTACTATCTCCATAGTTGTGTTATCCTCTATAGCAGGGGTTAGGATGTGGATAATTGGTATCTTAACATCCTCTGGAATCTTCAATGATGATCCAAGGTTGGCTAAGGCATCAGCTTCTGCATTTTCTTCCATGGGTACCTGTGTCAAACTAAAAGCAGCAAAAGAGTCTGCTAATTTCTTGACTATCTCTAGATATTTGATTAGCCTTTCACCTTTAACAACATAAGAACCATTATAATGGTTAGTAATTAGCAAAGAATCTACATGTACCTCAAGATACCCGATCCTCATGTGCTTGGCAATTTTTAAACCAGCTATTAAGGCCTCATACTCAGCCTCATTATTAGTAGTTTGAAACTCACAAGAAATTGAGTGGGGTATAATGTCCCCCTGTGGCGATTTTAGTAGTATACCTAGTCCAGTTCCCTTGACATTTGAAGCCCCATCTGTGAAGAGTATCCAAGGATCCTTAGTCTCTTCAAGTTGTTAAACTTCCAATTCAGCTTCCCTTTGTAGATCACTACTGAAATCAGCTACAAAGTCAGCTAAGGCTTGGGATTTAATGGCAGATCTTGGTTCATATTTGATATCATATGCACTAAGTTTGACTGCCCATTTTGCCATCCTTCCAGACATTTCAGGTTTCCTGAGAACATTCTTGATAGGAAAGTTAGTCTTAACAATAATAGGATGAGTCTCAAAATAATGACGTAATTTAGTAGATGCCATGATTAAAGCAAGTATAAGTTTCTCTAAATGAGAATACCTGGACTCAGCATCAAGTAGACTTTTACTTATATAGTATACTAGATGTTGAGTACCTTCATGATCCTTAACAAGGACCGCACTTACTGCCTTAGTAGAAACTGCTAGGTATAAGGATAATAAATCCCCATTTTCTGGTTTCATTAAAGCTGGAGCTGAGGATAGGTAATCCTTGAGGGCCTTGAGGGCATTCTCATGCTTTTCAGTCCACTCAAACTTTTTATTCTTTCTCAGGATGTCATAGAATTCTTTGCACTTCTCTGATGACTTTGAGATGAATCTGTTCAAGGCTGCGATCCTCCCTGTCAATCTTTGCACATCCTTAGCATTGGCAGGAGACTTGATATTCACAATAGCCTTGATTTGTTCTGGACTTGCCTCTATCCCTCTTTTTGTCACCATGTAACCTAAGAATTTGCCAGCTTTTACTCCAAAGTGGCATTTGGAAGGATTCAATTTTAAGTTGTATCTATCAAGGATATCAAATGCTTCCTCCAAATCTTTAAGGTGATCCTCAACTCTTTTGGACTTAACCACCATGTCATAAATATAGACTTCCATTGTGTGTCCAATATGTTCTTTAAACATCAGATTTACTAGCCTTTGGTATGTAGCACCTGCATTTCTTAGTCCAAAGGGCATAGTAATATAACAATAAATACCAGCAGGGGTCATAAAGGCTGTATCCTCTTGATCAGATGGTTCCATCTGAATTTGTTGGAATCCAGATGAAGCATCCATAAAAGTTAACAACTCATAACCCACTGTAGCATCCACCATGGAATCAATGTGGGGTAAAGGGAAAGGATCCTTGGGACATGTTTTATTTAAATCAGTAAAGTCAACACATACCCTCCACTTTCCATTCTTTTTTTTGAACAACAACCACATTGGCTAACCATCTTGGATACTTTACCTCTTTAATCATACCTGCCCTGAGCAGTTTATCTACCTCTTCTTGGATAATGGCATTTCTTTCAGGTGTAAACTTTCTCCTTTTTTGATGTACGGGTTTGAAGGACCTGTCAATGCAAAGTTTATGAGTAATAATATCTTTAGAAATACCTGTCATGTCTCATGTTTCCAAGCAAAGGTAGCTTTTCTGCTTTTTATGAAGGATATTAAATCATGTTCAATGGTGTCAAGGATCCCGGATCCTATAAAGACCTTGGATTCAGGATCCTCAGGGTTCATCAGAATGTCTTTGACATCTTGCTCTCTTACCTCCAGGACATCCCTTGGAGGATACTTTATTTGCTATGCCTCCCTAGGTCTTGAGGTTCATTTCATTGATGATATGTAACAATTCTTGGCCTCTTGCTGATCACTTTCTATCTTTACCACACCCCATGGAGTAGGGAGATTCACACACTAATGATACGTTGAGGGGACTACTTTCATATCATGTATCCATGGCCTGCCAAGGATAACATTACAACAAGATAAGCAATCTATGACACAAAATTTTTTAACATAATTTACTCCCTCTATGTAAATAGGAAGTTTGATGTTCCCCAATGTATTCTTGGTTTCTCCATTGAATCCCACAAGAACAGATGATCTTGGAATAATTTCGGATTCATGAATGTTCATTCTCTTGAGGACATCTAGTTGGACAATGTTCACTGAGCTTCCCCCATCAATGAGAATCCTGCGAACAAAATGGTTAGAAATAAACAATGTAATAACAAGACCATCATGATGAGGATCCTGAATATCCAAACGGTCATCCTCATCAAAGGATATGACTTTTTCCTGTGTAAGGATGGAAGTTCGAATAGGTCTATCCCCATTCTCCATCTTTGTTTCTTTCGCATGCCTCTTAGCTGCTGAAATTGAAGTGCCACATATGCCTAATCCACCGGAGATGAAATTAATAATCTGGGCATTAGCTGGAGGAGCAGGAGCCCTTTCAAGAATTTTCTCATGATCCTGGATGCTTAATTTCTTTCTTCCGAATAGCTCCTTCAAGTATCCTTTGCTTAAGAGGTAACCAATCTCTTTCCTCAGTGCTATGCATTCAAGTATCCTTGTCTTTGGTGGCAGCTGGCTTGTCATTCTTTCTCGGCCATCTAGCTTTATCACCTAAATTTTGCATAGCAAGGATTAGTTCACTATTATCAACAGCAAAGCAATTTTCAGAAATAGGAGGATAATCTTCATCATCTTCCTCTTGCTCAACAACATGCACATTCTGATTGTCAGACTTGTTGTATGATTTGGATTTGTTGTTCCTGAAATAGGATCCTTGCTTTTCTTGCTTTGAGGATCCTGACAGTCTCTCCTAGATCCTTTTGTTATCCTCTAAACAGATGAACCTAAGGGCCCTGTTTCTTACTTCATCAAGGTTCCTGCAAGGTGTCATAACAATATCATCATAGAATTGTGAATCCTTAAGCAAACCCATTTTAAAAGCCTCTACAATCCAAATTAGGAATCTCTAAGGATTCTCTACTAAATTTAGTTATGTAATCCCTTAGTAATTCATTATGACCTTGGGTTACCCTATATAAATCACTAGTTAATCGTTCAAATCTCCTACTACATGAAAATTGGCTATTGAACAAGTTAACCAGATTAGAAAATGAAGTAATCGAGTAAGGGGGAAGACTTAGCAGCCATTTAAGAAGAGCTCTCGTACATTTCAGAGGCGGAAACTAAGAAACGGACTTGAAAACAGCTTGAAATACACTTTAAACCTCTTATATATTCAATTAACAATGTTTACAATCAGAGGATAAACCGGCAGCACCTCGGTATCACTTGGCTATCTCTTTTCAAATGAGATCGTTTGAAGAGTATTTATAGGGAGGGTCATGTCCGTTTGAAGGTGGCATATCACCCTTCAAACGGTCACCTCTTCAAACGAACATCATTCCTCAAACGGTTACATGCTCAAACGGACCACCTAATTGGACCCTTTCAAACGACCAATCAAACTAAATCACATTCTGATTTTGTATAGCTTTGTCTTTTGTGATGTTGCACATTGATGATGTCATCTCTATGATGTCATCATCAAAGATGATGACATAATGCATGATCAGATCCGCAACGTGACCAAGACTCGATATAAGACGAAGTTGACAGATGTATGCACCAACAGACTCCCCCTCAAATGTTGACGAGTCTTAAGTGTCGAGTCTTCTCAATCTTCAGTCTTTATCAGTCTTCGGACTTCCTTCATGATCTCTATCTGGCTCTATCCTATCTCCAATTCTCTTTCAGGATCTCTGGCTCCTAACTCTTGCATCTTCAGACGATCTTTCTCTAATAGACTCCCCCTCAAGATATGCTGGGATCGTAGTCTAGCTTTCACAGGTTCAGGTATCATAACCTGACTCACCTGCATATTCTCTACCCAAAACATAAGTTTCATAAAAGATAAGATATAACAATTTTAGAAACTTTGCTAATCTCTTGAAGACACAACCCTGAATATATCATTATCAAATATCAAACAAAATGATTTATCATGTCAATTTCTGATGAACCACTTGAATATATATCATTTTTCATTTCAAACATTCTACAAACACACTTTCCCAAACCTGTTCGTCATGTTTAGCACTCGGAATTTTGAAAATCAGCTTTTCAACATCAGTCGTCTAAAATCTTTTTGAATTTTTCAAAAATTATGCTAAAACACACCGAAACTCTTTTTAGATTTTTGATACAACAGAAAAGAAATGCAGAAATGAAATATTTACATACAATATTTTTGTGAGTTTGTGTAAGAGGATCATATCAGTTTTTGAGACAAATCACTAACACCGTTAAGCTTTATATCATTTTAAGTTCTAAACGATTCACTTAGATTGTTAATATACTGATCCACTTAAATTTTCACACAAAGTTCAACTGTTTCGAGATACGAGATTAATGTCTTAAGATACTTAAACTTATTCGCGTGTCCCACCTCAGAATATACTCCCGTATCCAGATCCCAATATTCAGTCTTACAGGTGAGTATACCTAGATGATATCTGTAAGGGGTTAAATTGCGAAACCGTGAGAGCTCAGGTCAGAACTTCCGTTCAGCAGAGAGATGACGGCTCAACTTTTGGTGGGTCCCCTTTAGAGGATCTTTTTTTTCAACAGCATTAATTAGCAATTTTATTGTCTATTTTTGCTGAGGGCGGTGCTATATTTCAAGCAAGCGTAAAGTATTCTCCTGGGACTAGGCCATTGCTTCCGCAAAATAAGAAGTCCCGAGATAATACCCCAGATATCACTAAGCATAAAGACCTAGTATCTCAGAAAGAGGGGTCCTTCAAACAAGATTTCGGGGGTTACCCATATATCCGAGAGATGTTACCCACGAATTAAGCAAGTTTGAATTTAGGTTTATATCTCGTCACAATCTACTAAATGTGCAAAAACCTACTGACATATCATCAGTGAGACCGTTTATCACAATTTATACTTTCCATTTCTTTAGCATGCTGTGATAGTCCACTGATGTACTATCATTTCCTCTTTTATACAACAAAACTCATTTTTTATTTTATCATGTTTTTGGCTTTTTCAAATTTTCAAATGTTTTTGGATTTTCTGAAAAAAAAATTTACTCCCCCTAAAATGGAAACACATTTTAGGAAATTTGAAAATAAACTGTACAATAAAGTCACAACTGATATCAAATCACTTCAAATCGCCATCCACTTGGCATAAACAATCAGAACTCCCCCTTACAACAAACTATTTTCCCATTGTGATTTCAAAACACTTAAGTTTGTTTTAATCAAATGGTTTTTCCGAAAAATTAGTTTTGTTGATTTTAAGAAACCCTTTGTAGGTTAGGGGTTCATCACATTGTTCTCTAAAATATCACTTGTAAGTATGATCCAATCAAGTTTAACTTAACGACCTTAATTAACCATTTGTCGATTAAAATCTCTTTCAACTACTTACAGGTTCATTTCACCAACCATAACCACTTGTAAAATATAACAATTCAAATATACCACCTGTACTTTACCAACTGTACCACTTGTAGGATCATTTGCTAAGAAAGATGCCGATTCCTGCTCCACTCTTATCAACCTGGGAGCTCCGGCAAGTCAGGTTTTTAGTTAGGAAAAATTTTCCCCCAAGCCTGACCAGCATTGGGAGATTCTGGAACACACCTGTCCCACCAACATTTTGATTTATAAAAATCTTTTGCAGTTTTAACCTTCCCATCAACCATCTTCCCAAAAATATGCTTGACTTTTCCATTGAAAGCCTTCTCAACATCAAATTCTCCCTTATCAGCGAAGAATTGATTTGAGATCTCTACCTTTCCCACTTTTTTCATCAAATTTTCCTTTGACAATGGAGGAAAATCCTCATCGTTCACCTCTGGAACGGAATTAACAACCTTTTTCTCAACAGATGACTCCTCTGATTTTATGGAATCAGATTCATTGTCAGAACTACTTTCAGATTTTACAACCCATTTTTGTTTACTCAAATCGACTTGTCTTTTGTAAAAACGTTTTGAAGTTTCACCAACTTCCAAAGTCGATTTATCAACACATTTCTTTTTCATATCAGAGTTAGAAGACACTCCCTGTTTTGAATAAATGGACTCTTGGCAGTTCCAAGCAATGTGTCCAACTTTTTGACTCTTGAAACAGGTTCTTCTATCAACTCTCGAAGCAAACTTCCTCACATTCTTCTTTACTTCAGCAAGAAACTCTTGATTCGACTGCTTCCAGAACGGTTTCTTCTGTTCATCCTCTGAACTTCCTCCTGAAACAAATTTTGTTTTTGGTTTATAAGTTTTCTGATTTTTATAATTTTCTGAAGAATTGAAACCAAGACCTTTCTTTTTAAGATTACCGTTGTGGTTTGGTTTCTTTCGATAACCTGAACCATAACCGTAACCCTTTTTCTTGTTCAATCTCTGTTGAACTCTTGAAGTGTACTTTTTAGGTTTTTCATCAAGATTTAAATCTTTTATTTCAGAAACATTAATTTCTGTTAATTTGAAAACCTGTTTGATCATTTCAGTTTTGACACTTCTTATTGGAAATTCCTCATCAGAATATAATTTGTCTGAATCAAACAAAGTATATGCCACTTTGATTGACCCGTCATTCAAATTAGATTTTGATAACAGGAATTCTCTATTGTAAACCCTGTTAACCGGTGAACTCGGACTCTTTTCTGATGAACTCGGACTATCAGACTCAGAATCTGGTTTTGACTCTTCATCCATATCTAACACCTGATCGACCACTTTCTTTAATAACTCGGACTCATGATCAGTGTCAGACGCTGTGAATGTAACATCAATATTGTCTGGTAATTCATCAATAATTTCAGACTTTAACTTGATGTTGACTGCCTTTTTTAGACGCTCCTCGTTAGGATTCCTTGGAGAATAAGTTTCATGAATCGGGGTTGGACATTTGTTATACTTGACACTTGGTTTCTTACCAGTATCAGTATCTTCAGTCTTTTTATCCATGAACGCTTCCAGACCTGCAACAATAGGATAAACACGATCAATCAAATAATCACAAGTAGTATAACTCAACAGTAATCGTTTAATCCTTTCACTTTCGATCTTTTCAAGCTCCAACTCCTTCTTCAGATTAGCACATTATTCGATGTAATCATTTATGACACTCTGCTTTGTCATTAATGTTGCGCTCATTTTCTCCATTGCCTTTTCAATTTCTGTATTTGTCTTTTTCAGACGATCAACTGTGTTCTTGAGCACATCATATGACTCAAGAACATGATGGAGAGTGCAAAACATGAGCGTTAAATGTGTTAAATTACGTATCTTATTGTGTTTTAAGCGGATTAGTGTTTCGAATGTGATGACTACGCGTATTTCTGGTGTTACAGGTTAATCGGCTTAATTTGGTAAAGTTAGAGTGTTTGGTGATGAAGCGGAACTACCAAGGATAATAGTCGAGACACACTATATTATTCGGGAGCCTTACGAGTCAAAAGCCGACATCACATGAGGGGAATTAAATACTTTTAGTCATCAATTTATACCCCATCACAATATCTACGAATTTAGGAGGCATCAACATCACAAGCAACACGTGACTTGGGGGAGACCATCATCTAAAGGAACAATATCATAAAACATCATGATTGGGCTTGGACTTCTTGGATTCACGTGAAAGGCAGCCAAAGAGTTAACAATATCATCACATGCTAGCCGAGATTGAAGGCAGAAAAAGAAAGAAAAGAATTTAATAATGGCATACAATGGAATGGGTCTAATCCTAAATCACGTGCACAAGGTGGGACGATTTTTGGAGGACAATATTGGGCTTCAAAACTCACGCAAGAAACATCATCAATTGATTGGAGGTGGACTTCTTTTGTACGCAGCATAATATTGAGGGGGCTATTGTTTTAAAGAAAAGAAATCAACATATAACATAAAAATAAATATCATTATCTTCGACGGCAGCAGGAGATCATCTCTCGACGGCAAAAAAAGGAGAGGATAGAGAAGGCTATGAAGATCAATCAACCGACATGAGCGGCTAAATCTCTTGTGGACACTTCGGGTGAATGATTGTGTAAGACACTATTGATTTGGTTTATTGTTTTATGTATTGAGTTTGGATTGTAACCGTGTGACAGACGGTCTTTACTTGCGTTTTTATAATTCGTTTGACAAATGAATCCTGTGTGAAAGACAAAGACATAAATACGTTTAAATCCGATTATACTTTGTTGGTTGAATAATTATTCATTGCATGAATAGTTGATAATTATATCGTTTAACCAATAGTATCCAATATGACAATCAGCTAAGTTATTAGTTAATCACACAATCTGAATCCCGGAGTGATCACCTTTCCTTATCATTGTTTATTACAACTCAATCTTTTTCTAAAATTTATTTGTTAATTTAGATAATTCTTATAATCAATCGCACCGATTTTCCAATTCAGTAGTAATTAATTAATACTTTTCATTCGACACTTTCCACAATCCTCCTCTGGTTCGATATCCGACTTACTCTAGCTACCTAGTTTATTTCGGTTTTTGCATGTCACTAACGACAGACATCAAAATGGCGCCGTTGCCGGGGAGGCGTGCGCAAAGTGTTTAGTGTTAAGTTTTAGTTTTAGTTAAAAAAAAAAAACCCCTAAAAGAATTTTTGTTTTTATTTTGTTATCTTATTTGTTCGTGATTTACGTGGGTAGTTGAGCTGTGTTTGTGCAGGATGACAGATCTTACTATATTTTGCGGCTCTTCTACATGCATTTTGTGCAGGGAACCACTTCACCCGTGTATCGGTTGCCACGAGGCCCGATTTAGACGGGAAAGAGCGAAATTGGAAGAACCACTGATGCCTTGCTATGATAATCCTTCCCCTCCACCATATTTCTATGGTTCTGATACAACGGTGGAGGATGGTTATTACTCTGATGGATGGGATCGGGACAAGGATGCTTATTATGAGCCAAGGACGGATGGACGATGTTTCTGTTGCGGTCGTTATCATACTTCTTATTATGATGATGTGTGCGCGGTGTATTTGGAAAATCCAGAGTATTGGAATAAAAAAATGATGGATGCGTACATCTCAACACCGTATCAGGGATACCGACAGTGTCATCCCGAGGAATATTCTGAGCCCGAGGGTGTTTATATTTATCAGACCGAGGAGGAGAAAGAGCTTGCTATGTTGGAAGTGACTTTGTCCAAACTCGAGCAGTATCTATCAGCACCCAACCTTTCCGATGAAGATCGAATCAGCTGCCTAGTTTCCAAGTGTCAGAAGTTAAAAATGAAGATAGAAATAGAAGAGCGTCTCTTACCATTACCTGATGACATTAGAGATTATTCTCACATGGAGGAGGAGGTTGTGGAGGATAATACCACACCAATGAATCCTTTATCTGATGAAGAGTCACTGGTGGATCAGATGGTGTGTGAGGATGAGGAGGCAGAGCAGTCTGATGAGACGAATGTGTGTACCGAACCTCTCTCCATCTCAACCATTCCAATTAACAAGTGTGGGGAAGAGGGTTCGAGGAAGAAGATGAAAAGGGTGAAGCTACAAGACATCGGTGTATATCTCGTGAAGTGGATCAGCGAAACCCGCATGTGCTTTCTAAACATGCCAATTATACTGACAAGCTTATGGAGATGGCATGTAAATTTCCGGGCATTCGTTGGAAATGTTTTGGGTAAGTGTGCATTGAGACCACCGTAGCGCATATCAGGTACGGTCTGGCTGAAGACCTTTAAACTTAGCGCTCTCGGGAGGCAGCCCGAGGATGTAGAGTTTGTACGTTGGTTTGCTTTCGTTTTGGTGTGTTTGTGTTTTGACAGGTTTCTGCGTTCCATCTCCACGGATGCAATGAATCAAGTGTGGGGATGTTTTGCAACATCCCCGATGAGATTTCAAAGAATCTATGAGGGCGTGTGTTCCGGCTAGATCACAGCAGCTACACCACTACAAACACTCACTTATTTTCTGATCAGGTGCATGTGTTTATCTATCTTGTGTTTTATTTGTTTTTGTGTATTTGGTGGTGTGAAATTTTTGTGTTGGGAGTGGTTTCCTTGTGTTGAGTCGAGTTGGTTATTAGCCGTTCATGGTTTGCGGGTGGTATTTCTCGAGTTTAGATTATAAATTGCACCATACATTGGGGACAATGTATCCCAAGTGTGGGGATGCGGTAACTCGAGAGAGGGTTGGTAAGGTTGATCATCTTAAATGCTTGAAGTGGTTGAAATTGGGCTAAAATTGAAAAAAATTTAAAAAAAATTTGTATCTCAAGTATGCTTGAACTACATGAAAACCGACATTGTCAATCGCTAAAGGGTTCCTACTGATATTAAAACTAATTTAGATCCCTAGTCATGGTTGTCCCTTTAAGTTTCATGAGAGTTTTTCTGACAGGTTTTTAGAAAATAGTTGAGAAGAGATGCCTAACTAGGGGTAACATGCTTTAGGAATTACACATGCTACGTGTCGGCAACCTATATTCCTTTTGTTCGGTGAGATATTTGAGCCTACTAGATTGTTAGTTGAATTGCAATAAATGTTCATTTGTTAAGTGTAGGCCATATGTTGCTTTGTGTTAAAACTTGTGTGGTTTGATACGTGCCAAGACTGTGCTGTAGCGTGTGCACATATATGATAAAGGCATTAGGATCCCTTCCATTGTGTTATTTGTTGATTGTTAATCCACCCACCTTAGTAAACCATGTTGAGCCTTTTACCCTTCGTTTGATACACCTTGTTTGACCCGTTTGATTACCAACCATGAATGACAAGTATGTTTAGAAGTATGTTATAAAAAAATGAAAAGAGAAAAAAAAAAGAAAAAAAAAAGAGAAAGGAAAAGAAAAGAAAAAAAATCATTGTATGTTCGTGTTAAAATAATGGGTCGAAAATAACCCGAAGTGTTAGTGTTATTGTGAATAAAGTTGTCATGATTTGGTATACTCAGTTGTGTTCGCCATCTAAACATAAAAAAAAATACTTCCTTACCTTTACCCTTAACCCAAAACCCAAAAGTCCTTTTGATATGTGCTACGTTATTTGATACAGTGGAGGTGTGATTGCCATACAAGCTTATGATTGCAAATTAACATATTTGGTTTTGAGTGAATTACATACTAGCACATTACACGATAGTCTTGATGAAACCGAGCGGAGCGATTATTGTGAGGGGCGTGTGGCATGTGTGTAGTAATATAAGCATGTTAGTTTTAGTTAAGCAAGTCTTGAATTGTTTTAAATGCGTATCACTTATTTGTCAGATTATCAATCTCGATTGTGTCAGTCTATGGGACGGGTATGACTTGGGACCTTAAATTGTTGATTCGGTAAGGGATTTAATGGTGATTTGTTAAATAAGGTGAGTAATGTTTGTAATGGTTGCTTGAGGACAATCAATGTCAAGTGTGGGGATGTGATGGAGAGTGCAAAACATGAGCGTTAAGTGTGTTAAATTACGTATCTTATTGTGTTTTAAGCGGATTAGTGTTTCGAATGTGATGACTACGCGTATTTCTGGTGTTACAGGTTAATCGGCTTAATTTGGTAAAGTTAGAGTGTTTGGTGATGAAGCGGAACTACCAAGGATAATAGTCGAGACACACTATATTATTCGGGAGCCTTACGAGTCAAAAGCCGACATCACATGAGGGGAATTAAATACTTTTAGTCATCAATTTATACCCCATCACAATATCTACGAATTTAGGAGGCATCAACATCACAAGCAACACGTGACTTGGGGGAGACCATCATCTAAAGGAACAATATCATAAAACATCATGATTGGGCTTGGACTTCTTGGATTCACGTGAAAGGCAGCCAAAGAGTTAACAATATCATCACATGCTAGCCGAGATTGAAGGCAGAAAAAGAAAGAAAAGAATTTAATAATGGCATACAATGGAATGGGTCTAATCCTAAATCACGTGCACAAGGTGGGCCGATTTTTGGAGGACAATATTGGGCTTCAAAACTCACGCAAGAAACATCATCAATTGATTGGAGGTGGACTTCTTTTGTACGCAGCATAATATTGAGGGGGCTATTGTTTTAAAGAAAAGAAATCAACATATAACATAAAAATAAATATCATTATCTTCGACGGCAGCAGGAGATCATCTCTCGACGGCAAAAAAAGGAGAGGATAGAGAAGGCTATGAAGATCAATCAACCGACATGAGCGGCTAAATCTCTTGTGGACACTTCGGGTGAATGATTGTGTAAGACACTATTGATTTGGTTTATTGTTTTATGTATTGAGTTTGGATTGTAACCGTGTGACAGACGGTCTTTACTTGCGTTTTTATAATTCGTTTGACAAATGAATCCTGTGTGAAAGACAAAGACATAAATACGTTTAAATCCGATTATACTTTGTTGGTTGAATAATTATTCATTGCATGAATAGTTGATAATTATATCGTTTAACCAATAGTATCCAATATGACAATCAGCTAAGTTATTAGTTAATCACACAATCTGAATCCCGGAGTGATCACCTTTCCTTATCATTGTTTATTACAACTCAATCTTTTTCTAAAATTTATTTGTTAATTTAGATAATTCTTATAATCAATCGCACCGATTTTCCAATTCAGTAGTAATTAATTAATACTTTTCATTCGACACTTTCCACAATCCTCCTCTGGTTCGATATCCGACTTACTCTAGCTACCTAGTTTATTTCGGTTTTTGCATGTCACTAACGACAGACAAGCACATCATATGACTCCTTCACATACTTCACATCAGACAGTAAATCTTCTTTAATCTTCTCTAATTCAGCAATCTTCTTATCTTTCTCCTCACAAACTTTGCAAGATTCTGAACATTTCAAACATGATTTTTCAACTTCAACCAATTTTTCTACTATCTTTTCAACTTCAACGACTTTTTCTACCTCGACAAGTTTCTCTACTTCGACCAATTTTTCAACTTCGACTATTTTTTCAACCTCAACAATCTTCTCCACCACTTTCTCCACTTCAACGATTTTCTCTACTACTTTCTCAGTTGCTGGTTCAACATTCGCTTCTCCAGTTTCTGTCTTTGTCTTTCCATCAGCTAGCCTTTTTGCTGCTTCCAGCTCTTTCTTCAATCTTGCAATCTTCTTTTGATTCAGCATCTCCATTTTATCTGCAAAAAACAAATTAAAACTAGTAGGATCAATGCCTTTTCTAGCTCTGTTGAGATGTTCTTCCTCATCATCGGTATCCACATCGCTACCAAGATCTGGAAAAATCGGAATTCTTTTATGATTAGTCTCATATTCACCCTGAATTCTAGCAACAAAGCCTGAATCGGTTGGAATGTATTTATCCCAGCTAAATCCTTCAGCAACAAATTCATCATCTTGATCAATGATACCGAAATAAGCTTTTCTATTTGCATCTTCGATCATTTTCCTTTTGTCATCCACAATTGGTCGAGCATGTGCAGTTTGTGGTTCCTTTTGTTGAGTAATCTGATGAAAAATTGATTTCTGATAATAATTGTTCTTTTCTTGATTCCCTGTTGCTTCTTGATTTTTACACTCCCGTTTGAAGTGTCCCTTTCCTTTGCAACGGAAACAAGTAACTTTCGATTTGTCAAAACCCAGTGGAGAAGTAGCCATTCCTCGAAATTCATCTTTACCAATAATTTCTTGAAACTTTTCAGCTCTCCTCCAAGCACTCGCTAAGCACCATTTTATATCCATCAGCTCAAGTTCTTCAGCATCAATTTGGTCGTAATCCTCTTTGGTAAGCATCGGATTACCAATCTTCCCACCGATCAAACTTTTCTAAGATTCTAACATAGCAACCAGTGATGCCATGTGTTGCTTGGCAACTTCCGGAGACAGATTCTAACCATTTTGAATGTTTAAAGTAACATTGCACTGAAGGTTTGTTGAGTTTTGTTGTTGAGAACTTGATGTTGTGCTGTTTGGATCAAAACTCGAGAATGATGAAGAATATCCACCACTTTGAGTCACATTACTACTCTTTGTTCCAGACGAACTATCAGCACTAAAACCAGTTTGAATCTTCGGGCTAGGACTAGGAGTAGCCTCAAACTTGTTTCCTCGATAATACAAACTGACATCTTGTTTAGCATTTGGATTTGTCATGATAGCTGTTTTCTGAATATCCAGCTCCTGCTCTTCAATCTTTTGAATGAATTGTGCCAGATTCATATTCTCAGACTTTCTTGTGTGTTTTAAAATCATCAAATAAGTTCCCCACTTTTGTTGTGGTAGTGCTTCAGCTAGTTTATCGACCCACTCATCATCATCTTTCTCAATGTTAAATCTTTTCATTTCCAAGACTAGATGACAATATCTATCAATGGTATGCTTTGTAGTTTCATGGTCGAAAGCTGAAAACATATCAAACAACTTCTTCAATAATGCCTTTTTGTTTTTAATCATATCTTCGCTTCCTTTGAATTTCTGAATCAATGCTTCCCAAATTGACTTAGCTGTATTACCATGTTGAAGCAAAACAAATATATCTTCTGTAATTGCCAGTTGAAGAATACTGATCATCATTTTCTCACTAGTATACTTCAATTTATCAACTTCCGTAAAGTCACTGAAACCCTTTTCAAGTCAACGTTCGTTTTTCGGTTTCTCATAGTCTTTCTCCAACGAACACCATGCATCAAACTTGTAAGCTTGCACCCAGTTCTCAAATCGATTTTTCCATCCCTGAAAATCTTCAATGTACATCAGCTTTGGCGGTTTCTGATGTGTTCCCGTTTCATTTTCACTGTATAAAGTTTCGGCAGCAGTAACGGGAGCAACTGGCGTAGCAAACGCATTGTAGAATTCCTCTTCCATACTTCAGTAATCAGGAGATATTTCAGGAAACACCTGAATGAAAACAAAAACAACTAATCAGTTCAAATGAATAAAAAAATGTGAACGCGTGTAACGATTGATTCGATCTAGAACTCGTGTCAAAAATTCGTAGACTCGTTCCAATACAAGATGAATGGATGCACACTTCTTTGCACAAATGGGCTTTTTAGCTTGTAATTAGACAAATTGATTGGACCGATACTCTTGCTTTAACTGTTGATTGGGCCATGACAATGAGTTTAAGTCTTTATCAAATATTGTAATTGAGCCAATGTAAACAATGGGCTGACACAAATCGGGCCGATGACTTAAAAGACTCTATTTACTTCTGTTGGGCCACATATATGATGAAACTTGGACCGAGGACATTTTTTATACACTAAATATTCACATGCACTTCAATCAGATTGAACCACACTTTAAATCTTATCCCATGATTGCCGACCACTTTAAAAAAAATCACAAACTTTTTTTTTTGGTTCAACATAACCACTAAGCCGGCAATTCTAATATGATACTAAATTCTATTTGGCCGCCCAAACTTCAACCTATATCCAAACCGAATTTCTCATGAACTGGTTGTAATAACTCCTATAAAAAAGTCTTAATTATTATTTTAATTGTCCAATAGGAAACCCTAATTGAGACACCCAAGTGATTCTGCACAAACCCTAAAATTTTCAGAATAATCAGAATCAGGATCAGGATCAGGGCCCCTAAAACTCAGGGGGGGGGGGGGTAAAACCCTAGTTAAGATTATCTTGAAATCTCGCTGTCAAAAACGAATATTGAGAAACAGTCAAGTCAGCAAGGCTAGTCAAGGACGTGGCTACCCTATAAACTTTTCGTGTCCCTTACGGACCGTAAGGGATGAGGCTTACGGTCCGTAAGCAGGGTCAATTTTGTGTATAAATAGGGGTGTCTGGGACTTGAAATTGGGCGCTTGAACGACGTAAAATGTCTAAATATACACTGAGATACGCTATGTTTACTATCAAAACACACACGATTCACAAATCGTCGCCGTAATACAGGGTAATAACTCGATCGCTGATACGATTCAATGTCTATTCGATTAAACTATCCAATGGATGTTTAAGTGCTGCCCACATTAGGGTTTATGCTTTGTCATTCGTTGTTAATTCAATGGATGTTTAAGTATCGCACTTTGTCATTCGATGTGAGGGTTTGATCTCGTGAGTTATCGTAAATGCTGTATTAAGTTACTAACCGAATTATGTGCCTATTATTAATTTAGGTTAAAAGGCTAATCAGTAGGCTAGGCTCTGCTCAATTAAATCTGCAATGTGAGTCATTCTCTTTTTATCAAATTACTTTCAAAATCATGTTTATTTTCAAAGTTATAATTACAGGGATTAAGTTTATGTAATCACCAAATTACAGCCAGTATGTGGGGTTTTGTATACATTACTTGATAATCTTTGCCATTGGACAAACGGGTGGCCAATGGTGATATGACCATAGTCACAGATCCGGTCAAGTGACAAATACTGTGGGTAGTTGGTTGATATCTGAAACATTGTAATCTCCCTTAATACTGTTAATTATAACAAACATGTCGTTTTACTAAAAAGAATGATTCACTCAGTATTTCCCGCTGACAAAACCTTTTTCAAACATGTTTCAGGTGATCTGTTGTTATCCAGGAAAAGTGCCGCGAAGCACTACAAGCTTAAGAAAATGGCTCAATATAAAATAGAGAAACATGTTTTGTAAAATAAAGAATTCTCCGTGAAATCTTACGATTGTAAATTACCGGGGTTTTATCCCGAGTTGTGAAATAAAATAATCGGGAAATATTTTAGTTTTAAAAAGATCCTGAAGAAACTTCTGCTTTTAAATAAATACCACGAGATTTCTGTCCCGCGGCTCCTGAAATGGGTCAAACCGGGTCGGGGGCCGTGACAGAAAAAGGTGGTATCAGAGCCACTGATTTAAGACAATTAAGTATTTAGAAAATACTTAATTTTACTAATTGCTATTTTGTGATTTTATGTTTTATTAATTAAATAATTGTGTTATGAACTTTGTATGATTATTTTGTATATAATTGTTATTTATTTGATACTAATAAAATTAAATTATCAGATGGAAAAAGTTAATAATGAACCAGTAAATGAGGTTAATCAATCTGAGCAACAACAGGGGGATCAATTTATGACTACGCAAGATATAGAAAATATCATTGCTCAAGGGATAGCCAATGCTATTCCAGCAATCGTTGCTGCTGTTAAAAATCCAATCGAACCGCAACAAATCGTTCCTAGCAATCGTATTTCTGAAGATAACTTCAGTAATAGCGTAAACGGAGGCAATGATCATGTTAATCATGATGAGGAACCACGGCAAGCTCCGCTCCCTAAGAAAATGAAAGCTGCAACACCAGGTTGCACTTACAAAGAATTTCTTGCGTGTAAACCCACTGAGTTTGCAGGCAATGAAGGAGTGACTGCGGCATTGCATTGGTTAGAGAAAACCGAGGAAGTAATTGCCATAAGTAAATGTGACAATGAAGACAAGGTCATGTACGCGTCAAATCTTTTTAAAGAAGGGGCGCTAGAATGGTGGAACACGGTGTTACAAGCAAAAGGAACGATGATGGCATATGCTATGAACAGGGAAGAATTTAAGAGTCTTGTAGAAAGAAAATTCTATCCCGAATATGAAAAAGATCAAATGGCAAATAAGTTCTTAAACCATAGAATGATGGGTGTAGATTGTCGCGGTTATACTTCGACATTCTTTGAATATGCTAGAGTGGTACCAACACTGGCTTCGCCATAATCGGTACTCATTTCTCGTTATATTTTGGGATTAATTGGCGAAATCCGCAATATCGTTAAAGCTGCGAGACCTCGCACTATTGACGATGCTGTGGAATTAGCTAACACCCTAACTGACGAATTGGTATGCACAAGAGATGAAAACAAGAAGAAGGAATTGGCTCAGAAAATTACCCAAGGATTTCGTACGGGTAATAATAGCAGCTTTAAGAAAAGAGGAACAAGGCAATCCTCAACTCCTCAGTTCTGCAAGAATTGCAGAAAGAAACATTATGGAAGATCTAATGTGACCTGCAACTTTTGCAAAGCCATAGGACATCGTGAAGAAGACTGCAGAAGGAAAACCAGGATCTGCTATAATTGTGGAGAAGCTGGGCATTTCAAAACAGAATGTCCTAAATTGGTCAAACCAGCAGACAACAAAGCTAAACCAGCTGACGGAGCTACAAAGAAGAATGTTCGAGCCTTTCAGTTAACAACTCAGGAGGCCAAGCTAATCCCAGATGTGATAGCTGGTACGTTTTTAGTCCACAACATTTACGCAAAAGTATTATTTGACTCTGGTGCGAACCAAAGTTTCATAAATACTTCATTCTGCCAAGCTCTTAACCTACCTTTAACCAAACTTAGGTAGATCTTTACAGTCGAAACGACAGACGGAAAATCTGTTAGCATAGATAAAGTTTTGCAAAAAGAAAATATAGAACTCTCAGGTCATAAATTCTTTGCAAACCTATTACCTATGAAATTAGCTGAATTCGATGTAGTGTTAGGAATGGATTGGTTAGTAGCCAACCATGCTCGAATTCTTTGTGATCAGAATTCCATAGAAATTCAAGCACCTACTGGAGAAGTAATTATAATTACAGGAGACAAACCACGTAAGCCCATGAAGTTAATATCAGTAATGAAAGTTGCTAGTTATGAACGAAAACAAGGAATAGTATATATGATTTCAGTAATCATTAATACTAAGGGTAAAGAACTTAAGGAGATTCCTGTAGTCTCAGAATACCCAGATGTATTTCCAGAAGAATTACCAGGATTACCACCAGATAGGGAGGTAGAATTTAGAATTCATTTAATTCCCGGAACTATACCAATAGCCAAGGCACCTTATCGATTAGCACCCACAGAAATGTTAGAACTGAAAAAGCAATTAGCTGAATTACTAAGTAAAGGTTTCATACAACCTAGTTCATCCCCGTGGGGATCACCAGTGTTGTTTGTGAAAAAGAAGGATGGTTCCATGAGAATGTGTATCGATTATAGAGAATTGAATAAGGTTACAATTAAGAATCGATACCCATTACCTAGGATTGATGATCTTTTCGATCAACTTCAAGGAGCTAAATATTTTTCTAAGATTGACTTACGCTTCGGATATCATCAATTGAAAGTACAAGAAGAAGACATACCTAAGACAGCTTTCAGAACTAGGTATGGTCATTACGAGTTTACAGTCATGCCCTTCGGGTTAACGAATGCACCTGCAGCATTCATGGACATGATGAATAAGATTTTTAAACCATACTTGGATAAATTTGTAATTGTCTTCATCGACGATATACTTATTTATTCCAAAAGTCAGAACGAGCATTGTGAGCACTTGCATGCACTCTTAACTTTGTTAAGAAAAGAAAAATTGTACGCCAAATTCTCAAAGTGTGAATTTTGGTTGCAAGAAGTGCAATTCTTAGGACACATGGTGAATCACGAAGGTATTCATGTAGATCCTGCTAAGATAGAAGCAATTACCAAATGGAAGGTTCCGCAATCCGCAATGGAAATTTGAAGTTTTATAGATACTATAGACGGTTTATTAAGGATTTTTCAAAGATAGCTGTACCATTAACTAAGTTAACCTGTAAAGCAGTTAAGTTTGAATGGGGACCTAAGCAAGAAGAAGCTTTTAGAATATTGAAGCAGAAATTAACCAATGCTCCAATCTTAGCCTTACCAGAAGGAACTGAAGATTTTGAAGTATATTGTGATGCTTCAAAACTAGGATTTGGATGTGTGCTAATGCAACGCAAGAAGGTAATTGCGTATGCCTCAAGACAATTAAAAAAGCACGAAGAAAACTATACAACTCATGACTTAGAATTAGGAGCCGTAATTTTTGCCCTGAAAATCTGGAGACATTATCTGTATGGAAGTAAGTTTACTATCTATACAGATCATAAAAGTTTAAGATATATATTTAGGCAAAAAGAGTTAAATATGAGGCAAAGGAGATGGATGGAAATCCTAAGTCACTACGACTGTGATATTCAATATCATGAAGGAAAGGCAAATGTGGTTACAGATGTCTTAAGTCGTAAGTATCATGAGAAGCAACGACGAGTTTGTGCTCTTAGGTTAAATCTACAATTAGATTTAATGGAACAATTGAAAAATGTTCAAGCTACAGCAATGAAGGATGATGCTGAAGGAATGAAAGGAAGATTAAAAGAATTAGAACAATGAGCAGATGGAATTTGGAGATTCCATAAAAGAAGAATATGGGTACCTAAGCAAGGAGAATTAAGAAATAAGATTTTGGAAGAAGCCCATAAATCTAGGTATACCATGCACCCTGGAAACAATAAGATGTACCAAGATTTAAGAAATAATTTCTGGTGGATAGGCATGAAAAAGGATATAGCAAAATATGTGTCTAAGTGTCTTACTTGTTCACAAGTAAAGGCAGAACATCAGAAACCTTCAGGTCTATTACAACAATTAGAAATGCCTGTATGGAAGTGGGAACTCATAACAATGGATTTTGTTACTAAGTTACCCAAAACCAGAAAAGGTAATGACGCGATTTGGGTGATTGTGGATCGATTAACCAAATCTGCTCACTTTCTACCAATGAAAGAAACCTTTAGCATGGAAAGGTTAGCAAAATTGTATGTAGATGAAGTCATATCCCTACATGGAGTTCCACTCTCCATTGTATCAGATAGGGATAGTCGTTTCACTTCGCATTTTTTGACTAGTTTCCAAGAAGCAATGGGAACCCGACTAAATCTGAGTATTGCATATCATCCACAAACAGACGGGCAAAGTGAAAGGACGATCCAAACTCTAGAAGACATGCTCCGAGCATGTGTGATAGATTTTGGTGGAAATTGGGACGATCACTTACCTCTGATCGAATTCTCCTATAACAATAGTTATCATTCAAGTATTGAAACTGCCCCATTCGAGGCACTGTATGGAAGAAAGTGCAGAACTCTAGTTTGTTGGGCAGAAATAGGAGAAAGTCAATTATCAGGTCCGGAGATAGTGCAAGAGACGACCGACAAGATTACACAAATCAAGGAAAGGCTGAAGACGGCCAGAGATTGCCAGAAGAGCTATGCAGACAATAGACGCAAGCCACTCGAGTTTCAAGTCGGAGATAAAGTACTTTTGAAAATTTCTCCTTGGAAAGGAGTTGTTAGATTCGGTAAGAAAGGAAAGCTAAGTCCCAAATATGTAGGACCATTTCTAGTGATCCAACGTATAGGACCAGTTGCTTATCGTTTACAACTACCAGAGGAGTTAGCTGGAGTACCTGATGTATTTCATGTATCCAACCTCAAGAAATGTCTATCAGACGAATCTTTGGTAGTACCTCTCCAAGATATAGAGGTAAACGAAAAGTTAAAATTTGTAGAGAAACCTCTTCAGATAGAAGACAGAAAAGTGAAGTTTCTCAAACACAAACGACTAGTATTAGTTAAACTCAAGTGGGATTCGAAACGAGGACCCGAATACACTTGGGAGCTGGAATCAGAAATGAAGCTAAAGTATCCTCAATTATTCCAGTAAATCTCGAGGACGAGATTTTTATTAAGGTGGGGAGAATGT
This sequence comes from Helianthus tuberosus, assembly GCA_030545235.1. Classification (NCBI taxonomy): domain Eukaryota; kingdom Viridiplantae; phylum Streptophyta; class Magnoliopsida; order Asterales; family Asteraceae; genus Helianthus; species Helianthus tuberosus. Next base: position 25,178,331 of record CM060451.1, read on the forward strand.
AATAACTCCTATCAAAAAGTCTTAATTATTATTTTAATTGTCCAATAGGAAACCCTAATTGAGACACCCAAGTGATTCTACACAAACCCTAAAATTTTCAGAATAATCAGAATCAGGATCAGGGCCCCTAAAACTCAGGGGGGTAAAACCCTAGTTACTATTATCTTGAAATCTCGCTGTCAAAAACGAATTTTGAGAAACAGTCAAGTCAGCAAGGCTAGTCAAGGACGTGGCTACCCTATAAACTTTTCGTGTCCCTTACGGACCGTAAGGGATGAGGCTTACGGTCCGTAAGCAGGGTCAATTTTGTGTATAAATAGGGGTGTCTGGGACTTGAAATTGGGCGCTTGAACGACGTAAAAAGTCGAAATATACACTGAGATACGCTCTGTTTACTATCAAAACATACACGATTCCCAAATCATCGCCGCAATACAGGGTAATAACTCGATCGCTGATACAATTCAATGTCCGATCGACTAAACTATCCAATGGATGTTTAAGTGCTGCCCACATTAGGGTTTATGCTTTGTCATTCGTTGTTAATTCAATGGATGTTTAAGTATCGCACTTTGTCATTCGATGTGAGGGTTTGATCTCGTGAGTTATCGTAAATGCTGTATTAAGTTACTAACCGAATTGTGTGCCTATTATTAATTTAGGTTAAAAGTCTAATCAGTAGGCTAGGCTCTGCTCAATTAAATCTGCAATGTGAGTCATTCTCTTTTTATCAAATTACTTTCAAAATCATGTTTATTTTCAAAGTTATAATTACAGGGATTAAGTTTTTGTAATCACCAAATTACAGCCAGTATGTGGGGTTTTGTATACATTACTTGATAATCTTTGCCATTGGACAAACGGGTGGCCAATGGTGATATGACCATAGTCACGGATCCGGTCGAGTGACAAATACTGTGGGTAGTTGGTTGATATCTGAAACATTGTAATCTCCCTTAATACTGTAAATTATAACAAACAGGTCGTTTTACTAAAAAGAATGATTCACTCAGTATTTCCCGCTGACAAAACCTTTTTCAAACATGTTTCGGTTGATCTGTTGTGATCCAGGAAAAGTGCCGCGAAGCACTACAAGCTTAAGGAAGTGGCTCAATATAAAATAGAGAAACATGTTTTGTAAAATAAAGATTTCTCCGTGAAATCTTACGATTGTAAATTACCGGGGTTTTATCCCGAGTTGTGAAATAAAATAATCAGGAAATATTTCAGTTTTAAAAAGATCCTGAAGAAACTTCCACTGTTAAATAAATACCACGGAATTTCTGTCCCGCGGCTCCTGAAACGGGTCAAACCGGGTCGGGGGCCGTGACACCTGGTACTGACACAAATCACATGATACCATGATTATTTCTTGCCGACACCTTTAATTTTTTAATCACAAACAGATTGTGCCTCCATTTTTAAAGCAGAAAATCACATGGATCGATACACTTCACATGCTCACAAAAACCGATATATTCACATGCAAAGACTGACAACCTCGATTTTTGTTTCACACAACTCGATGCACATTCAAGCGGTCAAACGATGTTTTCAAACGGACTACTTTCCTCAAACGGTTAACCCAATATTTTCAAACGGACACATGCATTTTCAAACGGACACATACATTTTCAAACGAGATAGGGTCAGATTCAAACGGTCATGTCCAGTTTCAAACGGTAAGGTCAGGTTACGTTCAAACGGACACCAGTTTTCAGTCCATTTTTACCATTTTTACTTTGAATTTTAAGCTGAAACTTTCAAGGGTTTGTTAAAACATGATTGCGAGTATAATGTGAAATTTTGAGCCGATTTTAACTGTAAAAAATTTTAATTTTGTGAAAGGTGTAGAAATCAGATTTTCAAGCTGAATATGGCAAGAACTCTTCCTCCTGAGCTCTGATACCACTTGTAGGATCGTGTTTCGACCCGAATGAGTCGTTCAGAAGAGCTCTCGTACGTTTCAGAGGCGGAAACTAAGAAACGGACTTGAAAACAGCTTGAAATACACTTTAAACCTCTTATATATTCAATTAACAATGTTTACAATCAGAGGATAAACCGGCAGCACCTCGGTATCACTTGGCTATCTCTTTTCAAATGAGATCGTTTGAAGAGTATTTATAGGGAGGGTCATGTCCGTTTGAAGGTGGCATATCACCCTTCAAACGGTCACCTCTTCAAACGAACATCATTCCTCAAACGGTTACATGCTCAAACGGACCACCTAATTGGACCCTTTCAAACGACCAATCAAACTAAATAACATTCTGATTTTGTATAGCTTTGTCTTTTGTGATGTTGCACATTGATGATGTCATCTCTATGATGTCATCCTCAAAGATGATGACATAATGCATGATCAGATCCGCCACGTGACCAAGACTCGATATAAGACGAAGTCGACAGATGTATGCACCAACATACATTACTTTGTCAAATATATTTTCTATGGCATAAAACCATTTTCTGTCAAAATAACAGCTATAACTTTATCAAATATAATATATTAATTAAATAATGTTTCAGAATGTCTATCATTTATGTAACCTTTAGTCACGTGAATTGATTAAGCTTCCAAACTTTTTGTTCTTCAAATAAAATATCATTCTTTGCATGTGATAGGATAGTACCATGATTTGGTTTTATTATATGATACGGCAGTAGACAACAAAATCTCGTTAAATTTTATTAATATTCAATATATAATAATTGAACCATAATATACTATAGTAAATATAATATGTGTCGGGATCAGGAGAAAAATGCCCAAAAGTGTGAGAATGGTGAGAACGCATCCTGGCCCAACACGTGGCGCACGATTTAATTAGGGCGTATGGGCTAATTTGTCATTTTGTCTTCCGTTTTTCACAATATTGATTTATTTTTGGAGTTTAAGATTTTTTGGCGTTAACCAAATTTAATAATTATATGGCGTTTTAATGGTTTCATTGTATTAACATTTTGGCATTTTTCAAATCGTATGCCATTGGAACCCTAGGGGTCAGAATATATCTCTAAATGGCATTTTTCAAGGCATTTTAGACAAGATGGCCCATCGTTCTATTATTTTTTATATAGATTTCGGCGTTTGTGGTATCTTGGTGTTTTACAATTGGAAAATTATATTACAACCACAGGGAAAAAAATAGAAGAGAAAAAAATAAATTAAAATCCAAATCGGATCTCTCTTCACAATCTTAACTGTTATCGTCACTCTCTTCTTTAATACTACAAGAACTGTCACCAAATATATGGCGTTTTATGTAAAATTTAACAAACCCATCGGTTTGATTATTTTGCCTGCTCGTCTGTTGAAGTGGCTTTTGTGGATGTTTGGGGACATAGATCTATGACGTGTGGGTGGGTTTTTCTCATTTTTTCTTCAACTGGATCTTCATCTTTATAATCATCCCACTCTTTAATGTCATTGATCTCTTCTCCTCATCCAAGCCTTCTTCAAGAACAAAGAACACAAAATGACATATGATTGTCATCAGTATATTTTTCTTGAAGATGTGTCCATCTCATGCAGCAAAATCTTACTGAGTTACTCCCCTCACCTAACAATCCATTCAGTGAAACTTCACGAAGAACAATACTGAATATCCAAGAAAGCCATCTTTGATTTTTTTAATTTTTTGGCGTTTTTACAGTGAGTGGTATTTAGTAGTATTGGCGTTTGGTTTTTTGGTTTAATCAAACTGAAGTTGCTGAGACGTATCATTTTATAGGATGTCTTTTTGGGGCGTAGGTTAGGTGGTGCGTTACTATAATAAAGTATTCGTCCTTTCAGTTACTGTTTGTAATTATTGTTTTTGATAAGCTTTATCTCTAAAGTCTATAACACGTCCCATCTTTCAAGTTTAGCGTTTTAGATTCTAATATAATAAATTTTCCGTCTCTTCAGTTTTACTGTTTTGTAGTTACTTTTTCTAGTTACATTTTCAAGTTTAGTTTTTTTTTTTTTTTTTTTTTTTTGGGTTTTTTATAATACTTATCCAAATTAATTTTATTATAGTTTGTTAGTTTTTTGGGCGTTTTATGGCATGATGGCGTTTTGACAAGCAAGCATTTGGCTGCGTGGCATTTTTATTACATATGGCGTTGTTATTATATAACAATAAACTAGAAAGAAAATTAAAATATATATATATATATATATAAACAATTGATCTTCCAAATCTTCACTGTCAACAGTCTCTTTCTTCTTTCGAAGCATCTTCACTGGCTGTTTCGACTTTCGTATGATTCATTTTGATTTTTGTTTTTTGAAGTAGTTTTTTTTGTTGCCGCGTGGAAGCACAAAGTCTGAAATCAGCTTCTTTTTCTTGAATATTTGTCCATCTCATGCAGCAAAATGTTATTGAGTTTACACCCTTCAGCCAACAATCTTGGAATTTCCATTGAACGATGTTTGATTTTTTTAACCTTTTGGAGTTTTACCGAGAAAAAGAACGCCACTAAATAAAAGCACCTTAAAACTCTAAATTTAATCATACTAAATCAATAATGTTTTGTTGTATGGTGATGGACAACATTGTTAATCCTCAGTTAAGAAAGATGTCTGACAATGTTGTCCACCCCATACAGATAAACTTTATTGAGAACGTACCTCAATAATGTTTTTGAATGTTTTCGCGTTATAAATTGGATGGAAGTTGAGGATAAAGTCAATAAGATTTTACTCAATGAAATGGACAATATCCTCACTTAAGGATTTTGTCCACTACATTGAGCGAAACCTTACCGACAACCAAACTGAATTTCAAATAAACGTTTTGGTTTAGATGATATTTGATGTTTTGGTTTTTTGGCGTTTCTAAGATGAATGGTATATATTAAATATGGCGTTTGGGTTTTTGTGTGTTTTAATGGAAGGTCTAGATGTTGTATATATAGGATGTTTTTTGGCGGTTTTTTTAGGCGGGATTTTATTATAATTAAGTTTGGCGTTTTATATCTAATGGCGTTTTTTAGATTAGGATGCTGTGTGCTATTGTAGGTTAAGCTGGTAATTTTAATGGTGTTTTATTTCATGAGATGGTGTTTTGTGTAGAGAAGTCAAAAGACTTTTTTACCCTTAATGAAGCGCGCCACAACAATAAAAGTTATGTTATTTACGAAAACGCCACAGCGTCATCTAGTCCATAAATTGTTTTAATCTGAGGATCCATAACCGTTCTCTACGTTCTCACACTTTTCACCATTTTCTCTAAATGCTGGCCCAATATAATATTTAAACCATATTTAATTAAATATAACACTATTTTTAAATAACAAAGACATAAATAAAGGTTTAAATATATTATTACTAATATATGGCATTGAATGTGCATGCCTTCACGAAACAAAATTAAACCATATTTGTGCTACTATTGGCTAACTCTTTGGCCAATAATAGCATGTGTCAAGTAATGTATAAAACCCTGCATACCCGACCCCACCTTAGGAGCGGGAACCGCGAGTCAGTCAGATGGTACTGGTGTTTATTAATTACGCAGCGGAAACATTTTTCATCTGGATCGTAGTTAGGAAATGATTTCAGAGTGTTGGACCGTTTTGCGACCCCGAAAAATCAGTTAAGGATGTTCATCTTCACGTATAAAGGCGGAATCAGTACGCACAAAGTTACACAGCTTTTCCTTTCAATTCCCTCTCTATTAAAGCTTTCTGATTACAATTTGACAGAGTTTCAACCCCAAAAGCTCTCAACAGGTTCGCTCCAACGTACACGAATCGTCATATCAGGTTCGCTCATGTTGCCTATTTATAGTGTGATCAGGTTCGCTTATATGGACTGCCATATGAGCGGACCTACCTATATGACAAATAAGCGGACCACATGAAACCCTATGAGTGGACCTATCTGACACATAAGCGAACCTATGATAACACATGTTCACAAAAGCGAACCTATCAACATAAAACATGATTTTGATTTTCAAGACCCTATGTTGACCTATCTTGACCTAAGACTTAAAGTAGACGTAGTTAACAGACATTCTGTGCACCAACAGACTTCCCCTTGGATGTTGACGAAGTCTTCAGCTCCGAGTCATCAGTCTTGGTCTTTTCTCCAACTCTCTGTCTTCTCATCATAAGCACTCTATCTTCACAAGTTTAGGATTACAACCTAGCTCTTTCTTCAATCTTCCCTTGAACTGTTGATTCAGACTTCCCCTTTCACAGACTCCCCCTTTCAGTATGCTGGGATCTGAGGTATTTATCTGATTCAAGCTTTGACATTTAGCTTCCGTAGGAATCATGAAGTCCAAAACCTGTGTCTCAACCATCAAACATTACAAACTATCTTTTCAACAATAAATCACAAACTCAGTTTTAGAAATCCACTCAAGTATTCAGGTCCAAGTTAATGACCCTGATCACTTGATTAATCTACCAAGTCCAATTTAATGACCTCGGTTGATCATTTGACGAATCAAACTGATTTAAAACAACAATTTTCACATTTTCTGAAAATAACAAGTATCAAGTTAATGAACTTGTTTTTGACTTTCCAATAAAAAAAACTCCATCAAAATAAGCTCTCCTCATTCTTCAGTCCAGAATCTCCTGCATCTGCTTCAAACATCTGAGAATCCAACAATCAACTCTCCACTTTGGTTTGTCGGAAAATAAAGCAGAAATAAAATCTTTTTGGATTTTATAAAGCGTTCTAAACTAAGAAATGAAAAATAGAAAACTTAAATTTCAGAAAGTAAACAAAGTAAACTATTTACAAACTTATTTTTGGCGAGCGTGTCAGGGAATCATATCAGCTATCAGACAAATTACAAGTACCGTTAAGCTTCATTTCATACTCAGACTTAAACAATTCACCTCGATTGTCGATATACTGATCCATCTTAAATTCCCACACAAATTTCAATATATTCAGGATACGATTTAGATGTTTTATGAATTTAGCTCATTCATGTGTCCCACCTCTTGAATATACTCCCGTATCCAGAATCCCAATTATCAGTCTTACAGGTGAGTATACTACAATGATATCTGTATATAAATTAGGTAATGCGAGGGCCGAGGGATCTCAGGTCGATACTTCCGTATACGCAGAGAGATATCAGCTTCGACTTTACGGTATGTCCCCTTTAGAGGATCTTTTTGCTACAACAGCAGCGACTATCAATTTTATTGTATCATCGGCATGCTGAGGGTTTATGCTATTTTTCAAGCATTTGCGGAAAGTATTAGCCAAGGACTAGGTCAGAACTACCGTTCAGCAGAAGTCCCGGAATAATACCCCAGACATCATTAAGTATAAAAACCTAGTATATCAGATTATGAGACCTTTCAAACGAGATTTCAGGGGTTACCTATATATCCAAGTAGTGTTCCCCACGAATTTCACAAGTTTGAAATTTTTAAGTTTATATCCCGAATAAATCTACTAAATGTGCGAAAACCTATCGACACATGTTTAACTCATTTAAACTTTACAAATCCTTAGCATACCGTAATAGTCTAGCCGATGTACTATCATTTTCTCTATATACACAAACTCTTTTTCAGATTTTATCATGTTTTTGTATTTTTGCATTTTTTACTGTTTTTGTATTTTCTGAAAAATAAAACTCATTTAAACTTTACAAATCTTTAGCATACTGTAATAGTCTAGCCGATGTACTATCATTTTCCCTATATACACAAGCTCTTTTTCAGATTTTATCATGTTTTTCTATTTTTGCATTTTTTACTGTTTTTGTATTTTCTGAAAAATAAACTATATACATCTATCTACTCCCCCTAAATACCAAAACAAGTAAAAAATCGACAAACCATTGCAGATTGTTTCTCGTCTTCATCCGCAACAGTACTCTCATCAACGCCAATTATGCCATCCGACACCGACAAAAGCTTCATACCGTTCAGTTTTAACAAATATTTAAACCGATTTTTATCAAAAGCTTTGGTATGTAAATCAGCTTTTTGTTCGTCATTGTGGATTTTCTCAATTCGTATCAACTTTTTCTCAAAACAATCACGAATAAAGTGATGACGAATTTCTATGTGTTTAGTTTTAGCGTGATGTACTGGATTCTTTGTTATATTTATTGCGGCCTCATTATCAACAAAAATAGGTGTGTTAAGAAACTGCAAACCGTAGTCGCGCATCTGTTGTTGTATCCACAAGATCTGAGAGCAGCAACTGCTAGCAGAAACATACTCCGCTTCACATTTAGATAGCGCCATAGACGTTTGTTTCTTACACTGCTAGGTAACCAATCTAGGACCAAAGAACTGGCATCCTGCAGTTGTTGATTTTGAATTGACTTTGCAGCATCCGAAATCCGAATCGGAATACCCTTCGAGCGTAAAATTGCCTTTCCTAGGATACCACAACCCCAATGAAGGAGTTCCTTTCAGGTAGCGTAATATCCTCTTCACAATGATCATATGCGAAGCTCTCGGGTTAGATTGAAATCTTGCTGCGAGGCACGTTGGGTACATGATATCAGGACGTGAAGCAGTTAGGTACATTAATGAACCTATCATGGAATGGTAAAACGTTTCATCAGCCCTGTCTCCGGTGAGATCTGGGTGAATCCCATGATTTGTTGCAAGTGGGGTAGCAGCTGGAGTAGAACTTGACATCCCAAATTTCTCTAGAATATCATGAACGTACTTCGTCTGATGAATGAAAATTCCCTCAGGAAGTTGTTCAACTTGTAGACCCAGAAAGAATTTCATCTCCCCCATTGATGACATTTCAAACTTTTGCTTCATCACTGATTCAAAATCTTTGCACAGATTTTCATTTGTCGACCCAAAAATTATATCGTCCACATAAATCTGACCTATCAGAAGATGACCATCGACCTCTTTAGTGAAGAGAGTGGCATCCACTTTTCCACGAATGAACTTGTTGGCTAGTAGGTGTTGAGACAAAGTCTCGTACCAAGCTCTCGGGGCCTGGTGTAAACCATATAACGCTTTATCTAATAAGTAGACCTTGTTTTTGTGGATTGGATCGGTGAAGCCCGACGGCTGACCGACATAAACCTCCTCTTTGACCTTCCCATAAAGAAACGCCGATTTTACATCTAGCTGATATACTTTGAAGTTCTTCCAAGACGCAAATGCTAGGAAAATTCTGATAGCTTCTAGTCGTGCTACTGGAGCATAGACTTCTGTAAAATCAATCCCCTCCTGTTGACTAAATCCCTGAATAACGAGTCGAGCTTTGTTTCGAACGACAACTCCTATGTCATCTCTCTTGCACTTAAATACCCATTTCGTATTGATTTTCCTATGGCCATTCGGAAAATTAACTAACTTCCACACTCTCAATTTCTCGAATTGGCTCAGTTCCTCCTGCATTGCATTGACCCAAGAATCTTCAGTAAGCGCCTCTTTGTAAGTTCTTGGTTCAACCTGCGAGATAAAACAACTCAATGAGAATTCAGTTTGCAAAGGAGCAACTTTTGTATAGAAACATGTAAGCCCTTTATCAATCTGATTTCGAGTGCGAACGCCTGTCTGCAATTCTCCTATGATCAACTCCTCTGGATGATATGAAAAAGTTCGCGGCATCACTTCACTTGGAACATCTACATTTCCCTCCAGATTAGTAACATTCTGCTCTGCATCTTGTTCACCAACTTGGTTTGTTTGACTTGAAATCTGAATTTGCTCCCCCTCAGAATCTGAATCACCATGATCAAAGATTGGCATGTTTTCAGCTTCTTGATTATCATCCTGAACCGACTGATTTTCCTGAGCAACTTCATTTTGTTGGACATCATCATGTTCACCAGCATTACTCGGACCTGCTTCATCGACATTTGAAGTTTCCCGTGATCGCCTCGAATACTCAGCTGGGAACCTTAACTGCGACTCATATTCACGCAAAATATCCAACTTATCAAACAAATCTTCATCATCCTCTGATTCTTCTCTCATGTCAAACGAATCCCACAGTTTGTCATAATGATAACGCCATGAATCTCCAGGATTCTGTGGCGGCATAGTATAACCTTGACATTCAACATTTGCAGCTTCAATAATCCGCTTCTCACTTGGAACGAAGACACGTCGCATCGGATTTTCATAACCAACAAATATTCCCTCAATGCACTTCGGACCAAACTTTCCAAAAAGCTCTATAACAGTACAGGGTGACCCGAACGGTTCTAGATACTTCAAATTCGGTTTGCGGTTATTGATTAGCTCAAAACATGTTTTGTTGAACTTCTTAACAGTGAGAACCCTGTTGAGCGTATAGCATGTGGCGGAAACAACTTCAGCCCAAAAATTTATCGGTAACTTTGAATCTGCGAGCATAGTTCTAGCCGTCTCGATTAGCGTCCGGTTTTTACGTTCTGCGACTCCATTCTGCTGCGGAGTGTACGGAGCACTAAACTCATGCAATATACCTCTTTCATCACAAAATTCTTCCATCTTACTGTTCTTGAACTCAGTACCATTATCACTACGAATTCTTTTGATACGCCTTTGGTACAGATTCTCAATTTTTCTGAACAACGCCATCAAACTGACATACGTTTCATCTTTAGTCTTCAAGAAAGAAACCCACGAAAATCTGGAATAATCATCAGTAACCACAAGACAGTAGAGATCCCCTGTAATACTTTTGACGTTTACTGGACCGAACAGATCCATATGTAGTCTCTCTAACGGTCTGGAAACTGAATTGACTTGCTTTGTAGGGTGTGACATTTTCTTCTGCTTGCCTTTAACACAGCTAATGCACTCCCCTTCCAGATGAAAACCTTTGATATTAACTCAAAGAACCAAATCATTGTGCACCAAGTGATTCATCTTCCTTAGGTGAATATGCCCCATCTTGCGGTGCCACAATCTCGATTCTTTCTCAGTTGCTCTAGAAACAAAACAATGTGCTTGACCTGTTGTTGTCGTTGCTACACTCATGTCCAACACATATAAATCATTCACTCTAGGTTCCCGCATGATAATCCATTCTTCAGGAACAACAAATCCTGGTTTCAAGATCAAACATTCTTTATCAGTGAAGTGAGTAGTATACATATTGTCACAAATCTGCGAGATACTAAGCAGATTGTTCTCCAGCTCAGTAATGTAGTTAACTCTTTCAAACGTCACAATCCCATTTGATAACGTTCCTTCACCAACAATTCGACCACCTTCATAACCTGCAAATCCTACATAACCACCATTCATATTTCTCACATCATACAGCAACGCAGTCTTCCCTGTCATATGTCTTGAAGCTCCACTATCCATGATCCATCTGGATACAAGATTTGGAAGATCCTGCACATAAAAAACTTTGACTTAAACTTTAATAAAGATGCCGATTCATGCTTCGCGATCAAGGAAGCTCCGGAAATTCAAACTGTTTAGTCGAACATGGAGTCCACCCAGGCCTCATCAGCCTTAGGTGTAACCTTGACTCTCGTAATTTGAATTTTGAAATTTTCAGCCTTAAGAGGTGGAAAATTTGCATCATAATCAATTTGAATTGAATCCTCAGAAGATTTCACCTTCTTCTCACTTTTTGGTTTCCAAACTTGTTGAGATAATGCAACCCGTTTATAAAATTTGTCATTTTTAGTTACCACTTTCTTTACAGGTTCATTTTTCACTTTGGTGTTATCATTTTTCACACTCTTTTTATCAACAACGATTGGTGCTTTACCCTTCACATCAATTTTCTTTTGTTGAATCTTCACAGTTTCAGTCTTAGGCTTCACATTGGTACACTTTCGTGCAATGTGACCAACTTGAATACATCTGAAACATGTTCGAGTATCAACAACTCGACTTGTGCCTTTAGACTGATACTGTGAAGCTCTTTTCTCAAAGAACTCTTCATTCGATTTTGAAAAAATCTCTTTCTCTTCATCAGCAAGTGAACTCGAACTATTTACAAACTTTTTCTTTTCAGCAAACCTCTTATTTGGAACATTTCTTCTCTGATAATTCCTACCATCCTGATAACCACCCGACCAATTATTTCGATTGTTATTATAAAAACATGGTGGATTAACAGATTTCTTGTAGTATGATTTATCTTTTTCAAAACTCATTTTTCTCTTTGTTTGACTCAAATTGTTCACTTCTGACAACTCAACTTCAACCAATTTAAAAACATTTGTCAACTTTGTCACATTAACATTCTCAATGGGAAACTCAGAATCCGAATACAACTTATCAGATCCAGCCATCTTGTACATCACAAGACCCGGTTCATCACTTAAGTTGTTTTTCGATTTTGGTTTCTGAATGTACTTGTCCAAGAAACACCCATCTTCCTCAATAGTGTCACTATCCATTTTTAGCACATTTTCAACAACACCTTTTACAATATCATTTTGGACACTATCGTCATTGGAAGATGTGAACGTGACATCAATGTTCTCCGGAAGTTTAACTTCACTTTCTTCCTCAATTTCAACCAACCCAGATTGCCTTTTCGTGTAGTTATCAAGAACAGGTGGTGGTACTTGATGAAAACCCACCCCAGTTCCATCACAATACACATCTTCGCCTGCTTTATCTTTCCCGATGGGTTTGGGAATAATGTGTTGCAAAACAAAGCTTGCGGAGCTGTAACTGTTAAGCTTCAACTGGATTCGCTCGTTTTCAATTTCAGCCTCTTGAAATTTAAGTTTCAATTTAGCGATTTCATCCAGTTGTTGGTTGATTGATTCTTCTTTTACTCTAAGCGCTGCTTTTAGATGTTCATTTTCTTTAAAAGTTTTACCATTTCGATCATCACTATCTTTCATTGTGCTTTTTAGTTTTTCAAACTTTTCAGAAATTTGATGGTTTTCAAGAATAAACTTTTCATTTTCTTGTTTAATTTTGTCATGATCAATTTTATCATTTTCAATTTGTCTAGTTAATTCTCTTATCCGTTCAGTTGAAGCTTTAACTGTTTTGTCACGATCAAGAATCTGATTCTCAACTCTTCTGACCTTTGTTGTCAGATCATCAACTTTCTTCCCGTTGAGATACGTGACTGTGTTACAAAATTTGCACTCTTTGTTGCAATTTTTGCAATCAGCATTTCCATCAATTTTCTTACCTGATGCATTTGTTGACACATCTGAACTGACCTGGCTTTTTGACTCAGACACGGAGTTAGAGTCTACCTCAAGTGCCTTAGCAGCCAGCACTTTGTCAGCCATTTTTTCCAAAGTTCTCAGCATTCAACTCCTGCGTTGTGTCAATAACTCCAGTATCAACTTTCTTTGATTTTTCCTGCTCTTCTTTCTCCTTTCTCTCTTTCTCTTCTTTCTCTTTCTTGTCTCCAGTTCCCCACCATTTATTCTGCCAGTACTCATCCTCTTCTTTGTACTGCTGGATTATGGCTTCAATATCAAGCGTTTTGTCATTGATAGCAATATTTCCATATTCATCAAGATAACACTCTCTGTCCGGATCCCATCTATTTGCTCTTCTCGCTTCCAGAAAGATACGAGATATTCTAATTATTTTGTTTTCAGCAATCATTTTTCTGTATTGATATTTTTGCTCTTCAGTTCTATCGTCTTTCTACGGAATAGGTTCGTTGTTTTTCGCCATGAATGCGTAACCAACCGCATCATCTTCCGGTAGAACCTCTTGACTCCAATCATAACCCTCATCATCATAAATCACCGCAAGAGCTCTAGATTTCTCTTTGTTGTCTTCAACCTGCTTTAATCTAGGCGGCTCGGATTTATTCTGATGATATATTGCCTTCTTGTAATAATCATCTCTGAAAGGATTCTCCGACTCATCAGCATAAGCGTTTCTGCATTCTCGTTTGAAGTGACCTTTTTGCTTACACTTGAAGCATGTCACCTTGGACTTATCGAACCCCAATTTGGTAGATGGACCACCAATTGTTTTTCTGCCGGTAATTTCCATGAAACGCTGTGCTCGACGAACAGCACTGGCCATAGCCCAACGAATATCGATCAGCTCCATTTCCTCATGATCAATCTGATCATAATCTTCTTTCGTCAGATTGGTGTTGCCTATCTTCCCAGCTACTAACCCTTCATACGATTCCAACACCGATGCTAGGAAGATCATCTGCTGTTTGGCCGACTCCTCATCAAAATTCTGAGCATTCTTCAAGTCTATTGCAATGTTGCATTGAAAACGATTCTTTGCATCAGAATGACCTGCAGATGATGAAGATCCACTGTGATAACCACTGTGACTTCCACTGTTTTGACCACTTTGACTTTCTTTGCTTGCTGTGGACACATTCTCAGCAGAAAACGCAGTCTTGGGAGAAGTTGCTTTTGGCATCATGCTCTTTGGATAATACAAATCCAAATTCTGCTGGTAAGATAAGTGATTGACTTTGTATGTCTTCTTCAGTTCCAACTCGTGACTCTCGAGTTTCTCAATCAGCAAATCTAATGTCAACTTTTTTGGTGCTTTGATGGTATTCTTCAGCATCAGCGCATAATATCTCCAATCCATCTCGTCAGGCAACAAATCAAACAATTTGTCGATAAGATCTTCTTCAGGATATCTGATATCATGTCTTACTAATTCCAACTTCAGATGACCAAACCTTTCTATCATTTTACAAACTGACTCGTTCTTTAAACACCCAAACATATCAAACTCTTTCTTAAGTAGTTTCTTTTTGTTTTTCTTGATTTCTTCACTACCTATACATTTCTTTTCTAACTTTTCCCAAAGATCTTTTGCATTTGAATAATCGATCAAGGCAATAATGTCTTCCCGGACGGACTGAAATAATAATGCCACACACTTTTGTTCAGCTACAAACGAATCAATCTCCTCAGCTGCTCTTAAAGTTTCACCATTTTTGTTTCCATTGGCATAACCGTTTTTCAGACTTTTCCAACTGGGAAATGCAAATGCCATCAACCAATCTTCGAACTTTCTTGACCACCTACTATAATCTTCTATAGCCATCAGCTTCGGAGGTTTATTGAATATTCCGAATGCGCTTTCAGACTCCCAAGCTTCCTTTTTCTTTTCTTTCGGTGGATTCTCATTTTCTTTGCTTGATGAAGTATCATTATTTTCGGAATTTCCTGTGAACGCGTACATGTCGCTGAACGGATTCAAGAAAATATCATCCATCGTGAATGTACCTGCAAAATCAGCAAACACTTAGACAAATTTCCAAAGTTTTTGAAAAATGTGACAGAAAAGCGAAACTGAGTATGTATGAATAAGCGAAACCAAAAGTGTTCGTATAAGCGAAAGTGAAAGATGTTCAAATAAACGGAACTATATATGTCCGGATGAGCGGACCTCCAATGTTCAAATGAGCGAACCAGTATATGATCAAATAAGCGGATCTACAATGTCCGTTCGAGCGGAACTACTTTGTTCGTTCGAGCGGATCTACAAGGTTCGTTCGAGCGGATCTCCTCAGATCGTATAAGCGGAGCTAGCAATTTCGAGCGGAACTACTCAGTTATTTCAAGTGAAAGTACCGTAAAAGCGAACCTAAATGGTTATTTCGAGCGAACCTATCGATGTCCGAAAAAGCGGACCTATGTTTTTACCCAATTTTAACCATTTTTAAACCGTGTTTTAACCTGAAACTTTCTAGGGTTTGTTAATTGTATGTTACGCACAATATACTCAAAAATCAGACAATTTCAACCGTAGGAACTATCTCAAATCGAAAAAGTATGAGAGAAAGTGAGTAGAAGTGAGAGAATTTTATCGAATCAAGCTGTAGTAGTATGAACTCCTCGTCCTGAGCTCTGATACCACTTGTTGGACCGTTTTGCGACCCCGAAAAATCAGTTAAGGATGTTTATCTTCACGTATAAAGGCGGAATCAGTACACGCAAAGTTACACAACTTTTCCTTTCAATTTCCTCTCTATTAAAGCTTTCTGATTACAATTTGACAGAGTTTCAACCTCAAAAGCTCTCAACAGGTTCGCTCCAACGTACACGAATCGTCATATCGGGTTCGCTCATGTTGCCTATTTATAGTGTGATCAGGTTCGCTTATATGGACTGCCATATGAGCGGACCTACCTATATGACAAATAAGCAAACCACATGAAACCCTATGAGCGGACCTATCTGACACATAAGCGAACCTATGACAACACATGTTCACAAAAGCGAACCTATCAACATAAAACATGATTTTGATTTTCAAGACCCTATGTTGACCTATCTTGACCTAAGACTTAAAGTAGACGTAGTCAACAGACATTCTGTGCACCTACACAGAGTTTGTAAAACACCAAACTTTTAATATTAAACAAATGGGCTAAAACGCATATTCCAATCAATTGTTTTTATAGGGATAAACCTAAATAAATAAAACATAATTTCTTCTTTTATTTAGGTATTTATAGCCACTTTATTTAACCCTTCAGTGCTCCATAGCTGGCTTCTATTATCTTTACAGCAAATTACCTGTAACGCATTTTGAAAACATTTTATCTGTAATAAATACTGGCGAGTTCATTCCATTTTTATAAAAATATATTGTTATACTTTACAGCATTAAGGGTTTTATATTTGTTTTTATTTACGCAACTCAATCAGTATTTGTCATATGATGGCAGTTTCGATGTGACAGTGGTCATATCACTCATTGGCTCACTTTCGTGCAATAGTGAATTTATCAAGTAATAGATATAAAATATATCTTATTATGATTCAATGGTATCTGTCACTAGGCGTTCCCGTGAAGGTGGTCAAATCACTGTTGATCATTCTTTCAACTAGTGACTGGGGTCATAACACTGTTGATCATTCTCTCAACTAGTGCCTGTGGTCGTATCACTATTGATCATTTTCTCAACTAGTGCCTTTGGTTATGTCACTGTTGATCATTCTCTCAACTAGGTGACTCTGGTCATTTCACTGTTGATCATTCTCTCAACTAGTGACTATGAACATAGTAGTGTCCCATGACATTACTTTGTTAAATATATTTTCTATGGCATAAAACCAATTAGCCTAGAAAAGGAAATATATCATTTTCTGTCAAATTAACAGCTATAACTTTTATCAAATATAATATATTAATTAAATAATTGTGATATTATTATTTAATATATTAATGTAACTAAGATTTATTATATGCCGTTCTATATATCTTTTAAGATATACCTTTTACAAATTACTTTACAAATCATATATAGTTGTAATGAGTACTAATAATATCTGCTTACGATATATTTTACATTTGCAAACTTTTTATTCTTAAACAATTACACATAATTGTGTTAAATACAAATGTTTGCACTTAGTTAGTTTACTAATTGTTTTATACTTCATAAATTTAATATTATATTTCAATATAAAAAGTAATATTACATATCACATAGAGATCACATAATTAGATATGACCACTAGTAACTAGGTGTATATAATAAGTTACCCATATGTCAAATATAATATTAGTTTTCTTTTTCTATGAAATCCCTAATAATAAATTAACATTTTCATGATCGGCTATACGTGTTTCAGAATGTCTATCAATTATATAACCTTTATTCACGTGAATTGATTAAGCTTCCAAACTTTTTGTTCTTCAAATAAAATATCATTCTTTGCATGTGATAGGATAGTACCATGATTTGGTTTTATTATATGATACGGCAGTAGACAACAAAATCTCGTTAAATTTTATTAATATTCAATATATAATAATTGAACCATAATATACTATAGTAAATATAATATGTGTCGGGATCAGGAGAAAAACGCCCAAAAGTGTGAGAATGGTGAGAACGCATCCTGGCCCAACACGTGGCGCGCGATTTTATTAGGGCGTATGGGCTTATTTTTCATTTTGTCTTCCGCTTTTCACAATATTGATTTATTTTTGGAGTTCAAGATTTTTTGGCGTTAACCAAATTTAATAATTATATTGCGTTTTAATGGATTCATTGTATTAACATTTTGGCGTTTTTCAAATCATATGCCATTGGAACCCTAGGGGTCAGAATATATCTCTGAATGGCTTTTTTCAAGGCGTTTTAGACAAGATGGCCCATCGTTCTATTATTTTTTATATACATTTCGGCGTTTGTGGTATCTTGGTGTTTTACAATTGGAAAATTATATTACAACCACAGGGAAAAAATAGAAGAAAAAAATAAATTAAAATCCTAATCGGATCTCTCTTCACAATCTTAACTGTCATCAGTCACTCTCTTCTTTAATACTACAAGAACTGTCGCCAAATATATGACGTTTTATGTAAAACTTAACAAACCCATCGGTTTGATTATTTTGTTTGCTCGTCTGTTGAAGTGGCTTTTGTGGATGTTTGGGGACATAGATCTATGACGTGTGGGTGGGTTTTTCGCTTTTGTTCTTCAACTGGAACTTCATCTTTATAATCATCCCACTCTTCAGTGTCATTGATCTCTTCTCCTCATCCAAGCCTTCTTCAAGAACAAAGAACACAAAATGACATATGACTGTCATCAGTATATTTTTCTTGAATATTTGTCCATCTCATGCAGCAAAATTTTATTGAGTTACTCCCCTCACCTAACAATCCATTCAGTGAAACTTCACGAATAACAATACTGAATATCCAAGAAAACCATCTTTGATTTTTTTAATTTTTTGGCGTTTTTACAGTGAGTGGTATTTAGTAGTATTGGCGTTTGGTTTTTTGGTTTGATCAAACTGAAGTTGCTGAGACGTATCATTTTATAGGATGTCTTTTTGGCGCGTAGGTTAGGCAGTGCATTATTATAATAAAGTATTCGCCCTTTCAGTTACTGTTTGTAATTATTGTTTTTGATAAGTTTTATCTCTGAAGTCTGTAACACGTCCCATCTAATATAACAAAATATTCTCCCTTTGATAAGTTTGGCGTTTTAGATTCTAATATAACAAAATTTTCCGTCTCTTTAGTTTTACTGTTTTGTAGTTACTATTTCTAGTTACATTTTCAAGTTTTGTTTTTATTTTTTTTATTTTTTTTATTTTTTGGGTTTTTTATAATACTTGTCCAAAGTAATTTTATTATAGTTTGGTAGTTTTTGGGGCGTGTTATGGCATGATGGCGTTTTGACAAGCAAGCATTTGGCTGTGTGGCGTTTTTGTAACAACTCTCATTAAAAAATCCTAATTATTACTTTAATTGTCCATTAGGAAACCCTAATTGAGAAACCCAAGTGATTCTGAATAATCCCTAAAATTTTCAGAACAATCGGAATTAGGATCAGGGCCCCTAAAACTCAGGGGGGGTAAACCCTAATCGGTAATATCTATACAGTTTGTTGTCAAAAATTCGAAATAACACGAAACCAACTCAGCAAGCCTACTGGGACACAAGGCTACCCTAGGGTAGATTGGCACCCCTCGCGCCACGCGACAGGCACAAGGGGACCTGTCGCGACACGCGACAGGGACCATTTTCATGTATAAATAGTAGCGTCTGTTTCATGCAATTGAGTGTTCGTTCGACGTTCAAATTCAAATTGTACATTGAGTTATAGCATAAACAGTCTCAAAACAAACACGAATCCCGAATTGCTGCCGCAAAACAGGGTAATAACTCGATCGCTATTACGATTCATTTTCCGATCGATTAATGTACTCAATGGGTGTTTAAGTGTTGCCCACATTAGGGTGATGCTTTGTCATTAGTCGTTAATTCGATCGATGTTTAAGCATAGCACTTTGTCATTCGTTGTGAGGGTTGATCTCGTGAGTTATCGTAAATGTTGTATTGATTACTAACCCAGTTTTGTGTGCATTGTTATATAAATTAGGTTAACAAGGCTAATCCATAGACTAGACTCTGTCCGTATTAAATCTGTAAGGTGAGTCATTCTCTTTTTATCAAATCTATTTACAAAAGCATATTTATTTCAAAGTTATAATTACGGGGATTAAGTCTTTGTAATCACCAAGTTACAGCCAGTATGTGGGGTTTTGTATATATTACTTGATAATCGTCACCATTGGGGCAGTCAATGGGGGATATGACCATAGTCACAGATCCGGTCGAGTGACAAATACTGTGGGTAGTTGGTTGATATTAGAAACAATGTAATCACCCTTAATACTGTAAATTATAACAAACAGGTCTGTTTTATTAATTAGAATGATTCACTCAGTATTTCCCACTGACAAAACCTTTTTCAAACATGTTTCAGGTGATCTGTTATGATCCAGGAAAAGTGACGTGAAGCACTACAAGCTTAAGAAAGTGGCTCAAGATAAAATAAAGAAACATGTTTTGTAAAATAAAGATTTCTCCATGAAATCATAGTATTGTAAATTACCGGGGTTTTATCCCGAGTTGTGAAATAAAATAATCGGGAAAATTTTAGCCTTACAACGATCCTGATGATAAACTTCCGCTGTTAAACTCAATTAAATAAATACCACGGGATTTCTGTTTCGCGGCTCCTGAAACGGGTCAAACCGGGTCGGGGGCCGTGACAGAAAAAGGTGGTATCAGAAAATACTTAATTTTTATTAATTACTATTTTATGATTATGTGTTTTATTATCTGACTAATTGAGCAGATCTTTATATGCTAACCACTGTAGCAGTAAAATCTTTAAATATTTTGATTCAAGTTTTAGCATCCTTATTGAATATAAACTAGAAACCTGATTCAGTAAATAAATAAATTTACAAATAAAACTTAGTGTGTTTTAATTTTCAGTTGTTTTGTAGTTACACAGTCTGGAATAATATTTAAAGCTTTTCTATAAAAATTTTGTTATAATTAGTAATGGGGTGTATTTTGCATCACAGCATGAGTGACTTGTCTGACGCCCTTCAGAATTTAAATCTCTATCCAGTAAGAATAGAGGTTTCCAGAGATTTCAATAGTTATATACCAGATATAGAAGAACCTATAGAATTCAATGCTTTACCTCTTGAGAAACCCAAGCCTAAGAAAATGGAAATTGAGGAAAGCTCTAGGCAAATTGAGGAGTTACCATCTCAGGAAGAGCTAGATTTTATAATGGCAAGCTATAATACTATTAAGCCTGTTGATGAAAATATTTTTATTCAATCTTTTGAAACACAACTACCAATGAACATAGAACCAGCTATTCCAAACCCTTCAATCCACTCGCAAATAGATGAATGGTTGACTAATGAAATACAGTTACAAAACAATCCTTATAAGCTTTTTCCTCAATTCAATTCAGAACTTTTACCAAATTCACCAATGAGTAACGAGAATATGGCTGAACTCCACCACTTTGGCGAAGAACTAATGGATGCTGGGAATAGGATCCAATAGATTGGGGGACAGATCTCCTGGAAATACAATGAGAGGGAACGCCGTTACTAGAATATCATCTGACAAAGGATAGGGGATTTATGGAACTGTGGTTGTGTAATAGTAATAGTAAAATCAGTATGTGTAAAATAAATAATAAAACGGTTATATATAGAAGCATGATATAATCAATAAAACAAATGAAATTTTAGAAAAGTTACAATTTTGTATATTTGTTTACATGATTATGTGCAATTAATTGTGACATTGGATTATTTCTTTTATACTAATTATTTATCTATAAATTCGTTATCAGATGGAAAAAGCTAATAATGAACCAGTTAATGAGGTTAATCAATCTGAGCAACAACCGGGGGATCAATATGTGACTAGGCAAGATATAGAAAATATCGTTGCTCAAGGGATAGCCAACGCTATTCCAGCAATAGTTACTCAAGGGATAGCCAACACTATTCCATCAATCATTGCTGCTATTAAAAATCCAATCGAACCGCAACAAATTATTCCTAGCAAACGTATTTCTGAAGATAACTTCAGTAATAGCATAAACGGAGGGAATGATCATACTAATCATGAGAATGAACCACGACAAGCTCCGCTCCCTAAGCAAATGAAAGCTGCAACGCCTGGTTGCACTTACAAAGAATTTCTTGCGTGTAAACCCACTGAGTTTGCAGGCAATGAAGGAGCGACTGCGGCACTGCGTTGGTTAGAGAAAACCGAAGCAGTAATTGCCATAAGTAAATGTGCTCAGGATGATCAGGTCCTGTACGCGTCAAACCTTTTCAAAGAAGGGGCGCTAGAATGGTGGAATACGGTGTTACAAGCAAAAGGAAGAAGGATGGCGTATGCTATGAACTGGGAAGAATTTAAGAGCTTTGTAGAAAGAAAATTTTGTCCCGAGTATGAAAAGGAACAAATGACAAATAAGTTTCTAACCCACCAGATGGTGGATGTAGATTGTCGAGGGTATACTTCGACATTCTTCGAGTATGCTCGAGTGGTACCAACCCTGGCTTCGCCAGAGCCGGTACTTATTTATCGTTATATTTGGGGATTGATTGCCGAAATCCATAATATCATCAAGGCTGCGAAACTTCGCACGATTGATGATGCGGTAGAATTAGCCAATACTCTAACTGATGAACTAGTATGGACAAGAGAAGAAAATAGAAGGAAGGAAGTAGCCCAAAAGATTACCCAAGGATTCCGTCCGGGTAACTATAACAATTTCAAGAAAGGAGGGAATGGGCAATCTTCTACTAGCCCATTTTGCAATTTTTGCAAAAGGAAGCATTTTGGAAGGTGCAAAGGATATTGCAATTTTTGCAAAATTCCGGGACATCAAGAAGAAGACTGCAGGATGAAGAAATTTTCAGTCTGCTACAACTGTGGAGAAGCTGGACATCTTAGGCCAGATTGTCCAAAATTGAACAAACCATCTGACAATAAAGCCGGACCTACAGAAGGAGCACAAAGGAATGTAAGAGCCTTCCAACTAACTACTCGGGAAGCAGAGCTCATTCCAGATGTGATAGCCGGTACATTCTTAGTTCACAACAGTATTATTTGACTCTGGTACAAACCAAAGTTTTATAAATACTTCATTCTGCCAAACTCTTAACTTACCTTTAATCAGCATTAGGCAAATTTCTACAGTAGAAACGGCAGAGCGGAATTCAGTTAAAATAAATAAGGTTCTACAAAATATAGAAATAGAACTTTTAAGTCATAAATTTTCTGCAATCCCATTATTTATGAAATTAGTTGAATTGATGTTGTGTTAGGAATGGATTGGTTAGTAAACAACCATGCTCGAATTATCTGTGATAGGAATTCCATAGAAATTTGTGCACCCACTGGAGAAGTAATAATGATTACAGAAAATAAATCATGTAAACCCATAAAGTTCATATCAGTAATAAAAGTTGCTAAATTATGAACGAAAGCAAGGAATAGTATATATGATTTCAGTAATCATTAATACTAAAGATAAAGAACTTAAGGAAATTCCTGTAGTTTCAGAATACCCAGATGTATTCTCAGAAAAGTTACTAGGATTACCACCAGATAGGGAAGTAGAGTTTAGGATTCATCTAATTCCAGGAACTATACCAATAACCAAGGCACCTTATCGGTTAAGCACTCATAGAAATATTAAAACTGAAAAAGCAATTAGATGAATTATTAAGTAAAGGTTTCATACAACCTAGTTTATCCCCGTGTGGGGCACCAGTGTTGTTTGTTAAGAAAAAGGAGGGTTCGATGAGAATGTGTATTGATTTTAGGGAATTGAATAAGGTTATAATTAAGAATCGATACTCATTACTTGATGATTTATTCGATCAATTCCAGGGAAATAGATATTTTCTAAGATCGACTTATGTTCCGGATATCATCAATTAAAAAAATACAAGAAGAAGACATACCTAAAACTGTTTTCAGGAATAGGTATGGTCATTACGAGTTTACAATCATGCCCTTCGGATTAACGAATGCACCTGTAGCATTCATAGACATGATGAATAGTATCTGTAAACCATATTTGGATAAATTGGTATTTATATTCATTGACGATATACTTATTTATTCCAAAAGTCAGGAAGAACATTGTCAGCACTTGCATGCACTCTTAACTTTGTTAAGAAAAGAGAATTACGCCAAATTTTCGAAGTATGAATTTTGGCTGCCAGAAGTGCAATTTCTAGGTCATATGGTGAATCATGAAGGTATTCACGTAGATCCTGATAAGATAGCAGCAATTACTAAATGAAAGGTTCTCCAATTCGCAATGGAAAATTAGGAGTTTTGTAGGTTTAGCCGAATACTATAGACGGTTTATTAAAAGATTTTTCCAAGATAGCTATATCATTAACTAAGCTAACCTGTAAAACAGTTAAAGTTTGAATGGAGACCTAAACAAGAAGAAGCCTTTAGGATCTTAAATCATAAATTAACAAATGCCCAATCCTAGCCTTACCAGAAGGAACAGAAGATTTTAAAGTATACGGTGATGCTTCAAAACTAGGATTTGGATGTGTGTTAATGCAACGCAAAAAGGTAATTGCGTATGCATCAAGGTAATTGAAAAAAAAATACGAAGAAAACTATACCACTCATGACTTAGAATTAGGAGCCATAATTTTTGCCCTTAAGATTTGAAGACACTATCTGTATGAAAGTAAGTTTACTATCTATACGGATCATAAGAATTTAAGATATATATTTGGGAAAAAAAGAATTAAACATGAGGCAAAGGAGATGAATGAAAATCCTAAGTGACTACAACTGTGATATTCAGTATCACAAAGGAAAGGCTGAAGACGGCTAGAGATCGCCAGAAGAATTATACAGATAATAGACGAAAGCCGTTGGAATTTCAAGTTGGAGACAAAATACTATTGAAAGTATCTCCTTGGAAAGGAGTTGTAGATTCAGTAAGAAAGAAAAGCTAAGTCCAAGGTACGTAGGACCATTTCCAGTGATCCAACGTATAGGACCAGTAGCTTATCGTTTACAACTACCAGAAGATTTAGCTGGAGTACATGATGTATTTCATGTATCCAATCTCAAGAAATGTCTAGCAAACGAATCTCTGGTAGTACCTCTTCAAGACATAGAGGTAAACGAAAAGCTAAAATTTGTTGAGAAACCTCTTTAGATAGAAGACAGAAAAGTGAAGTTTCTCAAGCACAAACGACTAGTGCTAGTTAAAGTCAAGTGGGATTCAAAGAGAGGAGCTGAATACACTTGGGAGCTAGAATCAGAAATGAAGCGAAAGTATCCATACTTATTCCAGTAAATCTCGAGTACGAGATTTTTATTAAGGTAGGGAGAATGTAACAACTCTCATTAAAAAGTCCTAATTATTACTTTAATTGTCCATTAGGAAACCCTAATTGAGAAACCCGAGTGATTCTGAATAATCCCTAAAATTTTCAGAACAATCGGAATTAGGATCAGGGGCCCTAAAACTTAGGGGGGGTAAACCCTAATCGGTAATATCTATACAGTTTGTTGTCAAAAATTCAAAATAACACGAAACCAACTCAGCAAGCCTACTGGGACACAAGGCTACCCTAGGGTAGATTGGCACCCCTCGCGCCACGCGACAGGCACAAGGGGACCTGTCGCGACACGCGACAGGGACCATTTTCATGTATAAATAGTAGCGTCTGTTTCATACAATTGAGTGTTCGTTCGACGTTCAAATTCGAATTGTACGTTGAGTTATAGCATAAACAGTCTCAAAACACACACGAATCCCGAATTGCTGCCGCAAAACAGGGTAATACTCGATCGTTATTACGATTCATTTTCCGATCGATCAATGTACTCAATGGATGTTTAAGTGCTGCCCACATTAGGGTGATGCTTTATCATTAGTCGTTAATTCGATGGATGTTTAAGCATAGCACTTTGTCATTCGTTGTGAGGGTTGATCTCGTGAGTTATCGTAAATACTGTATTGATTACTAACCCAGTTTTGTGTGCATTGCTATATAAATTAGGTTAACAAGGCTAATCCATAGACTAGACTCTGTCCGTATTAAATCTGCTAGGTGAGTCATTCTCTTTTTATCAAATCTATTTACAAAAGCATATTTATTTCAAAGTTATAATTACGGGGATTAAGTCTTTGTAATCACCAAGTTACAGCCAATATGTGGGGTTTTGAATACATTACTTGATAATCGTCACCATTGGGGCAGCCAATGGGGGATATGACCATAGTCACAGATCCGTCGAGTGACAAATACTGTGGGTAGTTGGTTGATATTAGAAACAATGTAATCACCCTTAATACTGTAAATTATAACAAACAGGTCTGTTTTATTAATTAGAATGATTCACTCAGTATTTCCCACTGACAAAACCTTTTTCAAACATATTTCAGGTGATCTGTTATGATCCAGGAAAAGTGACGTGAAGCACTACAAGCTTAAGAAAGTGGCTCAAGATAAAATAAAGAAACATGTTTTGTAAAATAAAGATTTCTCCATGAAATCATAGTATTGTAAATTACCGGGGTTTTATCCCGAGTTGTGAAATAAAATAATCGGGAAAATTTTAGCCTTACAACGATCCTGATGATAAACTTCCACTGTTAAACTCAATTAAATAAATACCACGGGATTTCTGTTTCGCGGCTCCTGAAACGGGTCAAACCGGGTCGGGGGCCGTGACAGTTTTATTACATATGACGTTGTTATTATATAACAATCAACTGGAAAGAAAATTATATATATATATATATAAACCAGTCTCTTTCTTCTTTTAAAGCATCTTCACTGGCTGTTTCGACTTTCTTATGATTTTTTTTGATTTTTTTTCAAGTAGTTTTTTTGTTGTCGTGTGGAAGCACAAAGTCTGAAATCAGCCTCTTTTTCTTGAATATTTTTCCATCTCATGCAGCAAAATGTTATTGGGTTTACACCCTTCAGCCAACAATCTTGGAATTTCCAATGAACGATGTTTGATTTTTTAACTTTTTGGCGTTTTACCGAGAAAAAGGACGCCACTAAAGAAAAGCACCTTAAAACTCTAAATTTGATCACGCTAAATCAATAATGTTTTGATGTATGGTGATGGACAACATTGTTAATCCTCAGTTAAGAAAAATGTCTGACAATGTAGTCCACCCCATACAGATAAACTTTATTGAGAACGTACCTCAATAATGTTTTTGAATGTTTTCACGTTATAAATTGGATGGAAGTTGAGGATAAAGTCAATAAGATTTTACTCAATGAAATGGACAATATCCTCACTTAAGGATTTTGTCCACTACATTGAGCGAAACCTTACCGACAACCAAACTGAATTTCAAATAAACGTTTTGGTTTAGATGATATTTGATGTTTTGGTTTTTTGGCGTTTCTAAGATGAATGGTATATATTAAATATGGCGTTTGGGTTTTTGTGCGTTTTAATGGAAGGTCTAGATGTTGTATATATAGGATGTTTTTTGGCGGTTTTTTTAGGCGGGATTTTATTATAATTAAGTTTGGCGTTTTATATCTAATGGCGTTTTTTAGATTAGGATGCTGTGTGCTATTGTAGGTTAAGCTGGTAATTTTAATGGCGTTTTATTTCATGAGATGGTGTTTTGTGTAGAGAAGTCAAAAGACTTTTTTACCCTTAATGAAGCGCGCCACAGCAATAAAAGTTATGTTATTTACGAAAACGTCACCGTGTCATCTAGCCCATAGATTGTTTTAATTTGACGATCTATAACCGTTCTCACACTTTTCACAATTTTCTCTAAATCCCGACCCAATATAATATTTAAACCATATTTAAACATTAAATATAACACCATTTTTATATAACAAAGACATAAATAAAGGTTTAAATATATTATTTACTAATATATGGCTTTGAATTTGCATGCCTTCAACAAATCACATTAAACCATATCTGTGCTACTATTCGCTAACTCTTTGGCCAATAATAACGGGTGTCAAGTAATGTATAAAACCCCACGTACTCGACCCCACACTGGGAGCGAGAGCCGCGAGCCAGTCAGATGGTACTAGTGTTTATTAATTATGCAGCATAAACATTTTCATCTGGATCATAGTTAGGAAATGATTTCAGAGTTTGTAAAACACCAAACTTTTAATATTAAACAAATAGGCTAAAACCCATATTCCAATCAATTGTTTTATAGGGATAAACACCAAACACATTTTTTTCTTTTATTTAGGTATTTATAGCCACTTTATTTATGCATTCAGTTAGGGCTGTAAATGAACCGAACGTTCAGCGAACAGTTCGTGAACCGTTCGGCGGGAAGTTCATTTATGTTCGTTAGATTAGCTTAACGAACGAACACGAACAAAAAATTTCGTTCGGTTAGCTTAGCGAACGAACACGAACATAGGTCTCGTTCGTTCGACTGCGTTCATGAACGTTCGGTAATATGTTCGGTTACGTTCGTCCGTGTTTGTTTGATTATATTAAAAAATTATATATAATAAATCTTTTATCTAAACATATTGAAAACTTGAAACCCTATTTTTTTCTAAGTTAGCTAAAATTTGGACATGCTAAGACATTTTTTGGGATAATTATGTCGAAGTTAGTTAAAGTTGATTCATCGTTTGGTGGTGTATTAGACTTCGTGTGTTTTGATTTATTATTTGATGGTTGTATTTAACTACTTATATCCAATGTTTAAGGATAACAATATTTTTATTTTTTTATTTTCAAGTTAAATGTTCGTTTGCGTTCTTTTGTGTTCGCTTGCGTTCGTTTGTGTTCAAGACCAGTGTTCACGAACTGTTCGTGAACAACTGAATTTCCTTAACGAACGAACACGAACATAAACTTATGTTCGGTATGCGTTCGTGAACAGTTCGCGAACATGTTAA
Source organism: Helianthus tuberosus (assembly GCA_030545235.1). Lineage (NCBI taxonomy): Eukaryota > Viridiplantae > Streptophyta > Magnoliopsida > Asterales > Asteraceae > Helianthus > Helianthus tuberosus. The sequence goes on from CM060451.1 coordinate 25,206,929, forward strand.
TTTCCTTAACGAACGAACACGAACATGGCCTTGTTCGTGTTCGTTCGGTTCGTTTACAGCCCTACATTCAGTGCTCCATAGCTGGTATCTATTATCTTTACAGCAAATTACCTGTAACGCATTTTGAAAACATTTTATCAGTAACAAATACTGGCGAGTTCATTCCATTTTTATAAAAATATATTGTTATACTTTACAGCATTAAGGGTTTTTATATTTGTTTATATTTACCCAACTCAATCAGTATTTGTCACATGGTGGCAGTTCCGATGTGATAGTGGTCATATCACTCATTGGCTCACTTTCGTCCAATAGTGAATTTATCAAGTAATAGATATAAAATATATCTTATTATGATTCAATGGTATCTGTCACTAGGCATTCCCGTGAAGGTGGTCAAATCACTGTTGATCATTCTTTCAACTAGTGACTGGGGTGATAACACTGTTGATCATTCTCTCAGCTAGTGCCTGTGGTCGTATCACTGTTTATCATTCTCTCAATTAGTGCCTTTGGTTATGTCACTGTTGATCATTCTCTCAACTAGTGACTCTGGTCATTTCACTATTGATCATTCTCTCAACTAGTGACTATGAACTTAGTAGTGTCCCATGACATTACTTTGTCAAATATATTTTCTATGGCATAAAACCAATTAGCCCAGAAAATGTCATTTTCTGTCAAATTAACAGCTATAACTTTATCAAATATAATATATTAATTAAATAACTGTGATATTATTATTTAATATATTAATGTAACTAAGATTTATTATATGTCATACCCCAACCGATGGCGGAAACATCGGAGTGAGACGAAATAGATTGCAAGAGACTTCATAACACTATTTGTGAAGATATTTAATTCAATCGATTTCATTTCATAGATAAATTGTCAAAACATTACAAGAATTCAAATAACAACATTGTTCAAACATGATAATAACAAAACTGATACAACACTTTAAACCTAAACGTCTAAGTGAGTATCTAGGCATCTTTGCTAGTCCGTTTTCATAGCATCATCAATCCTCAACCTGTAACATGTTTAAGATACAATTCAATGCAAAAGCAAAGGCGAGTATACAAATTTATGAATAAGTATAAGTATAAAGTTTAAAAAACGAATCCACATGGCAACTTTGTTTATACAAGATCAACCTAACATGGCACGCAATATTTCTAGCAAATCCTCTGTTTACGCAAGAAAGTTTAGTTAATTCGACATGACCACAAGTTTAAGGGGGCGATGCGTTACTCCTATAGCGCTATACATGTCAAATGGAGGCTCGTGAAAGCTAATGACTAAAACATATCACATAAGTATGGTCCACGTAAGCATCAAGTATCATAACATAGTATTCATGTATAAGGATTGTTTTCATGCATTGCATAAAGAATAAGTTTAAGTGTAGTTTAATAGTTAAACATGTTACACCCCAAAAAGTGGTAAACATAAAAAGGGGGTTAAGAGATACTCACTAATTTGCATATGCTTTCCGATTATCCAATGTGACGAAGTTGAAGAGGTTAGAAGGTTGAATATGTTCAATTAGGGATTTAGGAAGTTAAAACACAAGAATATACGTATTCGAAAGTAATATTCCTTTAACACCAATGTTGGTGCAGTCATCTGTCGTCTTCGTCTTATGTCAAGTCTCGGGTTCGTTGCGGTACGGAACAAGCATGATGTCACCATTCTTCATGATGACATCATCTTAGTGACATCATCCATTGCATCATCATATATAAGACAAAATTATGAATGGTCCAATGAGAGCTAACCGTTTGAAGGTCCAATAAGGTGCATCCATTTGAAGGTCAAATAGTTTGAAGCATGTAATCGTTTGAATGTTGACTAAAGTTTGAATGTTGACCGTTTGAGAAAAGAGCTCGTTTGAAGACTTCTGTTTGAAGTAGGCCGTTTGAAAAGTGGCCGTTTGAGCATGTTCAAATGATAGGCTTGTAGTATAAATAGGCTGTCAAACGGATTTATTTGTAAGATTCTAGTTTCCGACGCCGAGGTGCTGTCGAGGTGTCTCCAGTCCTGTAAACGTTCAGAGATTAATAAATGAGACAATTAATAGTGAATCCAAGCTAAACGAAGACCGAATCAATGAATTCCGCCTCTGATTCGGTCTGAGCACTCTTCTGATCGACTCGTTAGGTCGTTTCACGATCCTACAAGTGGTATCAGAGCTCAGGAGGAAGAGTTCTTACCGTTTAGCTCGTTTTCGCTAGCAAATTCTAATTTTCTACACCTTCTTTCATAAAATTGATAGTTTTCACGGATAAAATCGGCTAAAACTTTCACAATTCAAACGAAACACAGTATTAACGAATCCTTGAGAATATCAGTTCAAAACTCGAAGTTAAACCGGTAAAAAAGGACTGAAATATGGGTTCCGTTTGAACGAATCTTGGCATTTCAGTTTGAAAACCACCATATCGTTTGAAATATCGTTTGAAGTGACCATCCCGTTTGAACATATCGTTTGAAAACTGCCTGAACGTTTGAAATTTGTGTTACGTTTGAACTTATCGTTTGAAACATGATCACCGTTTGAAAGTTGTCATCGTGACTGTTTGAAAATTGATCTTACTGTTTGAAAGTGTGTTCATCAAATTGTGTATAACAGTTTACGAGAGTGTCAGTTCATGTGATATTGTCGAAAGTGCATTGAGTAATGTGAACCGCTTGAAAATTACATCGACTTGTGTGATACTTTAATAGAAGTGTGTCAGTTGCTTTTGTTAAAGAATTGAACGTGATTATTAAAGTTGTTGGTCAAGCATCATCATGTGAACTGATTATATCTTGTGAACCTTTTTATACAAGTTTTAAAGACCATCATGTGACTTCATTTGATTAATCGGTCCAATCAAAAAGTAAAAAATTAATTGTTGTTGGATTAGTGGGTTTTGAGATCAATCAGAAACAAGTGTGTCATAAAGTCACGTGAATACTTGAGAAGTGTGTGTCGGATATAAATGTTTGCATGTGAATCTAATAAAGTGTTCCAATCCATGTGATGAGTCTCGGTTCAAGTAATCTTTATTGAAGTTGTCAGCTACTATTTGCAACTCATGTGTTGATATTTCGATCAATGTGAATGTTCAGCAAAAGGTCCAATGAGATTTTAAATTGTCGGGTGATAATCAGTTTTTTTTAAATTGGTGATATAGTGGTACGATCAGATTTGTTTGAAATACATAAAGTTGTCAGGCCTTTGCTTGTGATCAGACATCATTGATGGTCCAATCAGATTAATTGAAGTTGGTGACTAAGTGGATTTTTAAAAAAAAAAAAAAAACCATTGTGTGTTTTAGGCCCTTGTGAACAAGTATTCTCGATCTAATCTTTGTGTAGTGTAGTCCACGTCATACTTGAAAAATTGAAAGTGTGTTGTTGAGTGAAACTTGTCGGGTAGTTTTGAAAGATGGCAATGATATTTGATGAGGAAGAAAATGTTTATATTGAACGATTAAATGAAGGATATGGTTGGTATAGAGTTAGCAGTTATGAACAAGATGATAAACATATTTGGAGTCTCAGACTTAAAGAATTTGTGTGTAAAAAGAATGAGACTGTGAAAGAAATGAAAAGGAGATTTGATTACTTAATGGATAATTTGAAAAGGTTTGATATTAAGTTGACAGATGCTGAAAAAGTATCAAAGCTTGCAGATGCATTACCTGCTGAATGGAATGATATATTGAAAAAGATAAAACAAGAGTCTAAATTTTCAAAATTACATCCATCTGATTTCATCAATAAACTTCAAACACATAGTGATGACAATCTTGAAAAGAAGAAAACATTGATGAACAAAATTAAAAAGAATCTAGATGAATTGAATTTGGGAAATCTAGATGAATTTAATTTGGATGTAATTACTGAAATTGATAGAAGAATCTGCATATGCTTTGCTGCACAAAGAAGCATGAGATATGACTATAAGAGAGGATGTTACATTGATAACTACTTGAATCCTCTTGATTTTGTTAAAAATTTTTGTGCAGATATATTTTTGTCAAGAACAGAGACAGAGCAAGTTCCAAAGATTGAAGAATCTGTAAAGAATGAATCTTCAAATTCTACATCAGTGTGTTTTACATGTGACAGCTTAAAGACGGAAAATGACAAACTTGTGAAAGATGCGGAAAGTTTGATTTTGGAAGTCAAAGAGCTGAATGATAAGAAGCAAGCTGATGATAAACAGATTCTTGGTTTGAAAGAAACATGTGTAAAGATGAACTCTGAAAATGACAAACTGTTAAGTAAATTGAACAGTTTGACATTGGAAAATCAGAAATTGAAAGAAAAAGCAAATGTTTTTGAAGAAAAAATTAAAAGTTTTGAAATTGAAAAATCAAGAATTGAAAAAGCTTTTCAAAATCAAATAAAAATTCTTGAAGATGGAAGAGATGTGTTTAGCAAAAACAACATCGAAAAGCAAAAAATGATAAATTCCCATCTTCAGAAAATTATCAAACTTGAAAAAGAATGTGAATGTGCTCAAAAGAAAATCAAAGAGTTAGAAGAAAAGGAGTCGAATTCAGAAAATGAAGATTTCTGGATAAAGCTTGAGAACAAAAATCTGAAAGCAAATGAGACAAAATTTCAAGAACAGATAAATGTTTTGGAAAATGAAAAGTCTGTTCTTGAAAACATGAAGAATGAAAATGAAAAATCTATCAAGTCTCATCTTGATAGAATATCTCAGCTTGAAAACGAAGCTGAGAATTCAAGAAACAAGATTGATGAACTTGAAAAGAAATTGAAAGGTTTTGTGACTTCATTTGAGTTCCCCTGTCCAAAACCGATCAATTCCGTTTCAATAAGTGACAATGTCACAAACTTTGAAGTCAAAGTTGAAGATTGTGATGAGAAATCTGATGTTGAAAAAGAAAAAATTGACAAAAAGAATTTATTTTTGAAGTTAAAAGAAAAATTTCAAGAAACTGTTCCACAATCAACTGAAAAGGGAGAATGTTCTAAGCAAAAACCTTTGAAGAAGAAAGTGGAACAAAAACAAAAAGAGAAAATTTTGAAAAATGTTCAAAAAGAAAATAAAAGTTCATCAGATCAATCATCCAATCGCAATGAAAAATTACAAAAATCGAAAAATGAAAACTCTAAAATTGTAGGTAATAAGTGGTGCAGGTTGGACCACAGTGCTCAAAAGTCAAATCCAGCATACAAGAGGAGAGATGGATATCACCAAGCCAAACAGTGCTATGATTTGAATGTTTGGACTGAAAATGGTGATTGGTACGATAACAGAGTGTGTTACCGATGCGGTTATCAAGGACACATTGCTGTTAACTGCCAGAGTTGGAGGTTTAATTCAAGGAGATGTTTTAATTGCAACATCATTGGCCACATTGCTAGAGATTGCTCAATGAGATCAATGAGAAGATCGAGGGTTGAATCTCAGAAGCAGGTAAAAAAACCAGTCTCTGTCAAGCCCAAAGAACAGAAGGTTCAAGAACCTAAAGTTCAAGAAACGAAAGTGAAGCTTTCACAGGGGCAAAAAGACAGACTGAGGAAGAAGAGGAAGAAAGCGAGAGAGTATCTAGAAAGGATTTTGTCCTCGGGTTCATCTGTTGGTAAAAATAAGAGTTCTAATGAATCGCTTTCTTCGACTGCAAAGTCAAGCAAGACGAATTCATCAGATACAAATCTGAGGACGAAAGAAGAGAGAAAGAAGAAGAAGAAAGTTGTTGGCGATGAATCTGGCTCTTCAAAGTCAGACAAGCCACATTCAGGCAATGAATCTGGTGTGGTAAAGCCAGAAGAGCCAGTTGTTGAGGTAAAAACTGAGAGTTCTAGTCTAACAATGGATGAGGCAAATTTTCCACCATTGTTGAACAAGAATTCGAAATCACCCAAGAACCGTCAGGCTTGGGTGAATCTGTTTAAATGAAAAACCTGACTTGCCGGAGTTCCCAGGTTGGTAAGCGTGGAACAGGAATCGGCACATTTCTTGAGAAATTCACGAAAGTGATATTTCGTCTTACAAGTGGTAAATCAGGGACATTAAGTTGTACTTGATTTTCTACAAGTGATGTTTGTGGATTGATCTTACAAATGTTAAATCTTTACAAGTGGATTGAAAAGAAAAAGATTATGTGATGACCCCAAATTTACAAGTGGTAAAGACAAACTAATTTTTTCGGAAAAACCATTTTGATTAAAACAAACTTAAGTGTTTTGAAATCACTATGGGAAAATAGTTTGTTGTCAGGGGGAGTTCTGATTGTTCATGTCAAGTGAATGGAGAATTGAAGTGATTCTCATCATGTTGTCACATTTCATGTATAGCTTGTTTTCAAATTTTCCCAGAAAATCAAAATTGAGACATATTTTGATTTTAGGGGGAGTAAAAAAATTTTAAAAAATTAGAAAATTTGAAAATGACAAAAACATTGAAAAATGAAAAAATGAGTTTTGTTGCATAAAAGAGGAAATGATAGTAGATCAGTTAGACTGTCACAGCATGCTAAAGAAATGGAAAGATATTATGTGATAAACGATCTCACTAAAGATGTGACGGTAGGCTCAGCTAGACTAGTAGATTTGCGATAACGATACAAACCTAATGCAAAAAGCCTAGTTCTAGTGGGAAACATGGTCGAAAGCATAGTACTTAGTTTTGTCCTTCTTGACTGTGTACCTGCTCAGTAATCGCTGATTGTCGAAAGACATAAAACTGGTTAAGTTCGTGAACTTTCACAACTTTGCTGAAAAGTCGCTGTGATTGTGCATTTTATTTTGCAAAGATTTAAACTTGTTTTATTTCTTTATTTTGTTTAAGCATCGGACATCCTCTGCGTATACGTGAGTATCGACCTGGATGTTGTTGCCTAAACGTTCTGCTTTATTTTCTTTGGTGTTTCGTTTAAGCTTTGGATCACCTCTGCGTATACGGGAGTATCGACCTGGTGGTTAAAGCCTAAACAACTTCAACTTGTTTTATTTTTTATTTTGTTTAAACATTGGACTTTCTCTGCGTATACGGAAGTATCGACCTGATTGTTAATGTTTAAACATTCTGCTTTGTTTTCGCACAAATCACAGTTGATAAAAGTTTAAAGGCATTACTTGAGTTAGTGTATTGCATGATGAGGGGATATGCTGAGATCGTGGGGTCCATAAGAACTTAGTGCTATATTAATATACCTTAACGTATCGGTAAGCATTTCGAAAGTTTTTAGATTGAGTTTATGTGGACAACAATATCGTCAATCAATGTGAATCGTTTAGAGCTTAAAATGTTTAAAGCTTAACGGTGATAATGATTGGTCACAAAAAACTGATATGATCCTCTTGCACGAACTCACAAAAATATATTGTCTGTAAATATTTCTTTATTGCATTTCATTATATTCAAAAATCCAAAAAGATTTTAAGTGTGTATTAGCATAAACTTTTGAAAAAATCAAAAAGATTTTCGACAACTGATGTTGGAAAGCTGATATTCAAAATTCCAAGTGCTGAACATGATGAACTGGTTTGGGAGTGTGCGTTTAAAAGAAGAAACTGATTTTGTAAAAGAAAAGTTTGATTAGTTAATCGAGATCATTAATTTGAACTTGATGTAACTATTTCCAGTAAGTTTTTCTTATTGATTTAAGTAAAAACTTATGTGTTTGTGAGAAAATGTGTGCAGAAGATGAGCTTAAACAGAGATAAAGCCAGGGATTGATCTCAAGGTGATAGCTAATTCCAGACAGCGATCCCATCATGATGAGAGGGGGAGTCTGACGAGGTTAGAGCCAAAGAGAAGATCCTGGTATATGCGAAGAAAGAAAAGAGACAGATAAAGACTGAAGATGCATAGACTCGACACTTAAGACTCGTCAACATCTGAGGGGGAGTCTGTTGGTGCAGTCATCTGTCGTCTTCATCTTATGTCAAGTCTCGGGTTCGTTGCGGTACGGAACAAGCATGATGTCACCATTCTTCATGATGACATCATCTTAGTGACATCATCCATTGCATCATCATATATAAGACAAAATTGTGAATGGTCCAATGAGAGCTAACCGTTTGAAGGTCCAATAAGATGCATCCATTTGAAGGTCAAATAGTTTGAAGCATGTAATCGTTTGAATGTTGACCAAAGTTTGAATGTTGACCGTTTGAGAAAAGAGCTCGTTTGAAGACTTCTGTTTGAAGTAGGCCGTTTGAAAAGTGACCGTTTGAGCATGTTCAAACGATAGGCTTGTAGTATAAATAGGCTGTCAAACGGATTTATTTGTAAGATTCTAGTTTCCGACGCCGAGGTGCTGTCGAGGTGTCTCCAGTCCTGTAAACGTTCAGAGATTAATAAACGAGACAATTAATAGTGAATCCAAGCTAAACGAAGACCGAATCAATGAATTCCGCCTCTGATTCGGTCTGAGCACTCTTCTGATCGACTCGTTAGGTCGTTTCACGATCCTACAACCAAGTACTTGTTCTTGACACTATGAAACCTCAAGGGTTAATGTTTTCATGAGTAGTATACTCATAAGAATCGTAACAAGTCTTATGTCTTGGATGATGTATTCTACTACTTTGACGAATGAACACAAGTCCACCATCAAGAGTTCGAATAGTAAATATATGTATAAGTATTATATGTATTATTTAGTCCATTAATCAAGCATGAGGTAGAAGATAAATCTTCATTTAGGTACCTCTATTGTGTCATAGAATTCATGTAGGAGGTAGGAAGAACAAGCTTCCATTTAGGTACCTCTTATGGTTCACCACTACACTTGATGTAATAACATACAAGGAGGGTCATGAACTAATATCAATACAAGAATAAGAAACATCTACACTGAGAAATCATCAAGGGATGTGAGGATTTTAGATTGGACAACCCAAGTTAGTCCACAATCACACCTTTATCAAGCTTGAAGCTTGAACACCACTTGTGGGTCAAAAACCCTAAACAAAACAGAAAGTATTTGAGGATTAACCTCTGATTTTGTATGTCTCAACCCCGTTTTTTAAGCTTAACTAACCATAGAAGTGGTTATAATCATAAGAACGTGGGTTTGAATGAGTTAAACTCAAGTTTACATAAGTATAAACAATGTTTAGTAAAGACGAATGAAAACAGTAAACTTTGGAGCCTATTTGCCAGAGTTCCATGGCCTTATTCTCTGTGAAATACCCATGGAATCGAAGCTAAGTTCAAGCCAATCGTTCTGGAAAAAGAATGAGCTAAAACGGATGAGAAACGAGTGAGTTATGCTCATTTTAGTGAAGAGGTACGAATCTGCTCGAACTTCTTCTTTCAGCTGCGATTTGGATAGACTTTTGATAGTGTTTTAGTGTTGCAAAAGTGGGGAGGCTGAAATTAAGTTGTATTTATAGGGGGAAGTATTAGGGTTAAGTTGGGTGTGATATAAATGCAATTAGGTGGGTAATAAACACAAATTGGAGTAAAAAAACAACCCATGTGCGGCTGATGTAGGATCTGCACGCATGGTCACCTTTCATAATTTTTTGGCATCTAGATGTTTACATAATAATAACATGCAATATTAATATTTAATTACTAGTTGACTAAAATGTGACATCTATTTAGATGTTGCTGTTCGTAGAGTGTTGTTTGGCATGCATGGATTCAGCTTATGTTATTTTTTTTTTTAATTATTTTTAACTAAGTTTATATGATAATGCATAATTTTATTATTCCACTTATAAGTAGTGCAATATTACTAATAAGTTGATGCAGCCCAAAACTTTGGTTGTGGATCTTGATCAGCCACAAGGCCATCTTACTTTACATGTCTTGGAACTATAAGTTTGCTTATAATAGAGTATATTACGTATTATTAATATTAACTAACTTATTAATCATATAAAGATATATATATTTAATGTTTAATTTATATAAAACATGAAATTAAATAAATTTGTATAAAATAAAGTATAGGTTGTGTATTATGAAGGTAGACTCAAGTGTTTGCACGTATAGGATATCTAGAATCATGTATTGATTGTAGTTACGTATGTGTTTACAAGGGTACAAGTATGTATCAAAAGTATATAAGGATTTAATACTTTTTTTAGCATGTAAAAATAAACAAAGTATAACTCGTATGAAATAATTAATTTTATTACGATCGAAGTCTCGGATGAAACGAAATACGATTACAAGAAATACAAGTTTTTTTTCGAAAATAGAAATATATTACAAGCTTTTTAAATAAGGAAAGTTACGGAAAAGCGGGCGTTACACTATATATCTTTTAAGATATACCTTTTACAAATTATTTTACAAGGCTGGGGTTCCTCTACAAAGTATTACCGGAAAAGCAACACTAATTGATAGATGAAACTGAACGAAACAGTAATTGCAAAACAGTAAAATGAAGAGACGGTAACATTATTGTCAAACATTTATTATATTAACAGCCACTACATGGAAAATTGAATTTGTTTATCTTTTCAAAACATCATAATTGTCTGTCACATTATAGGCTTGCATCCTACATGGCACAACAATTGATAGAAAAAAAAATAAACATCAAGAAAATTTCTGATGTTTTTTACATTATAGGCATGCATCCTACATGGCACAACAATCAAAGTCATACTTAGTTAAAACGCCAAAATATTTACTAAGCTCCTGATCTAAAAAAACAATAAAAACGCCGCATATTTGTTAAACGCCAAAAAAAATGGAGAGGTGATGTGAGACGCGTTTAAAAAAAGAATATAAAAGGACAAAAAACCCCTCCGCCCTTCACTATGTCGCGTGACACGTGTTACGCCGGAATCCGTTCTCACCGTTCTCACACTTTTTGGCGTTTTCTCCTGATCCCATACCTATATATAGAGAGAGAGAGAGAAAAATGATCAGTTAGGAACCACCCTTTATTGCGAGAACCAATGTGAAAACAACCAAAAACACCTAAAAACACCTAAAATCACACAAAAAAATATTATTTAAAAAAATCGCTATATTTCGTCTAAAAAAAATCGAGTAACAATTTATCTATGCATATGTATCATTTCTTTGACAAATTCCGTAATACATTACCAGTATTAGGCAATTGCACTTTCATTTACACTATCATCCATATTACAATACTCTTTACATTACCAATATTAGAAATGCACATGTGCATCTATACATATGAACATGATACAACCTGTTTTTTGTACACTGCTTTGAATACACTTTCTTATTCATCTATCATACCATCCATAATACACTACCATTACCTCCTACTATCCATAATATACTACCATTACCAATATGTATAACATTTTTCACTTTATGCACATGTACGCACTACTAGAAAAGGGGACAATTTTATACAGAAATTTCCTACACTATTTTTTCCGTCACAGATTTCAACACTTTTATGATGAATTTCCTACATAAATTTTTTTTTTTAAGATTTTGTGACTAATTTTCAATGCATCTGATGTGTGCGGTGTGTTATATGTTTTTATGTATATTTTTAGCCCTTTTTAATACTTTAGTCAAGTTTTAAATTTATAAAACACGATATTCTACTAACACTAAACACACATATGGGCAAGTGCACCCATCGTGAGCGTAGTATAGCGTTGGTAAGATACCGAGGTCGTCCAAGGACACAAGAGCTTTTTGTACCGGTTTTTCCTCAACTTCTAATCAAATCAAAATTCTAGAAAAGGGTTTTAAACAAGAAAAATAAAAACTAAAAATGCTGAAAAATAAAAATAAAAATAAAAACAGATAGACAAGATGAATCAATTGGATCCGACTCGCCTTTAGTGTAACCTTTGATAATTTCCGCACTTTCGGATTTTTAAGAGATTATCTTAGTTATAGTAGTAGGCCCCTCTTTTGAATGTGACATTACCCTTAACCCAGTAGTTTGGGTCAGCAAGGATACAATCCTAAAGGGTCGGAATATTGAAAGATAATTAATTAAGTTATTAATGCGTAATGTGGTAGGCCCCTCTTTTGAAGGTGACGTTACCCTCGGCTAAGTGGTTTGAGTCAGCAGGGATACAATCCCAAATAGCCAGGTTAATGTATTAATAGTAGTTTACATATGAGGGGATCAAGCCATTCGCACCTCCGCCATCCAATACCAGTGGGTATTGAAGGAGGTCCTAGTAAGCTTGACCTAGGTCCTTGCAGGATCTATACAATGAACAAGGCAAGAACCTTACCAAACCATTCCCTTAACCCCTGACCAGGTAGCCAACATATCTCTATATAGACCGTAGAGATATGAATGGTGTAAATCTTTTATTTTATATAGACAGTAAAATAACGCCAAGACACCATGGAAAAATGATAAGTAAGTTTCACCTTCAACATAAGAAACTAGTTATTAAAGTCATTAATACAAAACCAAATAAAAAGTGCGAAAAGATTAAAAAACAAATGTATTACACTAAATGCTTGTCTTCACCAAGTGATTTAAGAGATTTAGGCAAACATGGCCTTTGATTGTCAAGAACTCTTACTATCAATCTTGGATCCCGAGACTACTACACACACTCAATGATGGATGATGGATGATGGTGGTGGATGTGGGTTGTAGTGGTGGTGGAGTGTGGGTGAAGTGGGAGAGAGGTGGTTTGCCATGGGATGCCTTTGAAGTGAACCAAGCACCTCTATTTATAGCCTGCACAGAAGCCCGGACACGGCCCCGTGTCCAGTGGGCATGACCCCATGTCCATCCACTTTCTCTTTCTTCATTAATTGCAATTTGTCTGCATTAGCTCCACACGCCCCCGTGTCCGCTGGGCACGGCCCCGTGTGCAGAAGCGTATTTGTACTATCAAGATTTGCTTGGATTCTGCGAATCTTAGCATTAACCACGGCCATGTTGAGCTGGGCACGCCCCCGTGTTGGGAAATAGAAGCTTCTATAGCTTTGTCTTTTCTGCGGACACCTGAGCACGCCCCCGTTTCCGCTGGACACGGGGCCGTGTTCAGCCTTCTGATTTCTTGTTTTTGCTTGGGAAGATGCTGTCGAGGGGTTGGGCATGCCACGTTTATTCCTTTTCTTGTATTTATGCTAGATTTGGCTGTATTTTTGCTCCTTTTGTTCATTTACGCTCATTTAATCCTGAAAATACAAAAGGAAGACAAAAACACACTTTTTCCAACATTAGTACTTAAAAAGGTTAGTTTTTTGCTTCATTTGATGTAATTTATATGTTGTATTTTACACACATCAAATACCCCCACACTTGAATCTTTGCTTGTCCTCAAGCAAAACTCTTTATAATGTGGCCTACACTCCCAAATGGAATGGGTAGAAGAGAAGTTTTGGGCTTGTCTTGAGTGTCGGGATTCAAAGATCTTTATTAGGCTTTATTTTTATGCTATTTACAATCCTATTCGTTATGATTTATTTAGAATGTTTCATAAGAGAAATTACTTATTTGGGCATAACATGCCTCTTTAAAATTCCATTTATATACAAGTTCACATACCTCACAGGAGATCACTCAACACTCGGCCGAAGATGTATTTTTGTGAAACACTCGAGACCGGCATGGAACTTACTTCTACCATATGCTTGCCAAGCCACCAATCCTCCTCATTTTTAACTATACACCTTTGTAAATATCAAGAGTACTTGGGAAGGGTTAGGCTTGGGTTAAAGGTAGGTGGTTTTGGGTTAGTGGTTAGTAGAAAGGGCTAAAAGCGTAAAAAGCGTCGGTCGTCGTAGACTTTTTTGTTTTTGTGACTTTTATTCAAACAAAGCATTTTCAAACAAAGTTTCTTTTGAGGAACTTGTTTGTTTATTGCTATACTTCAAATTTTTTTTTTTTGGAATGTCACATGAAGACCGAGCTTTTTACTAAAATAAAAGGGTTAAAATAAAAAGGGTTTTTGGTGGGTAAAGGGTGTTTGTTTTGTGGGTTTTGAAATGAAAATGTTTAGGCTCAAAGGGGTTAACTATGGGGATTTTGGGTAGGTGGTAAAAAAAAGGAATTAATGGTGTTGAAAAGAAAAAAGGTTAGTCCTAATGCCTCCATCATTTACTTACTTGGGTTTAAGTTGGTAAGGACCAGGAATGTATCGTCATGGCAAGTTCTAGAGTTGTACGAAACCAAGCGGCTACTCACACAAGAAACAAAAAATGAGCATTTAGTTTAAAGATGTGTATTTGTATGCTTAATAAAGGCTCAAAACTCACTTTTTGTGGGAATGGGTTTTTAATGTGATCAAGTATATATAATCAAATTTTAACTAGATTTGTTATGCCGTTTCATAATTTTCTTATTTTAGTTCTTTTTATCACGACGCTATCGGTTGTAAATTTGTAAAAATATAACCTTTTTTTAGAACTTGTTATTCCCAAATTAAACCAAGACAAGTAAAAAAATGAAAAGTTTTTGAAAAAAAATTGGGGTGATTAGCGGTTCCAATAGAGTTTTGTGTAAGGCTCGTTATTAGGACTTGCAAAATTCAAGGTTTTAGCATCCTCCACACTTAAATTACACACTGTCCTCAATGTGTCCCAAAAATAAGTTTTTAGGTTGATTGAATGTGTAAAAAGGTGTTAAAAGCAGAATTTATGTTACTGGGCATCTGGACACGGCCCCATGGTCAGATTGACAGTAACGAAAACTTATAGAAGGTGGACACGGGGGCGTGTCTGGTGAACATGACCCCATCTTGGGCACAACTTAAACAACAATCTGCAAAAATTAAACAAATAGCAGGTCTGGGCAGTGGTGTCACACCCCGGATTTCCACGTGTCACCGGTGGGCCCGGTGGGGAGTATCGTGACGTGGTTGGCAAGATAATAGTCAAACAACACAATATATAAATGCACAGCGGAAGCAATTTAAAAGATATAATACAACCGAATATAATATTGTAATATCAAATATCACAACTGTCGATTGTTTATCCACAGACGGATCGTAAATAAAATGGAAACAATAGTTCAACAGACTTTTAGGCATCTTAAGCTTGCGAGACTTCTATTGATGCTAAGGAGAAATGTCCAGCCAATTACGTATAGTACCTGCATTTAGCCTTTTTGGAAAATACGTCAGTTTACACTGGTAAATACAATTAACTGACTCATTTTGAAAATGGTTTAAGAAAATTGGTTTGGATGCACGTGGCACAAAATATCTTTTATAATTTGATTAAAATGCACAGAGGCAAAGTTAACCTTTTATAACTTGGGAGAATTATTTAAATATATAATCTTGTGAATGAATTACATGTTCCTTGTGCGTTCAGTAGCCCGGATCAAGTCTGGGTTAAAGATCAATAGACACACCACATTATTCTTTTGTGCACTGACGGGTGTACGCCTACACCCCGCGCTTAAGTCGTGGCCATTTCGTAAAATGATGCCAAGGATATCCGGGACATGGTCATTAACCCCCCAAAGGCTTTAAGTAACAAGACTGTTTAAACGAGCCAATTAAATTACTCAATTAACCACCCAACGATGGAAGATTTGATGCCCGATCAAGCGGTATGCTATATACCGTAACCCAAGCCCGTATAGGGAAAATAAGTTAAAAGTATTTACCTGAGCAATGTATAAATCACAATAAGCAAACGCAAGTAGCTTTTACTGGTACTCCTAATCTGGAACGGAGGTTTATAATAACCTATTAGAATTCTAACAGGTCTTTAATTAAGCTTAAGCTTAGACCGGTTAGTTTCAAAGATACGGTTCGTACACACGATTAAGCGAAGACCGGATAGAATGTGATTTAGACCTGACAAGTTCAGAGACTTGCTTAATATGGGTATTTCATTCACATTCTGGATTTTGAGATAAAACCGATAAGGTTTGACCCGTTTAGGCTAATTTATGTAAACTAGTTACATAAACCGAACCGAACGCGTAATAAGCGTAACGGGTATTCATGAGAGCTATTTATAGGTTTCCTAACTTAATATGCTTCATATATGTTGTGACATCAGTAAGATGTCTTTTATTATGCCCGAAATGAATTTAATCACAAACTATACCCCGTAGGGGTAGTTTGGTCATTTTAAAGGTTGTAAAAGAGTTTAAGTGTCAACCTGAGTTACAGGCCTGATGTAATCAGCAAATATACTCAATTTGCTAAGTTATATCAGTAGGTTAAAGTATATTAGTGAAATTTATCAACTATAACCAAGCTATGCCCCGTAGGGGTATTTTGGTAATTTCACATAAGCCGAAAAGCTCAAAACTGAAGTCTGAGTTTATCAACCTTTGCTTACTGTTAAAATATTATAATTTGCCTCAAATATCATTAGGTATCACCCTTGGTATGTTTAAAATAATCTTAGTACATATTATGCGTTAAAAACGCTTAATTAGGCGATTAAAAGCCGTTTACGGGTTCGATACATAAAGCTGATATTTTTACTATTCCAGAAGGCATAAAATAATTTACTTATCATTTACGATCAGTAGCAAAAGGTTTGGAGTCGTTTGGATGTGTAAAACTCATTTTTATGGCCCGTAAGGGCAAAACAGACAATTACCGGATTAAGCCTACGACTATAAGTTAAGCTCAGCCTAAAATTTATTAAAAATCTTTAAAAATCCCAAAATAATATATTACATCAGTGGGTAAAAGATTTGATATCAAAAAGTAGGCTTAACTAGGCTATACGCTAATTACGCCGTTTTATTAACATAAAGCTTTAATTTTACGCTAACGAGCATAACTCTTATTCTACACATCAAACTGATGTCAAACTTTGCATACAAGTCTATATATCAGTAATTAAGGTTTCTACTCTTTTACATTTTCAAAAATCATGTTTTAAGGTGAAAAGGGCATAATGGTCAACAAATGAGCAATTAACGGAATCATGCGTATTAATCGGTTAACTAATGAACCATAGTGTATAATCACAGAGGGTTATACTAGCATGTAACCTGGTCCAAATGAAGCTCTTAGGTATTTCTAAATCATACCAAAACGGGTCAGAACTGAAAGTCAAAGTACAAGTCAGACTATGCGACTTTCAGTTCCGAACCGGGTCTAAATAGGAAATTGTCGGGTTGAACATGTGTAGACATGTTCTTACACTAATTACTAAGTTATAACAATGATCCAACAGGTTGTATATGTTCTACATTGCTAATATGCATAAATTGTAAACTAAGTATCCTGTTGACTTTTTAAATACAAGTTTGACCCGACATTAGACCTAGTTAGAGTGGGAATCAGGGGGAACCCTTTTAAGGGTTTATTACCCACATAATTACCAACTTATAACCACTTTCAATTCGAGAATTGACTGAGCCATTATTAATTAATCTCGTAGTCAAACTGTAATTACGACGGTTTGACTTTTAGCTAAATAACTAAGCTAAACTCAATTAAAGAAGGTTAAGCAAACTTACAAAAGTCCTAAGCTTGATTAGTGATCACTTGAGAGTGCCTTGGAGCTCCAGAAATGATCAGATTGCAAGAGGAAGGTGTGAAGAACAATGATTGCACATCATGGCCTTTTATAGTGAATTAATCACCACAAATCTTTGACACATGAGTCTACAACCCACCACAACTGATCTACACATGTCCCTAAGTGTTTAGGGGGTGTCTAGGGGCCAAGGGAGATGAGGAAACTCGACTATAGATCAGTTTCCTGCGCATAACAACCAACAGTCCCGTTTTCTGTCGCTGGCACCCCCTTATGGACCGTAAGGGGGTGGCTTACGGTCCGTAAGCCTATGATCAGCAGCATAAAATTTGTTGTTCTTTGGGATTTTGAAGGGGCAACTCGTGGTTTCGATTTTGGGACATGCTTTAACAGTATGGGGCCTTGTATTATGGGTCTTTAACAGTTACATACCCTACCATTATGTTATGTTTGCTTGGATCCTTTTCAAAAGTGCCGAACCAGAATGTTTACCGTAGGAATTTCCATAGGAAACTATCATGCACTTCGAATTCATTTATTGTCAATGAATTTCTAGATTTAAGATATATTAGATGTTTGATATATATACACTTGGGTCTTGGGATTTATAAATGAGGTCGTTCAGAGGTAAAAATTAACATGACTCCACTTTTAAATCCTGCCATAACATCTTTATTAAATCCGGGTTTACAACGCGTTTTGTCTTACATGACACGTGTCGTTATTTCATTGAACACGAATTTTCGAGGTGTTACATCCTCACCCCCTTAAAATAAATCTCGTCCCGAGATTTACTGAAATAATTAAGGGTACTTTTCTTTCATCGTGGATTCAACCTCCCACGTATATTTGGGACCCCTACGGGCATCCCATTTTACCTTTACAATAGGTACATGCTTCCTTCGAAGCTTCTTTACCTGTCGATCTTCAATCGACAAAGGTTTTTCCACAAACTTCAAGCTCTCATCTATATGCACATCTGTATGTGATATAACCAGTGATTCATCAGCGAAGCACTTCTTCAGATTGCAGATGTGGAACACATTGTGAATTCCACTGAGCTCTTCAGGTAAGTTTAACTTATAGGCAACTGACCCGACACGTTCGATAACCTCGAAAGGTCCTATGTATCTCGGGCTTAGCTTGCCTTTCTTACCAAATCGCATCACCCCCTTCCAGGGTGATACTTTTAGCAACACTTTGTCACCTACTTCGAAGTGAAAAGCTTTACGCTTCGGATCTGCGTAGCTCTTCGGCCTATCTCAGGCATCTTTGAGACGGTCACGAATCTGGACAATCTTGTCCGTCGTTTCAAAGACTATCTCCGGTCCTGATAATTGGACATCTCCAATTTCCGCCCAACAAACGGGCGATCTGCACTTTCTACCGTATAATGCCTCAAAAGGCGCAGCTTTAATGCTGGTATGGTAGCTATTGTTGTAGGGAAATTCGATTAACGGTAGGTTCTTATCCCAACTACCACCAAATCGATCGCACATGCACGTAGCATGTCTTCCAACGTTTGAATAGTACGCTCACTCTGACCGTCAGTCTGAGGATGATAAGCCGTACTAAAATTCAGACGTGTGCCCAAAGATTGTTGGAAACTCTTCCAAAAATGTGACGTGTATCTAGTATCTCTGTCAGAGATAATAGACACAGGTATGCCATGTAAGGCTACAATCTTATCCACGTACAACTGGGCTAACATGTCGGAGCTATAAGTCTCCTTGATGGGTAGGAAATGTGCAGACTTAGTCAGTCTGTCAACTATAACCCATATTGTATCATTTCCTTTCCTTGTCGTTGGTAACTTGGTGATAAAATCCATGGTTACCATTTCCCACTTCCACGTAGGAAGTTCAAGCTGTTGTAGCAAACCTGACGGTTTCTGATGCTCGGCTTTGACTTACGCACAAGTCAAGCATTTAGCTACATAGGTGGCTACAGACTTCTTCAAGCCTATCCACCAATAATTTGCCCTTAGATCCTGGTAATTGAACTTACCAATCTATTGCCCCTACAATAGATGTTTATCATTCTATCTTTACAGGGTCTCCAAGGGAGCAGCCTTGATGCTTACATATCAACTATCATAGACAAGCTTATCTTAAGGTGAGATGGTTATTCCAACCACTACTTAACAAATTTTAAGGATTAGTTGATCCTTGTAGTTAGTTGAACAAATCGACGATTCAGAGCAGCTGATGGCAAATTCTTAATTGTTGCCTAATTAGGGTTGCGGTAAATAATGCATAAGCAAAATGAACCGTCTTTCTTATTTAACAATATCAAACTTTCGGAATATCGAGTTAGGCTATATGAACCCTCTATTTTAAAACTTAGTAAATCAGGGTTTCGATTCTTCCAATGATGGTACTAGCCGTCTTGGAGATTTCATAATAATACAGCCTTAAATGGGATGTAAATCTTAATTCTACCTGTCTTCCAGGAGGTAAGTAGGGAAAACTTATGAGAAGATAATCAAGATGCAAGGAGGCTACAAAGATTTTCCATATCTCAGGCTACAGTTCATCCATCATTGCTCGTGTCAAATAAGTGACACCTTTATGTTACTAGTTCACGAATTCCTTAATCGGGAACATTTACTTGGAAAATTCCATTCTGGATATCTTCTTTGAATACTACTAGTCGACTTTAGTACAATATGATCATTGGGATATCTTAGGGGTTCCATGTATTAAACCTCCATACTGATCAGGCATGGAAGTAATCTATGGGACACACTAGGATACGCCAATCCTCATATGGCACTTTTATCAAACATAGTTTGGCGTTCGCAGGCGATAGAGAAAAAAAACAATGAGAAAAATAATTAAAATAACATATGTTGTCGTACTCTATGCGAAAAAAGTACTCTTAGATTTTTCGGAAGGATTTCTTGCCAATACGAGAAGAATCGGTTACTATGGTTTCCTTGGTAAGTTATACCTTGTGGATAATATAAAAGTTTGCTAAGCTTATGGTTTATGAAGATTTATCATTGCCTGTATTAAATCAGGACACTTAGCAGAAAATTATCATTGGTAAATGATAATGAACGTACTTGATGACATCGTGAACTGCCTCTTGGCGTTCATCAGGTGAGTTCAGGCATTTCTTCCTTTAGCCTTTCCAAGCTTAGCTGCACCTTCTTTGGCAGCTTTATGGTATCTAGTTCTGATGCGGCCTTACTCACCACAGTCGTGATAGACTGCATTCTTTATGTCCCTACCTTCCGGGGAAATGATGACATGTTCTTTAGCAGATGTCACACTGCTTTGGTCCTGGTTCTATTCGACACTGTCCCTAGTGTCTTTGATAGCAATTCTTACATACAGGCTTCTTACTGAACTTTCGTTGCTTTTTATTAAGCCTGTACTTGCCCTCTTTCTTAGATTTCTGGGAGTTATCCTCCTCCTTCGGTTCATCCTTCATATCCGAAGTGTGAACAAAGCTCTTCTCACGAGCATTTGAACGTGGTTTTGGATGAAATTTAGAGCGAGAAGCATTCGGCTCTTTGGGTTGTTTCATGACCTTTTCCCCTTGGCCTTTCAAACTGTTGTGTTAACCACCGCCTGGAGATTTACTCCATTAATATTGAGGTTTACGTTTGAGACATTATTTGCTTTTGTCGCATTAATAGTATCGCGACTATTGCCTATCTCATCCGAGTTTTCCATACTCAAAACTTGGTACTAAATACCAAATTAAACCATTATTAGTCATCATCCTGATGACCTGACATAGATTAGCCACGGCATCCACGAACCGTATAGACCATTATGTTCCGAACATTCTTAATGAATGCTATTTGAATGTATATCTATTACATTTAGCTTAGGTCACAAAAGGACTATCAATGGCATTCAAGGTTTGGAGCGTGTCCAATACCTGCTTGACAGGGGACCATAATGTCACAACTGTCCTTGTCACAAGGACCATAATGACTTTGGTTATATATATATATATATATATATACATAAATGGCATAGAAGCCTGTCACGAGGGACGTAGAAAGATATGGCAACAAGTTTAGTCATGAAGGACATAAGTAATCATATGGCGCGAAGGCCTTGTCGTAATGACATTTAGATGCGGCACAAATGGCCTTATCTCTAGGACGTTATAGGGTATGGCACTAAGGCCTGTCACTAGCGATGTTAACATTTAGTATGTTAACTTGTCACGAACGACGAATTATAGCACGGAGGCTTGTTATGGGTGACTTGAAATATAACTTGTGGATTTGTCACAAGGACATCAATTCATAGGCTGCAATCTTATTAGATCAGGAGTCTTAAGGCTTGAACATAGTTCTTCACCTTTGGACAGGGAGTCATAGACTACAACTGTCATCGTCTTGAAAGGCGATTCTCTTGACAGAAAGGTAAACCAATTAACATCACTAGTGGATGTCTATCTATAATTATCGTATCTACTGACATTAGTCATGATCACTTTGATCATATGGACTATTAGGTTTAGGTATAATCCCACCATTTTGAATAGGGGATCATAAAGATCACCGCTATTTTGTCTTATCGACAATAGAGTAAAGTATACCTCTGTAACACCTCGAAAATTCACGTCCTATAAGGTATTGACACGTGTCATAAGCTTGAACGTGAGAAAGTATACTTTAGAGGGACTAAAGTTGACAAACATGGAAAGTATGTGAATATAAGGGTTCAAAATGTCAACGAAGGATAAATATACTTTAAAATAACCTTACATGATGTTTATACCCTTAGACGGATAAATCATGGATCATACGAAGCTAAAAGTGAGAGATTTCAAACGACAGGGGTTAAATGTGTCAACATGTTTAAGTTATGCCACTGAGTGACCTTTTGACAAACCCAAAGCTTTGTAACGATTAATTATGCTCACTAGAATGCACGATTAAAATTTCATAAAGTTTCGTTATCGTATGAGAAAGTTATGATCAAATTCGTGTACGAGGGGTTAAAGCGTCAATGTTGAAAATTATGACTTTTCGGGTGATAACAAAGTGATCAAGGACTAAATAAAGTGGGTACAAGTCCTAAAGCCCTTGTGGGTAAATAAGAAGGGGTCAAATTGCAAGAAATAAGCTTAGTTGACCTTTCGAAGAACCAAGAGCCAGGGATGCAAACTGAAAAAGTGATTTTTGCCCTGATGACAGCCTTGAGGACCTCAACCTTGGGGACCTTGAGGTCCGTAAGCTAGGACCCAGATACAGAAACTCGTAAAAATTGGCTGTTCAGCCTTGGAACTGATTTTTAATCATTTGTTTCACTTCATGGGCGACCCCTAGACACCCCTAAACATCTAGGGACACTTGTTAAGATGTTGTGGTCACTCATAGACTTGGGTGTCAAGAATTTGTGGTGATCTAAACACTATATAAAGCCACTAAGTTGCAACACATTCTTCACACTTCACTTGTGCAATTCTGGAGCTTATGGGAGCTTAAGAGCAGACACAAGACCTTCCTAATCAAGCTTAGGACTTCAGTAAGTTTTCTAATCTTTCCTTAGTTTAAGTTTTAGCTTAGTTTAGCTTAAAAGTCAACCGTCGTAGTTAAAGGTTGACTTAACGATTAATCACTAATGGTCCAGTGATTAGTCGAATCAAAGGTAGTTATAAGTTGGTAATTATGTGGGCTTTAAACCCTTAAAAGGGCATCCACTGATTCCCATCCTAACTAGGTCATTTGTCGAGTCAAAGATGATTAGAAAAAGTCAACAGAAATGTAATCTTTCGTTTAACGCATCATTAACAATGTAAAAGGCGTGTAACCTATTTTACCATTCATATAACTTGAAAATAAGCATAAGAACTTGTCTAAGCTTGTTTGATTCGACAACTTTCCGTTTTGAATCGATTCGGAACCGAAAGTCGCAAAGCTTTGACTTTTGCTTTGACTTCATTTCTGACCCGTTTTAGTATGATTTGGAAATGCCTTAGAGCTTCCTTAGGACCAGGCTACATGTTAGCATAACCCTCTGTGGTTGGTTCATTGATTGACCCATTCGTTTACGCGTTTCCGTTAATAGCTCATATGTTGACCATTATGCCCTTATTACCTTAAAACATGATTTGTGGAAATGTAAAAGAGTAGAAACCTTAATTATTGATATATAGACTTGTATGCAAAGTTTGACATCAGTTTGAGGTGTAGAATAAGAGTTATGCTCATTAGCGTAAAATTAAAGCTTTATGTTAATAAAACGGCGTAATTAGCGTATAGCCTAGTTAAGCCTACTTTTTGATATCAAATCTTTTACCCACTGATGTAATATATTATTTTGGTATTTTTAAAGATTTTTAATTAATTTTAGGCTGAGCATAACTAGTAGTCGTAGGCTTAATCCGGTAATTGTCGGTTTTGCCCTTACGGGCCATAAAATGAGTTTTACATATCTAATTGACTCCAAACCTTTTGCTACTGATTACATATGATAAATAAATTATTTTAAGTCTTCTGGAAATATAAAATTATCAGATTTAAGTACCGAACCCGGTAATGGCCTTTAATCGCCTTATTTAGCGTTTTTAACGCATAGTATGTTTTAAAATCATATTGGACATACCCGGGTTGATACCTACTGATATAAGAGGCAAATTATAATATTTTAGCAGTAAGCAAAGGTTGATAAACTCAGACTTCAGTTTTGAGCTTTTCGGCTTATGTGAAATTACCAAAATACCCCTACGGGGCATAGTTTGGTTAAAGATGATAAATTTCACATATGTGCTTTAGCCTACTGTTATAACTCATCAAATTGAGTATGTTTGCTGTTTACATCAGACCTGTAACTCAGTTAAACATTTAAACTCTTTTACAACCTTTAAAATGACCAAACTACCCCTACGGGGCATAGTTTGTGTTTAAATTCGTTTCGGGCATAATGAAAGACATCTTACTGATGTCACAACATATTTGAGGCATAATTAACTTAGGAAACCTGTAGATGGTTCTAATGAATACCCGTCACGCTTATTACGCGTTCGGTTCGGTTTATGTAACAAGTTTACATAAATTAGCCGAAACGGGTCAAACCTTATCGGTTTTATCTCGAAATCCAGAATGTGTTTAGTTTACCCATATTATACAAGTCTACAAACTTGTCGGGTCTAAATCACATTCTATTCCGGTCTTCGCTTAATCGTGCGTAAGAACCGTATATTTCCTTAAGACTAACCGGTCTAAGCTTAGGCTTAATTAAAGACCCGTTAGCATTCTAATTAATTATTTATACCATCATTCCAGACTAGAGCTTTTCGGTAAATGGTACCTACGCTTACTTAAGTGAATACGGCTGAGTTATTAGATTCTTGCTATTTAAGACAGGAGCTAGCTCAGGTAAATACTTTTAACTTATTTTCCCTTATACGAGCTTGGGATACGGTATTATAAAAATACCGCTTGGTCGGGTGTAGAAACCTTTTAATCGGAGATGATTAAATTGCATAATCCCGTTTTAATCTGTATTGATTGATAACAAATAACATTGGGGGTTAATGACCGTGTCCTGGATAACCTTGGCTCATTTTAAAAAGTGAATGGCCACGACGTAAGCACAAGGTGTAGACATAACACCTCCTGTTGCATATGTATAACGTATACTCACTCGTAAGGGTATCTTCTTGTGAGATTATATTTGTGGTGTGTCGATTAATCTTGTCCGGCTTGTATTGTATAATCACTGGCCCTAAATGTTGGACAACCATGTAAATCGGATACAAGATTTTTATTAATAAAATTGTCCCAAGTATAAAAGATTAATTTTGCCTCTGTGCATTTTAATCAATGTGTCAAGATATTTTGTGCCGTTTGCACTCGAATCACTTTTCAAACTCTTTTTCCAAAATGAGTCAGTTAATTGTATTTACCAGTGTAAACTGACGTATTTTTCCAAAAGGTTAAGTGACAGGTACTACGCATAATTGGCTGGGAGCTCAGGGTGTCATTAGGGAATCTTGCAAGTTCTAGATGCCTAAAGTCTGTTGAACAGTTTTAGTATCTTTTATTTGATCCGCCTGTGGATCCTTTACCTTCCGTTTGGACAACCATGTAAATCGGATACAAGATTTTTATTAATAAAATTGTCCCAAGTATAAAAGATTAATTTTGCCTCTGTGCATTTTAATCAATGTGTCAAGATATTTTGTGCCGTTTGCACTCGAATCACTTTTCAAACTCTTTTTCCAAAATGAGTCAGTTAATTGTATTTACCAGTGTAAACTGACGTATTTTTCCAAAAGGTTAAGTGACAGGTACTACGCATAATTGGCTGGGAGCTCAGGGTGTCATTAGGGAATCTTGCAAGTTCTAGATGCCTAAAGTCTGTTGAACAGTTTTAGTATCTTTTATTTGATCCGCCTGTGGATCCTTTACCTTCCGTTGTAATACTTTGGCATTACTTATATTCGGAACGTAATATTTATATCTTTTGCTTCCGCTGTGCATTATTATATTGTGTTGTTTGACCATGATGTTGCCAACCACGTCACGATACTCCCCCACCGGGCCCACCGGTGACACGTGGAAAATCGGGGTGTGACAGGTTGGTATCAGAGCCAACATTGAGTGAATTAAACACTAGCTTTTTGTGTTTAATCTCAATGACACAATTGCACATTCCTAAATCTTCTGAGTCTAGACTTAACATAGGAATACTTTCAATCCTAATCTGGAAATTTTTACTTCCAAATTTTTATTGGATACGTCGCCAAGCGAAGAAGCCGTAATAGGAGTTCTCCACACCCGGAGCCCTGAGATGCTGAGCTTCGTACCATGGCTAGAATGAAACGAGCATCCAAGGAGAACGCATTCAGAAATAAAATGAAGAAGAAACTCCTTTTACTGAAGATCGTTTCCTTATTAGTCCTTATAAGGACATATTTATCTTTCAGTCCCTTCGAGGACACATTATCCCTTCAAAGACCCGCTTAGGGCAACTCTGTACTTTTATTTTCATATAATGGATTGATTAAATTAAGTTTTCATTCTAAACATGAAATATGAAATGAATGGAAAATAACATCCCTTAGAAGGGAAGTTCCTACGGGCTATAATTAACGTCCTCTGAGACTAAAGGAGGTGGTAGCCTACAGCTCCCTATCAAGAAAAGGTAATGAACTTTGATTCACACCTAAATGCCTCGATCCCAGACAATCATGGCTTATAAATTAAACTTGTCCACGTGACTAAGCCTTTTGTGCTATTACTAAATGCCTCGATCCCAGACGATCATGGCTTATAAATTAAACTTGTCCACGTGACTAAGCCTTTTGTGCTATTACTAAATGCCTCGATCCCAGACGATCATGGCTTATAAATTAAACTTGTCCACGTGACTAGGCCTTTTGTGCCATTACTAATTCATAAATTGCCCTGATTCTCTGAAATCTTGGCTTATAAATTAAACTTGTCTACGCGACTAGGCCATTTGTGCTATTATTAACTTATAAATTAGGATTTATGATAAAATCCTGAATAAAATAAATATCCTTACTTTCCTGCCAGTATGCATTTTAAAGATAATATTAATGGTGAAACCTAGCCTACGCGGCCAAGATGGTGAAACCTACTCAAGAGATTCAAATCCTTGTTAACACCTAAGAACGTGTTAGCACTCTTGACAAATGTAACTCGAGAAAATCACAACAGTCATCCTTATATTAGATTCTTCCAATTTCCTTATCTAGCCTATTGATTTAGAAATCATGGCTTGTGTCATCCTATAAGATGATCACATTATAAACATCCGATAGTGATGAAGTGCCTACGGGCTAAACTTGTTGTCCGATAAGACAACGACAGTGGTGATCTTTGACCTTCTGTCTAAAAATGTTGGACTAGGTCCAAGCTTAATAGTCGGTAGGATCCATATGATCTCGACTAATAGCATCTGAGAAGATGATCATATTATAACCATCCCTCAGAAGGGAAATGCCCACGGGCTATATCTATTGTCCTAAAAGACAAAAGACAGTTGAAGTTTTTAGCTCTCTGTCAAGAAAATGTAATGAAATATGTTCAAACCTTAATGCCTCGATTATCTGAAATCAGGGCTTATAAATTTAAAAATTTGTCCTTGTGACTAGGCCTTTTTGCGCCACTTTAATATCCTTGATGATTTATAACTAGGATAAATTATAATGAAAATACAAATTATATATAACTAACAAATTAACCAATATGGTTTATATTACCATGGTTGATGAATCGTCAAAGATGATGATTCCATAATAACCTTTGAATAAAACATTGTCAATGTTTATGTAGACATCAAGCTACATGGCTGGATTAGATGAAGTTAACAGCCACATGAAGGAGAGCAATGATACTACCAGAATTAATGTAACTGGAGCAGAACTACAGGCAATAATAGATTATGCTGTTACTCGAGCACTTGATCGGCAGTATGATGAGTCAAATGATACCCACTCTGAGACTCTATCTGCGGCTCGTTGTAAGCCCCCTCTTAAAACACATGAGTCAAGGGAGGACGATGTTCATGACTTGTCAAATCAAAGGAGTATTCCGTCTAGACAAGTTGTGTTTCATCAAGAGGCACCAGTTAAGACCTGTTCATATAAATATTTTGTCTCCTGCAAGCCCAGAGACTTTACAGGAGAAGAAGGAGCCATCGATTGCATGACATGGCTCGATGAGATGGACGCTGTTGTCGACATCAGCGGTTGTGCGGAGCAAGATGTTGTGAAATTTGTTTCACAATCATTCAAAGGGGAAGCGTTGGCATGGTGGAGATCATTGCTCCAAGCCACGGGAAAGGTTCTACTCTACAACTTATCTTGGGAGCAATTTGTTGCATTAGTCAAGGAAAACTATTGCCCCCAGCATGAAGTGGAAAAGATAGAATCAGACTTCTTGACTCTAGTCATGGAGAATTTGGATTGTCAGGCATATGTGACAAGTTTCAACACTATGTCCCGCCTAGTTCCTTATCTAGTCACCCCTGAACCTAAACGCATAGCGCGTTTCATTGGAGGCCTAGCACCAGAGATAAAAGGGAATGTTAAAGCATCTAGGCCAACCACATATAGGTCCGCGGTGGACTTATCCTTATCTCTCACCTTAGACGCAATCAGAATTAAGTCTGTTAAGGCTTCTGGCGAGAGAAGAAGAGAAAGAGAGGAGAAAAACTCTCATCAAACTAACAAGAAGAAGAAGGGAAGCTCGGAGCGCGGGAAGAATTCCGAGTTTAGGAAGAACTCGAGTCAGTCTGATAACAGACCCAAATGCAATAACTGCAAAAAGCAGCATTTTGGAAAATGTACAATAGACCCACGCGCTAAATTGTGTGGAATTTGCAAGACCAAGGGTCACAAAACCTTAGATTGCAAGGGGTTAAAGAACGCCACATGTTACAATTGTAATGAGGAAGGGCACATCAAAACCAACTGCCCAAAGCTTATAAAGAAGCCGGGAAAGGCCAGGGAAATAAACGCATGAGTCTTCCGGGTGAACGCCAGGAGATGGTGCAGAAGGATAACTATATAGCAGGTACCTTTCCTTATCAAGCAGTTTATGCAGAAATTTACTTGATACTGGCACATATGATTCAATATTGAACAATAACTATAGAGAACTGCTGTCTCCGCCTGATTAGGACTTCGGTCATTTAATACGAGGTAGAAACTGGCCGATGATACTTTAGAAAATGCTCCAACAAACCTTAGATGGATATTTTATATCTAAATAGGAATCAATCTTTTCTGATATTCCTATGGCAAGCTTTCAAGCTACCTATATTCTTTAATATAATAAAGACAGATGTGACGTTTTGATCCTCTGTCAGAAAAGTGATGGACTAGGTCCAAATCTTTAATGCCACTGATGGTCTTTTGCGACCTAGGCTAAGTAATATTAATATATTTTAAATAGCATTCATTAAGAATGTTCAGAACAGAATAGCCCATACGGTTTATGAATGCCGTGGCTAATCTAAGTCAGGTCATCAGGATGATGACTAATAATTGTTAACCTTGGTGATTAGTACCAAGTTTCGAGTATGGAAAACTCGGATGAGGTAGACGACAGTCGCAATACTATTAATGCGACGAAAGTTAATAAAACTACAAATGTAAACCTCAATCTTAATGGAGTTAATCTCCAGGCTGTGGTTGACGCAACAGTTGAAAAGGTCATGAGACAATACAAAGAGCTGAATACTTCTCGCTCTAAATCTCATTCAAAACCATGTTCAATTTCTCATGAGAAGAGTTTTGTTCACACTTCGTATACGAAGGATGAACCAAAGGAGGAAGATAACTCCTAGAAATCTAAGAAAAAGAGAGCAAGAACAAGCTAAATAAAAAGCAACAAAAAAATGGTGGAATTGGCCATCCCCGGAATCGAACCCGGGTCTAGGCCGCACCCTTTCGCGCGCCTAGCCAACTGAGCTAGGTGCCTAGTTTGTGAAACTCCCATTATTGATTAAATATAAGCACTTGTACAATAAACTTTCTTATCATTTATCAATGATAATTTCTGCTAAGTGTCCTGTTTTTAATACAGGCAATAATAAATCTTCATGAACCATAAACTTAGCAAAATTTTTATTATCATCCACAAGGTATAACTCACCAAGGAAACCATAGTAACCGATTCTTCTAGTATCGGCAAGGAATCCTTCCGAAAAATCTAAGAGCACTCTTTCTTTGCATAGAGTACGACAACGTATATTATTTTAATTATTTTATCATTGTTTTCTGTCGCCTGCGAATGCCAAACTATGTTGATAAAAGTGTCATATGAGGATTGGCGTATCCTAGTGTGTCCCATAGATTATTCCCATGTCTGATCAGCATGGAGGTTTAATACATGGAACCCCTAAGATATCCCAATGATCGTATTGTACTTCAGTCGACTAGTAGTATTCAAGGAAGATATCCAAAAATGGAAAAAAAAAATCCAAATAAATATCCCCGATTGAGGAATTCGTGGACTCATAACATAAATATGTCATTTTTTGACACAAGCAATGATGGATGAACTGGAGCTTGAGATATGGAAAATCTCTGTAACCTCCTTGTATCTTGGTTATCTTCTTCTAAGTTTACCCTGTTTACCTCCCTAGAGGCAGGTAGAGTTAAGATTAACATCCCGCTTTGGGTTAGAGTGTTGTAAGAACTCCATGTTGATTATGGAATAACCGAAAACCTGATTAAGTAAATTTTAAGATAGGAGATTCACATAGCCTAACTCGATATTCTCAGAGTATGATATTTGTTAGATAAGAAAGACGGTTCATTTTGCTTATGCACTCTTTACCGCAACCCTATTTAGACCACGATTAAAAATCGCCATCAACTACCCAGGATCGTCGAATTGTTCGACTAGCTGTAAGGATTAGCTACTCCTTAAGATTAGTTAAACAGTGGTTGGAATAACCATCTCAAGAGAAGCTTTTCTATAATAGTTGATATAGAAGTATCAAGGTTGCTCCTTTAGAGACCTTGTACAAATGAAATGTTAAACATCTGTTGTTAGGACAATAGATTGGTAAGTCCAATATTCAGGATCTGAAAGTTGCATTGGAAACAACAAATAAGATCATACAAATTCCTAATCATCTGTAAGTTGCCATTATTAGGCAGAAAAAAAAATACTTCCCTTACTTCAACAAATCTCGTGGTCAAGATTTCTTTTAAGGGGGTGAGGATGTAACACCTCGAAAATTCACGTCCTATAAGGTATTGACACGTGTCATAAGCTTGAACGTGAGAAAGTATACTTTAGAGGGACTAAAGTTGACAAACATGGAAAGTATGTGAATATAAGGGTTTAAAATGTCAACGAAGGATAAATATACTTTACAATAACCTTACATGATGTTTATACCCTTAGACGGATAAATCATGGATCATACGAAGCTAAAAGTGAGAGATTTCAAACGACAGGGGTTAAATGTGTCAACATGTTTAAGTTATGCCACTGAGTGACCTTTTGACAAACCCAAAGCTTTGTAACGATTAATTATGCTCACTAGAATGCACGATTAAAATTTCATAAAGTTTCGTTATCGTATGAGAAAGTTATGATCAAATTCGTGTACGAGGGGTTAAAGCGTCAATGTTGAAAATTATGACTTTTCGGGTGATAACAAAGTGATCAAGGACTAAATAAAGTGGGTACAAGTCCTAAAGCCCTTGTGGGTAAATAAGAAGGGGTCAAATTGCAAGAAATAAGCTTAGTTGACCTTTCGAAGAACCAAGAGCCAGGGATGCAAACTGAAAAAGTGATTTTTGCCCTGATGACAGCCTTGAGGACCTCAACCTTGGGGACCTTGAGGTCCGTAAGCTAGGACCCAGATACAGAAACTCGTAAAAATTGGCTGTTCAGCCTTGGAACTGATTTTTAATCATTTGTTTCACTTCATGGGCGACCCCTAGACACCCCTAAACATCTAGGGACACTTGTTAAGATGTTGTGGTCACTCATAGACTTGGGTGTCAAGAATTTGTGGTGATCTAAACACTATATAAAGCCACTAAGTTGCAACACATTCTTCACACTTCACTTGTGCAATTCTGGAGCTTATGGGAGCTTAAGAGCAGACACAAGACCTTCCTAATCAAGCTTAGGACTTCAGTAAGTTTTCTAATCTTTCCTTAGTTTAAGTTTTAGCTTAGTTTAGCTTAAAAGTCAACCGTCGTAATTAAAGGTTGACTTAACGATTAATCACTAATGGTCCAGTGATTAGTCGAATCAAAGGTAGTTATAAGTTGGTAATTATGTGGGCTTTAAACCCTTAAAAGGGCATCCACTGATTCCCATCCTAACTAGGTCATTTGTCGAGTCAAAGATGATTAGAAAAAGTCAACAGAAATGTAATCTTTCGTTTAACGCATCATTAACAATGTAAAAGGCGTGTAACCTATTTTACCATTCATATAACTTGAAAATAAGCATAAGAACTTGTCTAAGCTTGTTTGATTCGACAACTTTCCGTTTTGAATCGATTCGGAACCGAAAGTCGCAAAGCTTTGACTTTTGCTTTGACTTCATTTCTGACCGGTTTTAGTATGATTTGGAAATGCCTTAGAGCTTCCTTAGGACCAGGCTACATGTTAGCATAACCCTCTGTGGTTGGTTCATTGATTGACCCATTCGTTTACGCGTTTCCGTTAATAGCTCATATGTTGACCATTATGCCCTTATTACCTTAAAACGTGATTTGTGGAAATGTAAAAGAGTAGAAACCTTAATTATTGATATATAGACTTGTATGCAAAGTTTGACATCAGTTTGAGGTGTAGAATAAGAGTTATGCTCATTAGCGTAAAATTAAAGCTTTATGTTAATAAAACGGCGTAATTAGCGTATAGCCTAGTTAAGCCTACTTTTTGATATCAAATATTTTACCCACTGATGTAATATATTATTTTGGGATTTTTAAAGATTTTTAATTAATTTTAGGCTGAGCATAACTAGTAGTCGTAGGCTTAATCCGGTAATTGTCGGTTTTGCCCTTACGGGCCATAAAATGAGTTTTACATATCTAATTGACTCCAAACCTTTTGCTACTGATTACATATGATAAATAAATTATTTTAAGTCTTCTGGAAATATAAAATTATCAGATTTAAGTACCGAACCCGGTAATGGCCTTTAATCGCCTTATTTAGCGTTTTTAACGCATAGTATGTTTTAAAATCATATTGGACATACCCGGGTTGATACCTACTGATATAAGTGGCAAATTATAATATTTTAGCAGTAAGCAAAGGTTGATAAACTCAGACTTCAGTTTTGAGCTTTTCGGCTTATGTGAAATTACCAAAATACCCCTACGGGGCATAGTTTGGTTAAAGATGATAAATTTCACATATATGCTTTAGCCTACTGTTATAACTCATCAAATTGAGTATGTTTGTTGTTTACATCAGACCTGTAACTCAGTTAAACATTTAAACTCTATTACAACCTTTAAAATGACCAAACTACCCCTACGGGGCATAGTTTGTGTTTAAATTCGTTTCGGGCATAATGAAAAACATCTTACTGATGTCACAACATATTTGAGGCATAATTAACTTAGGAAACCTGTAGATGGCTCTAATGAATACCCGTCACGCTTATTACGCGTTCGGTTCGGTTTATGTAACAAGTTTACATAAATTAGCCGAAACGGGTCAAACCTTATCGGTTTTATCTCGAAATCCAGAATGTGTTTAGTTTACCCATATTATACAAGTCTCCAAACTTGTCGGGTCTAAATCACATTCTATTCCGGTCTTCGCTTAATCGTGCGTAAGAACCGTATATTTCCTTAAGACTAACCGGTCTAAGCTTAGGCTTAATTAAAGACCCGTTAGCATTCTAATTAATTATTTATACCATCATTCCAGACTAGAGCTTTTCGGTAAATGGTACCTACGCTTACTTAAGTGAATACGGCTGAGTTATTAGATTCTTGCTATTTAAGACAGGAGCTAGCTCAGGTAAATACTTTTAACTTATTTTCCCTTATACGGGCTTGGGATACGGTATTATAAAAATACCGCTTGGTCGGGTGTAGAAACCTTTTAATCGGAGATGATTAAATTGCATAATCCTGTTTTAATCTGTATTGATTGATAACAAATAACATTGGGGGTTAATGACCGTGTCCTGGATAACCTTGGCTCATTTTAAAAAGTGAATGGCCACGACGTAAGCACAAGGTGTAGACATAACACCTCCTGTTGCATATGTATAATGTATACTCACTCGTAAGGGTATCTTCTTGTGAGATTATATTTGTGGTGTGTCGATTAATCTTGTCCGGCTTGTATTGTATAATCACCGACCCTAAATGTTGGGCAACCATGTAAATCGGATACAAGATTTTTATTAATAAAATTGTTCCAAGTATAAAAGATTAATTTTGCCTCTGTGCATTTTAATCAATGTGTCAAGATATTTTGTGCCGTTTGCACTCGAATCACTTTTCAAACTCTTTTTCCAAAATGAGTCTGTTAATTGTATTTACCAGTGTAAACTGACGTATTTTTCCAAAAGGTTAAGTGACAGGTACTACGCATAATTGGCTGGGAGCTCAGGGTGTCATTAGGGAATCTTGCAAGTTCTAGATGCCTAAAGTCTGTTGAACAGTTTTAGTATCTTTTATTTGATCCGCCTGTGGATCCTTTACCTTCCGTTGTAATACTTTGGCATTACTTATATTCGGAACGTAATATTTATATCTTTTGCTTCCGCTGTGCATTATTATATTGTGTTGTTTGACCATGATGTTGCCAACCACGTCACGATACTCCCCCACCGGGCCCACCGGTGACACGTGGAAAATCGGGGTGTGACAACCTCGTAGGCAGTTCATCACTAGGGATGTCAATATTATGAATTTATGATCATCATACTGATGATACTAATCAAGATCGCAATGATCATATAGACTATTAGGCTTGAGCGCAGCTCACTACCTTAAACAGGGGATCATAGAGATCATAATGTTTGTGTCACAAATGGACAATATAATATGGCCCGTAGGCGAAACATCACTAATGGATGTTTATAATGGATTCATCATTTTAGATGATATGAGTCAGGATTGCATTAATCATATTGACTATTTGGCTTGAGCATAGCTCACCACCTTAGACAAGGAATCATAAAGACCACAATGTCAATGTCTCAGATGGACAATTTATTATAGCCCGTAGGCAAAACATCTTTTCTTGACAGGGAGTTGTAGGCTACCTCTGTCTTTAGTCTCAGAGGACGTTAATTATAGCCCGTAGGCATTTCCCTTCTAAGGGATATTTATGGTATGATCATCTTTTCAGATGATATTAGTCGAGATCGTATGGTCTCTACCAATTATTATGCTTGGACGTATTCCAATATCTTTAGACAGGGTCAAGGACCACCACTGTCGTTGTCTTATCGGACAACAAATTTAGCCCGTAGGCACTTCATCACTCACGGATGTTTATAATATGATCATCTTATAAGATGATATAAACCATGATTTCTAAATCATAAAGCAAATTAGGAATTTAAAATTTCTGACATAGGGATGACTGTTGTGATTTTATCGAATCACATTTGTCAGGAGTGCTAACACGTTCTTAGGTGTTAACAAGGATCTGAATCCCTTGAGTAGGTTTCACCATCTTGGCCGCGTAGGCTAGGTTTCACCTTTAAGATTCTTTTTAAAATGCATACTGGCAGGGGAGGAAGGATATTTATTTTATTCAGGATTTTTATCATAATCCTAATTTATAAGTTAATAATAGCACAAATGGCCCAGTCGCGTAGACAAGTTTAATTTATAAGTCATGATTTCAGAGAATCGCGGCATTAAGGTTTGAATCAAAGTTCATTACCTTTTCCTGACAGGGAGCTGTAGGCTACCACTGTCTTTAGTCTCAGAGGCCATTAACTATAGCCCGTAGGCACTTCCCTTCTAAGGGATGTTTATTACGGAATTACCCCTAAGGGAAATTCATTAACCATGGTAAACAGAGACCATATTTGGTTAATTTATTAATCATACATATTTAGGATTTCTATTATAATTTATCCTAATTATAAAACATTAACAGTTTTATTAGTGGCACCCAATGGCCTGGTCACATGGACATTTATAAATTATAAGCTTATGATTTCAGAGAATCAAAGCAACAATAACAGTTTTATTTATTAGCACAAAAGGCCTAGTCACAAGGATAAATTTTAAATTATAAGCCATGATTTCAGAGAATCAAGGCCTTTAAGTATATTAACACAACAGGCTTAGTCACAAGGACATATATAAATTATAAGCTATGATTTCAGAGAATCAAAGCATGAAGGTATTCTGGCACAATAGGCCTAGTCACAAGGACATTTATAAATTATAAGCTAGGATTTCAGAGAATCAAAGCCTTGAGGTTTGAACCTAGTTCATTACCTTTTTCTGACAGGGAGTCATAGCTACCACTGTATCTTGGCTCATGTAGAAATGAGCAAGGCCCGTAGGCACTATATTATCACGTATGGTTAAAATATGATCATCTTAATTGATGATGTAAACTCAGGATTCAGAGATCATTAAACTGGGTTAGGAATCTTTTGAAGAATCCTTAATAACGTGTATGATTTCCAACGAATCACATATGCCGGGAGTGTTAACATGTTTTCAGATGTTAACTGGGATACGAATCTTTTAAACAGGTCTTACCATCTTGGCCAGGTCTTTATAATGACACTCAGGCTAGGTTTCACTCTTAAGATTCTTTTAATATTTATCGCATAACAATTTCTAAATTGAAATGTTAATAAGGATCTGAATCTAAATTGAGGAACTGCCATCTTGGCCGGTCTTAATATGACCCGAAGCTAGGTCTTGTCCTTTTTAGATTTTGCCATTTTATTATAATGGTAGATCTTGCAAAAGGAAATGTTATTTTCCATTTATTTAATATTTCTTGTTTAGAATGAAAGTTTAAACTTAATCATTCCACTATATAAAAATAAAAGTATAAAGTTGCCCTAAGCGGGACTTGAAAGGGATAATGTTATCCTCGTAGGGACTGAAAGATAATTGTGTCCTTATAAGGACTTATTAAGGAAACGATCTTCAGCAAGAGGAGTTTCTTCTTTATTTTATTTCTGAGTGTCCTCTCCTTGGATGCTCGTTTCATTCTAGCCGCGGTATGAAGCTCAGCATTTCAAGGCTCCAGTGGAGGATTTTTATCACAGCTTCTTCGCTTGGCGACGTATATATAAAAATTTGGAAGCAAAAATTTCCAGGTTAGAATTGAGAATAACCCTATGTTAAGTCTAGACTTAGAAGGTCAAGGAATGTGCTACTGTGTCATTGAGATTAAACACGAAAGACAAGTGTTCAATTCACTCAAACCTGGCTCTGGTACCAACCTGTCACACCCCGGATTTCCACGTGTCACCGGTGGGCCCGGTGGGGAGTATCGTGACGTGGTTGGCAACATAATAGTCAAACAACACAATATATAAATGCACAGCGGAAGCAATTTAAAAGATATAATACTACCGAATATAATATTGTAATATCAAATATCACAACTGTCGATTGTTTATCCACAGACGGATCATAAATAAAATGGAAACAATAGTTCAACAAACTTTTAGGCATCTTAAGCTTGCGAGACTTCTATTGATGCTAAGGAGAAATGTCTAGCCAATTACGTATAGTACCTGCATTTAGCCTTTTTGGAAAATACATCAGTTTACACTGGTAAATACAATTAACTGACTCATTTTGAAAATGGTTTAACAAAATCGGTTTGGATGCACGTGGCACAAAATATCTTTTATAATTTGATTAAAATGCACAGAGGCAAAGTTAACCTTTTATAACTTGGGAGAATTATTTAAATATATAATCTTGTGAACGAATTACATGTTCCTTGTGCGTTCAGTAGCCCGGATCAAGTCCGGGTTAAAGATCAATAGACACACCACATTATTCTTTTGTGCACTGACGGGTGTACGCCTACACCCCGCGCTTAAGTCGTGGCCATTTCGTAAAATGATGCCAAGGATATCCGGGACATGGTCATTAACCCCCCAAAGGCTTTAAGTAACAAGACTATTTAAACGAGCCGATCAAATTATTCAATTAACCACCCAACGATGGAAGATTTCATGCCCGATCAAGCGGTATGCTATATACCGTAACCCAAGCCCGTATAGGGAAAATAAGTTAAAAGTATTTACCTGAGCAATGTATAAATCACAATAAGAAAACGCAAGTAGCTTTTACTGGTACTCCTAATCTGGAACGGAGGTTTATAATAACCTATTAGAATTCTAACGGTTCTTTAATTAAGCTTAAGCTTAGACCGGTTATTTTCAAAGATACGGTCCGTACGCACGATTAAGCGAAGACCGGATAGAATGTGATTTAGACCCAACAAGTTCAGAGACTTTCTTAATATGGGTATTTCATTCACATTCTGGATTTTGAGATAAAACCGATAAGGTTTGACCCGTTTAGGCTAATTTATGTAAACTAGTTACATAAACCGAACCGAACGCGTAATAAGTGTAACGGGTATTCATGAGAGCTATTTACAGGTTTCCTAAGTTAATATGCTTCATATATGTTGTGACATCAGTAAGATGTCTTTTATTATGCCCGAAATAAATTTAATCACAAACTATACCCCGTAGGGGTAGTTTGGTCATTTTAAAGGTTGTAAAAGAGTTTAAGTGTCAACCTGAGTTACAGGCCTGATGTAATCAGCAAATATACTCAATTTGCTAAGTTATATTAGTAGGTTAAAGTATATTAGTGAAATTTATTAACTATAACCAAGCTATGCCCCGTAGGGGTATTTTGGTAATTTCACATAAGCCGAAAAGCTCAAAACTGAAGTCTGAGTTTATCAACCTTTGCTTACTGTTAAAATATTATAATTTGCCTCAAATATCAATAGGTATCACCATTGGTATGTTTAAAATAATCTTAGTAGATATTATGCGTTAAAAACGCTTAATTAGGCGATTAAAAGCCGTTTACGGGTTCGATACATAAAGCTGATATTTTTACTATTCCAGAAGGCATAAAATAATTTATTTATCATTTACGATCAGTAGCAAAAGGTTTGGAGTCGTTTGGATGTGTAAAACTCATTTTTATGGCCCGTAAGGGCAAAACAGACAATTACCGGATTAAGCCTACGACTATAAGTTATGCTCAGCCTAAAATTTACTAAAAATCTTTAAAAATCCCAAAATAATATATTACATTAGTGGGTAAAATATTTGATATCAAAAAGTAGGCTTAACTAGGCTATACGCTAATTACGCCGTTTTATTAACATAAAGCTTTAATTTTACGCTAACGAGCATAACTCTTATTCTACACATCAAACTGATGTCAAACTTTGCATACAAGTCTATATATCAGTAATTAAGGTTTCTACTCTTTTACATTTTCAAAAATAATGTTTTAAGGTGAAAAGGGCATAATGGTCAACATATGAGCAATTAACGGAATCATGCGTATTAATTGGTTAACTAATGAACCATAGTGTATAATCACAGAAGGTTATACTAGCATGTAACCTGGTCCAAATGAAGCTCTTAGGTATTTCTAAATCATACAAAAACGGGTCAGAACTGAAAGTCAAAGTACAAGTCAGACTATGCGACTTTCGGTTCCGAACCGGGTCTAAATAGGAAATTGTCGGGTTGAACATGTGTAGACATGTTCTTACACTAATTACTAAGTTATAACAATGATCCAACAGGTTGTATATGTTCTACATTGCTAATATGCATAAATTGTAAACTAAGTATCCTGTTGACTTTTTAAATACAAGTTTGACCCGACATTAGACCTAGTTAGAGTGGGAATCAGGGGAACCCTTTTAAGGGTTTATTACCCACATAATTACCAACTTATAACCACTTTCAATTCGAGAATTGACTGAGCCATTATTAATTAATCTCGTAGTCAAACCGTAATTACGACGGTTTGACTTTTAGCTAAATAACTAAGCTAAACTCAATTAAAGAAGGTTAAGAAAACATACAAAAGTCCTAAGCTTGATTAGTGATCACTTGAGAGTGCCTTGGAGCTCCAGAAATGATCAGATTGCAAGAGAAAGGTGTGAAGAACAATGGTTGCACATCATGGCCTTTTATAGTGAATTAATCACCACAAATCTTTGACACATGAGTCTACAACCCACCACAACTGATCTACACATGTCCCTAAGTGTTTAGGGGGTGTCTAGGGGCCAAGGGAGATGAGGAAAATCGACTATAGATCAGTTTCATGCGCATAACAGCCAACAGTCCCGTTTTCTGTCGCTGGTACCCCCTTACGGACCGTAAGGGGGTGGCTTACGGTCCGTAAGCCTATGATCAGCAGCATAAAATTTGTTGTTCTTTGGGATTTTGAACGGGCAACTCGTGGTTTCGATTTTGGGACATGCTTTAACAGTATGGGGCCTTGTATTATGGGTCTTTAACAGTTACATACCCTACCATTATGTTATGTTTGCTTGGATCCTTTTCAAAAGTGCCGAACCAGAATGTTTACCGTAGGAATTTCCATAGGAAACTATCATGCACTTCGAATTCATTTATTGTCAATGAATTTCTGGATTTAAGATATATTAGATGTTTGATATATATACACTTGGGTCTTGGGATTTATAAATGAGGTCGTTCAGAGGTAAAAATTAACATGACGCCACTTTTAAATCCTGCCAAAACATCTTTATTAAATCCGGGTTTACAACGCGTTTTGTCTTACATGACACGTGTCGTTATTTCATTGAACACGAATTTTTGAGGTGTTACAAGTGGACACGAGGGCGTGCCGGCTGGGCACGGCCCCATATGGATAATCTTCAATCATTGAAAACAGGTTTTGGCTTTTGGTTCTACTTTCCCGGCTTTAGTAGCACTAATATTTAGTGCTTTATGCCTCGTAGGTACCTGTTTTACTTATAAATACCACACCAAAAAATAACCAACATCCTAAATTACCATAAGTTCACCATTCACATCACAAACTAAAAAAATGCAGAAAATTAAAAGTGTTAAGAAAAGTAAATTGTTCAACAAGTGGCACGTAGGCCATGAAATTTTTTGAGAGATAAAAGGGTTAACCTGTGACGACCTCCAACCATGTACTACCACCTCCAACTCCTCCAGCTCAATCCATGTCCTCATCAGCGTCATCATACCCTCCGTGGCCCACCATATACTCCCGGATGTTGCCGATGTCATCCTGTATGTCAGAGATTTTTCTTTCGATAACTCCGACCCGGGAGTATGTGTTGCTGGCCATGTTGTAGGTGTTCCTGGTAAACATGAGATTTTCCTGCAATAAATCATGTAAGTTTTGAAAGTTAGGAAAACCACCTCCTTGAGATGAGGATTGGCCCGGATCACCCTGAGGCTGGTAGTGGTACTGGGGAGGAGGACGGATATGCGGAGCGTAAAGGAAGAGAGCTGCTTGAGGGTTCCACACATGCCCTTGAACCGTCTGAAATCTGACCGTCCCGTCATCCGCTTCGTTGATTAAGTTCATGGAGCGACATATGACAAGGTGTTAGGATCTGAGTTTCTTTTTTATTGTGTTTTTGTTTGAGAATTAAGAAGATGAACAAGTAATTGCAGCGGAATGTAAATGGAAACAAACTTTCATACACAATCAAACAGGAGAATTGCTTTCAACACACAAGTTTATCATTGAACCGAATGATTGAATTTATTTCAAACTTCAATTACAATTGCATGAATGTATCACAAACTCCCCCTCAGCCTGAGCTCACAATGAATTGTTCGT
Organism: Helianthus tuberosus; assembly: GCA_030545235.1. NCBI lineage: Eukaryota > Viridiplantae > Streptophyta > Magnoliopsida > Asterales > Asteraceae > Helianthus > Helianthus tuberosus. The sequence goes on from CM060451.1 coordinate 25,248,596, forward strand.
GCAGGAAGACAAGTGGTGAAAGAGCTAATAGAACAGTACAGGGTACTGTTCTATTTATAGGCACGAGCAAACCACTGAAGCATCTTGGCTGACGTCACCATGAAAGTGACATCTAACCTCCTAACAACCTGTAACTACTGATCTAATACAACTACTGCTTGCTAACTACTGATTATATTACAATACAAAGAATAAACAAACTAGTGCTTCCCATTCCAATGTTGTGACTCCAGCAGTACTTTAAGTCTTCAGCAGTGCTTGACCCAGATCAATAGATTGAGCAGTTGTTGAAGGACAATTCTTGTAGACGAGCAGTAGATAGAGGCCACCAGTTGTTTAGTCACTTTCAAGTGGAGAGAATGAATACAAACATCCGCTTATTCTGGATCCACTACTCTGATCCGATTTTGGCTTTAATCAACTGTTCCTTTGGTAGGGTTCAATCCCAACAATCTCCCCTGGAACAGATGATGCCAAAACCCTTCATTATTCTTGGATCTTTATTGCCTCATCAACAATTCCCTGACCTGACCTTTGAATTGTAATTCAAAGTCCAAGGAATTTGTGTCATCCTCATCCCTGCACAGTGTAAGATCATAGAGATCTTGCAGATCTTCAACACCCAGGCCCAATGCTTGTTCCCTTGATATTTTCTTCACTTCACCACTGGATTTGATCAGAGCCAATACGTGGGTCTGTTTGTCAGATTTCCACTTTAGTATTTTTTATTCCAGTGGGTTTCTTGGGAGAGGTTTTATTGATGATGAGTTTGGAGATGGTGGCCTGGTAATGACTGGTTGAGCAGTATTTGTAGTTTGTGCCAATTCAAGTTTTTCTGCCATCATATACTTAAGGCCTATTTTTACAAGGTAATCCCCTGCTGCCTTATCTGCTGTTGTTTCTGCATCCATCTGCTTTTGTTTCCTTCTTTGGTAAAGGATGGCAGCAGGTGGAGCAGTGGATTTCCTGATTTGTAGCTTTTGTGGCTTAGCTGGAACCACTACTTCAGGGTAAACAGGCTTTTGAGGTACATTAGGATTTTTCTTTCTTAGTTCTTCCAGCTTTTTGTAGGATGCCCACACCTTATCCTCTGACCACCTTGTTACTTGATTCCTTGACCCAAAATCTGCTGTTATTAACACTTCTTTCATTCTCTTCAGCTGCAAAGTTCTTTCAGGTACATTCTTTTTGTACTTTGACCAAACAGGAGGAGTATGTTTTATTTTTTCTTTGTTCATCTTTTCAATTCTTTCTAACTCCTCTTTGAGCTCACCAACTGTCCATTCTTTTATATTGAGCTTTTTCTCCTTTGTACTTCTTGAATGCCATAATGTGCTCAATATAGTCTTTTCTCAAGGTTTCATCTGTTCTTTCTGAAAGATTTTGACACAAATCTTTTGAAAACTGCTCCAAAGTTCTGACTTATGTGAGCAGATATTGAAAGTATCTTTGAATCTCTTTATCAGATTTGCCTTCAGTATTTCTTTTATAGATATCCTCTGCTTGTTGAGCCTTTAATTTTAAATATTCTTCAATATTGTTAGGCCTTGGATATCCTTGAACAGATGGCAGGTTCCTTTTTGCAGGGTCATCTTCAGAGTAGAAGGATTTTATCTCCTCTCTAACTGCATGAAGTTCTAATGGATACTGAATAGCTGTAGGAACAATGTCAATGTTTGGGTTTTGAACTTATGCTGAAGAGAGTGGAACAGGGTTAGGAATTGTAACAAGGGACAGTGGTTGTGATGAAGTTGGTGTTGGTGTTGGTGAAGAATCATCATCTTCCAAAATTATCCTTCTCATTTTTGGTTTAGGAGAGGTTGGTGGTGTTTTGGTGGGTTGAGAAGTGGTGATTTGAGTGGTGGTGATTGAAGTGGAAGATGGCTGACTAACAGTTGTTGAAACAACTGGTGTTTCAACCAATGTTGTCATTACAACTGATGATGTGTCATCAGCTGTCTTCTGCTTTTTAGCAGGGGTTTTTGTGGTGGTGAGGATGTTTTGTGGGTCTGGAAGGTATGGATTTGGGTTGCCTCACTTTTCTAGTGGGCTGTTTTCTTTGGGGCTCAGGATTTTCTTCATCCTTGGGCTCAGAAACACCTTGAACTTCCATCTCCATATAAACTTTCTTCTCCTGTTCAAACCTTGACTTTCCCATTGCCTCCATATCCCTTTTTAGCCTTTCCTTTTCATCAGCAATGGCATTTAGGGTTACATCAACTTTTTTAGAACCATCTGGCTTAGGGATGTCTGCAAGTATACTTGAATTATCTGGTGCAATGTACAACCCATCATCATATCCCCTTTTCTTCAATTGCTTAATTTTCTCCCCCTTTTTGGCATCAGCTGGTGGTGGGTTATCCAAAAAAATAATAGAGGGAGCAGCAGTGCCAGTAGTGTTCAATAAGTGGGCCTTGATTGACTTTATGTCAGCTTGTGTATCTTTAAACCTGGCTTCCATGATATTTCTGATCTTTTGAACTTGAATTTCATGTTGCTGATCAGCAAATTGTCTTTGTTGGATGAGCATAGGTTGAAATAAACTCCACAGCTCATTTGGAGTAGGAACATATAAAGGAGCAGCTGTTGGAGTTGGTGCAGCAGTGGATGGTACCTTTTGTGCTTTCAACAACTGTTGCAGCATGTCTTTGATTTCTGCAACAGATGTATTAAGTTTGTCAACTCTATCTATCAATTCTCAGTACATTAAATCATTACCCAACTTAATGGGATCATCTGATTTCCCACTGGCAGTGGTTGTAACAGTGGTTGACTGAGGGAATGTATCCCAAAAATCATCCACTAATGCCCCTTTTTCTTGGTACTGGGGACTTCTTTCTTCAGTATGAGTAACTCTTTTAAGTGAACCAGTGGATACTGGAAACACTCGAGTTCCTAAAGAAGAAATTGCCTTCAAGGAAGTCTAATTGATGAAACTACTGTCCAAGTTCAAACCAATGGGTTCAGCACTTGTAGTAGCTGCTTCACTTGAACTACCACCAAGAGTTACATGTAAATCAAGGGGTGTAACCTCCTCAGTTGTTGGTGGGTTAGCAAAGATAGGGAGCTCAGACTCAGTCACTTGTGGTGGCAAGCTCTCAGTGATAGGTGGTTGAGAGGAACTGATTTCTGTCTGAGCTATATCAAGAGCATCCAACAAAAGTTTTGTTTGTGGTGGAATTGTGACAGTGAGTATTGGGGTGGAAAGAGAATTTGCCCCGGGCAGTGGGCTGTGGATGATAGAATCAAGTGATTCTAGAGCATCATAATTTGGTGTCCCTGTTCTTACAACTTATTCTTTTTTAGAAGAAGCAGGAGGAGTTTGAGGCTCAGGTTGAGATCTTTCTACCAACTACTGTGAGGAAGTAGCAGCAGTGGTTTCTGGTGACTTTTATGGTGTCACTGACAGTTGTTCTGGGATCTCATCTTCCAGAGTAGCCTTTTTTGTAGGTTTTGGGGGCTTTTATCACACCCTAACCGATGGCGGAAACATCGTAGTGAGACGAAAATGAGTTTGAAAGAGACTTCATAACTCTCATTGTGACAAGTATTTAATAATTTCCTTTTTTTTTACATTGCATGAACTAGAACACCACAAGTTAAAATAAATAACGCACCATAAGTATTCAAATAATTAAATTTCATTTCATTGATAATGAATTATTACAAATATTGGAAACTGAATACAACGGGATTGAAAGTAAATTACAAAACAACGAGCAATAAGGTTTAAATGCGTTTCTAGGCAATCCTACTGGATTCATCGGTCACAATCCTGCAACATGTATTTAAAGCATAGATCAGTACAAAAGCACTGGCGAGCCTACAAGTTTGAATATAATTATAAGTATAAAAGTTTGTCTCAAATCCACATAGCATTTATTATTCACGTCGAAACGAGCATATATAAACAACTTAAGCATAGCAAAAAGTATGGAATTATGATTTTTAAGCTAGCATGCATAAACAGTCTAAGCATAACAATATCATGGGAATACAAGTTGAAACTAACAAGTAACAATAACCTAAGCATAACAACGAACGTGTTCGATGGATTGTGTGTTTGATTATAATCGATGGTGTAAAGTGGATTTTGTATACATTGGCTGCGTTGCGATTTCCTTGAAATAACGTACGAGTAAAGATTGAGTAATCCAAGAGAATGAGGACCATTATCCTAAATATGAAATACGTGTACGAACTCGTTAAATAAGATTCCAAATATTTAAGGTTTGCGAATTAGATTTATTGGCTAAAAAGTTCCTAGTTTGTATTGTTTACACACATTGATTATTCATATTTGTAAAATTTAGTCTTATTTATATTTTATGTTAAAAGAATTAATATAAAACGTTAATTATTTAGTTTTAAAATTAAATTGTATAGCTATATTATTTTACTAGACTATAGACCCGTGTATTACACGTGTTTATACAATATAAACGATATAATTATATAATCTTTAAAAATAACTTTATATATTTAACGGCATATGTTAATTAGTAATGATACTTTATATAAACGAATATTCATTACCATATGACATATGTTAATTAGCAACACAACACTGAAATACCATGATAGTCCGTGTATTACATAGGTTGAATACTGAAAAAGATGTACTACACAAATATATATATATAGGCTAATTATAAGGAGAAAACCCACTCCAGTTGACTAAACCCTGAAAACTCACACATATGGCTAGGATTGAGCCACATCACCTTATGTATAAAAATGAGACAAGGGTAATTTCGTCATTTTCCCCTAATGTTGACTAGATGTGTATGAATTGTACTTGCCCCTCATTCTTCTTTCCTCATAACCATTTTCTAGCTTTTTTGTGCAGATATTTCTTCTTAAATCATACACACCTCTCTCTCTCTCTCTCTCTTAAATCACACACACTTCTCTTTATCTCTCTTAAATCACACACACTTCCAGATCTAAATCAACCACCAAAATTCTTCTTCTTATCAAAATCATTCATAATCAACCACCAAAACTCTAGATCTACAAGCGTAACAACCCGGTGACGGTGTAGTTCAAGATCCGGTTTCTTGGCAAACGAAATATTCATTGATCCACCATAAATCATCACCAAAACCACTGTTTTTCTTTGCGGATTTAGTTCTTTGAGTGGTTCAATAGATTTGTAAGGCGGGCTCAGGTAGTTCCTCGACAAGGGTTTCAAGATCCGATGGTGGTTTCAAGATCCGGCGGTGGTTCCAGATCTAAAAGATCCTCCAGATCCATAAGTATGTTTGTTTTCAGGGTGGTTTTTTTTTTCAGATTTGCATTTTTTTGTGTTTTATAGATCTTCATTTTTTGTGATTTGTAGATCAGCAACTTTTTTTTTTTCAAGAAGCTGAATGTTTTTTAGTTATTGTTTTCTGGATATGTTGTTTTTTATTACTGATTTTTTCATTTTTTTTTGTGTAAAATTTGTTCTTATGTAAACAATTTGATTTTTTTTTTCAGATCGGAACAAATGGAAACAATTTGATTTTAAGTTCTTATGTATTGGATTAAAATCTAAGTTACTTTCTTGTTTATTGTTATGATGATTGAATCTAAAAATCTGTTGTTGTTTGATTCTTGTTAATAAAGTTATATTTTTATATGCATGTTATATTTTTGATGTAACAATTCTCATAACAATTTTATGCGTCTTAGTTATGAAACTCCAAGATCTAGGCTTTTTTATGTAACACTATGTAACCGGGTGTTAGAAATGTAACAATCGAAGAAAAAAAACATGTTATATTTTTTGTGTTACCTAAATAATGTCAGTTACGTTTTTTTGTGTTACATAAATAATGCCCGTTACATTTTTTGTAACAATCAAATCAAAAATGTCTGTTACATTTTTTTTGTTACATAAAAAATGTAACAATCAAAGAAAAAATGTCTGTTACATTTTTTGTGTTACAGAAATAATGCACGTTAAAGAAAATAAAGTGCATTGTTACACTTTTTTAAATTACTGTAAAAATAAAGTCTGTTGGTACATTTTTTTCCAGGTAATATGTTACGTTTCTATGTAACATGTAACAAAACCCAAAAAAAATATGTTACAAAAATAGATTATCATATACACTTTTTTAAATTACTGTAAAAAAAATGGCTGTTACATTTTTTTTGTGTTACAGAAATAATGTCATTTACATGTAACAAAAAAAATGTTACATATGTGACGTAAATTTGATCATGTAAAAATTGTAGTGTACGTACCAACATGTAACATCTTTTAGTAGGAAGACGACTTTTGTAAACATGTGATTTAATATAACACTTTGTGTCGGACGAGAAATAAAAGAAAACGCGTTACACTTTTATGTATGTGGATATCGGCGATATCCTTTAAATTGTAACGTTTTTGTACATTTTTTGAAATTATACAGAAAATGTAACGTTATTTGTAGAATGTAACATTAATAAGATGGTACATATAATGTAACCTTATTCAACGTGTATATCCAGTTTTTCACTTAATGCTTTTGCATTTATTTTGTTATATACTACACCAGTGGCCCAAAACAACTGTATGAAGAAGTTGACATTTTTTTTTTGTTAATATATATGAATTAAAAAAAAACCATCATTTCATGAATAAGATTTTAGTGTTTTTTAATAAGAAAAAGATGCAAGAGAAAGAGAACACATTGGAAAAAGAATTTGTCAGAGCCTTTTTCTTTTCTTTTTTTTTTAATATGTATTTTTGAATTATTTGTTAAAAAGGATGCACGAGAATTGGGACACTTTGGAAAAGGGGACACATTGAAAAATGGGACACATCAAAGGAAGTCAGATGGACAGATGATTCTATCCCCATTTTACCCTTAGATGTACCATTTATTGATTAATATAATAAAAAGTAGGAGAGATAATACCCAAACACATCACAACCATCCATCTCTTCTAATCAATGGTAGATGTTGGGTTTCTTGGGTTTAGTCAACTGGAGTGGGTTTTCGATTTATCCTTGCCCTATATATATATATATATATATATATATATATATATATCATATGAATTAAGTTACGAATTACGTTACATATAATAGTGTATAAAAATAATATTATTTTTTATTATAGTGTGAAACAGAGTAGAAGTACCATTTGCCATTAACAAAGATAACCCAAAACATTACAGAGAATGTTAATGTTTTATAATACCATTTTTGCATATTTAGTGTAAAATAGAGTAGGAGTATCATTTACCCGTTAAAAAATTGGAAATATATTGCATATTTTTTAAGTCTATTAAACTGAAAACACATTTATTTATCACAAATCGATGTGGCTAAAAAACGTTAATATTCTCTCATCTATAAATTGAAAGGTCTCACATCTCTATAACTTTAAAACATTAAATTCTCTCCGTCAATAATTTTAAAACATATTTCAATAAATTTTAGTCTTTTTCCAAAATGTCCTCCCAATTAGTTGCTCTTTTTAGCTTTTATCGATTTTATATATAATCTCATACGCTTTTTTGTAATTTAAACTATTTGATTTTAAGAAGTATTAAAATAATAGGTTTTAACTATAGATCGTTTATGTATTTATTTTATCATAAATTAGAATTAGATATTATATTATATAATTAATATATTATTAAAGAATTAAATAGTTTTATAAAATAAGATAATGCCATGTGGCATTTATTGGATTTTATAAAATAAGAGAATGACAAGTGGCATTTATTGGATTCTTTTATTAGTATTAGATTAAAATAAATGAAATTAAACCAAAAAAAGAATGTCGTCATATTTGTTACTTTTATGAAAGAGTAAACTGCCATTTTGGTCCCTGTGGTTTGGGAACTTTTGCCATTTTAGTCCAAATCTCAAACTTTTTACATTTGGGTCCCTGTGGTTTGCATTTTGTTGTTATTTTAGTCCAAATTTCAAAAACCCCCTATTTTGACTGCTGAAAGCTGCTTGTTTTGTCCTTTAGTGCAGGGGCATTTTGGTCATATATGCAAAAGTGCCCAAACCACTGTCTCTTTATATATGCTCTCTCTCTCTCTCTCTCTCTCTCTCTCTTTACACCACCGCCACACCTCAGCCACCACCACACCTGTGTCAACTCCATACCTCCGCCACTACCACACCTCCGCCACCTACCCCCCTGTCACGACCACCTGCAATAAATTAGAAAGTGATTTTACCTGAAATATTCATCATCAACCATAAACCCTTGATCGGATTCACAATTTTATCAAGAAGAGTACACACATGAACCCCCATTCTCGTTCTCATTCGAAATCAGACCCATGAAATTGCAATTGGTTCCTCCATTCATCTGTCCTCTTGAACAACTCTACAAAAAAGCCCTAGACTTTCAAAACTGTTCCCAAAAATCAACCAAACCGTCATTTTTAGCAACATATATTGATTTGGGGTTATTGCATATTTCATCTAGATCTGCCATTTGACAGAGAGAGAGAGAGAGAGAGAGAGAGAAAGAGAGAGAGAGATCGGAAGAGAGAGAGAGAGAGTCTCTGGGTTGTTGTTTTTGGGTTGTTCTGTCACCCGATCTGTAAAAGGCCGATGTCGGTTCTCATCACGGTGGTGGTGGTGGTGGTGTTCGACAGAGAGGAGTGAGAGAGAAGAGATAGGTGGGTGTTTGGAGAGAGAAAGAGAGAGTGTGTGTGTGTGCAGAGGAGAGAGAAGTGAGAGATGGTGGTGTTGGCGGCAGTGGGATGGTGGTGGTGGTGGGGATGATGCGGTGGTGGGGGTGGTGTGGTGGTAGTTCAGATAAGAGAGAGAGCTGCGGATGTATGATGCGATGATGAAGATGAACTAATGTATGTGTGTATATTAATATATATATATATATTAATTTTTGAATTAAGAAAATGTTAAATGAAAAGCAAAATGACCAAAATGCCCCTGAACTAAAAGACAAAATAGGAGGTTGCAACAGTAAAAAAAATAGGGTTTTTAAATTTTGGACTAAAATGACAACAAAATGCAAACCACAGGAACCCAAATGTAAAAAGTTTGAGATTTGGACTAAAATGGCAAAACTGACCAAACCATAGGGATCAAAATGGCAGTTTACTCTTTATGAAATTTGAATTAAGTTGACCTCATAAGCATGATCATCACCTTCTTCATTTAAAAGATGAGTACGTAAACTTTTTGATATATAACTCAAAAGAAAACAAATAAAAGGATTGGATAAAATAAAAATGAAATATCCAAACCAGCTTGTGCGTGACTTTTATTGAAGAACAAAACATCACAAATCAGTTTGTTTATACAAAAATATATATGCCAGACGCATGGGGCCGGGTTGGACCTGCGACTTGCCCCGGTTTAATCGAACAGTATTAACATGAAGTCCACTGTGCCGCATTTGCTTTTGTGATTCAATTAGTTGTGATTTAGAGTTAAAAGGTATAGAACTGTTTGCACATGATTCTAAAAGAAAGGAAGATAAGGAACCATGTTATATATAACAGTTTGAAGATCAAGATAGAATGCGAAGGTATACCAAACAACGCGATTTGAGTCGAGATCCGTCGAGAAAACTCCGACGTGAATTCTGGCACGTTGCGGGTTTGTGCCGACGAGTAATCGAAGACGAAGATGAGGCCGCGCCGAGTCCCTCTCCGGTCGTCTTCTCCGATCACCGGTGACGTCTGATCCTTCCGGCGAGTGTGTGGGTGGTACGAAATGATGTTGATTCTGTCGAGTTCTCATCTTTCAACAAGGTTATGGTATGGTGTGTCGAACAGGAGGTTATAAAGAACGGATTTGATATGAAGGCATGGCTCAGTTGGTTCTCTCGATGTTTAGTGAGCGGGGAGACCCGCGTTCGAGTCCTGGCTCCGCCCGTTTTTTCTTTTTATTTTCTGTTTAATAAAAGAGTCCCCAAGTTTCAATAATTGAAATAAAGGTCCCTGCACTTCATAACTTTTTTCTAACCAAAGTTAACTTAATCAATTCTTTTCCTTTACAAAACCTAACATAACTAACTAAGTTAAAATAAAAAGAATAACAATTCTTTAATTGTAAAATTAATTAAATTATTTAACTAAAAATATAAATAATTAAATAACCTAATTAATTAGATTAAAGAATAAATTCTTCAACGATTATTTATTTCGCAAAGATTTCGAGGTTCAAGGTTTAGGATCCGACTTTCAAAACGGGTCGGATTTTGGGTATTCGTTTTTTGCGAATGTTACAGCTTTTGTGTTTTCTTTTGTTTTGGTCTTTTAGTGGGTTTAGGTGTGGGTTTCACAGCAGTTGTTTTGCTGCTGTGATCACCTTGAGCAGTGGGCTCAGCAGCAGATACCTAAGTAGCAGTGGTAGCTGCTAAATTCTGCTCAGGAACCTCTGCTTTTGTTTTAGAAACTTTTGATAGCCTTGTGAATGTTTCAGGTGTTAGGCCATTTATTTGAAAAGGTTCACCTTGGATAAGCACATGAGCATTATCCTTTGCAAATTTCTTTTGACAATAAAAGCTTAAGAACTTTGGAAATAGTAAAAATGATTTTTTATCAACATTTTTGACTAAATCATTGAAGATCTCCTGGGAATAGTTAAAATTTTCTTGATGCAAAATAGCATAACTTAGGTATTTGATCTTCAATGGTATTTCATTGAAAGCAGTGGTCTTATTTGAAACACACATCAAAAGGGTATAGAATAAAAATCTTGTTGCAGGAGGAAAACTAACTTTTTGTAAAGTTTCTTTTTTCATTTCCTCTGCATACCCCCTCTCAATAAAATCTGTTTGATACTCGATTTTAGGGAAAGAAGTTTTACCTTGAAGATCATCGAGTTCAAATACCTCCGAAATGGATTGAGGTGTTATTGTGACAGAAATATCTTTTATTGAAGAAGTAATGGCTATTGGTGTTTTATCAATAGAATTAAGTTTAGCATTCTTCCAAAACACTTGCTGGGTTTTCTTGTAGACTGGAGCATCACAGGTCAACAAAGTTTTATACTTTGATGACGAAAGAGCGTCAATAACGTAGTCGAAAGTGTCGGTATGGCTTGGTTTTGTCAATAGACCCAAGTAATTGTGTGGAGCTTTGTATGGAATATATGTGGCCATTTGAGTGAATTTGTGAGAGGATGAAGATGGTGAGTGATTTGTGTGAGTATAAGATGAAGAAGACGATGAGTGATTTGAGAGAGATGGATAGTAACTGCTTTGAGAAAGGAATTCTGAATTCGACTCGACAGTGAAAAGCCCTGTTTGGGGTTTGATCAGGGTTTTATAAAGGGAAAAAGTGAATGCTGACGTGGCAGCAGTTACAAAAGATCTGACTGTCAAGTACTGACCACGTGTCAACCACTGATGAGTAATGGAAGACAGTTGTTAAGGAAACCACTGATGGAAACAAGTATCAGTGGTTGCAACGGTTATAATGAGAACAGTGGCTGATTCTCAACTATCAGTGGATAGCCTATCAGTGGGTTAAAACACCGATTTTGAACAACAGTGATTACCAAGGAAATGAGAAAAACAGTGGTTGACTTTCAGCAGTGGTCAATTTTATCAAAACAAATATTTGAACCAAATCAGTGGTTATGGCAGACTTTTAAGGATTTAATGAAAATTTCATTTTTAGCTATTTTTAAGGATGAATTTTTTATTTTCTGAAAACATTTTAATGCTTTTATTGATAGAAAAACAAGATTTTGCTTGTTATTCCATGTTCAGCATGCCAATCCTAGAGATCATGCTTTCAAAGGTGGACGTGTCTAATGCTTTTGTTAGCACATCTGCCAGTTGATCTTTAGTTGGAACACGTTGCAGAGAAATCAAACTTTTTTCATAGCAATCTCTCACAAAGTGATGTCTGATATCAATGTGTTTGGTGGTTGAATGGGATACTGGATTTTTTATGATATTTTCTGCTGCATGACTGTCCAACATGAGAGGTGTCTTTAGGGTAGTGATACCAAAATCCAGCAGTTGATTTTGAAGCCAAAGCAGTTGGGCTGTACAGCTTGCAACAGCTATATACTCTGCCTCAGCAGTGGATGTGGAAACAGCTGCTTGCATTGTGCTTTGCCAAGACACTAAGCAACTGCCTAGGAATTGGCACCCTCCTGAAGTGGGCTTCCTTGTCTTGTCACATCCAGCAAAGTCACTATCTAAGAAACCTGAAAGCTTGATATTTCCGTCAGCTGGATACCAGATACCAAGTGTGGAAGCACCTTTTAGGTATCTGAATATCCTTTTTACAGCAATTAAGTTTGACTTTTTAGGAGCTGATTGGGATCTTGCACAAACACATGTTGCAAACATGATGTCTGGCCTAGATGCAGTTAGGTACAATAAAGACCCAATCATGCTTCTGTATAGAGTTTGATCAACTAAATCATCCTTTTCATCAGACATGACTATTTTATTGGTTGCAATGGGTGTACTGCATGGCTTACAATCATCCATCTCAAATTTCTTTAAAAGTTCTTTGGCATATTTGCCTTGATGGATAAAAGTGCCATTTTGCAGTTGCCTTACTTGGAGACCAAGAAAGCACTGGAGTTCACCCATTGCACTCATCTCAAACTCAGCTGTCATGAGTTGTCTGAACTCTTCACACATTTTATTGCATGTGCTTCCAAAAATGATGTCATCCACATAAATCTGGACAATCATCAAGTCTTTCCCTCTCCATTTTAAAAACAATGTTTTGTCTCTTTTACCTCTTGTGAAACCAATGGAAAATAGAAAGGTGGAAAGAGTTTCATACCAGGTTCTAGGTGCTTGTTTCAGGCCATACAAAGCTTTATTTAGCTTGTAGACATGATTTGTATTAAATGGATCCTCAAAGCCTGGAGGTTGACAAACATATACCTCTTCTTGAATTTTACCATAAAGGAAAGCACATTTGATATCCATTTGATACACCTTTATGTTGTGGTTGACAGCAAAGGCCAAGAACAGTCTGATAGCTTCCAATCTGGCTACAGGGGCAAATGTTTCATCATAATCAATGCCCTTTTCCTGTCTGAAACCTTGAACCACAAGCCTATCTTTATTCTTGACAACAATACCCCATTCACCAGTTTTGTTTTTGAAGACCCACTTTGTGCCAATAGGACTCACACCCTCTGGCAGTGGTACAAGCTCCCATACTTGTCATCTTTTAAACTGTTGGAGCTCCTCTTGCATGGCTTCTACCCAGCTGTTGTCTTTTAGTGCCTCTTGGTACTTGACTGGCTGATGGAGAGATAGGAAACCAGCAAAAAGACAGATGTTTTGGGATTGACTTCTTGTAAGCACCCCTTCACTGATGTTGCCAATGATTTGGTCAGGTGGATGAGACTTCAAGAAGATTAGATCTCCTTTGTATGGAACAATGGCATTTAATGGTGAAGGCTACAGATGTGAATCATCTGAGCTAACCACTGCTGGTGACTTTGATGATCCAGCAGTGGCTTCAAATGGAGGTGGAGGAATAGGAGGAACTGGTGTGAACCCATGTTGACTTTTATCCACTGTTTGATGGCTTTTGTCAACAGTGGTTGATGATGTGGAAGCAAGGGTTGATGGGCTACTTTGATCAACAACTGTTGATGTAGCAGTGGTTGCGCTTTGACAGCTGTTTTGAACATCTGTTGCTCTACCATTTGATGCAGACTTTTGTTGTGGAATGATGACTTCATATCCATAGTCTGTTGAAGTATTTTCTGATGGACCTGCACTGTTAGTCTTGAAAGAAACATTTTCAAAAGTAAATCTATCAAGATCAAACAATTCTGAAGGATTTGCAGTGATTTTCATTGATGAAAGTTCATTGAACTTCACATTCAAAGTCTCTTCCACTATTTTGGTCCTTGTGTTAAACACTTTGTAGGCCTTAGCAGTGGTTGAGTATCCCAAATGGTAACCACAATCAATTTTGGCTGCAAACTTTGAGATAGAATCTTTTAAGTTTAAAATGAAGCATGGGCAGCCAAACACTTTGAAAAATGAGATCAGTGGTTTTATTTTATACAGCAGTTCATAGGCAGTCTTTTGATGCCTAGGGTTGATTAAAACTCTGTTCTGGACATAGCAAGCAGTGTTTACTGCCTCTGCCCAGAAAGTTAATGGCAAACCTGAATCAGCAAGCATGGTTCTGGTAGCCTCAATCAATGTTCTGTTCTTTCTTTCAACAACCCCATTTTGTTCTGGTGTTCTTGGAATGCTGTACTGCCTTACATTTCCTTTTGACACACAGAAATCATCCAACTCCTTTTTTCTGAACTCTGTGCCGTTGTCACTCCTGAAGATTTTTACTGGCAGGTCAAACTGTTGGATCGTTGTACGACATGACTGAGTCGATCTGAAGAGTTGTTTATCCGAATCAGAGGCGGAATCAGTGAAACGGACACTCGATGTAATTATAATGTCTCCTATATTGAATTGATAATATAACAGCACCTAGAGACTATTTGGCAGAGCTTCGCTACTCAGATCCGAAAGTTACAAATGAATAACCAAGTGCACCTATTTATACTAGATTAGATTCCGCTTGAAATGGACATGGCAGTTTCAAGCGAAATCTGTTAAGTTGATTTCTCTTGAACATGTCTTTGTCAGTTTCAAGCGGAATCACTCACAAATCCACTAAAAACAGTTTCTAGAACCTCGAGCACTGGTTATCCTATGCTATCTCATTACATGACTCGATACAAGACGAAGTCAATAGACATAGTGCACTAACAGACTCCCCCTTGGATATTGACGAAGTCTTCAGTGTCCAGTCTTCAGCATGACACATCTACAGTCTTGATCAGTCTTCAAACTCTTTTAAATTGTAACATTGTAAGCATCCTATCAATCTTTCTTCAATCAGCTTCTATCTTTGAATGTTGTACCAGAATCTATCTCTGGCTCTTTCTCTCTTCAGGCTCCCCCTTTCATCAAGCTTCCGTGCTTTTAGGGATCGACACCTTTCTTTCCGGTTACAAGCTCCCCCTTGCTTTGAGCTCGTCTTCAGACTCCCCCTTAGACTCAGCTTCCGGGATCATAGTCTGGTATCACATCTGCAATCACTCATACGTTTATAAGTAAAAACATTTTAGACTACCAGGAATCGTAACCTGGCAATTCAATCTTCTCTAAATCACTTCCCCTATCAACAATCTTTACAGATTTAGCGATGTCAAGTATCCATAATCCC
Source organism: Helianthus tuberosus (assembly GCA_030545235.1). NCBI lineage: Eukaryota > Viridiplantae > Streptophyta > Magnoliopsida > Asterales > Asteraceae > Helianthus > Helianthus tuberosus. Next base: position 25,263,746 of record CM060451.1, read on the forward strand.
TCACAGTTCATCTTCCAAGTTCAAACTAATGAACTTGGAGATATCACAAACTGTTTTTGATTTTTGTTAAAAAAAATCAAGTTTCAAATTAATGAACTTGTTTTATTTTCAGAAACACAATCAGCTTACTTAGATTTTGACACTCAGCATCTTAGACATCGGTTGTCGAAAATAAAACAGAAATCAAAATCTTTTTGTATTTTTCTGAAAACATAAAGCAGTAAAGAAATATGTACAAACATATTTACAAACAATATTTTTGTTTTGAGTTTGCGTCAGAGGATCATATCAGTTTCTGACAAGTCACAAATACGTTGAGCTTTAAAACACATTAAGAATTAAACAATTCACTTAGATTGTCGATATACTGGTCCACTTAAATTTTCATACAAATTTCAACTGATTCAGGATACGAATTAGATGTATTAAGAACTTAAACTCATTCATGTGTCCCACCTCTTGAATATACTCCCGTATCCAGATCCCAATATTCAGTCTTACAGGTGAATATGCCTAGATGATATCTGTAAGGGGTTAGATGCGAAACCGTGAGAGCTCAGGTCGGAACTTCCGTTCAGCAGAGAGATGACGGCTTTGACTTTGGTGTGTCCCCTTTAGAGGATCTTTTTTACAACAGCAATGATTATCAATTTTATTGTTTCATCATTTTTGCTGAGGGCGGCGCTATATTTCAAGCAATGCAGAAAGTATTATACGGGGACTAGGCCATTGCTTCCGCAAAATCAGAAGTCCCGGAATAATACACCAGATATCACTAAGCATAAAGACCTAGTATCTCAGAAAGAGGGATCTTTCAAACAAGATTTCAGGGGTTACCTATATATCCAAGTAGTGTTCCCCACGAAATAAGCAAGTTTGAATTTAGGTTTATATCCCGAAAAAGTTTACTGAATGTATAAAAACCTATCGGCATATCATCAGTGAGACTGTTTAATGCTATTTAATCATTACATTTCTTTAGCATACTGTAACTGTCTACTGATGTACTATCATTTCCTCTTTTTACGCAAAAACTCAATTTTTTAATTTTATCATGTTTTTGGCTTTTTCAAATTTTCAAATGTTTTTGTATTTTCTGACAACAAATATCTCCCCCTAAAATGCAAAATCATTAAAAGAAAATTTGACAACCCGATACTGATAGCTTTGTCCCGCCATCCATTTTCTGCTAACTGTGCACCGAATTACATGAAAAGCAGTAATTACCCCCATGATTTACAACCCATTGATTTTCGACAGTTTGAAAACCGTTTTTCAATCTTGTGAAAGTAATCATGTTTGTTCAGCCGTGAGGGTTTCGGCGTAATCAATCAACACATATTTTTGAAATTTTGTATTTTTGACAAAAATTAAAACAAACATATTTTTTATTTTTTATTTTTCAAATTTTTAGGGTTTTTTTGAAATATTGTTTATTTATGTACAGAAAACGATAAACTCCCTGTTCAACCAAACCAGGGTTCGGCAGCCTCTTCCTGTGCCAGGCTGCCCCAACTTCCATTCTCACAATCTTCGGTTTTGTTGAGCACCTGCACATTCAAACTATTTCAATTACTTAAACAATTTAGCTCAGGTCTGTTGGACCTTAGGAAATTCAACACAATATGTATCATGCAGTTTCGGAAAATCTTTGTCATCAAAGACTTTGTCAACTTTAACTTCAACTTTCTCATCTTTTACTGAAATCACTTGTTTTTTAACACTCCATGTTTGACCTTTCGGAGTACCTCTTTTATAAAAATGTGAATCTTTTTGACCATTTTGATTTTGAACAACGACTTTTGGTTTCCAAAACTGTTGGGATTTTGTCATATCAACTGATGTGTTCCAACTTTGTGTTGATCTGAATCTGGGTGTGTGAAAAATCTGTGTTTGTCTTGAATCAGAACTAGTCTGTTTTGGTTTCCAAGTTTGATTCGAAGCAAACTTGTTTGTGTTGTACCTCTAAGTTTGTTTTGAATCAAATCTGGCTGACCTTTGTTTCTTATTCTCAGATCTCTGTCTTTCCACATTTTCAGATTTCTTTTTTGTCAACATTAACAAGTTTCAGATTTGGACACTTGCGAGCAAGATGTCCAATTTGATCACATTTGAAACATGTTCTCTTGGACACATCTTTGACCTGATGTTGTTGCTTTTTCTGAGCATGAAACTCATCATTAGACTGTCGTCCAGATTTGAGTTCTTTCTCTTCAGCTAAACTTTTTCCTTGAACAAAACTCATCTTTTCCTGAGAATTTGGCACTTCATTTTTCTTCCAATTTTGTTTCTTTTTATAACCCAACCCAGCCTTCATGTTTTTCTTCTTGAAACCAGGTTTGTTATAAAAAGTTTTCTTGTTTTTCCAAGCAAATTTTGAAATTTCGGACTTTTCAATCTCAACCATCTTAAAAACTTTATCAATTTTCTTTGAAATCACATTCTGAATCGGGAATACAATATCTAAGAATAGTTTGTCCGATCCAATCATGGTATAAACCAATCCTCTTGAATCAACATTCACAATTTTCTCAGATTTAGACTGTTTAAGATAGCCATCATGAAAATTTCCGTCATTTTCATCATGTGATTCAGACTTACCTTTGGTTGACTCATCTTTCAAAACGCTTTCAACAACCTTACTTACCACCTCTGAATCATCAGCTTCATCAGATTTGGCGTAAGTCACATCGATACATTCAGGTAATTGGTCAACTATGTTCAGACCTTTTGCCACCTTTTCCTCATCACAAAAAGTATAATTGTTTCTCAATGGTGGTGGTACCTGATGAAATTCTAAACCAATACCTTTTTTATTCTTGTCAGTATCTTTGTCATCTGGTGTGATGTTGAAAATGCGTTCGAGAATGTACGAAGAGTTATGATAACTTTGAAGTTTGGTAACAACCTTCTCTTTTTTAGCCAGAACTTGTTTGAGATTAGCAACTTCATCAACACACTTGTTTAATTCAAGTTGCTTTTCTTTAAACTTTCTCTCATACAGTTCTTTAGTTATTAAAGTTTCAGACAATCTTTGGTCAAAACATTTGACTTGGCTCTTCAAAGTATCATAAGCTTCTTGTACTCTCTGAATCGACCTCTTCAAATCATCATACTCTTTTTGAAAATCTTGAAACTTATTTTCTTTTTCAACACAACCGACACATTTTGCTGAACACATTTGTCTATACACATCATTATCCTTTTCAAGATCTTGACACTTCTGTGTCAGCTTTTCAACCTTTAGTTTCAAAATTTCTTCTTTTTCAATCATTTCTTTATATTTTATTTTGAAAACATTTTCAAGTTTGTTTGTTTCAATATCTTTTGTTTTGATTATTTCATCTTTTTCAATACAGGCTTTGCACATTTCTATGCAATTCCTGCACTTGTTTTCATTGTTATCAATAATTTCAAAATTCGATAGATCAGAAGATTCATTTACCTCAGTCTCTTTCAGCACCGATGATTCTTCTGTTTCAACTTTCTGATCTTCTTCTTTCTTCTCTTCTTCTTCCACTTTCTGTTCTTCTTCAGCAGCAAGCTTTGCATTAATCTTCACCTCTTCTACCAGCTTTTTCAACTCTTCTTTTCTCTTCTTCATTTCTACCACCTTTGGTAGACTTGCTTCACAAATTTCTTTTATTTTGTTCAACAAATCTGGCAAATATCCTTTATCAGATAACCTTCTTGTGTTGAAAGTACCCTGACTTGGAAACAAATTTGTTACTGCATCAAAATTCACCTTTGATGGGTCAACAACCGGATTACCCTGTGGATCCATGTAACATTCCAATTCGTCATTCCATCTTTTGGCTCTCTGGGCTTCTTTGAATGGTTCTCTGAATTTTTCAATTTCCCATCTCGCATAATCTCTTCTCCACCATCTATCATGATCAAAATCAGCTACAAATGCATATCCAACACAATCTTCTTCAGGGAGAACTTGACTCCAGTCATAACCTTCATCGTCATGAATAACTGCAAGAGCTCTTATTTTTCTTCAAGCTGCTTCATTCTGGGAGGTTCAGGTTTGTTTTGATGATAAATCGCTTTCTTGTAGTAATCTTCTCTGAACGGATTTTTAGAATCATCAGCATAAGCATTTCGGCATTCACGCTTAAAGTGACCTTTCTGTTTACACTTGAAGCATGCCACTTTTGCCTTGTCAAAGCCTAACTTGGTAGATGTTCCACCAATAGACTTTCTTCCTGTAATCTCCATGAAACGTTGTGCCCGTCGAACTGCACTGGCCATACACCACCTTATGTCGATCAATTCCATCTCCTTAGGATCTATCTGATCGTAGTCTTCCTTTGTCAGGTTGGTATTTCCTATCTTGCCTGCTACAAGACTCCCATACGACTCTAACACAGAAGCTAAGAACACCATCTGTTGTTTTGCTGACTCTTCACTGAAATTATGACCATTCTTCAGATCTACTGCGATATTACACTGAAATAAATTCTTTGAATCCAATTGACTTGAATTTGTTGAAGAAGATCCATTGTGAAAACCACTGTGAGGAGTTTCATGATTCACAGTATTTCAACTCTCTGCAGAAAATGTTGTTCTTAGGGATCCAGCCTTTGGAAGTTCTCCTCTGTAATACAGCTCCAAATTCTGCTGATAGGCTGAATTGTTGACTTTAGATTTCTTGATCTCCAACTCATGGCTTTCTAATCTTTTGATAAGCAAATCCACTGTCAAATCTTCAGACTTAATTGTGTTCTTCAACATCAAGGCAAAATATTGCCAATCTTGATCATTCGGCAACGAATCAAACAATTTATCAACCAGCTCCTCTTGAGTGTATGTGATTTTGTGTCTGGCCAGCTCCATCTTTAGATGCCCAAATCTCTCGATCATTTTACAAATTACAAATAGATTCATTTTTTCATACAACCAAACAAATCAAACTCTTTACGTAACAATTTCTTTTTGTTTTTCACAATCTCATTACTTCCTACACATTTTCTCTCTAAAGCTTCGCATAAACTCTTCGATGTTTTCTCTTGTTCAAGTAACTAAATAATATCTTCTCTCACTGACTGTTTTATCAATCTAATCATTTTGTATTCAGCTACAACATTTTTTACATCTATTTCTGTGAACTCTTTTTCATCTACTAACTCTCCTCCTTCTTTTACTAGTTCTGTATATCCGTATTTTAGTTTTAACCAACTTTCAGGAGCAAAAGCTTTTACCCAACCCTCAAATCGGTTTTTCCACCAGTTATAATCTTCAATCTTCATTAATTTCGGTGGTTTCTGTTGGCTTCCATACATATTCTCATATTTCAAATTCTCTGAAATCTCTTTTGAATATTCTCTTGTTTCAGATCTTCTTTCGGATGATTCTGAGGTAAAAGCATTGTAAAACGTGTTGTAAAATTCTTCACCACTGCTCGACATCTTCAATCACCTGGAGACAAACAAACAAACACAATCAGTACAAACAATATCAAACAACTTGAAATAGACTGACACTCGGTTGCCGTGAAATGATCTTGACACGAAAATCCTCTTTCAAGCGAAATAAGAATCTCAAGCGGAATCTCTTGACTAAACAACTTCAAGCGAAATCACTGGACTAACAAGTTCAAGTGAAATCAAACAATGACACTTCAAGCGAAATCAGAATCAATCCTCAAGCGGAACTATAATGGTCCATTCAAGCGGAATAAGGTTTTGGCCTGTTTTATGTCATTTTTAAGCTGAATTTTGGTCTCAAACTTTCAAGGCTTTGCTAAAATACTGTTTTGCATGTTCGGTGAAAAATTCAATCCATTTTAACCATGAAATCTTGTCCAATTTGAAAAAGAAGGTGTAGAAGTCAGAAAACTGATGCAATCGAGCAAAACTCTTCTTCATGTGCTCTGATACCACTTGTAGGATCGTTGTACGACCTGACTGAGTCGATCAGAAGAGTTGTTTATCCGAATCAGAGGCGGAATCAGTGAAACGGACACTCGATGTAATTATAATGTCTCTTATATTGAATTGATAATATAACAACACCTAGAGACTATTCGGCAGAGCTTCACTACTCAGATCCGAAAGTTACAAATGAATAACCAAGTGCACCTATTTATACTAGATGAGATTCCGCTTGAAATGGACATGGCAGTTTCAAGGGAAATCTGTTAAGTTGATTTCGCTTGAACATGTCTTTGTCAGTTTCAAGCGGGATCACTCACAAATCCACTAAAAATAGTTTCTAGAACCTCGAGCACTGGTTATCCTATCCTATCTCATTACATGACTCGATACAAGACGAAGTCAATAGACATAGTGCACTAACACAAACTGCTTTTCAACCTGTGTAACAAAGTCTTGCAAAATGCCTGCAGTCTCATCTTTGGAGTGTAAAAAGTAAGTCCATGTAAACCTAGAAAAATCATCAACAATAACCAAACAATATCTTTTCTTTCTAAGACTCATGACTTTAACTGGGCCAAACAGATCCATGAGAAGCATTTGCAAGCACTTGGTTGTTTTGGACTCTTCAATGGACTTATATGAGCTTTTATGTTGTTTTCCTTTTAGGCAGGAAACACAATGCTTAGGACAGGTGAACAGTTTTTGAGGTAAGCCTCTTACTAACCTCTGTTTTGACAAAGCAGTGATTGTCTTGAGATTTGTGTGCCCCAATCTCCTGTGCCATAATTCTGTCTCTTTGTTAGAGGCAGCTGAGAACAGACAGGCATCAGTCCTGGGGCTCTCTTTTGACATATCAACTACATAAACATTGCCACTCCTTTGAGCAACAAGTTGGGTTTTTTCCATTTTTTATTATTTCTTCAATCTGTTTAACCATTTCTGGTCCAATAATTTTACAACACTCCTTGGTGAAGAAGGAGCCATAGCCCTTATCACTCATTTGTGAGACACTTAGGAGGTTGAATTTAAAATTATCTATTACATTGACATTTTCAAACTTAACATTACCAGACTGAACTGTACCAGACCCCATAACCTTCCTTTACTATTATTACCAAAGGATATATCACCCCCTCCATGAGTTTTGAAATCTTTGAGTATGGCTCTACATCCTGTCATGTGCCTGGAGCCTCCACTATCTACATACCAAAGACTATCTAAGCATGCAGAAGTTCCCTGCACATCAAGTAAAAGGTTAGTTCATTGGGGTCTCCAAAGCCAATAAGGCTTTAGATGGGGTCTCAACAGTGTCTAGGTTAAGTTCAGGTGGATGGACAGTGGTTAGCTCAGGGGTTTGGACAGTTTTGGAACTATTTTTCTCTAACCACTGTTGGGGGTCTGCCCTATCAGCTGTTGATACCCAAAGGGATGCCTGTTCACTCTTGGTTTAGAAGGCCTTTTGTAGGCTTCATAAACATGTGGGACCCTTGGGTATGGTGGTTGACCTTTACCTCTTCGGTATTGGTTAGCAGGGGGTGCATCAGTCACCTGAACATCTCTTTTAACAGAGGTTTGGTTCAGCTGTTTGGTAACAGCTATTTGAACTGGCACAAACAATGGTTGATTCCTTTGGAACTTGATTTGTGGTGTTGATGAACTCAAGGATGTTTTTGCAGTCTACTCATTCTTTTTTACATCAAAGGATTTGAGATACACACATTCTTGAGTGATGTGGTTTGATTTGCCACAGATGGTGCAGCGCTTAGCAGGTTCAATGACACTTGTTTTGTTGATATCATATGCTTTTAGTTGAAAACAGTCTTTTGTTAGATGATTCTTCTTTTCACAGAAATCACAAAATAAGTTTTTAACTTTTTTTCTCACTTTTTCCTCTTTTCAGACTCCTTTGCAACAGAGTTTTGAACCACTGTTGGGATGTCTTTAAGAGAAATGACATTTTCTTTGGGAGCTTTTACACCATCAGTGGTTGTTAAGTCCATTGGTTTGAAATTTTCAAGAATGTCACACTCATCAGACCATGTGGGTTTAAATTGGTATTTCTCAAGTTCCTCAAAAGTTGAGGACCCCACATATCTTTCCAGACTGATTTTGTTACCAAGTTTGTCGTTATTTTAACTTCTTGGCCATTCTTGTTGGTTGGAATGATTTCCACAGAACCAGCTTGATTTGCAGCATTGTTTTCAACTTGGTCATTTTTTCTAAACTCAATGCCAAATTTTACATTACTTTCAAGCTGTTTTTCAAGCATGATCTCATAACCTTTACAGGATTCCACCCATTTTTCACAAGTGATTTGGGTGGCTTCCAACTCCTTTTTGCAACCATGATATTTTTCTATCATAGTTTGGAGTTGGTCCTTGGTTATGCTCAGCTCATGTTTTAAGCTACAAATCTCACTTTCTTTTTCATTCAACTTGTTTTTAAGTTCTTTCAATGACTTTTCAAATTGAACTTTAGAAGTTAACAACCTATCCCAAAGGTTTTCATTCACCTCTTTGATGTTAGCAAATGCTATAATGCATTTGTCTGAACACAGATTTTTAAGAACCTGAGGTGATACCTTGGTTGCAGCCATCATGGCACAATCACATGGATGATCACTTTCTTCTTCAGCTCTCTCTTCCTTTTCACCTTCTTTCTTCTCTTCTTCTTCTTCTTTGGACCTGGGGCCGGACAGTGGTTCAATCAGGGGTTTTGAACTTTCTCCCAACAGTACTTCCTCAGCAACAACAGTAACCACTGCTTCATCTATTTTGTCCACTGTTTCAGCACTTGACTGTTCTTCTTCAGTTTCCAGCCCCTCCTGTATGGTCTCCAAAGCTACAAAACATATATCATTACTAGAAGCGGTACTTTGAGCATACAGTGCAAAATTTTCGTCTCCTAACTCCTTAGGTAAACTGCTCCAGTCAACCAGCCCTTGTGTGAAAAAGCTTTGTTGGTCTGGTTGAACCACTGTTGGTGCAGTTTGTTGAGGTGCAACTTGTTGCACCTGAACCTGTGGAGCAGGAGCTTGGATATACTGAATTTGGGGAACAGTGGTTTGAACATAATGCACAGGGACAGGGGTTGCCGGATATGCATAGTGAGCAGTGTTAACATGGGCAGCAGGGGTATATTGGGCATAGTGCACAGTGCTTTGGTGACTTTTTGGTCTAGGGTTTGAGCTGGGATGTGTAATAATTCGACCAGTGGTTTGACTCCTGCATTCCCTTGCAAAATGACCTAGCCTATTACACTTATAGCACTTGATCTTGGATTTATCCAGCCCTACTTTTAGATTCCCATGTTGTCACAACCTGATATTTCCACGTTTCACCGGTGGGCCCGGTAGGGGAGTATCGTGACGTAGTTGATATCATCATAGTCAAACAACACAATATATAAATGCACAGCGGAAGCAAAAGATAAATATATTACAATCCGAATATAAAGTAATATCAAGTATTACAACGGAAAGTAAAGGATCCACAGGCGGATCTTAAAACTTAAACATTGTTCAACAGACTTTAGACGCCTAGAACTTGCAAGATTCCTTATTAACGCCTGAGCTTCCAGCCAATTACGTTCAGTACCTGTCACTTAACCTTTTTGGAAAATACGTCAGTTTACACTGGTAAATACAATTAACCGACTCATTTGAAAAGGTTTAATAAAATTGATTTGGATGCACAAGGCACAACATATCTTTTATAACTTGGGAATGTTATATAAAATTAATCTTGTATACAGATTTACATGTTCGTTGTACGTTCAGGGCCCGATATAGAAACTGAGTCAAAATTAACAGACAACCACAAGTATAGGCCCACAAGAGAGTGAGATACCTTTTCCCTTATGCACTGTTAAGTGTATGCCTACACCCCGTGCTTAAGGCGTGGCCATTTTATAATACAATGATGTCAAGGATATCCGGGACATGGTCATTAACACCTAAAGGCTTTTATTTCAAACAATACAGATTAAAGCGGGTTACCTCAATAATTTAATCACAATATGACTAAACATTCAATACCCGACCAAGCGGTATTATTATAATACCGTATCCCAAGCCCGTATAGGGAAAATAAGTTAAGAGTATTTACCTGAGCTAGCAATGCAATTTATACTCAGCCGTATATTCAAATCAGCAAGCACAAGTACTTCTACTGGGGCTCTTAATCAAAGTCTAATGCACTATTAGGGATGGCTTGGGTCTGCTCTTATGCTCCAGGAAGCTCCCCAATTGCAGATGGAATGAATGATCACAATGTTGCAACATTGTGGCTTTATATAGTGATTTTAATTGCTTGTGATCTTGACACACAAGCCTAGCATTGTTCCCAGATGATTTACAAGTGTTCCTAGGGTCTAAAAGCATGTAGGGGTCGCCCATGGAAGAGGAGAATCGTTTTTAAGTCGGTTACAAGCTCATAACAGCCAACAGCCAAAATTACTGTCGCTGGGCAACCCTTACGGACCGTAAGGGGGTGGCTTACGGACCGTAAGCCTTTTGCAGAAGGCAAAAACTCTTGGCCTTTCAAGCATTCGAACGGGCAACTATATATTTCGAATTTGGGCCCTTATTTTCAGTATGGGGCCTCTTGTTTGGGTCTTGTATAGTTTGCACCACCTTGATATGATATAAGGTTTTTCTTGGATCCTTTTGAAAGTGTCGTAAATGAAGGTTGTCGTGCATATCCTCGTAGGATCCCATTCTTGTGTAATTTGAATCAATCATTGCTAGCATTTACCGGATTTGAGTATATCGGATGTTTATAATATAGATTAGGGTCTTGGGATTTATAATTAGGTCGTTCAGAGGTGTTTAATTAACATGTCGACGCTTTAAATCCTACCATACATCCTTGACTACATCCGGGTTTCTAACACTTTTGTCTTGTATAACACGTGTCGTTATTTTATTGAACACGAATTTTTCGAGGTGTTACATCCTCACCCCTTTAAAAGAAATCTCGACCTCGAGATTTGTTAAAGCAAGGGAAGTACTCTTTGTCGCATAATGGACTTAACTTCTATAGCATATCTGGAGTCTTTCCAAGCTCCCAAGTTGACCTCTATAATAGGTACATGTATCCTTTTTGGAGCTTCTTAACCTGTCGATCCTCAATCGCTACGGGTTTCTTGTCCAATCATAAAGTTTCATTAATCTGCCTATCATTACGTGATAATGCGTTTTGACTTTTTGGCGAAACCTATCCTTAAATCATCAGTGTGGGTCGCATTGCGAGCTCCACTAAGCTCCTTATATAGGTTTTGGCTTATAGGTTATTGACCTTTGTCGCATTCGATTTCCTGAATGTTCCTATATATCCAGGGCTTAACTTACCCGGAGAAATTGGAATTTAGCACACCCTTCTTAGAGCGATACCTTTTGTTGAACCTTATTTCTTAACAAGAATTTAGGAGGTTTGCTATTTTCATTAATCCTTGATTTTCTGCCGAATATTGGCATCTTACAGATGATTATGAATTTGCGTGATCTTATTTGTTTTCTCCAATGCAACTTTCAGATCATGATATTTGGACTTACCAATCTATTGTCTTAACAATAGATGTTCAACATTCCATCTATACAAGGTCTCCAAAGGAGCAGCCTTGATGCTTATATATCAACTATTATAGAAAAGCTTACCTTAAGGCGAGATGGTTATTCCAACCACTGCTTAACTAATTTTTAAGGAATAGCTAATCCTTGTCGTTAGTCGAACAAATCGACGATCCTGGGCAGCTGATGGCAATTCTTAATCGTTTCCTAATTAGGGTTGCAGTAAACAATGCATGAGCAAAATGAACCGTCTTTCTTATTTAACAATATCAAACTCTCAGAATATTGAGTTAGGCTATATGAATCCTCTATTTTAAAACTTACTTAATCAGGGTTTCGATTCCTCCAATGATGGTACTAGCCGTTTAGGAAATTTCATAATGATACAGCCCTAAATGGGATATAAATCTTAATTCTACTTGCCTTTCAGGAGGTAAACAGGGTAATCTTAGGAGAAGATAATCAGGATACGAGGAGGTTACAGAGATTTTCCATATCTCCGGCTCCAGTTCATCCGTCATTGCTTGTGCCAAATAAGTGGCACATTTATGTTACAAGTCCACGAATTCCTTAATCGGGAACATTTACTTAGACAATTACATTCTGGATATCTTCTTTGAATACCAATAGTTGACTTTAGTACCATATGACCATCGGGATATCTTTGTGGTCCCATGCATTAAACCTCCATACTGATCAGGCATGGAAGCAGTCTATGGAATATATGAAGATACACCAATCCTCATATGACGCTTTTATCATACCGTCTGGTATTCATAATCGATAGAGATCAAAGGGATATCAACTATGTATGCTGATGCACTTCCTCCAGAGAGAGGATACCTCTAAAATTCTATGCCTGAAGGCTTCTGACAGGAACAGAATAAATGGTTCTTATGAAAGATTTTAAAAGTTTGCTATACTTATAGTTTATGAAGGATTTGGGGCAAGTAGCATTCGGCTCTTTGAACTTTTTCATGATCTCCTTCACAGCTTTTCCAACAGCTGCATCTTATCATAGTTTGAAGGACATTTTTGGAAATTCTAAGGTTTACAATTGTAGCATCATTAGCATGCGTCGCATCATCAATGGCGCGATTGACTGTTGTCTTATCCGAGTTTGCCATACTCAAGATTTGGTTCCTATTACCAGATGAATCATTTACTTAGTTGCAATCCAACAACTGCTATTCATCACCCTGATGGCCTTAATATATACTAACCATGGTTTCATTAAACTATACAGGCCAATATGGCACTAACATTCTTAATGAACGTTATATTAAAAAAACATATCAATATCTCTTAGCCTAGGTCACAAAAGACCATCAATGGCATTTAAGGGTTGGACCTAGTCCATCACCTTTTTGACAGAGGATCAAAATGTCACATCTGTCTTTATTATATTGATGAATTTGGATAGCTTGAAAGCTTGCCATAAGGGTATCCGAAAAGAGTGATTCCTAATAGATATAAAATATCGATCTAAAGTTTGTTGGAGCATTCTCTAAAGTATCATCGGCCAATTTCTATCTCGCGTTTAAATGACCGGAGTCCCAATCAGGCGGAGACAACAGTTCTCAACATTTATCGTTCATTATAGAATCGTATGTGCCAGCATCAAATAAATTTACGCATAAACTTCTTGATAAAGGAAGGTACCTGCTATATCGTCATCATTCTGCATCATCTCCTGGTTGTTCCTCTGGAAGTCTCATGCATTTGTTCCCTTGGCCTCTCCAGGCTTCCTTATAAGTTTTGGGCAGTTGGTTTTGATGTGCCCTTCCTCGTTACAATTGTAACATGTTTCGTTCTTCAACTCCTTGCAATCTAAAGTTTTGTGACCCTTGGTCTTGCAAATTCCACACAATTTTGCACTTGGGTCAATCGTACATTTTCCAGAAGGTTGTTTTCTGCAGTTACTGCATTTGGGCTTGTTATTGAACTCACTCGAGCTTTTCCTAAACTTGAAATCTTTCTCGTGCTCAGAGCTTCCCTTCTTCTTCTTGTTAGATTGATGGGAGTTTTCCTCGTCTTCTTTCCTTTTTCCCTCGCCGGAAGTTTTAACAGACTTATTCATGATAGCATCTAAAGTGAGAGATAAGGATAAGCCCACCGTGGACCTATATGTGGTAGGCCTGGATGCTTTAACATTTCCCTTTATCTCAGGTGCTAGGCCTCCAGTAAAACGCGCTATGCGTTTAGGTTCAGGGGTGACTAAATAAGGAACTAGGCGGGACATAGTGTTGAAACTTGTCACATATGCCTGACAATCCAAATTCTTCATGACCAGAGTCAAGAAGTCTGATTCTATCCTTTCTACCTCATGCTGGGGGCAATAGTTTTCCTTGACTAATGCAGCAAATTGATCCCAAGATAAGTTGTAGCGTAGGACCTTTCCCGTGGCTTGGAGCAATGATCTCCACCATGCCAACGCTTCTCCTTTGAATGATTGTGAAACAAATTTCACAACATCTTGCTCCACACAACCGCTGATGTCAACAACAGTGTCCATCTCATCGAGCCACGTCATGCAGTCGATGGCCCCTTCCTCTCCTGTAAAGTCTCTGGGCTTGCAGGAGACGAAATATTTATATGAACAGGTCTTAACTGGTGCCTCTTGATGAAGTACAACCTATCTAGACGGAACACTCCTTTGATTTGACGTGTTATGAACATCGTCTTCCTTTGGCTCATGTGATTTAGAAGGGGGCTTACTACGAGCCACAGATAGAGTCTTAGAGTGGGTATCATTTGATTCATTATACTGTCTGTCGAGAGCTCGAGTAACAGCATTATCTATTAATGCCTGCAGTTCCGCTCCAGTTATATTAATCCTGGTAGTATCATTGTTCTCCTTCAAGTGGCTGTTAACTTCATCTGATCCAGCCATGTAGCTTGATTGCTACATAAATATTGACAATGATTTACTCAGAGGTTATTATGAAATTATCATTTTTTATGATTTATTAACCATGGTAATATAAACCATATGGGTTAATTTGTCAATTTTATTAGTATTTTCATTATAATCTATCCTAGTGCATAAATCATTAAGGATATTTAAAGTGGCACAACAGGCCTTGTCACGAGGACAGTTTCGAATTTATAAGCCATGATCGTTTGGGATCGAGGCATTTAAGGTTTGAGCATAGTTGGTTACCTTTTCTTGACAGAGAGTCAAAGACTACCACTGTCTTTTGTCTTTTAGGACAATAGATATAGCCCGTGGGCATTTCCCTTCTGAGGGATGTTTATGATATGATCATCTTTTCAGATGCTATTAGTCAAGATCGTTTGGATCATACCGACTATTATGCTTGGACATGGTCCAACATTTTTAGACAGGAGGTCAAAGACCACCACTGTCGTTGTCTTATCGGACAACAAATTTAGCCCGTAGGCACTTCATCACTAACGGATGTTTATAACATGATCATCTTATAGGATGATATAAGCCATGATTTCTAGATCATTAGGCTAGATAAGAAAATTGGAAGAATCCAATATAAGGATGACTGTTGTGATTTTCTCGAATCACATTTGTCAAGAGTGCTAACACGTTCTTAGGTGTTAACAAGGATTTGAATCTCTTGAATAGGTCTTACCATCTTGGCCATGTCTAAAAATGACACGTGGCTAGGTCTTGTCCTTTTTAGATTTTGCCATTTTATTATAATGGTAGATCTTATAAAAGGAATGTTATTTTTCATTTATTTCATTTTTTTCATGTTTAGAATGAAAATCTAAATTTAATCATTCCACTATATAAAAATAGAGGTACAGATGTGCCCTAGACGGGACTTAAAAGGAATAATGTTGTCCTCGAAGGGACTGAAAGATAAACATGTCCTTATAAGGACTTATTAAAGAAACAATATTTAGCAAAAGGAGTTTTCTTCTTCACTTTACTTTCGAATGTTCTCTCCCTGGATGCTCGTTTCATTCTAGCCGCGGTATGAAGCTCAGCATTTCTAGACTCCGGATGTGGAGAATTTTCTAATACGGCTTCTTCGCTTGACCACATATCCAATATATATAAAAATTGGAAACAAAAATTTCCAGATTAGGATTGAGAATATTCCTATGTTAAGTCTAGACTCCAAAAAGGTCAAGGAATGTGCTAATGTGTCATTGAGATTAAACACAAGAAGGCTAGTGTTTAATTCACTCAATGTTGGCTCTGATACCAACCTGTCACAACCCGATATTTCCACGTTTCACCGGTGGGCCCGGTAGGGGAGTATCGTGACGTAGTTGATATCATCATAGTCAAACAACACAATATATAAATGCACAGCGGAAACAAAAGATAAATATATTACAATCCGAATTTAAAGTAATATCAAGTATTACAACGGAAAGTAAAGGATCCACAGGCGGATCTTAAAACTTAAACATTGTTCAACAGACTTTAGACTCCTAGAACTTGCAAGATTCCTTATTAACGCCCTGAGCTTCCAGCCAATTATGTTCAGTACCTGTCACTTAACCTTTTTGGAAAATACGTCAGTTTACACTGGTAAATACAATTAACCGACTCATTTGAAAAGGTTTAATAAAATTGATTTGGATGCACAAGGCACAACATATCTTTTATAACTTGGGACAATTATATAAAATTAATCTTGTATACAGATTTTGATGTTCGTTGTACGTTCAGGGCCCGATATAGAAACCGAGTCAAAATTAACAGACACACCACAAGTATAGGCCCACAAGAGAGTGAGATACCGTTTCCCTTATGCACTGTTAAGTGTATGCCTACACCCCGTGCTTAAGGCGTGGCCATTTTATAATACAATGATGTCAAGGATATCTGGGACATGGTCATTAACCGCTAAAGGATTTTATTTCAAACAATACATATTAAAGCGGGTTACCTCAATAATTTAATCACAATACGACTAAACATTCAATACCCGACCAAGCGGTATTATTATAATACCGTATCCCAAGCCCGTATAGGGAAAATAAGTTAAGAGTATTTACCTGAGCTAGCAATGCAATTTATACTCAGCCGTATATTCAAATCAGCAAGCACAAGTACTTCTACTGGGGCTCTTAATCAAAGTCTAATGCACTATTAGGGATGGCTTGGGTCTGCTCTTATGCTCCAGGAAGCTCCCCAATTGCAGATGGAATGAATGATCACAATGTTGCAACATTGTGGCTTTATATAGTGATTTTAACTGCTTGTGATCTTGACACACAAGCCTAGCATTGTTCCCAGATGATTTACAAGTGTTCCTAGGGTCTAAAAGCATGTAGGGGTCGCCCATGGAAGAGGAGAATCGTTTTTAAGTCGGTTACAAGCTCATAACAGCCAACAGCCAAAATTACTGTCGCTGGGCAACCCTTACGGACCGTAAGGGGGTGGCTTACAGACCGTAAGCCTTTTGCAGAAGGCAAAAACTCTTGGCCTTTCAAGCATTCGAACGGGCAACTATATATTTCGAATTTGGGCCCTTATTTTCAGTACGGGGCCTCTTGTTTGGGTCTTGTATAGTTTGCACCACCTTGATATGATATAAGGTTTTTCTTGGATCCTTTTGAAAGTGCCGTAAATGAAGGTTGTCGTGCATATCCTCGTAGGATCCCATTCTTGTGTAATTTGAATCAATCATTGCTAGCATTTACCGGATTTGAGTATATCGGATGTTTATAATATAGATTAGGGTCTTGGGATTTATAATTAGGTCGTTCAGAGGTGTTTAATTAACATGTCGATGCTTTAAATCCTACCATACATCCTTGACTACATCCGGGTTTCTAACACATTTGTCATGTATGACACGTGTCGTTATTTTATTGAACACGAATTTTTCGAGGTGTTACACATGTAACCCTGGGAATTTTCTCTCTGTCCTTTTGTAAAATTTGCTAGTTCTTACACTTAGCTATGCCAGTTGATGCAAAATGTCCATTTCTTCAAGATCAGTTGGATCAAAATGTTGTAAGTCGTTAAGTTCAAAGCACAGATTATCAGAGTTCTGGCTTTCTCCATTTGCTGTGAAAGCAAAATTGGATGAGTAAGGTTCGGAGTTGAAGTTTGCACCAGCAGTTATGTTAATAAAATGATCATAACTCTGATCCTTACTGCTGGCAGACTCTTCTTGACCCAAAAGAGCTGTGTTGCCAAATGAATAGTCATCTACAACTTTGCCAGACTCTTGCAATTTCTTTTTCTGGTTTAACTCCCTTTCATAGTTCAGAAGTCTACCATGAAGTTGGGTCAGAGTCAGATCTTTGAACTCAACAGAATTTCTAGTCACAAAGGCAATGGTGTTCCATTTATCAGGAAGTGATCTCAAAAACCTGCTATTAATGGTTGATTTTGGAAATTCAGTATTAACAAGTTTAAGCTCACTTATGAGACAACTAAATCTCTCAAACTGCTGGGTTAATGTTTCACCCTTAACGTGACAAAAGGTTTCATATTGTTTGGTTCAAAATTTCCCTGTTGTTTTCAATAACTTCTTCAGTCCCCCCAAACTGTTCTTTCAGTGCATCCCACAATTCCTTGGCACTGTTACAGTGTAACAGTCCAGCATAAATTTCATTGGGTAATGCAGATGCAACAATGCCAAATGCCTTGGCATCCAGTTCATATTTCTGAAAGTCCAGTTCGGTATAGTTTTCAACTTTCTTAGGTTCATATTTCATTGGATCCTCAGCACTAAGCACCATTGGAACATGTGATTCAAAGATAACCGACTTCCAACATCCGGAATTCTGTTGAGCAAGGATGTGACCCATCCTTCTCTGCCAGATGTTGTACTCGTTTGGCTTCAGCATGGGTGGTTTGAAGAGAGAACCGATGTTATTTTTAACATCTTGTGATTGTGACGTCATCCTAGTTGTTTTACAGGCACTGATTAATCAACTTTGATGGTGATTAAACCTTACTCTGTTTTTCAACAAAACGAACAATTTAACATTAACAACGATTATGAGCCGAACTATTTATGTCAAAATGATTGTTAGATCAAATTTGACTGTCCCTGCTCTGATACCAATTGTTAGGATCTGAGTTTCTTTTTTATTGTGTTTTTGTTTGAGAATTAAGAAAATGAACAAGTAATTGCACCGGAATGTAAATGGAAACAAATTTTCATACACAATCAAACAGGAGAATTGCTTTCAACACACAAGTTTATCATTGAACCGAATGATTGAATTTATTTCAAACTTCAATTACAATTGCATGCATGTATCACAAACTCCCCCTCAGCCTGAGCTCACAATGAATTGTTCGTGCAGGAAGACAAGTGGTGAAAGAGCTAATAGAACAGTACAGGGTACTATTCTATTTATAGGCACGAGCAAACCACTGAAGCATCTTGGCTGACGTCACCATGAAAGTGACATCTAACCTCCTAACAACCTGTAAATTCTGATCTAATACAACCACTGCTTGCTAACTACTGATTACATTACAATACAAAGAATAAACAAACTACTGCTTCCCATTCCACTGTTGTGACTCCAGCAGTACTTTAAGTCTTCAGCAGTGCTTGACCCAGATCAGTAGATTGAGCATCAGTGTTAGTCTTCAACAGTCTTTAATCATCAGCAGTTGTTGAAGGATAATTGTTGTAGATGAGCAGTAGATAGAGGCCATCAGTTGTTTAGTCACTTTCAAGTGGAGAGAATGAATACAAACATCTGCTTATTCTGGATCAGCTGCTTTGATCCGGTTTTGGCTTTAATCAACTATTCCTTTGGTAGGGTTCAATCCCAACACAAGGTCCACTTTTCCCGACCATGGGCCCTTTTGAAAAGACCTCGTCATCCTTTGCACAAAATTTTTGAAGAGACGGTAAATCCACCCTCCAAAAAGGATAGGAGTCGGGGGAGTGGCAAGTTGATTCAAATGCATGTTGAGAAGTAGCATGTATGGAATATCAAGGTTGATACGGTTGTGAATGCAATAGAGGACTAGTAGATCTCGCAACCCCACAACGCCACCGCTATCATGTCTCTGGCAAAGAGAGTAGCTGAGGACCCTGTGGATGTAGCGGTAGAGAGGGTCCCTCAACATTGTGCTCTTAGTTCGGCTCGGGTTATAGTGTCCCTCCCCGATCTGAGCCCAAGCAGCTTGGCGTTGATCTTCTGGAATTTCGCGGAGGCCACCACTGTTCTCTTCTTCTCCAGCATCCTCTTCTGAATATAACCTGATGATTACCCCAAATTGTGCAATCGAAATTGAGTACACAACCCTTGCACAATGGAATTCTACCCCCTCATTGTCAAACGGCTCCGCTCTTGTCTTGAAAGCAAACGTGCTGTAAAATTCCATGTTATATTCGTGCACGGAGTGAAGCCGAGTGCAAAGAGCTGCTCGTAGTGGGCCGGTAACAAGGTTGTTGAAGCGGTCTAGTTGGCCTACTACTTCTAGAGTATCCAAGCAAACTTGTCGGGGATTTTCTTCGGGCCTAGTCCTGAGCGCCTCATACCGCGCTTGAGCAACCAACTCACTCGCATTGAATCTGGTAAATCTCTTGGCCATCTGAAAGAAAACACCAAACAATTAGCATGAAATAGTAAAATTTTCGAAGAAAACTGAAAACAGTCAGCTGAACACGACCCCGTGTTCAGCGGACACGCCCCATGTTAGCCTGAAATTAGCTGGACACGCCCCCGTGCTCAGGTGTCTGTTTCTCAAAAATCCCATTTTTTGACCCGATCCCGAAAACTTGAAAATTTTTGGTCCAGTAGGGGCAATTTTAAATTTTTTTTAGTGCTCGTGTGAGTGCCCTGTTTCCCGAAACTTGGTTTTAGAAATCTTGCCGATTTAGATGCTTTACGGATGTTCGTAACTTACAAGATATGATGTTCATGTTTGAACGTTCGTTTCATTCTTCGGCCGATTGTAGCGAGATTTCTTCCTCTTCATACTCAATAAATTCTTGATAGAGCTTTAGCCGTTGGCCATTGACTTTGAATGGGATTCCATTCTGAGATTTAATTTCAATTGCATCGTGCGGAAAAATGTGGGTGATGGTAAAAGGTCCTGACCACCTTGACATTAATTTACCAGGAAATAATCGAAGTCGTGAATTAAACAATAGAACTTGATCTCCTACCCGAAATTCTTTAGGTTTAATGTGTTTATCATGCAAATTTTTCATTCTTTCCTTATAAATTTCGGAGTTAGAGTATGCGTGATTCCTTAATTCATCTAATTCATGTAATTGACAAAATCAATTTTTACCGGAAATTTCTAAGTCTAAGTTTACGTTTTTAATTGCCCAGTAGGCTTTATGGGTTATTTCTACCGGCAAATGATAACTCTTTCCATAGACAAGCTTATATGGGGTTGTACCTATTGTTGTTTTATACGATGTTCAAAATGCCCATAAAGCATCGTCTAATTTATCGGCCCACTCTTTTTTGTTTAACCCTACGGTTTTTTCAAGTATTCTTTTTAAACCTCGATTAGTCACTTCCGCTTGTCCGTTTGTTTGAGGGTGATATGCTGTCGAGACCTGGTGATAGACCCCATATCTTGTTAAAAAAATTTCAAGTTGATGGTTACAAAAATGGGTACCTCTATCACTTATTAATTCTTTTGGAGTTCCAAAACGAGAAAATAAGCGTTTCAGAAATCTTACCACGACCCTTCCATCATTTGTGGGAAGTGCCTCGGCCTCGGCCCACTTAGACAAGTAATCTACCGCCACAAGTATATATTTGTTTCCTTTTGATGGTGGGAATGGTCCCATAAAGTCGAGTCCCCACACATAAAAAATTTCACAAACAAGAATGCCATTTTGTGGCATTTCGTTTTTGGTAGAAATATTACCTGATCTTTGGCAAGCGTCACATGTCTTGATAAGACTTTGAGCGTCTTTGTAAATGGTTGGCCAATAAAATCCTGAATCAAATACCTTTCATGCGGTACTAGCGGCACCATGATGTCCTCCGTATGGACCTTCATGACAATGGCAGAGAATTCTTCTTGCTTCACTACCATGTACGCATCGACGGATGAGTTGGTAGGCACACATTTTGAAAAGATAAGGATCTTCCCAAAAATAATGCTTCACATCGGCAAAGAATTTTTTTCTTTGATGATCTAGCCATCCTTTTGCGACTATACCGCTAGCTAAGTAGTTATCATAGTCGGCGTACCATGGCTCTTCTCGGTATTCCACCATTTCTAAGGACTCCGTTGGGAATTTTTCATTGATTTGCTCGTCCCTAGTTGCCTCAAAAGCTGGATCTTCCAAGCGGGAAAGATGATTTGCCGCGGCGTTTTCTGCTCCTGTTTTATCTTTTATTTCAATGTCGAATTCTTGGAGTAGTAGAATCCACCGAATCAAACGTGGTTTAGCATCCTGTTTCTTAAAGAGATATCGAATGGCTGCATGGTCTGTATAAACTATCGTTTTAGAAAGAACATGATAGGAACGAAATTTATCAAAAGAAAATACTACAGCTAATTATTCTTTTTCTGTTGTTGTGTAATTTTCTTGTGCATCATTAAGTGTCTTACTAGCGTAATTTATTGGGTGAAAATGCTTATCTTTTCTTTGTCCCAAGATAGCTCCAACTGCAAAGTCACTTGCATCACACATGATTTCGAAGGGTAATTTCCAATCAGGTGCTATCATGATAGGTGCATTGACCAGCATTTCTTTTAGTGTTAGAAATGCTTGGTTGCAATCCTTGTCAAAGATCAAAGGGGCATCTTTTTCAAGTAATTTTGTCAGAGGTCTTGAGATTTTTGAAAAGTCTTTGATAAATCGCCTATAAAATCCGGCATGCCCAAGGAAACTTCTGATAGCTCTAACGGAGGATGGGGGTGGTAATAGAGAAATAGTGTCTATTTTTGCTCGATCAACCTCCATTCTTTCGCTTGAGATTTTATGACCGAATACTATTCCCTCTGTTACCATGAAATGGCATTTTTCCAGTTAAGGGCGAGGTTAGTTTCCTCACATCGGGATAGCATTCGTTCAAGGTTATCGAGGCATTGGTCGAATGAATCTCCGAAGATAGAAAAGTCGTCCATGAAGACTTCCATTGTCTTTTCTATCATGTCATGGAAGATGGCCACCATGCAACGTTGAAAAGTTGCGGGGGTATTACATAGACCAAAAGGCATGCGTCGATAAGCAAAAGTTCCGTAGGGACATGTAAATCTTGTCTTTTCTTGGTCTTCGGGTGGTATCGGTATTTGAAAGTAACTTGAAAAACCATCTAAAAAACAATAAAATTTGTGACCGGATAATCTTTCTAACATTTGATCAATAAAAGGTAAAGGAAAGTGATCTTTCCTTGTTGCTTCATTTAATCGACGATAATCAATACATACTCTCCATCCTGTGACGGTTCTTGTTGGTATTAATTCATTTTTCTCGTTAGTTACTACCGTCATACCTCCTTTCTTTGGAACTACTTGGACGGGACTTACCCAAGGACTATCGGAAATTGGGTAAATGAGTCCGGCATCAAGTAATTTGATGACTTTGTTTTTAACCACTTCTTGGATGTTTGGATTTACTCGGCGTTGTGGTTGTATTACCGATTTATAGTCATCATTCATTAAAATTTTGTGCGTGCACATGGAAGGACTTATTCCTTTAATATCTACAAGCTTCCAAGCGATCGCGTTTTTGTGTTTTTTTCAAAAGCGTAATTAATATTTCATTTTCTATACTAGTTAATTTTGACGAAATAATTACAGGTGATTTACCATCTTTGTTGAGAAAAGCATATTCCAAACCTTTTGGAAGTTCTTTGAGCTCAAGAGGTGGGTCTTTAGGAGACTCGTTATTTGGTTGCTCATTTCGGTCAAGAACAACAAAGGTTTGTTCTATGGCGACCTCTTCTTCAACAAAGTGGTCAATTTCTTCTCTTGTATCAGGTGGTTCATCTTCATCTTCAATTAGGGAGTCATTATTGCCGAATGGATATTTCATTGCACGCTCAAGATCGACACTTTTTTTAAATGTCCCTAATTGAATAGATAGATTGTTGTACTTCCGATTTTTCAAGGCTTCGTGGGTCTTTACAAAAGGTCATCCCAACACTAGTGGAGCGTCATCAAGGATGACGAAGTCGGTTGGGATTACCATTTGACAGGATTGGACCAACACATCCTCAACTATCCCTCTTGATTTCATTGTTTTCCGATTAGATAGAAAAATGGGTATTTGAAGTGGAGAAAAATCCTTGATAGAGCTTTAGCCGTTGGCCATTGACTTTGAATGGGATTCCATTCTGAGATTTAATTTCAATTGCATCGTGCGGAAAAATGTGGGTGATGGTAAAAGGTCCTGACCACCTAGACTTTAATTTACTGGGAAATAATCGAAGTCGTGAATTAAACAATAGAACTTGATCTCCTACCCGAAATTCATTAGGTTTAATGTGTTTATCATGCAAATTTTTCATTCTTTCCTTATAAATTTCGGAGTTAGAGTATGCGTGATTCCTAATTCATCTAATTCATGTAATTGACAAAATCGAATTTTACCTGAAATTTCTAAGTCTAAGTTTACGTTTTTAATTGCCCAGTAGGCTTTATGTGTTACTTCTACCAGCAAATGATTACTCTTTCCATAGACAAGCTTATATGGGGTTGTACCTATTGTTGTTTTATACGATGCTTGAAAAGCCCATAAAGCACCGTCTAATTTATCGGCCCACTCTTTTTTATTTAACCCTACGGTTTTTTCAAGTATTCTTTTTAAACCTCGATTAGTCACTTCGGCTTGTCCGTTTGTTTGAGGGTGATATGCTGTCGAGACCCGGTGATAGACCCCATATCTTGTTAAAAAAAATTCAAGTTGATGGTTACAAAAATGGGTACCTCTATCACTTATTAATTCTTTTGGAGTTCCAAAACGAGAAAATAAGCATTTCAGAAATCTTACCACGACCCTTCCATCGTTTGTGGGAAGTCCCTCGGCCTCGGCCCACTTAGACAAGTAATCTACCGTCACAAGTATATATTTGTTTCCTTTTGATGGTGGGAATGGTCTCATAAAGTCGAGTCCCCACACATCAAAAATTTCACAAACGAGAATGCCATTTTGTGGCATTTCGTTTTTGGTAGAAGTATTACCTGATCTTTGGCAAGCGTCACATGTCTTGATAAGACTTTGAGCGTCTTTGTAAATGGTTGGCCAATAAAATCCTGAATCAAATACCTTACATGCGGTACTAGCGGCACCATGATGTCCTCCATATGGACCTTCATGACAATGGCTGAGAATTCTTCTTGCTTCACTACCATGTACGCATCGACGGATGAGTTGGTCGGCACACATTTTGAAAAGATAAGGATCTTCCCAAAAATAATGCTTCACATCGGCAAAGAATTTTTTTCTTTGATGATGTGGCCATCCTTTTGCGACTATACCGCTAGCTAAGTAGTTATCATAGTCGGCGTACCATGCCTCTTCTCAGTATTCCACCATTTCTAGGGACTTCGTTGGGAATTTTTCATTGATTTGCTCGTCCCTAGTTGCCTCCAAAGCTGGATCTTCCAAGCGGGAAAGATGATTTGCCGCGGCGTTTTCTGCTCCTCTTTTATCTTTTATTTCAATGTCGAATTCTTGGAGGAGTAGAATCCACTGAATCAAACGTGGTTTAGCATCCTGTTTCTCAAAGAGATATCGAATGGCTGCATGGTCTGTATAAACTATCGTTTTAGAAAGAACAAGATAGGAACGAAATTTATCAAAAGCAAACACTACAGCTAATAATTCTTTGTCTGTTGTTGTGTAATTTTCTTGTGCATCATTAAATGTCTTACTAGCGTAATTTATTGGGTGAAAATGCTTATCTTTTCTTTGTCCCAAGACAGCTCCAACTGCAAAGTCACTTGCATCACACATGATTTCGAAGGGTAATTTCCAATCAGGTGCTATTATGATAGGTGCGTTGACCAGCATTTCTTTTAGTGTTAGAAATGCTTGGTTGCAATCCTTGTCAAAGATGAAAGGGGCATCTTTTTCAAGTAATTTTGTCAGAGGTCTTGAGATTTTTGAAAAGTCTTTGATAAATCGCCTATAAAATCCGGCATGCCCAAGGAAACTTCTGATAGCTCTAACGGAGGATGGGGGTGGTAATCGAGAAATAGTGTCTATTTTTGCTCGATCAACCTCCATTCTTTCGCTTGAGATTTTATGACCGAATACTATTCCCTCTGTTACCATGAAATGGCATTTTTTCCAGTTAAGGGCGAGGTTAGTTTCCTCACATCGGGATAGCATTCGTTCAAGGTTATCGAGGCATTGGTCGAATGAATCTCTGAAGATAGAAAAGTCATCCATGAAGACTTCCATTGTCTTTTCTATCATGTCATGGAAGATGGCCACCATGCAACGTTGAAAAGTTGCGGGGGCATTACATAGACCAAAAGGCATGCGTCGATAAGCAAAAGTTCCGTAGGGACATGTAAATGTTTCTTTTCTTGGTCTTTGGGTGCTATCGGTATTTGAAAGTAACTTGAAAAACCATCTAAAAAACAATAAAATTTGTGACCGGATAATCTTTTTAACATTTGATCAATAAAAGGTAAAGGAAAGTGATCTTTCCTTGTTGCTTCATTTAATCGACGATAATCAATACATACTCTCCATCCTGTGACGGTTCTTGTTGGTATTAATTCATTTTTCTCGTTAGTTACTACCGTCATACCTCCTTTCTTTGGAACTACTTGGACGGGACTTACCCAAGGACTATCGGAAATTGGGTAAATGAGTCCGGCATCAAGTAATTTGATGACTTCGTTTTTAACCACTTCTTGGACGTTTGGATTTACTCGACGTTG
The DNA here is from genome assembly GCA_030545235.1 of Helianthus tuberosus. Classification (NCBI taxonomy): domain Eukaryota; kingdom Viridiplantae; phylum Streptophyta; class Magnoliopsida; order Asterales; family Asteraceae; genus Helianthus; species Helianthus tuberosus. The sequence continues at coordinate 25,289,988 of CM060451.1, forward strand.
TGGTTGTATTACCGATTTATAGTCATCATTCATTAATATTTTGTGCGTGCACATGGAAGGACTTATTCCTTTAATATCTACAAGCTTCCAAGCGATCGTGTTTTTGTGTTTTTTTTCAAAAGCGTAATTAATATTTCTTTTTCTATACTAGTTAATTTTGACGAAATAATTACAGGTGATTTACCATCTTTGTTGAGAAAAGCATATTCCAAACTTTTTGGAAGTTCTTTGAGCTCAAGAGGTGGGTCTTTAGGAGACTCCTTATTTGGTTGCTCATTTCGGTCAAGAACCACAAAGGTTTGTTCTATGGCGACCTCTTCTTCAACAAAGTGGTCAATTTCTTCTCTTGTATCAGGTGGTTCATCTTCATCTTCAATTAGGGGGTCATTATTGCTGAATGGATATTTCATTGCACGCTCAAGATCGACACTTTTTTTAAATGTCCCTAATTGAATAGATAGAATGTTGTACTTCTGATTTTTCAAGGCTTCGTGGGTCTTTACAAAAAGTCGTCCCAACACTAGTGGAGCGTCATCAAGGATGACGAAGTCGGTTGGGATTACCATTTGATTGGATTGGACCAACACATCCTCAACTATCCCTCTTGATTTCATTGTTTTCCGATTAGATAGAAAAATGGGTATTTGAAGTGGAGAAAAATCACCAATACTAAATTTTTCAAAAATGTAGTTTGGCATTATATTAACACAAAGATCTTTATCAATTGTAATATTACTAATAAAGGAGTTTTGAAAAAAAACATGGAACCGGTGTAATGTTAATTTCAAATGGGTCTTCTTTTATTAGCGTAGTTTGATCATTTGTTAACTTAATACTTACTGTTTCGTCAATTTTAGTGTTAGTGTTTAACTCTTTTAAAAACTTGGCATGAGTGGGTACTAAACAATGATTTTCGAAAGAAGGCGACAACAGATTAATTTCTTTAAAATTAGACTCTTCTTGAATTTTAACGTTGTCGGACTCACATTTTTCGTTGTTTAACTCATGTGTCGGTTTTTTACTTACTTGTTCTTCCATTTTTACATTTTTAACTATCTCTTCTTTATTACAAGTTAATTCTTCCCTTGCACGGGATTCCTCTTCCCTTGCGCGGGATTCTTTTATACAACGTTCGATAGTTTTAATGTGTTCTATTATCTTATCGGCTATGTGGATGATAGAATAAGGATCTTCAAAGCTTGAATCCGGAAGTTCGATCCTTGGTTCCTCATAATGCTCATATGAGGTAGATGGTTCACACCATTGTTCCTCATTGTATGTATATGATGAATAAGGGTCGTAACTTTGTTCTTCATAATACCCATATGAGGTGGGTTGTTCACGCCATGGTTCCTCATAGTAAGTATATGAAGATTGAGGCTCATATCTTGGTTCCTCAAAGTATGAGTATGAAGGCTCATACCTTGGTTTATCAAAATATGAGTATGAGGGAGAAGGTTCATACCTTGGGTCTTCATATGATGTATATGAAGTGGATGGCTCGTACCTGGGCTCCTCATAGTAGTTGTATGAAGTGGATGGTTCAAAGAGGTCACAATATTGTACCGAGTGAGGGTTACCACAAATGGTGCAATAGTCTTCCCTATAATCATCCTCCTCATAGTGGTAGTTCTAATCTCCTGAGTATTGATCCATAAGAATCACTCAACAGACCACAACAGAGTCTCGGGACCAGAAAACAAAAATGAAAACGGAAACAGAGGCTGGACACGGCCCCGTGTTCAGTGAGCACGACCCGTGTTTAGGTTCTGTATCTGGGTGTTTTAATAAAAGTAACTAGTTTTGTGCAGCACGGGGGCGTGTTCAGCGAGTACGACCCGGTGTTCAGACTCTGTATCTGGGAGTTTTGAAAAAAAATAAGCAGCATGGCCCGTGTTCAGTGAACAGGGCCCCGTGTTCAGTCTACTGTAAATGTAAAAACTAACTAAAATGCGGAAAATGTGCGTGCGATTTTAAAAAAGGTTTTAAAAAAAACTGATTAGGCCGTCGATTTTAAGCTTTCTTAAAATCCTTGTGTCCCCGGCAACGGCGCCAAAAATTTGATGTGTGCGGTGTGTTATATGTTTTTATGTATATTTTTAGCCCTTTTTAACATTTTAGTCAAGTTTTAAATTTATAAAACACGATATTATACTAACACTAAACACACATATGGGCAAGTGCACCCATCGTTAGCGTAGTATAGCGTTAGTAAGATACCGAGGTCGTCCAAGGACACAAAAGCTTTTAGTACCGGTTTATCCTCAATGTCTAATCAAATCAAAATTTTAGAAAAAGGTTTTAAACAAGAAAAATAAAAACTAAAAATGCTGAAAAATAAAAATAAAAATAAAAACAGATAGACAAGATGAATCACTTGGATCCGACTTAGGCAAAAATAAAAATGCTAAATGCTTGTCTTCGCCAAGTGATGTAAGAGACTTAGGCAAACATGTCCTTTGATTATCAAGAACTCTTACTATCAATCTTGGATCCCGAGACTACTACACACACTCTATGATGGATGATGGATGATGGTGGTGGATGAGGGTTGTAGTGGTGGTGGAGTGTGGGTGAAGTGGGAGAGAGGTGGTTTGCCAAGTGATGCCTTTGAAGTGAACCAAGCACCTCTATTTATAGCCTGCACAAAAGCCCGGACACGGCCCCGTGTCCAGTGGGCACGGCCCCGTGTCCATCCACTTTCTCTTTCTTCATTAATTGCATTTTGTCTGCATTAGCTCCACACGCCCCCGTGTCCGCTGGGCATGGCCCCGTGTGCAGAAGCGTATCTGTCTATTAAGATTTGCTTGGATTCTACGAATCTTAGCGTTGACCACGGCCGTGTTGAGCTGGGCACGCCCCCGTGTTGGGAAATAGAAGCTTCTATAGCTTTGTCTTTTCTGCAGACACCTGAGCATGCCCCCGTGTCCGCTGGGCACGGGGCCGTGTTCAGCTTTCTGATTTCTTCTTTTTGCTTGGGAAGATGCTATCGAGGGGTCGGGCATGCCACGTTTATTACTTTCCTTGTATTTATGCTAGATTTGGCTGCATTTTGCTCCTTTTGTTCATTTACGCTCATTTAATCCTGAAAATACAAAAGGAAGACAAAAGCACACTTTTTCCAACATTAGTACTTAAAAAGGGTTAGTTTTATGCTTCATTTGATGTAATTTATATGTTGTATTTTACACACATCAAATACCCCCACACTTGAATCTTTGCTTGTCCTCAAGCAAAACTCTTTATAATGTGGCCTACACTCCCAAAATGGAATGGGTAGAAGAGAAGTTTTGGGCTTGTCTTGAGTGTCGGGATTCCAAGATCTTTATTAGGCTTTATTTTTATGCTATTTACAATCCTATTCATTATGATTTATTTAGAACGTTTCATAAGAGAAATTACTTATTTGGGCATAACATGCCTCTTTTAAAATTCCATTTATATACAAGTTCACATACCTCACGGGAGATCACTCAACACTAGGCCGAAGATGTATTTTTGTGAAACACTCGAAACCGGCATGGAACTTACTTCTACCATATGCTTGCCAAGCAATCAATCATCCTCCTTTTTAACTATACACCTTTGTAAATATCAAGAGGACTTGGGGAAGGGTTAGGCTTGGGTTAAAGGTAGGTGGTTTTGGGTTAGTGGTTAGTAGAAAGGGCTAAAAGCGTAAAAAACGTCGGTCGGTGTAAACTTTTTATTTTTGTGACTTTTATTCAAACAAAGCGTTTTCAAACAAAGTTTCTTTTGACGGAACTTGTTTGTTTATTGCTATACTTCAATTTTTTTTTTTTTTGGAATGTCACATGAAGACCGACCTTTTTACTAAAATAAAAGGGTTAAAATAAAAAGGGGTTTTGGTGGGTAAAGGGTGTTTGTTTTGTGGGTTTTGAAACGAAAAGTTTTAGGCTCAAAGGGGTTAACTAGGGGGATTTTGGGTAAGTGGTAAAAAAAAGAAAATAATGGTGTTGAAAAGAAAATAGGTTAGTCCTAATGCCTCCATCATTTACTTACTTGGGTTTAAGTTGGTAAGGACCGGGAATGTATCGTCATGGCAAGTTCTAGAGTTGTAAGAAACCAAGCGGCTATTATTATATGCAAAATAAATAAGGGAAATAATAACATTTCCTACACAATTCTGTCAAAATATTTATTTATTATTTAACATAAACCATCCATCAGAATTGCGTCACAACTTGTGACACATTTCCGACAAATATCCTTGTATTAAACATAAATACAAGGATATATATACTATTATATTTATAAAAACTATAAAACTAGTATATAATAATTATAAAATAAACGTATTTCCTATACATTTATGACAAAATGTTTATTTTTAAATATAATTGTCACATAGGCGTAGGAAACAATCCATGTATGAATACAATTTCCTGCACATTTATGACAAAATGCTTAAATCAATTGCAAGTTGTGACACATTTCTGACGACATTTAAGGATTTGTCACAAATGTGTAAGAAACAACCTATATAATTATTCTTATTTTAAATATTAAATGTACGTAAATATGTGGACGTATGTATATGAGTATAATGTGAGTATGTATATATGTATTTGTGTATGTGGGTATGTATGTATGTATGTATGTATGTGTGTATGTGTGTATGTATGTATGTATGTATGTATGTATGTATGTATGTATGTATGTATGTATGTATGTATGTATGTATGTATGTATGTATGTATGTATGTATGTATGTATGTATGTATGTATGTATGTATGTATGCACGTGTGTGTATTTATATGTATATATGTTCGTGTATGTTTACCTTTTCTGGTGTTGGCTAAATGTATCTAACAACCATATATTTTCTTCATAACCACTACGAAAAACAACGAAACTGTATGTTTACTTTTTATGCTTTTCTAGATGTTTTTAGCGGTGTCGTGACGAACTGATCCAATTCCAATTGAATAACATCTGTACCCTTAAAACCATTGTCGTTTGCTACAATTCATAATTGGTATAAGTTTAGTCGAAGATAAAGTTGTATTCACCCATGTGTTCATTTTTGTTTGTTACCATTGCTATATCAAGTGCCCATATCATACTGTTTTCGCAATGAACCGAATCGACACCCCACCGAAAACCGCCGCAAAGTGTGCCCATACTATTGCTACTCATACGCGTGTCAAAGAATTTTTGTTTTAATGAAGTTTAGGAATTATAAAGTAACTTTATTAAAGCCCAAGAGTAGTAGCGGTTGTCCACCAATAGCTAACGGTTATTATCCCCCTGTTAAAGCAAATGGACTAAACACGTATATAAACAAAGTTAACCAATAAGAAGAAAGTTTTCTTTTCTAAAAACAAAGGGGCTAAACACGTATATTAACGAAGTTGCGGGTTTAAAAGTAAAAAAACGCGAAAAATCAGTTACTTATAAGAATAAAAGTAGAGGGACTAAATGTGTAGAATACCAATACATATGAGAATAAAACTAGAGGGACTAAACATGTAGAATACCAAAGTTGAAGTAAAGGGACTAAACTAGGGATGAGCACGGTACCTGTTCTGTACCGAACTAGTACCGAAAAACAGGAAAAGTTGGTACCGGTAACGAATCCTCCAAATGGGCTATTAGCGAAATTCACAACATCGAGATACACTCGCTTCCGAACCAGGGAAAAGCCTCACCTAAAGCCGAAGCCCGTGAACACTCGCCCGAAGGCACGACAGTGCGGTGAGGTATAGTAAATAAATAATAATAATGTTATTTGTATGTATAGTAAATAAATAATAATAATGATGTCAATCTGTGTGCACAATCTTGATTAAATCTGACCGTCCATATGCAATAGATCCAATGGCTAAAACACTCCAATAGATCTGTGTGCACATCTTTCTTTCACTTCTCAAAACTTTTCACTTCTAAGATTCATCAACACTCTCAATTTCTTCCCCCCTTTCACCTCCTAAGTTTCACCTTGCTAAAATAACATGCCCTAACAACCGCTGACCGTGACCACATGCGAACAACCTGCTTGGATTTTAACTCCGGCCACCATCGAACAAGCCCCAACCACGTCGAACAAGCCCTAACTGCCATCTCGAAATCGCTAACTCTATTTTCATTTTATGTCGTGTTGATAATTTTTCATCATACATGTCGCATTTCCTTTGTTAATGTTGTGTTTGGATTTGTTTTGGGTGCTTATCGGCTCTCTAAATCATTAAATAATTATTTGTGTGAGACTGTGAGTTTTGTAGATGAAAGAAGATGAAGAAATAAATGGGTAAATTAATGGGGTATAGCATGGATGCTCATACTGTACAACCCACTTGAGCACAACTTTCGTTTTTCTATTAGGTTTTGTAAAATAATAATAATAATAATATTGGAACACCAGAGTGATTGTGAATATCAACAATAATTAGTATTATTGGATATTTTGTTCTTAAAAGTTCATTGAGATGTAAGATAATTTCAGTTTTATATTGAAGTTCAGTTTTACGAACCATTACAGGAAGCTTACTTCTTATTTATGATGTCATTAGTATAATTAATTCCGTCCTGTTTCAGTTTCGAGGATCTCAAAATCAGCACTAGCGAAAGAGTTCATGCGCATTGACAAGGTATTTAGAACTCCTCTCCTTATGCTACAATGTACTATAATTAATTGATAATCTCAAAATATGTTTATGGGTTCCCTTCATTGATTTGATTAATTTAGTTTCAACTAGTTTGATTTTGTTTTTATGACTTTGATTTAGCTTCTAAGGTTAAAAGGTGAACTCACACCGTATGCATCTTGGCTATTAAAATGTTAAAACAAGCGACAAATCAATGATAATGAAATCCGGAAGGGCCCCAAATTGTCATTTTGCTTTAGGCCTCTAAAACACTTGAGCCATCCCTGATTACAAGTGATTTTTTCCATGGCATAGGTCAATGTGGAACACATGAAGCTCAAAAAAAGGGAAATTTCAAGTGAGAGCAAGTTGAGGAATATATTGCAAGCATCAGAGTATGTGCTTACCTATGGGGCAAGGGTGGTGATTGGATGTTTGTGGGAGATGTACCATGGGAGTAATGTTTGAAGCAAATTAATTTGTTTTGTTTTGTTTTCATTATGTTATTTCCAGTTTAGTGTTGTAGCATTTAGAAAGGAACTAAACTCAAGTAATAAGAATAATTAATAAATTTCAGAGGTTTGATTTGTTATTCTTGATTTGTTTTTAAATATATAAAACTGCAAAGCTTAGAAAAAATATTTTTTTTTCTTTTTTAAATGTTTCGTCGCAAATGCGTAGGAAGTTACAAAACAAATAACTATATATTTTTTTAATTTTATTTAATGTCGTCATAAATGCGTAGGAAAGGAGTGTCAGAATTGCGTAGGAAAAGAGTGTCAGAAATGCATCAGAAAGGAGAGTGTCGGGAATCCGTTAAAAAGGAGAGTGTTGGAAATGGGTCAGAAAATTATGTGGGAATTAGGTAACAAAACCAAAAATAATAATTATATTATTATTAATAATAATAGTAGTAATGTGTAGGAATTTCCGACACCAAATTTTGGTCGGAAATTCGTCTTAAGTTGCATAGGAAATGCGTAACAAACTAGTTTCCTATGAGTAGTTTTCCTACATATGCATTTTGTCATAAATTCGTCAGAAATCGCGATTTGTGACGTATTTCCTACGAAAAACGGTAAAGAAAATTTTGGATTTTCTAGTAGTGACGTCAACACTCTTCATACTAAACCATACCAAATAACATATTACATCAAAAAGTGACAATATAACTAAACCAACAACCACTAGATATAACTAACCAAAAACATGTATATGGACCTACTTCATCATTCAAAATCACAAACTTTATGTACCAAAAAACGTTATATCATGTTCATACATATAGATTCACATATGCATTTTATATATTGCTAATGTAAAAAGTAGTGTATTACAGATGGTAGTGTAAATGAAAGTGCAATTGTCTAATACCGATAATGTATTTTGGAATTTGTCAAAGAAATGATACATATGCACATGTGCATCGATAATTGTTACTCGAAAAAAAATTAGGAACGAAATATAGCGATTTTTAAGAAAAAAATATTAAAAAAATTGTGTGTTTTTTTAGGTATTTTTAAGTCTTTTTTGTGTTCATATTGGTTCTCATGGTTCTCCCAATAAGAGAGGTTCTCAAATGAACCCTACCCTATAGATATACAGGATTAGGATCATGTGAGAAGTAGTAGGCTATTTGAGAAACTTAAGATGCATTATGGACCACACATTTTCCCTAAGCAAAAAAATGCAAAAACTTTAAAAAATGCAATTCTTTTGGAAAAATCGGAGCTTTTTCTATTAGGTTTTATTTTAGAGATTTATGCACATGTGTATATTGTTAATCTTTTAACTGTATATACATATGTGTATATTGTCAATTTTTAACTATACATATATGTATATACATGTTTAAAATTGAAAAATAAGTGTTGTAAATCTTTGATTGAGGTGAATGATTTAGTTTTAGCTTTAGGATTTAACATTAGTATTTATGGTTTAGCATTAGTATTTAGTGTTTAGCATTAGGGTTTAACATTAGTATTTAGGGGTTAGCTTTAGGGTTTAGCATTAGGGTTTTTGCATTATGGTTTAGCTTTTGGGTTTAGCATTGGGGTTTATCTTTAGGGTTTAGCAATAGGGTTTAGCTTTAGCTTTAGGGTTTGCATTACGGTTTAGCTTTAGGGTTTAGCATTAAGGTTTAGCTTTAGGGTTTAGGGTTTAGGTTTTAGGTTTTAGCATACGGTTTAGCCTTAAGGTTTAGGGTTTAGAGAGTTTTGGATATTGTTCAATGAGTCGGTCGCAATGCCGCTGTAATGAGCTCAATCAACATTCGTTTGACCCAGTTTCCTACACTTCTTATGTTAAGGATTTATATTTTTCATAATATACACACATATATAGTTATAAGACTGACAATATACACATATGTAGAGTTCAAAGATTAACAATATACACATGTGTATAAATCCCTAAAAACCTAATAGAAAAAGCTCCAATGTTTTAAAAAACAATAATTTTTTTTGCAATTTCTTTACCCTTTTTTTGCATTTTTTGCTTAGGAAAATGTGTAGTTCAGAATGCTTATCAAGTTTCTCAAATAGTGTGTTCTTCTCTTAGGATCCCTACCATGTATATATATAGGGTCAGGATTTAGAGAAAACGGTAAAAAGTGTGAGAACGCTTATAGATCGTCCGATCAAAACAATCCATGGACTAGATTGCGCGGTGGCGTTTTCGTAAATAACATCAATATTATTATGTGGGACGCGCTTCATTAAGGGTAAAAAGGGTCTTTTACCCCTCGTATTCAAAACGCCATCAAATGATAAAACGCCATTAAAAACAAAATGCCAAAAATTAGTAATAAAACGCGTTGAACATTACAGGAAGATGAAACCACACAAATAACTGAATTTCAGTTATTAACATTTATTAGAAGAAATTCCCTCCTAAATTACGCGCAAAAAACATCATTATATAAACAAAGGTAAAACATAGCTTCCATAATCACTTCAATCTATCCATTTTCTACAAAAAAAAAATCGTTAACCAAAAACTCCAACTTAAACAAAACGCCAAAAATGGCAACAATCGTTTCGTGGAGATACACTCTGGGAATCAGGCGATACGTCCTCCATTTTGACAACAGAAGGAGGGTGTATGTTAAGACGGTCAGGGCAATTCTGAAGATGGAAGAAGAGATACAGAGGCAAATCTTATCCATTGGCATCGCTCTAGACAACGAATGCCATGAAACGCATATGCTTATGAGAGCATTAACCAGCAAATTTGGACCAATCAAAGGAGATGTGAAGCTAGACCCTGTCATGACATCATGGCGTTTTGATGATGAAGCAGACATGGTGAGGGTTACATACGACAGCGGAGAGCAGGAAGTCTACTGGCTAGAGAACATCATGACAAAGCAGCGACTGGGTTTCATGGAAGAATTGCATAACGCCACTTGTACCAACACAGAAATAGACTCAAAATTGGAGTTAATTCAAGACATGTTCAGGTGGAGGCTTCAGAATCTTCAGGAATAAGAAGCTGATGAAGGTGAATGTGATGACATGGATGAAGATCAAGATGAAGACTCCGAGGAGGAAGAAGATGACATAAGTGATGGATACTATTCAGAAACCACTCCCTTTAAAACGCCACAGATGGCAAAGGTTTCACTGAAATGGATCCTTTTTCTGAGCAGGTTAACTCAATAATATTTTGCTGAATGAGATGGACAAATATTCAAGAAAAAGAGACTGATGACAGTTATATGTCATCATGTGAGCTTTGTTCTTGATATAGGCATGGAAGAAAAGGATTCAACATAAGAATAAAATGTTATTTTGGACTCCATTATTACAATTAGCATCAAGCAAGAGTTGATATTTAATGACATGCCATCACACAAGAATATCACACCAAAAAACAGGATGCCACTAAGCAGCTTCTTCTGAAAAAGACGGGGTTTATGAAGGAAAGTTGGCATCTAGCTAAATTATTCAAAAAAGTTTCAAAACACCAAAAACAAAATCAAGAAGGAAGAGGCTAGTGACATTGAAGATTGGAAAGAAAAATTAGATTACAATTTTTAATTATTTTTGTTTTCATTTTATATTGTATTGATATCAAGTTATATGTTGTTTTGTTATCTAATTCTCTATAAATAAAATACATTATTATATAAAACGCCAAAAACTACAAACACCAAAACGCAAGTAGAATGAAAATTGAGAGAACAGCTGCTGGCAAATCACCTTGTAAAAGGGTATTAAAATGCCAAAAAATTCAATAAACGCCAAAAAGAAAAATTGGACTTATTTTAATCTTATGCAAACATTAATTACTCGTAGTGAATTATTATACAAAACGCCACAAACGCCAAAATAATTAACCCGAAAACGATATAACGCCAAGAAATTATATATGTGACACAAAAACAATTAATTAAACGCCAAAAAGTTTAATAAATACAATTAACGCAAAAAAAAAGAAAAAAAAAACTTAGACGCCAGAAAATATTTTACCGCGTTATGAAAATAAAAGAAGAATGAAAAGACAAAAAAACCCCTCCGCCCTTCTTAATGCCACGGGACACGTGTTGTGCCAGGATGCGTTTCTATAAATATATATATATATATATATATATATATATATATATATATATATATATATATATATATATATATATATATATAGGGGTAGGTTAACATACATTAGGGCTTATCCTACAAAACGTACGCGACGGCCGTAACCGTTCGATCAGGCACTAATCACGCATTGGACTCAAAATAACGCATGGGGGCCTTTTTTTTGACCTAATCACGCATTGGAACATTATTACGCAAGTTCATTTTGTCAAACCCTGCTGATAATAACACATGGAACATAATTACGCAAGTTCTAAAGTCTGTCGCGTACGATAACGTAGGATAAGGGTTTTTGTACATTATACTTATTCTATATATATATATATATATATATATATATAGGATTAGGTTCAAACGTGAACAAAATCCCAAGAGTGAACTGCGTGAACTGATCTAGGCCCTTGATTTTTATGATCTTGAGATTAAAGTGAGTGGCATGATGGTAATTATTTGGTTAATTTTTTCCATTTAATTAAATACATAAAGGGTATATGTGTAATTTCAATCTTAAATTGATTGCATAAATCTCTCACAAATCAAGTAATCAATTATCCTCTTAAATTGATTGCATAAATCTCTCACAAATCAAATCAAGAATTAGGAAAGATGTAACTTAATTTAATTATTAAAATAATTATTTGTTTAAATGCGATGTACACATGTGTATTCTGATTTTCCCATCTTTTTAATGCGATGTACACATGTGTATATCGTCTGTTTTTGTGATATCTCGAAAATTTTTTTGTATTGAATGTTGATGTACACATGTGAATTACTGTACACATGTGTACGATGCTGAGTACACATGTGTACTGTTTTATTTATAACCAAGTACACATGTGTATACCGTTGAAATATGAATGTTACGTGGATCTTAAAAATCAAAATTTGAATCCTGGTGATGAAATCTGAAATAAAAATAAAAATTGAAATCTGGTGATTTGTTTTTTGTTTTTTGTTTTGATAATTATCTTATTAATAAATAAACATAATGTGGATAATGAATTTAAATTAGGAAAGATGTAACTTAATTCAATTATTAAAATGATAATTTAAATCTAATTTTTTATATAATTACAATCCTACCCTTAACAACTAAAAAGGAAATCAAGGGTCCATATATGTTCACGCAGTTCACTCTTGGGAGGTTGTTCACGCTGGAACCCTACCCTATATATATATATATATATATATATATATATATATATATATGGGTAGGAGATGGCTACAAAGTCCATTTTTCCTACAAAGTGTAAAAAGTCATAAAACACCATAATGTCAACCATAAAACACACTCAAAACCCACAAATAACATAGTGGAGATAACTAAAATACCATATTTGTGAGTTTGTGCTGCGTTTTGGATGATAAGGCTTTAATTATCGAATGACTAACATTAGTGTGTTTTATGTTGATTATCATGTTGTGTTTTATATTCATAGTTGTACGATGTTGTGTTTGAAGTTTTTAAGGACTGTTAGGCTTTGATATTGTGTTTTAGTGAACTTCACTATGTTATTTGTGGGTTTTGAGTGTGTTTTATGACTGAAATTGTGGTATTTTGTGACTTTGTAGGAAAAATGGACTTTGTAGCGGAACCCCACCCAGGGTGAGGTTCGGCTACAAAGTCCATTTTTCCTACAAAGTGTACAAAGTCATAAAACACCGCAATTTCAGCCATAAAACACACTCAAAACTGACAAATAAGAGAATGAAGATCACTAAAATACAATATCCAAACCCTAATAGTTCAAAAAAACTTCAAACACACCATCGTAGAACTATGAAAATAAAACACAACATGATAGTTAACATAAAACACACTAATGTTAACCATTCGAAAATCAAAGCCTTATCATCCAAAACACAACACAAAACCCACAAATATGACGTTTTAATAATCTTCACTTTGTTATTTGTGGGTTTTGAGTGTGTTTTATGGCTGAAATTGTGGGGTTTTATGACTTTGTACACTTTGTAGGAAAAATAGACTTTGTAGCCAACTTCCACCCTATATATATATATATAAAAGTATCCGCTAAAATGAGAACCACCTCGAGTTGTAAGAACCGCGAGAACTTTTTGATCCGGGGCGAGGTGGACCAAATTTTTTTTTCAGAAACGTAGATACATGTATAAAAACAACATTTGTAAAAAAAATGTCGTGGGTGTAGTTTTGAGCACCACAAGTTTGTGTTTACGGGACTCGTAAATTTTCCGGCCAGATTTACGGGTCCCGTAAACACAAACTTGTGGCGCTCAAAACTACACACACGACATTTTTTTTGAATTTTTTTTTTACAAATGTTGTTTTTATACATGCATCTACGTTTATGAAAAAAAAAATTGGTCCACCGCGCCCCCTACGGTGTAGTTCTCACGGTTCTTACAACTTCAGGTGGTTCTCATTTTAGCATTTCCCTATATATATATATATATATATATATATATATATATATATATATATATATATATATATATATATATAGGGTGGAGCTCATGCGAGAACCACCTTTATTGTGAGAACCGCGAGAACCAATGTGAACACAACCTAAAATAGCTAAAAAAACCAAACCCCCCCCCCCCAAAAAAAACCTAAACCCCCCACCCCCCCCCCCCCCCTAAGCTAAAATGCTAAAAACTAAACCCCCAAAAAACCTAAAAAAATCTAAAAAAAAATCTAAAAAAATCAAAAAAAAAATCTAAATTTTTTTTTTGAATTTTTTAATATTTTTTACGTTAAAATTGCTACTTTTAAAAGCAAAAAAATTTTTTTTTTAAAAAAATGTTTTGTTTTTTTTGGCTTTGAAAAGTAGCGATTTTTTTATAAAAAATATTAAAAAATTCAAAAAAAAAAAATTTTGCGTGATTTTTAGCTATTTTTAGGCATTTTTGGTTGTGTTCACATTGGTTCTCGCGGTTCTCGCAATAAGAGGTGGTTCTCGCATGATCTTCTCCCTATATATATATATATATATATATATATATATGGGAAGGTTCAAATTAAAACTACTAGTTAACACGAAAACTCGAAAACTAACTAAAAAAACCTAAAAAAATACCAATTTTTTAAACCAATTTTTGCTATTTTATATATATAAAAAAACTATTTAAAAAAAAATTGTAGTGCACATGTGTATGTGTACTACACATGTGTATTATTACACATGTGCACTACAAAATTTATTAGGGTTTAGCTTTTAGGCTTTAGCTTTAGGGTTTAGCTTTAGGTTTTAGCTTTTTGGATTTATAGTTTAGATTTTACAGTTTAGCTTATGTTTTAGCCTTATTTTTTAGCTTTAGCTTTAGGGTTTAGAGTTTAGAAGTTAGGATTTAGGGTTAAGAAATCCTAGTTAGGGTTAGGCGAGTCGGTTCCAACGCTGCTGGAATGAGTCCAATCGAAGTTCGTTTGAGTCGGTTCCCCCTTGTTCCCCACTTTTTTAGTGTTCCCCAATGAACGTTCCCCTATATATATATATTGCTATTTTGATTTATGTTAGCAGGATTTTAGGTGAAAATTTTCGAAAATCATCAAGTACATTCTTCGTGTTCTTCGGGATCGTCAAATGTTCTTTAGGATTGGTTAAAAATATGCTATAAGTTGTTGTGGTTGTAAAATTAAAGGTGTTTAAAAGATATATATAATTCTTTTAAGGATTTGAAAAAAAAAAAAAAAAAACCTTGTGAATTTTAAAACGATTTGGTGTATCCCTTAATTTCAAGATATAACTTTTTAAAGAATATATCTGCATTTGAGTTTACTCGCAAAGTTGTTGACAACAAAAGGAGAGTTTTCAAGTTTCAGCGCACGTGTTTACGACTTTTGGTTTTTCGATATCTTTGGACTTTGGTTCTCGAAATCTAGAAGACAGTTGAGTTTGAGTTTTCGACCACCATTCAACACCCACAACCACAGCAGCGGAGCATCTCATTGCAAATTTCGAGTTGAATAGAGTTTTTGGACATAACAAGAGCTCTCGAAATTCTTCGTTGGTTACAACACCCCAATTCATCTATTGATCTTCACCGTACCTCCCCTCAATGACGCCTGCAACATCAGCATTGCATCAGCACAGCAGGTTTGCTTGCGAGTTCTTGAGTTAGATTGGAGTTTGCTAGTTCACTAGGTAGGAGGTATTCAATAGTTTCCGCGTTCAAAACTTGTGTTCTCGAGTGGAAGACCGTTTTCGAGTTGAACATTGTTCTCAAGATCTTGTTGTTTACGGGTTCTAACGGTTTCAGTAGTGTAGAATGATGTGAATGAATCCTTGCCTCGTCTATACATTGTGGTAATTACAATCATAAATACAAGATAATATCCTAAAATACAAAAGGCATATTCTATAATATTCCATTACACCCCCGCAGTCGAAGCAAGAGGTGGCCGAATGTTGAGACTGGAACGAAAGTCATGGAACAAAATCCTTGGCAGGCCTTTGGTGAAGATGTCTGCAATTTGGAACCGAGTTGGAGTATGAAGAACTCGAAGCAAGAGGTGGGCCCGATGGAGATTATCGTGACGTAGTTGATATCATCATAGTCAAATAATCACAGTTCAATGCACAGCGGAAGTCTAAAAGTAATATTATAACAAACCGATTCAAAGTATAATAAAATATTACAAGCGGTTGTAAAGTGGATCCACAAGCGGATCTAAAATAAAGAAATATTGTTTAACAGAATTAAGCATCACGAGCTTGCAAGACTCTTTATTTGATACTAGGAGTAGGCAGCCGATTACGAGTAGTACCTGCACTTAATCTTTTGAAAATACGTCAGTTTACACTTGTAAATACAATTAACTGACTCTTTTGAAAAGTGTTTATGAAAATTTGATTTAAATGCACGAGGCATAAATATTCTTTATTATCTTGGGATAATTATTTAAAAAAAAAATCTTGCAAAAGAATTATATGTTTTTTATACATTCAGTAGCCCGGGTTAGAAGTACCAGGTTAAAGATTAATAGACCACCACATGATATAGTACCACGGCGAGTTATTCTCAACAAGTGGTTATATCTTCTTTACATAGGCACCGGCAAGTGTATGTCTACACTCCGTGCTTAAGTCATGACCATTTCAATGAATGAGCCGAGGATATCCAGTACACGGTCATTAACCCCCCAAAGGCTTGACACAAACAACACAGATTAAACGGGTTATCTCAATATTTTAACCATCATTCGATTAAAGTTTCAATACCCAACCAAGCGGTATTATTAAATACCGCTCCCCAAGCCCGTATAACGGAAAATAAGTTAAAAGTATTTACCTGATCCAAAAATATAAATTTATTCCCAGCCGTAAATCAATCAAGCAAGTACAGATAGCTTTTACCGGGATCCTAATCTGGAACGAAGGTTTTAATAACCTATTAGATTCCTAACGGGTCTTATTTAAGTCTTAACTTAGACCGGTTAGTTTTAATGAAAGGTTTACGGTTCAAAAAACGCAAGATTAAGCGAAGACCGGATTAGAATGTGGTTTAGACCCGACAAGTATGAAGACTTGTATAATATGGGTAAACTAAACATGTGACAACCCGTGATTTACGGCACCTAATTACGTGATTAACAAGTAATTAACGCGATAATAAATAGTGTTTACAGCACAACTTAACTTATTTAGGCCTTTGGAGTGCCTAGGAACGCCTATCCAACTTTACAGTGCGCGAACGGTGGTTTACAGAGAAACCGGTGAAACGTTAAACAGCAACGAATTGAAACCGAACAGAATACTGACGACGCCGACAAATATTAAATTTTTACGATATAATTTGTCTTCGTAATTAAAATTTAGTAACTACAGTCGAAACCGGATCGAAAAACAGATTAAAGACGGCAACGATATGATTTTTCGCGATTATTACCGTGATCGACAAACGAACGCGTCACTCTACAAACGCCACTATTATACGCCTTTTTAATTTTAGAAATTATTCTTTCGACACTTATGGAGTTTGGGTTGCGACATCAGGTCTCGTAGAAATTACGAGCCGCTTAAAACGGGGATTGAGCTTGTGGGCTTTGGGCCCTAGCCCAAAACCCACAAACTAAACCTACAAACTAAATCTTACCTATTTTTATAATACTTTATAAAAAGAGAGTTGTAAAGCAAAAGCTGTCATCTATCGATTATATATCCACAAATAAGATAATTAAATCTTACTTTTCAACATTTCCATGTGCAAAGGACTTGCCATCATGTTCCCACACTTTACAACCATACACAGACTTAAAGTCTGTCTCCCACTCTTTCGAATTATATTTACAGATAACAACGATAAGAGAACTTTTCATTTTACAACCAATCTCTCAAATAAAATAAAAAGAAAGGAATTGTAAAACATTCTTTATTTGAGCATTGAGTCTAACCAAACGTGAACACAACTCACACACAGCTTACAAAACCTGTCATCTCTCTTGTCTATTATATACACAACACAGAGAATTCAACTTCTCTAACCCACAACCATCCATCACTTCTTTTCATCCTGGTTACCCCACCCGAGCAGAAAACAACCGGCCAACCACCATGGTGGTGGCGGCACACGGCGACAATCAGCAGGGACAAGGAAAGAGGGGCACGACAGTGGTGAATCGAAACAGTGAAGACCCCCCCCCCCCCCCCCGGTCTGTTATAGAGCCGACCACCACCATCGGGTGGTGGTGAGCGGTGTTTGGATCGAGAAATCAAGGCAAGAGAGAGAGTAAAGAGAGACCGGAGAGAGATGGAGCTGGGAACGGAGCTCCGACGGCGGTGAAACCGCCTTGTACTGCGGTGGTAGTGGCGACTCCGACGAACACAGAGGGTGATGCCGACAACGGTGATGGTGGCTGAGATGGTGACGCCGCGGTGGTGCGACACGGACCGGCAACCCACTCCGCGACGGTGGCTCCGGCTACAGTAGCGGCAGAGATTCGGTTCTAATTGGGTTTCGGGTTCACCTTCGGTACGGATTGGTTCGAGTTCCGGCTCAGATTCAAGAGGGTTCGGGAATTACAAAACAACCCTAGTGGAGGCTCGGGTTAACGGTCAACCGCGGCCAGATTTCGGGTCAACAAGGTCAACGGTTCGGTCAGTGGGTTCAGGATGGTTCAGTTGCGGGTCAAGTCTCGGTTCAGGTTCGAGTGAAAGTGTTACAGGTTCGGGTGGCATATCGATGCTGTTCGGTTGGCTCGGTCAAACCGAGTCAACAGCGGTCAACAACAGTCAACGGACCTAGTTCTGGTCAACGTTAGTCAACCGACGGCTCGACTTGGTTCAGTGTTGATGTTCGGGTCAACACACGGTCAAATGGGTTTCACTCGGTTCGGGTCTTGGTCAAAGGTAGTCAAATGTGGTCAACGGATAGTTCGGGTCAGATTTCAAGACTAGGTTGACTCGGTCAGCTCAGCTTCTCGACACAAGGATTGGTAAAGATTTAGGACACAATCATTATTTATTAACTTTCATTATTTACTAACGTGAACGAGCTCGACCCGACTAACGAATTTACACTTAGTGATTTGGCTTTTAATATTTAGCGTTTTGATATATTTCACGTAAACCATATATTATGTGTTGAATTGATTGAATCTTGATAAAAATAACGACAACTTGTGTTGTCGGGGCGTCCAAAAACAAAGGAAACTCTGCCCGTTTTTCGAGAAAATCCGTTAAACAAACACGAATATATATTACCTTCGACGACACGCTAAAATTTACAGAAACAACGATAACGCGAACTATTTTACTAAATAAATATAATTATTATATTTATTTCCAACGTTAAACTTGGTTATCTTTTATAAATGAATATGATCATTTATGTTTGGTTTAAACATCGAGATTTCGGGAATTCGTTTTTATAAAAATAAATATAGTTTATATATTTATTTTAAACTTTCAACAACGATTTTTTTATAAAATAAATATAACTTTTCATATTTATTTTATACGCCTAAACGGCACATACGTATATTTTCGGCAAATATACACAAGACGTGATATGTATAATACAAGTTATTATATATTATTTTCATACGAATATTCTTTTATACACATACGACTTCTCCGGACGACAAGAGATCTTAACGATATTTATATATTTTTAAACCTCTCGAGAACTAAGTCTTTTCAAGACTTCTTAAATACCGACGAATAAACGAACTACGCAAGTATAACTTCATCGTTAAACAACTTACCGTTGAATCGTTCGGTTAACGATTCGGTAGAGCTCGAAGACACGTAGTTTAGTTACCGTGTTTATTTAGAAACTTATTAGATATTTCGTGTTAGGAATATTGTAGAATGCACGCTAGCGAGTCTCATCTTGGAAACGACATCACGAAGTCGTAATTAGCAAGCTTTGCACAAGGCAAATCAGGTGAGTTCACACTCTTACCAAGGCATGGGATTCCCGGGGTTGGGAATGGGATTGAATGATTACTTGTACTTACATCACTACTGAAATACGTACCACGGACCTCGTTAGGTGTAGGACACCTATAGATACAGCTAGACTAGTAAAACACGGGAAGCCCCCACTAATCTTCGCACGCATGTCTGTGAGACCGCGATACAAATACTAATCTTCGCACACATGTCTGTGAGACCGCGATACGAACACTAATCTTCGCACACATGTCTGGGAGACCACGATACAAATACGAATACAACTAGTCTATAATACATGGGAAACCCCCACTAATCTTCGCAGACATGCCGGGAAGGCCGCGATACGAATTAATACGATACATGGTTACAAAACGAACATACGGTTTACGAAACGAATACTTTAACTAAACAACCAACTGTGAACTCGCTCAACTTTGTTGTTGATTCGTTGCTACATGTCTTGCAGGTCATTAGGTACTCATGGAGCTTGCACGGGGAGGCACAGTCGTTGTGGGACATGGATCGTGGATGCCATGTTAAACGTTTATGACATTTCAAACTTAATACTTATGTTGGGTTTTACATTTATGCTTCCGCTAAACATTGATACTATACTTTTGTTTTGAACACCTTTCATATTGTTTGGTTGAATTATATTTACTACATACATTGTTCAATATGATTGGTGGCTTGATCCTGGTCATGTCACGCCTCCAAGCGGTGATACCCCGCGTGTGGATTTTGGGGGTGTGACAAAACACATTCTGGATTTTGAGGTAATTATGATAAGGTTTAACCCGTTTTGGTTAATTTATGCAAACTAGTTACATAAATCGTAACGAACGCGAAAAATGCACAACGGGTAACCAAATGAGTCATGTACAGGTTCCACAAATTAATATGCCTTAAATATGTTGTGATATCAGTAGGATACCTTCCATTATGCCCAAAACGAATTTAAATTCAATTTAAGCCTCGTAGGCGTATTTTGGTCATTTTAAAGATTATAAAAGAGGTTAAATAACAATCTGGGGTTCTTGTCTAAAATAATCAGTAAAAATATTTATTTCATCAAGATATATCAGTAAGATATCTCACATATGTGAAATTTATCATATATGGCTAAACTATGCACCGTAGGGGCATTTTGGTCTTTTCACATATGCTTTAAGGGTTAAATTTGGGAATCTGAGTTCAAAACTTTTACTTAATGTTTAAGTACATACATTTATTCATAACATCAGTAGGTAACAAGTCTTAGGTGCCAAATATGGATTTTAACCATACCATGCGCCTAAATCGCATAAAAGTCAGTATTTGACGATATTCGGGTTGAGTAAGGAAATCTGAGATTTTGACCAGCCTTTACAGTTTAAAATAACCTATTTATTATATAAAATCAATAGAAAAAGGTTTGACATGTAAAGGATGTGTAAAACTCGTTTTATTAGCAAAAAGGGCGTTATCGTCAATTACCGAGCCGATGCAAGAACACTATGTTATGATCAGTTTAAAATTTAATAAAAATTTCCAAAAATCCCAAAATATTATATTACATCAGTAGGTAAAAGGTTTGGTGTCAAAAATTGAGTTTAAATAGGGTTTATATCAAATATGCCGTTTAATTAATAAAAAGGCCTTCATTTACGATATTGAGCATAACTCTCATTTTAGACCATAAACTGATGTCAAACTTTTAGGACATACTTAAATATCAGAAATAAAGGTTTTTGTCCTCTCACATTTTCAAAAATCTCGTTTTAATATCAAAAGGGCATTATAGTCAACATTTAAGCAATTAACGGAAACATGCAAATTAATCGGATTACAAATGAACCATGTTGTATAACCTCAGAGGGTTATACTAACCTATAATATGGTCCTAAAGGAACCTTAAGGCATATCTAAAACAAGCTAAATCGGGTCAAAACTGAAAGTCAAAGCAAAAGTCTACTTTTGCGACTTTCGGTTGCGAACCGAGCCTAAACTCAGAATTGTCGGGTTGAACATGCTTAGACATGTTTTTATATTATTTACCAAGTTATTTTAGTGTTTAAACATGTTCCATAACTTCTACATTGTCAGTTATGAATTTACTTGCAAAAATGGATTCTGTTGACTTTTTAATAATAAGTTTGACCCGACATTTGACCAAGTTAGAGTGATAATCAGTAGGTGCCCTTTTAAGGGTTTATTACCTACATAATTACCAACTCATAGCCACTTTCAATTCGAATAATGGCTGGACCATTAGTGATTAATCACTAAGTCAAAGCTTAATTACGATGGCTTTGACTTTTGGTCATTAAGCTAATAAAACTTGAACTAGAGAGGCTAAGAATGCTTACAAGGACTCTTAGCACGAATTAGGAGCTGAGGAAAACTTGCTTGTACTCCAGAAAGCTCCAGAGAATGAGTTGTGAATAAATTTCAAATGTGCAAGTGCCAAATGAAGAACAAGAGCCCTTATATAGGATTTCTAGAGCTCCAAGATTGATCCACATGCCCCTACAAATGATCCCTGATGATTCCAGGTGTCCCCTATGCATGAAAATCTTTTGGCTCTGTCCCTGGAATAGAAAACAAGCTTTCTAAGGCGGTGGAACAGGCGGAACTTGCAGCTCTCCACATCTGTCTGTTACTCGCACTTTCACGCAGCCCGCGTAAGCCTAGGTCTTGGCTTACACGGCCCGCGAGGATCTTGTAAACCGGGAAAAATCTTTTAAATGTTGTAGTTTTGGTCCCTGATCCATTTAAACATTATTTAACTTTCATTTATTGCATTATGGACCCCCATAGTTAACTTTTAAGGACCTTGGGTCATAAACTAACTCCGTTAAGCTCCCGGTCAGTTATACGATCACCCGAAAAGTCTTGACTTCTTCAAAACTCCACAAAATTAATATCCGATATTCTTGAGAGCACAATATATAATTATTACAATGTTCTTGGGTTCGTTAAAAGGCTACTCAGAGGTATCTTTTAACATGTTAACACTTTTAACCCCTATGTTTCGTAAGATCCTTATTTTAAGCACAAACGACTTCCAATGTTCGACAAATTATCCATTAAAGAATACGAACGTCATATGAGGTCAATTAGAGGCACAAGAATGGCATGTTGACACTTTGGATCCTTTTACTAACATATTTACATAGTTTGACAGTTTTAGTCCCTCGAAAACAATTCCTTACACGTTTAAAGTCCATGACACGTGTCATTATTATATTGGTCGTGATTTTACGAGGTGTTACATCCTCACCCCCTTAAAAGAAATCTCAACCTCGAGATTTATTGAAATAAATGAGGGTACTTCTGTTTCATTGAGGATTCTACCTCCCACGTGTATTCTGGGCCTCTTCGGGCATCCCATTTTACCTTCACAATCGGCACTTGCTTCCTTCGAAGCTTATTAACCTGTCGATCCTAAATCGACAAAGGTTTTTCAACAAACTTTAAGCTCTCATCTATTTGCACGTCCTTGTGCGACATTGCTAGTGATTCATCAGCTAGACATTTCTTCAAATTGCAGATGTGAAACACATTATGGATTCCACTGAGCTCTTCAGGCAGATTTAGCTTGTAAGCTACGGTTCCGACACATTCGATGATCTAGAATGGTCCTATGTATCTTGGGCTCAACTTGCCCTTCTTGCCAAAATGCATTACCCCTTTCCAGGGTGTCACCTTAAGTAATACTTTATCACCTACCTCGAATTTCAGAGGTTTACGCCTTTTATTTGCGTAGCATTTCTGCCTATCCCTGGCAGCTTTGAGATGATCTCGAATCTGAACAATCTTATCTGTCGTCTCTAGGACTATATCAGGTCCTGATAGTTGGACATCTCCAACTTCCGCCCAACAAACTGGCGTTCTACACTTCCTTCCGTACAAAGCCTTAAAATGTGCTGCTTGAATACTTGAATGATAGCTATTATTGTATGAAAATTCAATCAAAGGAAGATGATCATCCCAACTTCCTCCTAAATCAATAACACAAGCTTGGAGCATATCCTCAAGTGTTTGAATTGTACGCTCGCTTTTACCATCCGTCTGAGGATGATAAGCAGTGCTGAAGTTTAGACGAGTGCCTAGGGATTGCTGAAAGCTTTTCCAAAAGTGAGACATGTATCTTGTATCCCTATCAGAGATAATAGATACTGGCACCCCGTGAAGAGATACAATCTCATCCACGTACAGCTGAGCTAACTTGTCAGAGCTGTGAGTTTCTTTAATAGGCAAGAATTGGG
Organism: Helianthus tuberosus; assembly: GCA_030545235.1. Taxonomy (NCBI): domain Eukaryota; kingdom Viridiplantae; phylum Streptophyta; class Magnoliopsida; order Asterales; family Asteraceae; genus Helianthus; species Helianthus tuberosus. The sequence continues at coordinate 25,313,820 of CM060451.1, forward strand.
CTGACTTAGTCAATCTATCAACTATAACCCCAATAGTATCATTTCCTCGCTTTGTCTTTGGTAACTTTGTGATAAAATCCATGGTTACCATTTCCCATTTCCATGTGGGAAGCTCGGGCTGTTGTAGCAAACCTGCGGCTTTAGATGTTCCGCTTTAACTTGAGCGCACATCAAACATTTAGCCACATAAGTGGCTATAGACTTCTTCAAGCCTATCCACTAATAATTTGCTTTTAAATCCTGGTACATCTTATCACTTCCAAGATGAACATAATATTTGGAACTATGGGCTTCTTGAAGAATCACATCTCGAAGTCCTCCATAAATTGGAACCCATATTCGTCCATTCAATCTTAGGATCCCATCCTTGCCATACAATAACTGTTCAGCAGTTACGCCCAACTTCTCATTCGGATAGTTAGCTCTAATATTTGAGCGGCTAATAATCTCTCATTCAAACTGTTCTTCAATTCAATGCTCTTAGCATTGATTCTAATAGGCTTAACCCTTTCTTTTCTGCTCAAGGCATCGGCGACTACATTCGCTTTGCCTGGATGATAACGGATTTCACAGTCATAATCATTCAATGTCTCCATCCATCGACGCTGTCTCATGTTAAGATCATTCTAGTTAAACAGATGCTGAAGGCTCTTATGATCAGAGTAGATCACACACTTAGTCCCATAAAGATAATGCCTCCATAGCTTCAGTGCAAATACAACGGCACCCAATTCCAAATCGTGGGTGGTGTAATTCTTCTCGTGCACCTTTAATTGTCGGGAAGCATATGCAATAACTTTGCCCTTCTGCATAAGCACACATCCCACACCTATGTGCGATGCATCGCAATAAACCACAAATTCTTCAATACCTTCTGGAAACGTCAACACATGTGCGTTGCTTAATTTCTGTTTAAGAATCTCAAAGGATTCTTGTTGCTTGGGACCCCAATCAAACTTTATATTCTTACGCGTTAATGAAGTTAGGGGTGCTGCAATCCTTGAAAAGTTTTCAATAAAACGCCTATAGTAACCTGCTAGACCCAAGAAGCTGCGAATCTCTGTAGGAGTCTTGGGCTCTCGCCAATTCATAACGGCTTCAACCTTAGCGGGATCCACCTGGATACCACGCTCACTTACCACGTGTCCAAGAAATTGGACTTCTCGAAGCCAAAACTCACAATTTGAAAACTTGGCGTAGAGCTTCTCTTACTGAAGAAGTTTAAGAATGCACCGAAGATGTCTTTCATGATCGACTTGACTCTTTAAGTAAATGAGATTGTCATCAATGAAGACAATTACAAACTTGTCCAAGTATGGCTTGCAAACACGATTCATGAGATCCATGAACACTGCAGGTGCATTAGTGAGCCCGAAAGGCATCACTAAGAACTCATAGTGACCATAACGAGTTCTGAATGCAGTCTTATGTACATCCTCGTTTCTGACCTTCAGTTGATGGTATCCTGACCTTAAATTAATCTTGGAGAAGTAACTTGCTCCTTGCAGCTGATCAAACAAATCATCGATCCTGGGTAACGGATATCTATTCTTGATCATCACTTTATTCTGCTCGCGATAATCGATGCATAGACGCATCGAGCCATCCTTCTTCTTCACAAACAGAATCGGTGCTCCCCAAGGGGACAAGCTAGGTCTAACAAAACCCTTTCCCAACAAATCATCTAACTGAGTCCTTAATTCTTTCATCTCAGTCGGTGCCAACCGATAAGGTGCTCTTGCAATTGGTGCAGCTCCAGGAATAATATCGATTCTGAACTCTACTTGCCTATCCAGGGGTAAACCGGGTAGTTCTTCTGGGAATACTTTTGGATATTCCGAAATAACAGGGATGTCCTCAATCTTGGGCTTTGGCTCATCGATGGTTACATGTGCCATATAAATGATACAACCTTTCTTCATACATCTTGATGCCTTAAGCATAGACACTTGCTTAGGCAACCCGTACTGAGTATCTCCTTGTATTGTTAATGGCTCGCCATAAGGAGTCTTGATAACCACTTGTTTTTTGTCAAAAACGATCTGAGCTTGGTTATGAGATAACCAATCCATGCCTATCACTATGTCAAATCCTGCTAATTTCAAAGGAAGCAAAGATAACGGAAAAGAGTGGTTCCTAATGGATATGAAACATCCATCTAACACGGTTGAAGCAGTCTCTATGGTACCATCGGCCAATTCTATTTCATACTTTATGCTTAGAGTCTTAACAGGCAGATTTAACAATTTACAAAACTTATTGTCTACAAAAGACTTATCTACACCCAAATCAAACAATACACTAGCATACACATCATTGATAAGGAAGGTACCTGTTATCACATTATCATTCTGAATGGCCTCCTGAGCATTCATTTAAAAGACCCGAGCATTGGTCTTTTTACCTTCTTCAGGTTTCTTTGCATACTTTGGGCAGTCAGACTTGATATGCCCCTTCTCGTTACAGTTGTAACAAGTCGCATCCTTTATCTTCTTACAATCCAACGTTCTATGCTCACTCGATTTGCAGATCCTACAAGCTCTGGGCTGTGACTGGGATTTTGATTCAAATATGCATTTCCCTAGATGACGCTTCTTGCAGGTTTTACACTTGGGTTTCTCACCCGACTGCTGACTATCCTTTTTAAACCCGAAATTCTTCTTGTGATCAGAGTTCCCCTTATGCTTCTTATCAGATCGATGTGAGTTCTCATCCTCACGTTTCCTTTTCCCCTCTTCAGAATTCTCAAGCGATCTCTGTCTGACCGCATCGAGGGTAAGGGATAGGGATAAATCAGCCACTGACCTAAAGGTAGTAGGTCTTGATGCCTTCACACTTGCCTTAATCTCTGGAGCTAGACTTCCAATAAAACGAGCTATACGCTTTGGTTCCGGTGTGACTAAGTATGGAACCAATCGAGACATGGTATTAAAACTCGTAAGATATTCTTGACAGTCTAAGTTCTTCATGACCAAGGTCAAGAAGTCAGTCTCAATTTTCTCAACTTCATGTTGAGGACAGAAATTTTCCTTGATTAAAGCAACGACCTGATCCCAAGACATATTATATAAGTGGATCTTTCCTGTAGCTTGGATTAGGGATCTCCACCAAGCTAACGCTTCACTTTTAAATTACTGCGACACAAACTTCACAATGTCATGTTCTGCACATCCACTAATATCAACCACAGTGTCCATCTCATCGAGCCAAGTCATACAATCGATGGCTCCTTTCTCCCCTATGAAGTCTCTTGGCTTGCAGGAGAAAAAATATTTATAAGAACAGGTTTTGACCCGAGGCTCCTGATTAAGCACAACCTGTCTAGACGGAACACTTCTTTGATTTGACGAGTGATGAACATCGTCCTTCTTTGACTCATTTACTTTAGAAGGGGGCTTACTATGAGCCTCAGAATGAGTCTTAGAGCATGGTTTTGTATATGGTACGGACTGAGTTCTGGCGCGAGTACCACTTGATTCATTAAACTGTCTGTCGAGAGCTCGAGTAACTGCATTATCTATTAATGCCTGCAGTTCCGCACCAGCTACATTAACTCTGGTAGTATCATTATTCTCTCTCGGGTGACTGTTAACCTCCTCCGACTCAGCCATGTAGCTTGATTGCTACAAAACAATTGACAATATTTTATTCAGAGGTTATTATGGAATCATCATTTTTGATGACTCATTAACCATGGTACACATAGACCATATTTGGTTAATTTGTTAATCATATTTATTTAGGATTTTCATTATAATTTATCCTAGTTGTAAAACATTAAAGGCATTATTAATGGCACATAAGGCCTAGTCATAAGGAAAGTTTTAATTTATAAGCCATGATCTTATAGGATCGAGGCATTAAGGCTTGATCGTAGTTCATTACCTTTTACTGACAGAGAATCATAGACTACAACTGTCTTTTGTCTTATTTGACAATTATTATAGCCCGTAGGCACTGCATCATTAATTGATGTCTCATATATGATCACCTTAATTGATGATTTGAACCCATGATTTATAGATCATTAGGTTAAATAAGGAATCTGGAAGAATCCAATACAAGGATGACATGTGTGATTTTATCGAATCACATTTGTCAGGAGTGTTAACATGTTTTCAGATGTTAACAAGGATTTGAATCTTAAAAAGGAACTACCATCTTGGTCCTGTCTTAAAATGACGCATGGACTAGGTTTTGCCTTTAAGATTTTCATTCAATATTTATTGGCAGATTTAATTAAAAAGGAATGATATTTTTGATTTATTCCATATATTATATTTATACATATAATGACAAAAATGAAATTTTGACTTAAAACATTCCATTCAATTAAAAAGAGTACATAGATGCCCTAAACGAGACTTTTACATAAATAACTTGCCCACACAGGGGCTAAAATGAAAATACAAGTCCTCGCAGGGACTAAGTACATAAATAAAAATGTCCACGCAGGGACTTGATTGGAATAAAGAAATCACAACATAAATAAATAAGGAATCTTCAAAAATCCCTCTTCTTCTTCCCCTTGATCAGATTTGCCATACCCTTAAGAAATCCCCGATGGCTCCTACGCTCCTCTTGAACCTCTCGTTCCACCTGGCTCAACCTCTGAAGAATCTCCTGTTGTTGCGGCGGCGGGATCAGTGGCGGTTGCGGCGGCTGTTGTTGCGGAGGTTGAGCAGGTGGTGGGTATTGATACCCGTATGTTTGGTACCCAGACTGGTACGAAGCTGCATAAGGTCCTTTAGGGTGAAGAGCATTGTAGTTGGCCGCTACGAGATACGAGTCAACATCGGGGGCATTGTAGTAGTTGTACCCCGGGTAGGTTGGCTGCTCAAATGGGTTATATGCCGCTGCACCGGCGTATGAAGGAATTGGGTTATCATAACCCATGGTGGTGGTGCGACTGGAGCTGAGTCGACCTCTGAAACTGGGTTTGAAGGCCCATCCAATTGCGGGTCTTCATACAGTGGCGGGTAATGGCTGCCACTTGACTGTTGAGGGGTGCTGAAGTGAAAATCCCCTCTTTGCACGGACATTCGTGCTCCTGATCTTCTTCGCCTCGGTGGTTTCGGAGGCAGTTGCTACTCAAGTGGTGGTGGTGGCGGTGGCGTGACTGCCACAAAATATGGGTCCTTAGAGGGATCCTGTTGCTGTTGTTGAGGTGGGTTGAAAGGGGGGTGTACTCCCAATGGTATGTGGCCCACCTATTGGCAAAACTATCTGGGCCTCTATACGGCGAGCCATGAAAAGATGACCCTTCTGAAATCTCTATGGGATGCGTGGGCGTCCCAGATGGTGGTTCGGCAGGATCGGGGTCATCATCCATATCCATGTCCTGAGCTTCAGGAAAATGGTCTTCGGGGCACAATGGGTTATGGCCCATTGGTTCTTCAATCTGGTTTACCGGGTTGAACCGGCTCTGTAAATACGGGGTCGGGTCCTGGAAGGCCTGATGAGAGCTTGACCGCTGCAGTGGGATGAAGGAGTGATGTGAGTGGTCAGACTCGTTGTTCTGGTGGAGTCCGAAGGAATCGTGGTAAGAAGGTGAAGAGCTGAGCGAGACATAATGCCTCGCGGGTTCCAAGTACGTCCTCCAATCTTCTTGAGGACTTGAGCTCATTGTTGCAGAAGAAGTTCGCCGGTGTGACGGCCCGACCTCATGGTCATTTCTTCCTAGCATCGGGGCCTTTCCTCGTCCACCTCGTCCTCGAAATCATGGCGGCATCCTTCGTTTCTGCCAAAACAAACAAAAGAAAACAACAAAAGAGAACAATAAGATTAGGATTAGTCCTATGTCGTTAGCCTAGACTCGGAGGTCAAGGAATGTGCAAACTGTGTCATTGAGATTAAACACAAAAGGCTACTGTTTAATTCACTCAATGTTGGCTCTGATACCAACCTGTCACACCCCAATATTTCCAGTACTACGGTGGGCCCGGTGGGGAGTATCGTGACGTAGTTGATATCATCATAGTCAAATAATCACAGTTCAATGCACAACGGAAGTCTAAAAGTAATATAATTACAAACCGATTCAAAGTAACATAAAATATTACAAGCGGTTGTAAAGTGGATCCACAGGCGGATCTAAAATAAAGAAATATTGTTCAACAGAATTAAGCATCACGAGCTTGCAAGACTCTTTATTTGATACTAGGAGTAGCCAGCCGATTACGAGTAGCACATGCACTTAATCTTTTCAAAATATGTCAGTTTACACTAGTAAATACAATTAACTGACTCTTTTGAAAAGTGTTTATGAAAATTTGATTTAATTGCACGAGGCATAAATATTCTTTATTATCTTGGGATAATTATTTAAAAAAACAAATCTTGTAAAAGAATTATATGTTTGTTATACATTCAGTAGCCCGGGTTAAAAGTACCAGGTTAATGATTAATAGACCACCACATGATATAGTCCCACGGCGAGTTATTCTCAACAAGTGGTTATATCTTCTTTACATACGCACCGGCAGGTGTATGCCTACACCCCTTCCTTAAGTCATGGCCATTTCAATGAATGAGCCGAGGATATCCATGACACGGACATTAACCCCCCAAAGGCTTAACACAAACAACACAGATTAAACGGGTTATCTCAATATTTTAACCATCATTCGATTAAAGTTTCAATACCCGACCAAGCGGTATTATTAAATACCGTACCCCAAGCCCGTATAAGAGAAAATAAGTTAAAAGTATTTACCTGAGCCAAAAATATAAATTTATTCCCAGCCGTAAATCAATCAAGCAAGTACAGATAGCTTTTACCAGGGCTCCTAATATGGAACAAAGGTTTAAATAACCTATTAGATTCCTAACGGGTCTTATTTAAGTCTTAACTTAGACCGGTTAGTTTTAATAAAATGTTTACGGTTCAAAACGCAAGATTAAGCGAAGACCGGATTAGAATGTGGTTTAGACCCGACAAGTATGAAGACTTGTATAATATGGGTAAACTAAACACATTCTGGATTTTGAGGTAATTATGATAAGGTTTGACCCGTTTTGGTTAATTTATGCAAACTAGTTACATAAATCGTAACGAACGCGAAAAATGCACAACGGGTAACCAAGTGAGTCATGGACAAGTTACACAAGTTAATATGCCTTAAATATATTGTGATATCAGTAGGATACCTTCCATTATGCCCAAAACGATTTAAATTCAATTTAAGCCCCGTAGGGGTATTTTGGTCATTTTAAAGATTATAAAAGAGGTTAAATAACAATCTATGGTTCTGGTCTAAAATAATCAGTAAAAATATTTATTTCATCAAGCTATATCTGTAAGATATCTCACATATGTGAAATTTATCATTTATGGCCAAACTATGCACCGTAGGGGCATTTTGGTCTTTTCACATATGCTTTAAGGGTTAAAGTTGGGAATCTGAGTTCAAACCTTTTACTTACTATTTAAGTACATAAATTTATTCATAACATCAGTAGGTAACAAGTCTTAGGTGCCAAATATGGATTTAAACTATACCATGCGCCTAAATCGCATAAATATCGGTATTTGACGATATTCGGGTTGAGTAAGGAAATCTGAGATTTTGACCAGCCTTTAAAGTTTAAAATAACTTATTTATTATATAAAATCAACAGAAAAAGGTTTGACATGTAAAGGATGTGTAAAACTCATTTTATTAGCAAAAAGGGCGTTATCGTCAATTACTGAGCCGATGCAAGAACACTATGTTATGATTAGTTTAAAATTTAATAAAAATTTTCAAAAATCCCAAAATATTATATTACATCAATAGGTAAAAGGTTTGGTGTCAAAAATTGAGTTTAAATAGGGTTTATATCAAATATGTCGTTTAATTAATAAAAAGGCCTTCATTTACGATATTGAGCATAACTCTCATTTTAGAACATAAACTGATGTCAAACTTTTAGGACATACTTAAATATCAGAAATAAAGGTTTTTGTCCTCTCACGTTTTCAAAAATCTCGTTTTAATATCAAAAGGGCATTATAGTCAACATTTAAGCAATTAACGGAAACATGCAAATGAATCGGATTACAAATGAACCATGTTGTATAACCTCAGAGGGTTATACTAACCTATAATATGGTCCTAAAGGAACCTTAAGGCATATCTAAAACAAGCTAAATCGGGTCAGAACTGAAAGTCAAAGCAAAAGTCTACTTTTGGGACTTTCGGTTGCGAACCGAGCCTAAACTCAGAATTGTCGGGTTGAACATGCTTAGACATGTTTTTATATTATTTACCAAGTTATTTTAGTGTTTAAACATGTTCCATAACTTCTACATTGTCAGTTATGAATTTATTTGCAAAAATGGATTCTGTTGACTTTTTAATAACAAGTTTGACCCGACATTTGACCAAGTTAGAGTGATAATCAGCAGGTGCCCTTTTAAGGGTTTATTACCTACATAATTACCAACTCATAGCCACTTTCCATTCGAATAATGGCTGGACCATTAGTGATTAAGCACTAAGTCAAAGCTGAATTACGATGGCTTTGACTTTGACTTTTGGTCATTAAGCTAATAAAACTTGAACTAGAGAGGCTAAGAATGCTTACAAGGACTCTTAGCACGAATTAGGAGCTGAGGAAAACTCGCTTGTACTCCAGAAAGCTCCAGAGAATGAGTTGTGAATAAATTTCAAATGTGCAAGTGCCAAATGAAGAACAAGAGCCCTTATATAGGATTTCTAGAGCTCCAAGATTGATCCACATGCCCCTACAAATGATCCCTGATGATTCCAGGTGTCCCCTATGCATGAAAATCTTTTGGCTCAGTCCCTGGAATAGAAAACAAGCTTTCTAAGGCGGTGGAACAGGCGGAACTTGCAGCTCTCCACATCTGTCTGTTACTCGCACTTTCACGCAGCCCGCGTAAGCCTAGGTCTTGGCTTACGCGACCCCCGAGGATCTTGTAAACCGGGAAAAATCTTTTAAATGTTGCAGTTTTGGTCCCTGGTCCATTTAAACTTTATTTAACTTTCATTTATTGCATTATGGACCCCCATAGTTAACTTTTAAGGACCTTGGGTCATAAACTAACCCCGTTAAGCTCCCGGTCAGTTATACGATCACCCAAAAAGTCTTGACTTCTTCAAAACTCCATAAAATTAATATCCGATATTCTTGAGAGTACAATATATAACTATTACAATGTTCTTGGGTTCGTTAAAAGGCTACTCAGAGGTATCTTTTAACATGTTAACACTTTTAACCCCTATGTTTCGTAAGATCCTTATTTTAAGCACAAACGACTTCCAATGTTCAACAAATTATCCATTAAAGAATACGAACGTTGTATGAGGTCAATCAGAGGCACAAGAATGGAATGTTGACACTTTGGATCCTTTTACAAACATATTTACATAGTTTGATAGTTTTAGTCCCTCGGAAACAATTCGGTACACGTTTAAAGTCCATGACAGGTGTCATTATTATATTGGTCGTGATTTTACGAGGTGTTACAGAATGTTACCCCGCTGAACATGTTCTCAAACAAAGTGTATATCCAACTCAATATGCTTGGTACGCTGATGCTGCACTGGGTTTCCTGAGAGATAGATGGCGTTAATTTTGTCACAATAAACGAGCGTTGCCGTTTTCAACGGGCGGCGAAGCTCTAAGAGAAGATTCCAAAGCCAACAGACTTCTGCAACGACATTTGCTACTGCACGGTATTCTGCTTCGGCACTAGATCTGGAGATAGTGGACTAACGTTTATAGGACCAAGACAAAAGATTGGGACCCATGTAAACACAGTAACCTGAGGTGGACCGACGTGTATCGGGGCATCCAGCCCATTCAGCATCAGTGTAAGCCCGTAGTGAAACATCTGAGCAAGAAGAAAGTGCAAGGCCAAAACTCGATGTTCCCTGAATGTATCGAATTATTCGTTTGAGGGCATTCCAATGATCTATTTTCGGATAATGCATGTGCATACAAAACCTGTTGAATTGCATAGCTGATGTCAGGTCTGGTGAAGGTGAGATACTGAAGGGCACCCGCCAAACTTCTATACAGCATAGGATTATCGAAGGGCTCGCTAGAGATGATACTGAGTTTTGTTGGTGCACTTGTGTCTGTACTTTGTCTGTATTTTGTCATGATACAAAACGATGTCTTGTGTTAGTCTGAGTTACGTCTTAGGTTTGTTATTATGTGTGTTCGATGTAAGTTTGACCAAGTCAACCATCCTCCTGGTTTGACTTGGCCAAACAGTTAGAACATAGTTTGTAAGGTGTTAGTGTCGAAGGTTGAGTCATCGAAGGATTGTTTATAGCCTTCGATGAGCTCGAAGGATAATTCTTCGATGGATATAGATGGACCTCGAAGGATATCATCCTTCGAGGTATATGTGGATCCTTCGATAGGTTTCAGATCGATAGATGATCCTTCGATCAGGCTATCTGATCCTTCGACCAGACGAGCTGTGATGGATATATATACTCATGTAATGTGTTCACTTCATAGGTGTGTGAGATGTGAGTGAACTTAGTCTGGTAGAGAGCATATTTTCAGTTTGGTCAAGGGCTGTAACCGTGTCCACTGAAATACAAGAGAAAACTTTGATATCTCGTGTGTCTACCTTTCTCTTTGTAGCTTGTGTTCTCATATAAACTACCGGTTTGCATTCTAGCTTGGATTCCGCACTTGCTAGTGTGTTAAACATATCAAGGATAAGGTTTGACCTCATCCTCCGAGGGACCTACAAGTGGTATCAGAGCCGTGGCTCTTTTCCTTGTTAAAAACCGAGTTTATACAAGACTTTGGAGTGTTTGGACAAAACTCACATGGTTTAGCACCCGTTTTTAGTGTTTTTCTCGCATTTCTAGACGTAAAAACGTGTTCTAAACTAACCGGGTGTGTTAAAGGACGGGTTGGGTAACTTAAAAACTTGTTTTTAAGAAGTTTGGTAATTTCCGGCCAAATTCCGGCTTACTCCGGTGACTGGTTTTCTGGATAAGAACCGTCCTTTTTAAGTAATATTTTATTGGTCAATTCTTGGTTTGGTAAAAAGTATGGTCTGAGCATACCTTCTGCCGAAAGCTTTCTACTAACCAATCACCTTTTCACCAACCTGTCACTTTTGTCAACTGTGTCAGTACAGATCGAAGGATATCCTTCGAAGTCGAAAGATCATCTTTCGATCAAAGGAAGTTCGATAGATAATCATCCTTCGAACATCCTTCGAAGTCTGTGACTTATCCTTCGATCCAAGGAATCTTTTCGAAGGATACATCTTTCGATCTACAGTTCTTGTTCGAAAGATAAGGATCTTTCGATTGGAGAATCCTTCAAAATCATTGTTCGAAATTCAACAGTGATCTTTTGAACACTGTTGATCCTTCGAACAAGTATTGATCCTTCGATCCTAGTCTGTTTAAGTTTAACAAGTTTGTGTTTTTCTCGTCTTTCGATCAGGGATCCTTCGGCTGGTTGGTTGTTAACAAGGAGAACCCGAGAGAACTAGTGTAACAATTTTTCTTCATCTAAAATGAATCCGATTTGGGGTACTCCGGTAAATACAGATATGTATTATGGTACTCCGTCTCCGGATAGTGGAAAGTATAGAAACACGAGTTTGTCTCCTTCGTGGGCCGAATCTTCCGCACCGGTATCTTCACAAGCTAATGCAATTTCTACCGGTCAATGGGCATTCGTATCAAATCAAACTCCAAGTATTCACAGCATTCTCTTAAGCGAGAGCGAAACCGGAAGTTTGAATCGGCCTCCAAAGTTGATGCACTTAAGCGAATATCCAGGATGGTTTGGCAGATTTCATACATACGTCCTTGGACAAAACACGGAATTGTGGTTACGTTTCACCACAGATTTCGATCAAACTATCGAGGTTGCCGCTTCATCTGCTGCAACATTTGCCGATCTTTCGGAAGATCAGAAGAAAGTCTATGACTTAGAGAAGAAAGCTTATGCTATTCTTACTCAGGCATTAAGCAAGGATATTTACCATCAATTTGTCAACTTCAAAACGACAAAGAAATTATGGGATGCGTTGAAGACGAGAGGTGTAGGAAACGAAGCGACTCGCCAATTAAGACAAGGTCTTCTCAAGAAAGAGTTTGATGGGTTTACATGCATGGATAAAGAATCTTTGGGAGATTTGACGAGTCGATTTTCTCATTTGTTGACTGAAATGGGAACTTTTGGAGTGATAACGACTCCAATCGAAATTGTCACCAAGTTTGCTGATGCTTTGCCACCACAATGGAGTAATTTCTTGGAAATCCTAAAGCTCAATGGCATTTTGGCTACAACAAACTTCAATAACTTTGTTCAACTTCTGGAGAATAAAAATCAGGAAGAAACCCTTAAGGCGAAAAGGGTCATAGTGCCACAGAATCCTGAGATGTATTATGGAACTCCTAGCACTCCTGCAATACAAGTGCGACATGATCCTGAGATGTATTATGGAACTCCTAGTACTCCTGCAAGACCTTCTTCACACGCTCCAATTCAAACAGCGTTTGTGTCTAGCACAGATATGTATGGCAATCCTATCCAAGTTCCGGTCAAGCCTCCTCCAACAACAGACATGTATGGGAATCCACTTCCTGCTCAACAACAAGCATGTTATGGAAGCACATCATCTGCTGGTCAGCAATCCAAGCCAAATACAGTGCGGCTCGACACCTCAAGCTTTTCTAAAGTCAGTGTGGAAGTAGCAAAGGAACACATGGAGCTGCTAAACACTTTGGTGAGCGCATACTGTGGATTAGTGGAAGGTCAGATTGGCAACATTAATCTGACACAAGAAGACTATCAGTAGATTGATAAGGAAGAGATGGATTTGATGGATATCAAATGGGCGTTCGCAAGTGCTGTAAGGCGAGCAAAGGATTTCATGGAAAGAACGGGCAGAACCAGCTTGGAAAGTAAGAAAGACACCAAGTATGGGTTCGATAAACAGGCAGTGAAGTGCTTTAATTGTGGTGAACGGGGTCATTTTAAAAGGGAATGTACAAGGCCAGCTCAGTATGGGAACCAGAACCCTTTCAGAAATCAAGGCAACCAGCAGAATCAGAACAGGAACAATGAGCGTACGTTGATACCTGTCAACAACCAAAGCCAAGCGGGACCATCAAATGCCAACCAGGCACTTGTGGTTCAAGTAGATGAAGGTTGTGATTGGTCAATCCAGTTGGGAAATGATGCTCCAGATGGAACAGCTTGTTTTGCTGAGGTCGTGAAGGATTTAAATCACGCCAGTGGTGGAGAATCTTCCGCCAATGGTGGTGACTCTTCTGAGGATGAAGACTCTTCTGGTTATAGTAGAAGTTCAGATGAAGAATCCTCGAGTTCAGGTGATGATCATGTGGATGAGACATCAAGTGCGTCAGTCGATGCAAATATTGATGAGCTTTTGGAAGAAGCTGCAACAGGAATTCAAAGAAGATCTATTTTGGTGGATCAAGCTGCTTATTCTTCGTCTTCTCTCCATTCAGCCTTTATGGCTAATGTCGACATTTCATCAAGTCAGGTATGTGACGATGAACCCACTGCTGTTATTTGTGATAATTGTGATAGATTGAGTGTTAAATGTGCTGATTTAGAGGCAAACATGTCTGAGTTGCAAGGCAAACATGATGCTTTACAAGCTATTTTGTTTGACTTGCAAGACAAACATGTTTCATTGAATGATAAGTGGTGTGAATTGCAAAGCAAACACGAGGCTTTGCAAGAGAAATATGATGTGACATTCATTCACAATCAGAAACTGACCGTGGATCTTTCGAAGTGCACTGAAGCCAACATGTTTTATGAAAACCATGAAAAAGAGTTTAAATCGGTAATTGAGAAATTAAAGAAAGATAAAACCGAGCTAACAAAAATGGTTTCCAGAAAACAAACTGACATTAATTTGTATATAACTCGCCTTGAGGTAATGCAAAAGGAAATGGCTTGTGTCAAAACTGAAAGTGAGGCGATCCAACTTAAGCTAGACAGTTACTTGAGCTCTAGCTATGTGTTGGATCACATCATTGACGTACAGAAAGAGAAACGGGATGTCACATGCATTGGATATAAGAAATGTCCACCACCTGTGAGACACAATTATGATGCCATGCCTGACGAGGAGGATAGAACTTTCTTTGAACCATCTGTTCCTCTAGATGTTAATGAATTTGCAACAGGACTCGGATACAAGAAAGAAGTATCATCAGATTCGGATGTGTCAGCAGATACATGTGTGTCTTCTGCTGAACAGAATCAGTATCCTCCAGTTGTTGTTGAGAATGCTGATTCTTCTGATGATGAATCTGATGATACCGATTCAGCAAAGTCTGATGCAGTGATAAAAGAAGAGGACATACCTCTTGAGAATCATATTCTGTGTGATCCTCCTGCAAAACCCGCTAAGACTGTTGCAATCGAGTCCTTGTCTGCACAAGAGTCGGAGAGTGTGGATTTGCTGTACACTCTTGTTGGTGATGATAAAATTTATTCTGACAAAGATTTTCCGATTAAGAATGTAAATCAATCCTTAATCAGTAAAGTTTTTGAAAATTCGACAAGTAAATTTCTGGGTAAGAAAGGATCACACGTTGTGGTAACACAGTGCCCTCCTATCCCAAAGGCTGAAGTTAGAAAACAATTTGGCAATCAGAAATTACCAACAGAGAAAAGGCAGCAAAATCATAACAAACAAAAAGGAAAATTGCCGGCTCAAAGTCAAAAGAAGCCAAATCAAAAGAAAAACAAGAATGTGAACTTTGTGAAATCTAAGGGAACGGACAAAATTGAAACGTTTGAAAACCAATCTAACTTAGATTTTGTCAAGAAAGCAACAGTGATGAAAAGAAATGAACTAAACAGTTCAAAACCTAGTACCTCAGGATCACAAAGTTCATCATCGGCAAGACGATCACATGATACTTCGGGGTTTGTTGAACGAATATCATGTTTTGAATGTGGTGAAATTGGACACATAATTCGAAATTGTCCGTATCTTCATAAGTTGAAAGCAAAGGTTGATGATCCCCGTGAAGGAAATCACCAAAAGCGAACTGTTTCTTTAAAACAAGACCCCCGACTTGTAAGAGAAAGGGAAAAGAAACAGAAACGCCAACAAGTCAAGGTGATTGAGAAAGCACTTAAAACTGATGTGGTTCAAAAACAATCCGTTTCAGTTAAACCAGAAAGCACAAAATTTTCAAAAACTTCAAACAATCACGAAGTTAAATTTTCAAACAATAACACTGGTATAACAAAACAGACCTGGAAACCAAAAACGGTTATTGAATCAGGGGGGCCATCACAATTTCCAAATCATCAAAAAGTAGAAGTTATTGTTGTTGATGAAAATGGAAGACCCAAGACCACAATGGCTTGGGTCCCTATCTCCAACTAATCATGTGAGTTCATGTGCAGGGTGTTCCAGGAGGAACTATCAGTAGTCATTGGATTGTTGATAGTGGGGCATCCAGGCACATGACAGGCGACATGAAGCTTCTCTACGACGTCAAATCTATTAGAGGAGGTTATGTTGCTTTTGCTGGAGATAAGGGCGGATATATTACTGGTGAAGGAATGATATCCAACGGGGTTGTAAGCTTTGATAAGATCAACTTTGTACAGCAACTTGATCACAATCTTCTCAGCGTTTCACACATCTGTGATAAGCAGTTCTCAGTACACTTTGATGCAAATGGATGTTATGTGCTGAAACCCGGCTTCAAAATTCCAAAAGAATGGATTCTCTTGTCTGCTCCAAGGATAAATGATCTGTATGTCCTTGATATGAGCCAAGCTATCACAACGTCTGCACAAGCAACTTGTTTCGTTTCCAAAGCCACAGAAAAAGACTCAATCTCTTGGCAAAGATGAATGGGTCACATTCACTTACGCAAAATGAATCATTTGGTGTCAAATGAATTAGTGAATGGTGTTCCTCTTAAAAACTTCCATCTTCAAGACGTCTGTGTCTCATGCCAGAAAGGAAAACAAACGAAGAAGCGACACCCTACAAAGAAAATCAACACGGTGGCTGTTCCTCTTGAACGTTTGCACATGGATTTGTTCGGTCCTGTCAAGCACAAAAGTATTAGGAATGATCAATATTGCCTCGTGATAACTGATGATTATTCAAGATTTTCTTGGGTGGCGTTCATGGCACACAAGAGCGAAACCTTCGGTATTATCAAAAACTTGATCATTCAGATTGAGAATCTATATAAGTTGAAGGTTAGGCGGATACGTAGCGACAACGGTACTGAATTTAAAAATCATGCCATGGCGGAGTTTTGTACTTCAAAAGGTATTCTTCACGAATTTAGTGCGGCCTACACTCCTCAACAAAATGGTGTCGCTAAACGTAAGAACCGCACATTGATCGAGACTGCTAGGACTATGTTGGTAGAGTCGCAGTTGCCCATTCCATTCTGGAGTGAAGCTGTGGCCTCTGCATGTTATACGTTGAACCGAGTCCTTACAGTCAAAAGGCACAACAAGACCTGCTTTGAGCTTATTAACAAACGGAAACCAGATTTGTCATATCTTGAACCGTTTGGAGCTCCATGTACAATAATCGATCCTAATGGAAAGTTTGGGGCAAAAGCAATTGAGGGATACTTTCTTGGGTATGCCACCCCGAACTTAAGAGTCTGGAATCTGGAGACTAAAAGGGTCGAGGAATGGTCTGAAGTCAGAGTACAAAGGCACACTTTACCAGTCAAATGTCCTGGTCAGCCTTGGATGTTTGAGTACGATGACTTTTTCAATTCGATCAATGTTGAAGTAGTTGAAGAAAATGCTGCAGCAAGGATGTTTTTCGAGAGTGACAATGCAACAGATTCACCGTTGGTTCGTCCAATTATTGTCAATCAAGAACCATCTTCAGTGAACAATAATGCTCTCGACAATGAGGATTTTCACGATGCTACCGAATTGAACGAATCTTCAGAGGATGATGAATTTCTCGATGCAGATCAAGAAGCTCCAACAACAGCAGTTCATGGTACTTCAGAGGGTACACCTCCAGTGGACACCCCTAGAACAGCTGAAGCTACTGCATCATCCTCTTCGTCAATTCCGGGTATTGAATTGGTTGTTGATCTTAATCTCAACAATCTGGGTACAAATATTCCAGTTCAAGATAATCCAGAAACAAGGATTCACAATACCCATCCTCAACAAAACATCATCGGAAATGTACAGAGTGGCGTTCAAACAAGAAACATGTTGCGGAACAACAACAATGCAGGCATGTATGCAGCTATCCGAGAATCTGGTCAACAAAATGATTGGTCTTTCGCGTGTTATGTCTCACAGGAAGAGCCAAGAACTTGGAAAGAAGCTTTGAAAGATAACTCTTGGGTTGAAGCAATGCAGGAAGAACTGCAACAATTCCAGAAGCTTGGTGTCTGGAAACTCGTAGAGAAACCTGCTGGTTACAAGAAGATTGGTACCCGTTGGGTGTTTAAATGCAAAAAGGACGACCGTGGAATCGTTATTCGCAACAAAGCAAGGCTAGTCGTTCAAGGTTTTCGTCAGATTGAAGGGATCGACTACAACGAAGTGTATGCACCTGTTGCACGTCTGGAAGCAATTCGGATCTTTCTGGCTTATGCCTCATTCAAAGGATTCAAGGTTTACCAGATGGACGTCAAAAGTGCATTCTTACATGGTGTGGTGGAAGAAGAGGTGTACGTCAAACAGCCTCCTGGGTTTGAAGATCCTATCCATCCCGATCGGGTTTGGTTGCTCAACAAAGCTCTATATGGTTTACATCAAGCACCGCGAGCTTGGTATGCAACCTTATCTAATTATTTGCTGGAGAATCGATTTTGCAGAGGTCTTATCGATTGTACTCTTTTCATCAAAGAACAAGATGGAGATCTTCTACTGGTACAGGTATACGTTGATGATATTATTTTTGGTTCTACTAATGATGTTTTGTGTAGGAATTTCGAGCGCATTATGCAGGATAAATTCGAGATGAGTGCTATGGGGGAAATGACCTTCTTTTTGGGCCTACAAGTGCAACAAACTGAGTCTGGGATATTCATCCATCAGACTAAATATGTTGGTGACATCTTGAGCCGGTTCCAGATGTCTGATGCAACGCCCATCGGTACCCCATTGCCGCAAAATCACGGAATTAATCCAGACTTGAAGGGTGAAGCTGTTAACCCCTCATACTACCGCGCGATGATCGGATCTCTTATGTACCTCACAGCATCAAGACCAGATATAATGTACCCAACGTGCCTGCTTGCCAGATATCAAGTCAACCCGAAGGCCTCACATCTTGCAGCTGTAAAAAGGATTTTTCGTTATTTGAAGGGTTGCCCTGACACCGGTCTATGGTACCCTAGGGATAATAACTTTGACTTGATCGCATTCAGTGATTCTGATTTTGGCGGATGCAAAATCGACGACAAATCCACAATGGCTGGATGTCAGTTTTTGGGAAATCGCCTAGTCACATGGCAGTGCAAGAAGCAGACCTGTGTAGCTACATCAACATGCGAAGCTGAATACATTGCTGCCTCAAGTTGTTGCTCCCAAGTCCTATGGATCCAACAACAATTGCGAGACTACGGTTTTGAATTCCTAACTACTCCTATTTACGTTGATAATTCTGCTGCCTTACAGATCACTAGAAATCCTGTGCAGCATTCAAAGACTAAGCACATCGAAATTAAGTATCACTTCATACGTGATTGCTTTGAGAAAAGGCTAATCGATGTTGCTTACGTCCACACCGATGACCAACGTGCCGACCTTTTTACCAAAGCATTTGACAAATCAAGATTTGACTTTTTATTATTGGTAAACGGCATTAAGGTCAAGCAAGAGTAAAACCAACATCGGAAAATCATTTTTGTAAATACCTTTGTGTTTTAAATTTATCTTAGTTTGTTGCTTTTAGGGGGAGTAAACCAAAATTTGAAAATCCAAAAACATCGAAAAATTTCATAAACACAAAAACAATAGAAAAACAAAAATGAGTTTCCTGGCGAGAAAAAGAGAATATGATAGTACATCAGTGGTCTGTCCAAACATCTTTAAACCTTAAATGAAAAACGATAAGCAGCTCTATATAAGATGTATCGGTAGGCTCACAATCATTTTAAAGTGTGCAGGGTGATATAAACTTAAATCGACTGAAGACCAGGTGGGAACCATTCATTGGCATATGGTCTTAGTACCGAAATTTCGTTTGAGAGATTGCCGAGGTTCTGAGATATTCGGTCTTTATGCTGCTTATCATCTGGGTATCATGGTTGTATCTTTTACCGAAAAATAACGGGGACGCAAGTCTAGATCTTCCATGATACCATACATACGTGTACATATTGCATTCGACCTCAATAAGTGATCAACAATCACATGTCCAAACAAATAAGTGATAAAATATCACATTTATCCGGGAGTCAAGTTCGTCTCTCTGCTGTACGAAAGTACTGACCTGTTCACGGACTTGCTCTTGTGCCCTCATGCATGAAAATCAAGTTCCTCATCAATAAGTGATTCTATCACATAGGGCTTGTTTTCAATCAAAATAAGTGAGTTTCTCACATCATATACGGTCAAACAGATGATAATCGGTATACTCACCGGTAAGATGAACCCTCGTGCATACCTTGATACGGGAATGTGTCGTGATGTGGATGAACACCGGTCGGTAAGTATAAATCATACCTTAACGTATCCCCGCGCCATGATTACATCTGATAAGTTGAGCTTAAGTGGACAACAATACCGATAATTGTTATAGGATGCTTATCTTAATGTTAACTAATTGAACAACAAGAGCGTTTTGGCATGACCGTACACTGATATGATTCTCCTACCCTCGAAACTCGCAAAAAGAATGTCTGTAAATGCTTTCAGTTTCTGCATCTTTGTATATATTTATTTACTGCTTTCTGTCTTTTCATTCGAAATATTCAAAAATACCAAAAAGATTTTAGGTGTGTTTTAATATAAACTTTATAAAAGCCAAAAAGATTTTATTTCTATTTTATTTTCAATCGTACGATGTTGGATCTCGAGTCTTCGTTACCTGGAACCTGAACGAAAACCGAATTGACTATATCTTCATAAACGGTCGAAATTTGCAAGTTTTGAGAGTTAGTAACTGAAATTGATAAATTTTATTGAACTTTCAAACTGTCGGACGGTGTTTGATTATGACATGGTCATACGTGTGTCATTTGTTTATGCTAACTATATTCCAAGCAGTTGTTCTCATTACGCGTTTAGATTTCTTGCGTGTGCAGATTCTAAAGGCAAGGAGAACATGGTCGATGACAAGCTTCGGAATGAAGACACGACGTGAAGGCACTCAAGTGATGAAGATGATCGAGTTGCCGCTGACCATCATCAACACCACAAGGATCTCAATTCATAAAGAACAAGTATTTCACAAGTATAAATCAAGGGGGAGCTTGTGTTAAGGGGGAGTTTGTCAACACACTTCCTACATGAAACGGGGAGTTTGTTGGTACACTTTCTGCTTTCAAGACGTGAAGACTTTAAAGATCCTCCGACATTGAAGACTTGAAAGGACGTCAAAGACTTGAAGACACGAAGATCGAGACAAAGCTACAGCCAAGGGGGAGTTTGTTGGTGCACTTGTGTCTGTACTTTGTCTGTATTTTGTCATGATACAAAACGATGTCTTGTGTTAGTCTGAGTTACGTCTTAGGTTTGTTATTATGTGTGTTCGATGTAAGTTTGACCAAGTCAACCATCCTCCTGGTTTGACTTGGCCAAACAGTTAGAACATAGTTTGTAAGGTGTTAGTGTCGAAGGTTGAGTCATCGAAGGATTGTTTATAGCCTTCGATGAGCTCGAAGGATAATTCTTCGATGGATATAGATGGACCTCTAAGGATATCATCCTTCGAGGTATATGTGGATCCTTCGATAGGTTTCAGATCGATAGATGATCCTTCGATCAGGCTATCTGATCCTTCGACCAGACGAGCTGTGATGGATATATATACTCATGTAATGTGTTCACTTCATAGGTGTGTGAGATGTGAGTGAACTTAGTCTGGTAGAGAGCATATTTTCAGTTTGGTCAAGGGCTGTAACCGTGTCCACTGAAATACAAGAGAAAACTTTGATATCTCGTGTGTCTACCTTTCTCTTTGTAGCTTGTGTTCTCATATAAACTACCGGTTTGCATTCTAGCTTGGATTCCGCACTTGCTAGTGTGTTAAACATAACAAGGATAAGGTTTGACCTCATCCTCCGAGGGACCTACAAGTTTGGGTTTTGTGTCAACAGGAGTGGCAACAGGGTTACAGGTTTGCATACCTGGATGAGCAATAATGTCCAAAGCATAAGAGTATTGAGACAGAATCATTATGTCACCGGTACGAGTGACATTTATACCCAAGAAGTAACTGAGAGGTCCAAGATCTTTCATAGCAAATTCAGCCGCGAGGCTGGACATGAGAGACACGCGGAGAGCATCAGATGAGGTGGTTAGGATGATGTCGTCCAGATAAATAAGTAAGTATGCAATATCACCCCCGTGATGATATGTAAATAGAGAGTTGTCACATTTACTTTGAATAAAGCCAATGGAAATGATGAAGTCTGTGAACCTTTGGTACCATGCTCTAGGTGCCTTCTTGAGACTGTATAATGATTTCTTGAGAAGACAGACATGATTTGGGTACTCCCTGTGACGAAATCCCATAGGTTGGTACATGTATACCGTTTCTGTTAGGTTCCCATGAAGAAAAGCATTGGTGACATCAAGTTGATGAATCGACCATGCTTGAGATAGAGCTAGAGATAAAACCGTGCGAATAGTAGCCGGTTTTACAACTGGGCTAAATGTTTCTCCGCAGTCCACGCCAATTTCCTGATTACGACCATCACATACCAGTCGTGCCTTGTACCGTTCCAAAGTTCCATCAGACCTGTATTTGTGGTGAAATAGCCACATGCTGCGAATAACATGCATATCCAATCGCCTTGGGACAAGTTCCCAAGTCTTGTTTTTAAATAAGGCATTGTTGGACATAGCATTAAACCATTCCGGGTTAGACAAGGCATCTTTGGGATTTTTCGGAATTGGGACAATGGTGGAGGAGTGGAGGTTGAAGATTTGTTTGGGTTTAGAGATGTCGGACATGGCACGAGTTCGCATAGAGCGAGTGGGTGGTGGCGGTGGTACAGGAATTGGGCTCGGGGTAGAGGTTTGGCCGTGGGTAGATGGTGTTTGGGCCGACGGGTGTGGGGGCGTGGTATTGGTTTAGGCCGGAAAGGTATTTAGTGGGTTCTGTGTTGGCGAGATTGGGGATTGGGCTGGTAGGGCCTATTGGGCCGGGACAGAGGATGTATGTGGTGTACTTAAGGGAGTGGTGCTGGAAGGTAAAGGGGTAGAATTGGGTGTGGGTGTGGGTTGGGCTTGGGTAGTTGAGCCAGTAGATGTGGTGGCCGGGGAGGATGGTGGTGTAGTGGGTACGGGTGGTGTAGAAGGTGGCGAGGTAGCGGATGGTGGGAAGGTATAATATAGGTGAATAGTATCGTCTAGGAAGGTGTAGGTTTGAAGGGTGGGTTGGGGTTTGTTGGCAAAGGGAAAGGTTGCTTCGTCAAATAGGACATGACGATTTATGATGATTTTGTTGGTGCTTAGGTCAAGGCATTTGTAACCACGGTGGTTCGGTGGATAGACTAGAAAAACGCATGGAGTAGATCGATACTCCAACTTGTGAATGGTGGTGTGTGGTATAAGTGGATAACAGAGGCATCCAAACACATGTAAGTGGTCATATGAGGGAAGGCAGTGGTATAGGCGTTGGGTGGGAGTCTGAAAGTGATGCAGTTTACTAGAGATGATGTTTAATAGGTAAGTGGCGGTTTCAAGGGCGTGTTGCCAATAAATGTTTGGCATGGAAGAGTGGGCGAGGAGGGTTCTCATAAGGTTGTTTATGGTGCAGATTTTATGTTCAGCCTTCCCATTTTGGGAAGATGTGTGAGGGCATGAAAAACGGAAGTGTAGGCCGTTTTGATTGCAAAAGTGGTGAAATTGGTTATTAGCATATTCACGGCCATTAT
Organism: Helianthus tuberosus; assembly: GCA_030545235.1. Taxonomy (NCBI): domain Eukaryota; kingdom Viridiplantae; phylum Streptophyta; class Magnoliopsida; order Asterales; family Asteraceae; genus Helianthus; species Helianthus tuberosus. The sequence continues at coordinate 25,336,874 of CM060451.1, forward strand.
CACATTGAAGTTGTTTAATTTTACAACCGAATTGGGTTTGGACAAAGATTGTAAATTTTGTGAACATGCCAAAGACATTAGATTTATGTGTAATAGGATAGGTCCACAAAAAATGGGTGAAATTATCTAAAAATAGAACATAGTATTAGTGTCCCCCATTGCTAAGAATGGGAGATGTCCAAACATCACTGTGCACAAGATCAAATGGCATAAAAGTACTTGTACTAGAAGAAACAAAAGGAAGTCGGGTATGTTTCCCAAAAATACAAGCAGAACAAATTCTATTATTCAAAGAACCACATTTAATAGAATTATTAGTTTTTAAATTTTGTAAAATAGTTGGGCCAGGGTAACCAAGCCGTTGATGCCAAATGTCTTGAGTAATTGCAGCAAAAGTGGATGCAGATGAGAGATTTGTGATGTTGGACGGGCTGAGAGTGTAGAGGTCCCCTGAACTATTGCACCGTAGGATAGGTTTCTTGGTCTGAAGGTCCTTCACAGTAAAACCAAATGGGTCAAATTCAATAGATAATTGATTGTCAGTTGTAAAACGACGTACAGAGATAAGGTTTTTGACTAAGTTGGGTGCATATAGGACGTTTTAAGTTTAAATGGGGGAAAAGGTGGTGGTAGGGTAATGTTGCCTTGTCCTAGTACCGGAATAGCTTTACCATCACCAACAATTATATTACGAATAATGCCAGAATTAAAAATAGACGGAAACTTATCAAGTTGAGAAGACATTGTACCTGACGCACCAATGTCCATTGTCCAAGACGGATCATTCTGATGAAGAGCCAAATTATAAAGTGCATGTGCAATGTCCGTTGGGGTGTGTCCCGTGTTGTAGGATTAAGCCGACGATGAGTGGCTCAGTCTTGGGCCTAAGATGCTATTTCCAGGAGGTGGGCTGTGGGATGTGGGTTTAGTGGCAGGGCTCGATGGGTATGGACAGGGTGGCGACTGATTCCATTGAGCCCAAGGGAACTAGTTTTGGGAAGTTGGGCCGGCCCAAGGGGGAAATGTCCAGTAAGAGTTTGGGCCAAACGGTGTGGGGTAGGTGTTTTGAGGGCGGCCACGACCAAAACTGGATCGGCCTCTGCCGTAATCTCGACCGCGGCCACAACCACAGGACCTGTCAGATTCGGTGCGGTTGGTGGAGCGGTTATCGGTGGTGGAACGGGTTTGATCGGTGGTTGCACTAAGGGCGGTGCCGGCTTGTTGGGCCGCAAGTTTGGCTTGGGTGGCTTTCCTATCTTTGACTTGACATAATCGGGAGCGGGTATTGAAAAAATCCAGGAGGGGGTCGGTTTGTTGAATGATGAGAGAGATGCTCTCGTATTGGTCATTCAACCCCGTAAGGATTTGTAGGAAATGTTGTTTTTCGTTGATGTTTGAGCCAAGGTTTGTAAGTTGGTAAAAAATAAGTTTCATGGCTTGGCAATAATTTGACATGTTGGGAAATTAATCAAGTCGGGTGTTTGCAAATTTATTTTGGAGATCAATGGTTCGGGATGCTTGGTTGTCTTGGAAAAGGTTTTCTAGGGTACACCAGGCGGCATAGGCAGTGGAATTATTTTTCATGATCGTGAAAACAAGATCTTGAGAGATGGTACCGTATATCCATTGTAGAACAATGGCGTCAAGACGGTCCCATGACTCAAGTGGTTTGGTGGAGGCGGTTTCTTTTTCTTTGTCAGTGGATGAGGTCGCGGGTTGTTGTCTGGGTTTTAGGTGGTCGATAACGTCATAAGCTTTGCAGTGGATTTTAAATAATTAAGACCAAGTGTTGTAATGGCATGTCTTCATGTCAAGGATAATAGGGATAAAGTTCTTAATATTTGAAACAGTAATAACAGGGTGAATAGAATTTGAAGACATGATGATGAATGGGGAGGAGTGATTGATTGGCTGATATAATGGATCAAGAAAAGGAATTTGCTGGAGAAAAAGAAAAGAAAAGAAGTAGAAGTAATAAGGTGGCGGCAGCAAGGGAGAAAAAAAAGAATTAGGGTTATTGGCTTGATACCATGTAGAATGATGTGAATGAATCCTTGCCTCATCTGTCATTCATCATTGGTATAAATATACATTGTGGTAATTACAATCATAAATACAAGATAATATCCTAAAATAAAAAAGGCATATTCTATAATATTCCGTTAAGTAGTTCTCGAGATCCATTCATAAACCATCTCATCAATTGTTCAATATCACACGCTCACATCGGACAAACCACCACCTTTAACACCCTCCATTGTCGTTATCCACACAACATCCACCATATCCGTGTTTCGTCACCACCTACAACCTTTGGCTGCCATCACCGTTACACTCTCCAACTTCCGATCATCTCCATGAATCACTAACAACCACCATAACCCATCACGTACCGTTCCCACCTTCACTCATCGAAATAACCACTGTTAAACTTCGTGACATTTGTGGCGTTTCTTGAATTAGGGTTGGTGGTGTCGTAAAGAAAAGAAGATGGCATATTGTTTCTGATGTTTTGTTGTTGTCGGGTAAGTAAATACAATTTTTTTGCGACGAAATCCATCAGGAAGGAAACAGCGACAGAATTCGTTCCGGCGGCTGGTTAACATTGTTTTAAATTATTAGGCTGTTGGTTTTGGGGACATCATAAAGTTTGAAGCGATTTGACGTTTAGGATTCTTGTTTTGTTTAAGATTTTATCATTCTATAATAATTAAAACAAAGGCGTATTATTGACACACCTTAGGGTGTCCGAAGTGGGCGGCAAACCCACTCAACAAAGTGGTTTACCGCATGGTAACACTGCCACTGGTGGGTTTGCCGATCGGCAAACTTGGAGAGGCGGTGAACCTTCACCGAAGCGGGGAGAGGGAGGGAAGGAGAGAGAGGGAGTGTGTGTGGGGGGGTCCATGCCATCTTAACCAATAACACCTTTTTCCTTTTTTTTTTAAATAGTTTACCAATTCATAAAGTGTGTAACCATTGCCAACACTTTTGAGCATAGTTTAAACAATTAAGGTTGGATGACATGGCACACTCTCATTGGTTGATTTTGAAGTTTACCACTTTCAAGTGTGTGACAAATCCTTACACCCATAAATCCTTAAATCAACACTTTTAATACGGGTCGTATGGAGCTATATAGGTCGTATAGCTTTTTAAATTTCCAATAAAGTAAAGACTGATGTGTTAGATTTTGCCTGGTTAACATTGTTTTAAGGGTGAATTACAAGTTTTATCATTTATCTTTAGACCATGCGTACTGGGCGTGTTTGGCTAGTATTTTTTTTTGCCCAATCCCGCCCAAACACGCCGGGGAACCACCCCCTGGGCGTGTTTGGCTGGTTTTTGTGTTTTGCCGTGTTTCAAATCACGCTTTCAGGGCATTGTCTTGGCCAATCACCTTCAACTTCATTGCTTTTGTCCAAAAAGATTGTTTAATGTTTTTTTTATTTAATTTTATTACAAACAAAATGCCCCACAATACCCACATCTCCACTACACTCATTTTAGAAAACGTCCCATAATGCCCCATTGCTGACTGGGTTGCCACATGGCAAAAAACTCCCAAGGATGGGGTGTTAACTACTACACAGGGTCTTATATCAAATTTCAAGATGTGTCTTTTGTCTTTAAAATTGATGAGTTTTGTACTTAACGAGTTAATATTACCCGCGCGTTGCGGCGAGATTTTGATTATGAAACTCATTAGTATCACTGCATGAGATGCAAAAATTCTTTAGAATTGGAATAAGTTATTATAACATGTATTAATTCGTTATAAAATATGTTATTTTTAGAGTATTCACATCCATTCCACCAAATTGTGTGAGTGAAATTTTTATAATATAAAGAGTATAAAAAGTGGTTGTTATTTTTAGAATTGGACCGCGGCCACGACCACAGGACCTGTCAGATTCGGTGCGGTTGGTGGAGCGGTTATCGGTGGTGGAACGGGTTTGATCGGTGGTTGCACTAAGGGCGGTGCCGGCTTGTTGGGCCGCAAGTTTGGCTTGGGTGGCTTTCCTATCTTCGACTTGACATAATCGGGAGCGGGTATTGAAAAAATCTGAGAGGGGGTCGGTTTGTTGAATGATGAGAGGGATGCTCTCGTATTGGTCATTCAACCCCGTAAGGATTTGTAGGACAAGTTGTTTTTCGTTGATGTTTGAGCCAAGGTTTGTATGTTGGTCAAAAATAAGTTTCATGGCTTGGCAATAATCTGACATGTTGGGAAATTAATCAAGTCAGGTGTTTGCAAATTTATTTTGGAGATCAATGGTTCGAACTGCTTGGTTGTCTTGGAAAAGGTTTTATAGGGTACACTAGGCGGCATAGGCGGTGGAATTATTTTTCATGATCGTGAAAACAAGATCTTGAGAGATGGTACCGTATATCCATTGTAGAACAATGGCGTCTAGACGGTCCCATGACTCAAGTGGTTTGGGGGAGGCGGCTTCTTTTTCTTTGTCAGTAGTGGATGAGGTCGCGGGTTGTTGTCTGGGTTTTAGGTGCTCGATAACGTCATAAGCTTTGCAGTGGATTTTAAAGAATTCAGACCAAGTGTTGTAATGGCATGTCTTCATGTCAAGGATAATAGGGATAAAGTTCTTAATATTTGAAATAGTAACAGCATGGTGAATAGAATTTGAAGACATGATGATGAATGGGGAGGAGGGATTGATTGGCTGAGATAATGGATCAAGAAAAGGAATTTGCTGGAGAAAAAAAAAGTAGAAGTAATAAGGTGGCGGCAGTAAGGGAGAAAAAAAAAAGAATTAGGGTTAATGGCTTGATACCATGTAGAATGATGTGAATGAATCCTTGCCTCATATCTCATTCATCATTGGTATAAATATACATTGTGGTAATTACAATCATAAATACAAGATAATATGCTAAAATACAAAAGGCATATTCTATAATATTCCGTTAAGTAGTTCTCGAGATCCATTCACAAACCATCTCATCAATCGTTCAATATCACACGCTCACCTTGGACAAACCACCACCTTTAACACCCTCCATTGTCGTTATCCACACAACAACCACCATATCCGTGTTTCGTCACCACCTACAACCTCTGGCTGCCATCACCGTTATACTCTCCAACTTCCGATCAACTCCATGAATCACTAACAACCACCATAACCCACCACGTACCGTTCCCACCTTCACTCATCGAAATAACCACTGTTAAACTTCGTGACATTTGTGGCGTTTCTTGAATTAGGGTTGGTGGTGTCGTAAAGAAAAGAAGAAGATGGCATATTGTTTGTGACGTTTTGTTGTTGTCGGGTAAGTAAATACATTTTTTTGCGAAGAAATCCGTCAGGAAGGAAACAGCGACAGAATTCGTTCTGGCGGCTGGTTAACATTGTTTTAAATTATTAGGCTATTGGTTTTGGGGACATCATCAAGTTTGAAGCTATTTGACGTTTACGATTCTTGTTTTGTTTAAGATTTTATCATTCTATAATAATTAAAACAAAGGTCGTATTATTGACACACCTTAGGGTGTCCGAAGTGGGCGGCAAACCCACTCAACAAAGTGGTTTACCGCGCGGTAACACCGCTACCGGTGGGTTTGCCGATCGGCAAACATGGAGAGGCGGTGAACCTTCACCGAAGCGGGGAGAGGGAGGGAAGGAGAGAGAGGGAGTGTGCGTGGTGGGGTCCATGTCATCTTAACCAATAACACCTTTTTCCTTTTTTAAATAGTTTACCAATTCATAAAGTGTGTAACCATTGCCAACACTTTTGAGCATAGTTTAAACAATTAAGGTTGGATGACATGGCACACTCTCATTGGTTGATTTTGAAGTTTACCACTTTAAGTGTGTAACAACTCCTTACACCCTTAAATCCTTAAATCAACACTTTTAATACGGGTCGTATGGAGCTATATAGGTCGTATAGCTTTTTAAATTTCCAATAAAGTAAAGACTGATGTGTTAGATTTTGCCTGGTTAACATTGTTTTAAGGGTGAATTACAAGTTTTATCATTTATCTTTAGACCATGCGTACTGGGCGTGTTTGGCTAGTTTTTTTTTTTTGCCCAATCCCGCCCAAACACACCGGGGAACCACCCCCCTGGGTGTGTTTGGCTGGTTTTTGTGTTTTGGCGTGTTTCAAATCACGCTTTCGGGGCATTGTCTTGGCCAATCACCTTCAACTTCATTGCTTTTGTCCAAAAAGATTGTTTAGTGTTTTTTTTATTTAATTTTATTACAAACAAAATGCCTCACAATGCTCACATCTCCACTACACTCATTTTAGAAAATGTCCCATAATGCCCCATTGCTGACTGGGTTGCCACATGGCACAAAACGCCCAAGGATGGGGTGTTAACCACTACACATGGTCTTATATCAAATTTCAAGCTGTGTCTTTTGTCTTTAAAATTGACGAGTTTTGTACTTTACGAGTTAATATTACCCGCGCGTTGCGGCGGGATTTTGATTATGAAACTCATTAGTATCACTGCATGAGATGCAAAAATTCTTTAGAATTGGAATAAGTTATTATAACATGTATTAATTCGTTATAAAATATGTTATTTTTAGAGTATTCACATCCATTCCACCAAATTGTGTGAGTGGAATTTTTATAATATAAAGAGTATAAAAAGTGGTTGTGAGTGGAGAAGAAAGAAAATGTTATTGTTTATCTGTATACTTGAGGGGACAATGTTCACCCCTTATAATTTTTTAATATATTTTAAAAATGGTTGTGAGGGAGGATAGATAAAAGGTAATGATAAAGGTATAAAAAATATTATTTTATTAAAAAAAAGAGAGAAATTGTAATGTATTTTAGTGTAATTTATGGTGAAAAAATAGTAGAATGGATGTGAATGCTCTTAAATATAATTTTAAATTTGGTTGATAAAAGGCTACTACTGTATCCTTAATATTAACCAAATAACCGGTACTATTAATTAAATAATAATAATGTGTTGGGTTAAACTTTATCTTCTTATATTTTTTCTCCATTATATTATTATTAACTTCTATTTAAGAGATGAAAGTTAAATATAAATATATATATATATATAGGGGATAGTTTAAATAAGAACGCTAAATATCGCAAAAATCATGAAAACGAATAAAAAAACGCTAGAACTTTGTCAAAAACAATTCAAATTCAAAATTTCTTTTTACACTTATCATTATTATTCGAATACAATGTTATAAATTCCATTTATAAGTTTTAATTTACGTGAATTCGTAAATAAAGAAAATTTACACATGTGTAAGTTTGCCATTTACACATGTGTAGATTTGTTATATTTACACATGTGTAAAAATTTTAATAAAAGTGATTTTGAGATGATGAATGAATTATTTGATGTTGTAAATTCTTTTTTTTGATATTGTATTTTAATTACAATGAGGTTTGTATTAAAAAAAATTGGTTTTGATTGATTTTTTTATTCGTTCTCACGGTTCTCGCAATATTTAGCGTTCTCAAGATAACTCTCCCCTATATATATATATATGTATATATATACATATATACATATATATATATATAGGGGACCGCTCTATAGGATCGAATCGCGACCTGAATGAGTCGTTTGGAAGACGAAGACGCCAGATGAATGCACCAACAGACTCCCCCTCAGATGTTGACGAGTCTTAAGTGTCGAGTCTTCTCAATCTTCAGTCTTTATCACTCTAACTTTCTTCAACTAATCTTTCAGGATCAAACTCCTAGCTCTTGCATCTTCAAACTCTCTTTCTCTAACAGACTCCCCCTCAACTTGTACTGGGATCGTAGTCTGGCTTTCACAAGTTCAGGTATCGTAACCTGACTCACCTGCATATTCTCTACCCAAAACATAAGTTTCATAAAAGATAAGATATAACAAAATTAAAAAAAACTTTGCTAATCACTTGAAGACACAACCCTGAAAACATCATTTTCAAGTATCAAACAAAATGATTTATCATGTTAATTTCTGATGAACCACTTGAATATATATCATTTTCATTTCACACATCTTCAAACACACTTTCCCAAACCTGTTCGTCATGTTTAGCACTTGGAATTTTGAAAATCAGCTTTTCAACATCAGTCGTCTAAAATCTATTTGAATTTTTCAAAATTTATGCTAAAACACACCGAAAATCTTTTTGGATTTTTAATATAACAGATATGAAATGCAGTAAAGAAATATTTACATACAATATTTTTGTGAGTTTGTGTAAGAGGATCATATCAGTTTTTGAGACAAATCACCAACACCGTTAAGCTTTAAACATTTTAAGTTCTAAACAATTCACTTAGATTGTCAGTATACTGATCCACTTAAATTTTCACACAAAATTCAACTGTTTTAAGATATGAGATTAATGTTTTAGAGACTTAAACTTAATCGCGTGTCCCACCTCAGAATATACTCCCGTATCCATATCCCAATATTCAGTCTTACAGGTGAGTATACCTAGATGATATCTGTAAGGGGTTAAATTGCGAAACCGTGAGAGCTCAGGTCAGAACTTCCGTTCAGCAAAGAGATGACGGCTCGACTTTTGGTGGGTCCCCTTTAGAGGATCTTTTTACAACAGCATTAATTAGCAATTTTATTGTCTATTTTTGCTGAGGGCGGCGCTATATTTCAAGCAAGCAGAAAGTATTCTCCGAGGACTAGGCCATTGCTTCCGCATTATCAGAAGTCCCGGGATAATACCTCAGATATCACTAAGCATAAAGACCTAGTATCTCAGAAAGAGGGGTCCTTCAAACAAGATTTCGGGGGTTACCCATATATCAGAGAGATGTTACCCACGAAATAAGCAAGTTTGAATTTAGGTTTATATCTCGTCACAATTTACTAAATGTGCAAAAACCTACTCACACATCCACAGTGAGATTGTTTATCACATTTGACTTTCCAATTCTTTAGCATGCTGTGATCGTCCAGTGATGTACTATCATTTCCTCTTTTTCACAACAAAACTCATTTTTTATTTTATCATGTTTTTTACTTTTTCAAATTTTCTAATGTTTTTGGATTCTCTGAAAATTTTTACTCCCCCTAAAATGCAAACACATTTTAGGAAATTTGAAAACAAACTATACAATATAGTGACAACCGATATCAAATCACTTCAAATCGCCATCCACTTGGCATAAACAATCAGAACTCCCCCTCACAACAAACTATTTTCCCATTGTGATTTTAAAACACTTAAGTTTGTTTTAATCAAATGGTTTTTCCGGAAAATTAGTTTTGTTGATTTTAAGAAACCATTTATAGGTTAGGGGTTCATCACATTGTTCTCCAAAATACCACTTGTAAGTATGGTCCAATCAAGTTCAACTTAATGACCTTGATTAACCACTTGTCAATAAAAACCTCTTTCAACCACTTACAGGTTCACTCACCAACTATAATCACTTGTAAATCAACATATAACAATTTAAATATACCACCTGTACTTTACCAACTGTACCACTTGTAGTATCATTTGCTAAGAAAGATGCCGATACCTGCTCCACTCTTAGCAACCTGGGAGCTCCGGCAAGTCAGAATTTTCAGTTTGGAAAAACTTTCCCCCAAGGCTGACCATCCTTGGGAGATTCTGGAACACATCTGTCCCACCAGCACTTTGATTTGTAGAACTCTTTAGCTCCTTTCACTTTTCCTGCAACCATCTTACCAAAAATATGTTTAACATTTCCATTAAACACCTTTTCAGCATCAAATTCTTTCTTATCAGCAAAGAATTGATCTGAAATCTCAACCCTACCTTTTGATTTCAAATAATCTTTAGTCAATGACGGAAAGTTTTCCTCGTTCAACTCAGGAACGGAATTATCAACCTTTTTCTCAACAAATGACTCCTCTGATTTTATGGAATCAGATTCATTGTCAGAACTACTCTGAGAACTTTTAACAACCCATTTTTGTTTGCTTAAATCGACACTTCTTTTGTAAAACCGTTTTGAACTTTCTCCTTCCTCAGAAGTAGAATTTTCAAACTTTTTAACATTTTCTTTCTTATCAACACAAGTCTTTCTCAAAACAGAGTTAGAAGAAACTTCCTGTTTTTGATAGTTGGTCTTGGGACAATTCCAAGCTATGTGTCCAACTTCTTGGCATTTGAAACAGGTTCTTCTGTCAACTCTTGAAGCAAACTTTCTCACATTCTTCTTTACTTCAGCAAGAAACTCTTGATTCGACTGCTTCCAGAATGGTTTCTTCTGTTCATCCTCTGAACTTCCTCCTGAAACAAATTTTGTTTTTGGTTTATAAGTTTTATGATTTTTATAATTTTCTGAAGAATTGAAACCAAGACCTTTCTTTTTGAGATTACCATTATGGTTTGATTTCTTTCGATAACCTGAACCATAACCGTAACCCTTTTTCTTGTTCAATCTTTGTTGAACTCTTGAAATGTATTTTTAGGTTTTTCAGCAAGATTTAAATCTTTTATTTCAGAAATATTAATTTCTGTCAATTTGAAAACCTGTTTGATCATTTCAGTTTTGACACTTCCTATTGGAAATTCCTCATCAGAATATAATTTGTCAGAATCATACAAAGTATAAGCCACTTTGATTGACCCGTCATTCAAATTAGATTTTGATAACAAGAATTCTCTATTATAAACCCTGTTAACCGGTGAATTCGGACTCTTTTCTGATGAACTCGAACTTTCCGACTTAGACTCCGGTTTTGACTCTTCATCCATATCTAACACCTGATCGACCACTTTCTTTAATAATTCAGACTCATGATCAGTGTCAGACGCTGTGAATGTAACATCAATATTGTCTGGTAATTCATCAATGATTTCAGACTTTAACGTGATGTTGACTGCCTTTTTTAGACACTCCTCGTTAGGATTCCTGGGAGAATAAGTTTCATGGATCGGAGGCGGACATCTGTTATACTTGACACTTGGTTTCTTACCAGTATCAGTATCTTCAGTCTTTTTACCTATGAACGCTTCCAGGCCTGCAACAGTAGGATAAACACAATCAATCAAGTAATCACAAGTAGTATAACTCAACAGTAATCGTTTAATCCTTTCACTCTCAATCTTCTCAAGTTCTACTTCTTTCTTCAATTTAGCACAGTCTTCAATATACTCATTGATGACGCTCTACTTTGTCATTAATGTTGCACTCATTTTATCCATTGCTTTTTCGGTTTCTGAATTTGTCTTCTTCAGACCATCAATTGTTTTGTTCAGTACATCATAAGACTCTTTAATGTACTTCACATCAGACAATAAATCTTCTTTAATCTTTTCTAAATCAGCAATCTTTGTATCCTTCTCAGTACAATCTTTGCAAGAAACTGAACACTTCAAACATGGTTTTTCAACTTCAACCATTTTTTCAACTATCTTTTCAACCTCGACAATCTTTTCAACTTCAACGACTTTTTCAACTTCTACAACCTTTTCTACTTCAACTTCTGCTTTCTCCATTTCTACTTTTGCTTCCAACTCATGTTCTTCAATTTTCTTAATAAACTGTGCCAGATTCATATTCTCAGATTTCCTCATGTTTTTCACTATCATCAAATAAGTTCCCCATTTCTGCTGTGGAAAGGCCTCAGCAAGTTTATCAATCCATTCATTATCATCTTTCTTAATTTTCAATCTTTCCATTTCCACGACTAAATGACAATATCTATCAATGATCATTTTTGTTGTTTCATGGTCAAAAGCTACAAACTTGTCAAAAGACTTCTTCAGTAACTCCTTTTCCATGTTTCGATTTCCCAAAATTCACAAACTCGGACTTTCAAATGAACTGGAATCAAATCTCAAGTGAACACACTTTCACGCTAACACACTTTCAAGCTAAGACACTTTCAAGCTAAGACACTTTCAAGCTAACACACTTTCAAGCTAAGAAACTTTCAAGCTAACACCCTTTCAAGCTAAGACACTTTCAAGCTAAGACACTTTCAAGCTAACAGGTTCAAGCTGACAGCATATTTCAAGCGACCAGACCTATGACGTCATCATTTCACGAACAATTTAAAGTTGTCAAACGTATTTTGATCAGTTTTAATCCGTGTTTTAGTTTGAAACTTTCAAGGATTAGTTAACTATGTATTTCGCTTGATATGTGTCAGTTTCAGGCCATTTTAACCGTGAATTATGTCCGAATCAGAAAAAGAATGAGAAGAAGTAAGTAGAAATGAGAAAATCCGGTAAAATCAAGCTGCTATGGTATGAACTCCTCGTCCTGAGCTCTGATACCACTTGTAGGATCGAATCGCGACCTGAATGAGTCGTTTGGAAGAGCTCAAATCCGTTTCAGAGGCGGGAACTAAGAAACGGATGTAAAAACAGCTTGAATATCACTTTAAACGTCTTGTGTATTGATTTACTATCGATTACAATCACAAGGAATACCGGCAGCACCTCGGTATCGATTCCTATTCTCTAGTCTGTTAGCTTCAAATGACAACTCATGACATCTATTTATACTACATGCTTGTTAGCTTGAAATTACACACACATGTTCAAGCTATCACACATGTTCAAGCTATCACACATGTTCAAGCTATCAGACATGTTCAAGCTATCAGACATCTCAAGCTAACAGACAAATTACAATTTCAGATCTGCAACGCAACCAGAGACTCGATATAAGACGAAGACGACAGATGAATGCACCAACACGCTAAAATGAGAACCACCTCGAGTTGTAAGAACCGTGAGAACTACACCGTACGGGGCGAGGTGGACCAATTTTTTTTTTCATAAACGTAGATGCGTGTATTATAAACACATTTGTAAAAAAAATTCAAAAAACAATGTCGTGTGTGTAGTTTTGAGCGTAAACACAAACTTGTGGTGCTAAAAAACTTTTTTTTTTGAATTTTTTTTACAAATGTGTTTATAATACACACATCTACGTTTGTGAAAAAAAATTGGTCCACCTCGCCCCGTACGGTGTAGTTCTCACGGTTCTTACAACTCGAGGTGGTTCTCATTTTAGCGTGATTCTATATATATATATATATATATAGGTAGAGGATCCTGTAAAAAGTGCTCAAAGTGTGAGAAGTGTATTATAACACTATATAGGGTAATGATAGTGTAAAAATGGCCTAAAGTGTGAGAAGTGTATTATAACACTATATATAATACTATATAACACCATATAAACACCGTATAACAATATGTAACACCATATAATACCATATAACACTATGTAACACTATATAACATTATATAACAAATATAACACTATACATCTATCATAGACATGCTATCAGACAACCTATAGTGTTATATTTGTTATATAATGATATATAGTGTTATATGGTATTATATGGTGTTATATATTGTTATACGGTGTTTATATTGTGTTATATAGTATTATATATAGTGTTATAATACACTTCTCACACTTTGAGCACTTTTTACAGGATCCTCTACCTATATATATATATATATATATATATATATATTCTTATTAAGTGTACATATATGTTGATGGTACGTGCCTATTCGGAAGAGAAAGATGCTTGTATGAAGATTTTTGTGACAGTTGAACACCACCTTAAAAATGTGAAATAATATAAACTCGTACCTTGCACACGGTGTTGATAATAATCGAAACTTTATATAATAAACAGTGTAGTGATGTATACACGCGCAACACCCATAGTTATAATATTTGAAATCTTACGAATAATGAAAACGCGTTATAAGAAAAAATATGGCATTGATAAAAGTAAATATTTGACAATATTTAATATTTATGGCTATTATAATTTGTAGTAATTAATATAAATCTAATTATGAATAAATACTTGGTTCAATTCGTGAACGCATGAAGAATAGATTATACTATTTGACAACCTTGTTTTCTAGGAACCTGAAATCATACAATGTGGTGACTTAGAAATGGTGTGAAAGCCTTCTTCACATCTCCTCGTGGGGTAGCATGGAGGTGGCGTGAGGCAAGAGGCATGGGGTTTCTTCATGTCCTGAGGAAAATGTTGTTGATGATGTGGCGATGTATGACCGTCACATGATGTTTCATGCCCTATTTTCTAAGCCCCTTCACACTCAATACTAATATTTTCTTTGAATACGGTAATTTGAACACTAAAATTTTCTTTGAATACGATAATGAGAAACACATGTTTATTTATAGTTCCTAATATAATATATGGATAATAACACCTACTTACTTTCAGAAAAGTAGATTTTAAAAGATTTCCTTTATATGAATTGTCTCATTAAAATAATAATATGCTCCAACCAAAATCCTTTCAAAATCTACTTTTTGTTGTTTTTTTTTTGTTTTTTTTTTTTTTTTAACGGGCAACAAACTTAATCCCGAGCATTTTTGGGGCACCCATTGGACAAACGGAGTACTCCGAGAGTAACCCGAGTCCACCACCAATTCCGGAGAAAACCCGGTAACCCACCCGCCCGTAGGCACGACGGTGAAATTACCGGTAAAACTCGTTTGGCTCAAGGATCCAACCCAAGTTTCCATGGGTCTCATATCATTGCCCACCAGTGACTCACTCTGCACCAAGTGAGAGTCGAACCTGCATCTCTCAAGAGAAATGCAAACCCTCTACCACTTGATCTAGAGATCATTGTCAAAGATCTAGAGAAATGCATCTCTCACTCTGCACCACTTTTTGTTTACTCGTGTTCATTTTTCTCCCCCAAGTCCATGCCGAAGATCATTCATGTAATCATGTTCACAACCTTACAATTCCATCTTTCTTCTTCCTCATTTAATGATTATTTGTTGGAATATACTCATCTTCATTTTTGCTTGTCCAAGTCTAATACATTTATCAAAGAGTTTAAAGATATACATATGAATTCTAAACTCAATTATTTGTAGATTTAAACATATCTTGTGCTGTTGTGCATCAGACTTTAAACATTATGTTACGCATGTATATATCTCAATGTGTGGTTTCTTTAAAATTTTAGATCTAGATTCCAACTATTATTTTAATCATTCAAAAAAGAGTTCATTTCAATTGAAAATTTGATTCTTACTTGATTTCAATTGAAATTTTCTGCATAGAATTCAATCGTCTGAATCGTGAAATTGTTACACTAATTGCAACTCAAGAGAAAAAGAACGGGGATTATTGAAAACAGAAATGATCTATGTGAATCGCCGTAAAATGGGCCTCTGAAAATCGCCATATGCAAATCGCAATCAATTGTGTTCTAATTTCTGCAATTAATGTTCAATAAATTCAATCAAATGCGTTTTCCAAAAACTGTAATGAAACACAATATTAAAATGTTACGTTTGATGTTGAGCGTGAGTGAAGGGATGTTGAATTCGAGCGTGAGTGAAGGGTTGCAATATCAGAATGAGTTTGAACAACGGAGAACGATATTAAGAGATAGTAACGGTATATCAATTTCGTTTTAGTTGACGGACGTTTAAGATTTGGAGATTTGAATGATGTGGCGGTTGAAGAAATAAAAAGGATATTGGAGAACTTAAAGGTGTGCCGGTTTGGGAAAAGAAGCGACACATACATTTTAGTAGGAAAGGAACGTTCAGGAAATAAATAGTATTATTATACAATAAAGAGTTAATTGCCATTTTCGTCCACGTGGTTTGGTCACTTTGGCCATTTCAGTCCATTTTTCAAAAATGCGCCATTTTCGTCCCCCGCGTTCTGGAAAGGTGTCATTTCAGTCCAAAAATCATAACCCAGTTAAGTCAGTTTGTAAATAAGGACTGATTGTGTAAATTTGTAACATAAAGGACTGATTGTGTAAATTTAAAAAATGGACTGAAATGGCAGTTAACACCACCACCACTAGCCCTGCCACCACCACCACTCCGCTGCCACCACCGTCACCACCGCCACCACCGCCACCACAGCCCTGCCACCACCACCAATCCGCTGCCACCACCACCGCCACCACAGCCACTGCCACCACCACCACCACCGCCGCCGGAACCACCACCATCAACGTCATCGCAAGACCCATATTTTCAGACGTTTGTATGTAATATAAAGTCAGAATTTATTGTATTTAATCCGAAAAGTAAACGAGCAAACAAAGGAACGAGAACGGTATACCGAAACAAAAAGCTTGCGGGTTACGGGGACGTCTTCGTCTTCTCCGGTCGAATGATTTGATTATGCATGGAAAGTATTTTTATGGTGTTTGTGTGTATGTTGGGGATGTAATTATCTGCTACATTATGCATGTATTCTTCTAGAACACCTAAATTAAAAAATGATTCATACGCATAGTTCATACTGCTGTTTTTACAGGGAGCTGGACCTAATGCTCGTATAGTTTATATAGATGGTGCATTTGACCTGTTCCATGCTGGACATGTGGAGGTAGGCTTATTCTTATACTAGATAACTGCTTAGTTATTGTTATAATTTTTTTCTGACAATGTCTTATTTATTCTCTTAAAAGTTCAAATATCTATATACATCGTTCTGGATTTTGTAATATTATATTTGCCCTTTGAAAACACAAAAAATATGATATTTAGTCATTCCATGGTAACTAAATTAAGATGAGTTGCTTATATCAGTATGTTCCACTGTATTAATGTTGTTTCCCAATTTGTTGTTTCCTGTGAAACAGATTGTTATAGTTAATTGATTTTATTGTTAATTACTATGGAGTGAATGCATATTTTAGACTTCCATGATCAGCTGCCACCACCACCGCCACCACCGCCACCACAGCCACTGCCACCACCACCACCACCGCCGCCGCCGGAACCACCACCATCAACGTCATGGCAAGACCCATATTTTTCAGACGTTTGTATGTAATATAAAGTCA
Source organism: Helianthus tuberosus (assembly GCA_030545235.1). NCBI lineage: Eukaryota > Viridiplantae > Streptophyta > Magnoliopsida > Asterales > Asteraceae > Helianthus > Helianthus tuberosus. Next base: position 25,353,668 of record CM060451.1, read on the forward strand.
GAATTTATTGTATTTAATCCGAAAAGTAAACGAGCAAAACAAAGGAACGATAACGGTATACCGAAACGAAAAGCTTGCGGGTTACGGGGACGTCTTCGTCTTCTCCGGTCGTCTTCTCCGATGAACTCCGAACTCCGGCGAGTTGCAGAAATGAGCAGGCGCCTGCCGCCGTCGCCATTGTCGTCGCCGCCATCAAATCAGCTCGGAATTTCGCTGATTCGTGACTTTAACGGATTTGGATCGGTATAATGCTCGATTGTTGTTAGTGTTGTGATAGATCAGCGAAGATTGAATCAAATAGATGGTGGTGGTGGCAGGGCTAGTGGTGGTGGTGGTGGCAGCGGATTGGTGGTGGTGGCAGTGGCTGTGGTGGTGGCAGTGGCTGTGGTGGCGGCAGTGGCTGTGGTGGCGGTGGTGGCGGTGGTGGCGGTGGTGGCGGTGGTGGCAGGGCTAGTGGTGGTGGTGTTAACTGCCATTTCAGTCCATTTTTCAAATTTACACAATCAGTCCTTTATGTTACAAATTTACACAATCAGTCCTTATTTACAAACTGACTTAACTGGGTTATGATTTTTGGACTGAAATGGCACCTTTCCAGAACGTGGGGGACGAAAATGGCGCATTTTTTAAAAATGGACTGAAATGGCCAAAGTGACCAAACCACAGGGACGAAAATGGCAGTTAACTCTACAATAAATATCAGTAGGAAATATAATTAATTTTGAAGTGGGGATATGCTACGCATGATGTTGGTATTTTTGTTTTTAAATGGAAGGGAGCGTTACACGTTTTGTCTTTTCTGCCTAACCCAGTTAATTTTTTGTTAATTTTGGTCATATGACTCACACATGAGGGCATTTTCGTCAATTTACCTTTCCAGAGACTAATTGTGTAAATAAGATGAAAATCCAACCATTTAAAAAAAAGATTTTTAGAATATAAAAAAAAATATATATATATAATTTCTCACATATCTTTTCTGCCATAGTTTTAGACGGTGCCATAATAATCATTAAATTTTCAAGTTTATTTAATTGAATCGGTGGTATTTCTTGATTTCATCTAGTAATTTATCATGTCAATTTCCTGATCTATCGTCTAATTAATATTAATTTGCAGTGCAGGTGGGTGCAAAAATCATACCAAAGGAGGAATGTTTGGTGGTTAGTTTTTATGGGCCCTCACTTTCGTCCTCAAACCCAACATCTTATCTGTTCACTAAAAGACTCAAACTTGGGACGGTATTAAACAAAGTTTCTATCAATCTTACACTATTTATTTTGGTTTCAGTTGACCCATCATCCAAAACATCAACCAATAGTGAAATCTTGTTGGGTTGTAACAGTTTAGCTATGCAATCAGAGTGGTTTGACCATTGACATTCTTCAATGTCTCAAATTTTGTTTGGTTGTTTTATTTGTTAATTCTTTTATGTGAAAAGACTAAAATACCCTTTTGTGATCTGAATTAACAAAGAAAATTAACTGGGTTAGGCCTAAAGGACATAACGTGTAAGATTTTCAAACATTAACTACAAAACTCATCAATTTTAAAGACAAAGGATACCGCCTGAAATTTGATATAAAAATCAAGGACAACACTTGTAATTCGCTCTTGTTTTAAATTGATTTTGCATTCTCTTTCAAGGACCTACTCAACATCCGCAACAGTCTCGGGGTTCTTCGTAGCAAGAAAAAACTGATTCAAACGATAATACTAGTAACTGTTTGGATCATTTGGAAGACCCGAAATGAGCTAATTTTTGCGGGTAAGCGTGTACACTTGGATCGCATTGTTGGTGAAGTCCAGGACACTCCTTTTCTGTGGGTTAAAAATCGGGCGAAACAACATAATTTGGTGTGGGAGAATTGGCTTTCGTTTAGTGTTTAAATGCAAGCCCTGTAATGATAACTTGGGTGAGTAACAAAGGGTGATCTTGTATGTATGTTGTACTAATCATTTTGATTGGTGTGAAATGAAAATTTTCCTTCCAAAAAAAACATTGTTTTAAAATTATTAGGGTGTTGGTTTTTGGGGGACGTCATCAAGTTTGAAGCGATTTGACATTTAGGATTCTTGTTTTGTTTAAGGTTTTATCATTCTATAATAACTAAAACAAAGGCAGTATTATTGGCACACCTTAAATCCTTATAGGACATTATTAAAACGGGTTGTATGGGCCTATATAGGTCGTATAGCTTTTTAAATTTCCAATAAAGACTGATGTGTTAGATTTTGTCTAGTGGACTAGACCTATACGGATCATATTGAATGAGTTTTTTTTACAAATTTTTTTATACATTTATCTATAGTTTTAACAAAGTTTTCTAAAAGAATTCTTTATTTAAAAAAATACTTTTTTTATTACATAGTATAGGTTTGGTACATATTTATTATACACATATGTAAAAAAATTATTAGATAGTATCTTCGTTATAATACAAGGTCTTTATTATACTATAGTTTAGTATACATCACTATAGTTATACTATAGATCTATACAAGTCGTATAAAAACCTTAGACGACACAGTTTTGTATAATGTATTTTATGTGTACTATCTAGGTTTATTTGTATAATGTATTTCAAGTGTTTTTTGTTTCTATAATGATACAATACACAATAATACGACAAGTACAGACAAAGTACGCCTTAATACGACACATACAAACAATCTACACCCTAATTCGACACATACAGACAATAAAGGTCACAATACCAAACATCACAGATACGACAAGTATTGACAATATACGCCATAATACAACACATATAGACACTATACATCATAATACGACATGTAACGACAAAATACGTCAAGTTAGAAAAGAATCGATGGGGCCATTTAGAAAAAAACTAATTGGGTTGTAACCCAGTTAGAAAAGGATCGATGGGGCCAAATTCTTACAAGTTGGGATTGTCAGAGGGAATTTTTTAAGTTGGGATTAATGTCGGCCAATAGGTGAACGTTAGAATTATTAAAATCCAATAACTCAAAAACTGAACATAATGTTTAAGAATAAGAGAAGGAGAAATGCATGATGAATAAACATGTGAACCATACATGTAACTTGTGGTGGTTTTGCAGCGAGGATGGGGCTGATACTCGAGACCTAGCCCACATATGTGAGAATGAGCGCATATCCGCTTACTTGAGGCTAGGACTCTGGTCGTTGAGACTTTTAGCTCGTAATGTTTGCTAACCGTTGATTGTAAGGGACAAAGAGTGGCCATGAGTGCAATTGACAGGAAACGAGGGCGATTATATATGTTTAACTATTATTTTAGTAAAAATCAAAACCATGTTTATGATTACCAAAAATGAAAATAAAAAAAGGTTTGTTCAGTTCACACAACAGGTTCCATGTTCCAAACAAGGCGAACCACTAAATCAGCTCAACTAAACAAGGAACCAAACTGTTTGGATCTCAAACTGGCCGACTTGCTTCAGTAGGGAGAATTCATTCTGTTTTAACAATTTATGAAAGAGAATCCATGTATGTGGCATGCGACATGGAGCCTACGCTTTATAGTTGCTATCAACAATATTCAGAATGTGCACTACTATAAACTTAAATCTGATCAAAACCTCACTGATTAAGTCACTCGATCTGACAATGAAAAGCAAAAACATTACTCATGCTTTGCATTTATTTATCTACTGCCTTGACATACGACAGTAGTACAACACCCCCATCAAAAGCATGATTTTCAAACATGGTTTACATTTGTTATTCACTTCCAATCAACTCAACGGCTCGTAAATGACGTCCTTCACAATACCAAGAATCGCGTCTCCAGTAAACCCATCATCCTTCGCATAAAAAAGATTCAACACGTTACACATGTTCCAAAACGCGTCTTTGCAAGCTCTAGGAACAATGCTTCCCTTTTCTTCCGTAACTAACTTCATCATCTCACTCCTCTTGTTCTTTATCATCGTCATCATCTCCTTTACCACCTCTTCTTCCACATTCCCACTTTCCTCATTACTCAGTTGCAACGCTACAGCATTTAGTTTTCCTTCCTTATATTCTCTCTGCGTTAATATTTAACAAAACCCATTATTACTATACTACCCTTTTTTGTTTTTTTAATAGAAAATAAATTACCTTGAAGCTATGTATATCATTCAGAAGCCGACCCAAAGTGCTCATTAGCTCGTATAGATAATGATACTCGGAGCTTTCAACAATCTCCTCTGACAACTTAGGCCCCAAAAAGTAAATTGCGGGTAGTACAATTGGGCCTAATGCAAACGACACGTAAGCATTTTCCATATATTCATTTATTGTTGGTACAAACGCGTCTCTTGTCCATATAGCTTCCCTCAACATACTATTCATCAGATCCAACCACTATAGAAACAAAAAAAATATATAAAAATAAATGACCACAGAACACCTTTTTTATATAAGAGTAAAGTACACGGATGGTCCCTATGGTTTACCAAAATTTGGATTTGGTACCTAGCTTTTCAAAAGTACACAGATGGTCCCTGTGGTTTGCATTTTGTAACGCATTTAGTCCCCAGCTTTTTCCAAAAGTACATAGATGGTCCCTGTGCTTTGCACTTTGTAACACATTTAGTCGTTTACTTGGACATGCTAAAACCTTTAGATTTATTGGCTGGGGACTAAAAGGGTTACAAAGTGCGAACCACAGGGACTATCCATGTACTTTTAGAAAGTTAGAGGCCAAATCCAAAATTTAGGCAAACCAAAAGGACCATCTGTGTATCATACTCTTTATATAAAGCAGAAAAGATTAGATATCTTACAGTTTGAATAACATGGCTCGTTACATCTCGTTCTTGCCATTTGAAAGCTGTGTCTCCAATCCAACAGATTGCATCTTTTAATGCTAAAAATAAAATTCGAACTTGCTCCGAACAGCAATCATTGTCAACGTCTACATTCCATCTGCAGTTTATAAAACAAAATCCTTTAAAAATTCAAAATAATTAAGAAAATCACGTAAATATGGAACAAGATTATACTTTTCAACACACTGAATCAGATTGGCCAATTCGTCGATAGTACCACCGACGTCAAAAAAGTCATCAACTACTGTAGTAAGGATGCCGTTTTTGGCCCATGAAATACGCGCGTCCGATAATTCTGGAGATGAAAGTGTTGCGGCAACAGAGAAGTAACAGTAGGCTGTCTTTTGCCTAGCAAACTTGAGCTGGTCCAATTTGTTATCTACCACCCACCTGGTGCCATGTCATCACTTCTTCGTTAATCAAAATATAAAGAGTAAAATGTCATTTTCGTCCTGAGGTTTGGCCAGTTTTACAACTTTCGTCCAAAGGTTTGTTTTTCCCAATCTGGATCCAAATGGTCAAAACCTCAGGACCAAAATGGCATTTTACTCAAATATAAATAAAAAAAAATAACTTTTGATACAAACCTTTCAAGACCTTTTAATTCTTCACGGTAAATAGATTGGCAGGAGTTATAATCTTCAACTGCGAACCTTATGTAATCCTTGTTGCTAATATTCGATGATCTGGCGTTAATCAGGGAAAAATACTCAGAGCTATCACTGCTTAATACTTTAAATATTTACACGTGAAATTAAAAACTCACCGATATGTAGTTTTCAAAATTCTTGTATCGTCAACATTGTAGCGATCTATACTTCGTCTAGTGTTTATGCGTTCTAAACCGGTATTGAATGGGAACTTAAGAGCATTCTCCACCTGATTATATCAACCATTCAGATATGTTGCATGGAAAAAGATACGTAATTATGAGTCAAAGTCAAAGTCAAAATCACAACCTCTTTGTGAATAAATTTAGAGAGCCGGTTTGAATCAGTGGATATTATCCTTCTAAGAATATCACCCGACCTCAAGATTTGTTCTCCGAAAGATAATTCCTCTGGGTATAAAACCTGTGATGCGTTATACACTTCAACAGCTGCATATTCGTCTTTGAAAGCTCCTTCGTTAGTAATTTCAGCCAATGGATCTACGCCACATGTCAAGTCACAAAATAAAAAATGTAACAAAAATATAATAAAATAAAATAATTTTTTGTTTAAGATATATACCTGAGGATACTTCATACCCGTTGATCCTTAATAACCGAAAGGCTAAAGCACAAGTTACACCATCCATGAATATTTGCTCATCTCGCTCCATCCAACATCTAGATTCGACCAAATGATTTGCATTAACCTTCCATATGTTTTGATTTAATAAAATGAATATTTTACCTGTATGTTTCGTCTAAAACATTTTTAACTTCCACGCTGAAATGGCGTGTGATTCCTAATCTTTCAATCGTATCAACCATGGAAAGCCGGATATATAAATCAAGAGGATAAACTGTCGGGACTGGGATTCACCACTTAGATTTGTTAGCACAATGTAGGATTTCTTCATAGGATATCGATAAATAACTAAGTAAGAAACGCGTACCTGCATTACCAAACTTGTCCAAAAGTGAAGTTAGATAACTAAGACAACCAGTATCTTGATGATTAATAAAAGCAGCTGCTGTTGCTGACGGTGAGTTGAAAACCGAACCGTTTTTCAGCTGATATTTCTTCACCATATGCCAATCATATAAGTTACCGAGTCCTTCTGAAATATACGCCAGATATGCTTCCATCTCATTCGAATGACATCTATATGATAATCATATAAGTTAGAAAAAGCTCATTGGGAGAAAATAGGTTAAAATTTGGGACTGTCACAAAACAATTCGTTAGTTGGGACTGTTGCCGGCCAATAGGGAATAGTTGGGATTATTTAAATTCAGTTTCCGTGAAAAAAAAAACCTTTTTAGCTCCAGATCTCTCTCATGCAGCATTAAAGTAAAATCTGTTTGTTTTGAACGTAGGTTTATGTTCAACTGTTGCGCATACTCGAGCATACCAGGAAATATGATGTCAAAACCAAAGGGAGATGGTTGACTTTTGTCAGTAGCCGAAGCAAGATTCGACTCAATAAAACTTAGACCTGCAATAAGAGTCGACTTACTATTTAATGAATGAACAATAATACTTGACAGACAGCAAGCAAGAAGGCAGCAAAAAAAAACGCATACCTTTATTAATTTGGTCATCCCCAACATTCCATCGTTTTAATGCAACAATACATGCTAATGTTGAAGAGAGGGAATCCTTAAGTAACGGGTGAGTACGATTGTGATTAACGAGACCCCATGAACCATCATCGAGCTGGTTATCAACTAACCAGTTAAGACACTCGGGGAAACAAGGGGATTTGGGTGAGCTTGGAGAAGGGACCATGGCTACCCAGGCTGTGTCGTATGAAGAAACCGAAAGGTCCACATTGTTGAACAGTTTACGGATTCTTTCTTTGGTTGTATCAATGGCCTGCATATAAATTCAGTTTATTATTATTATAAATACAAAAATAAGTGACTGCAATAAGTTATACCAGATTGGTGGGATTAGCTTGTCCAACATGAGAAGGTGCTGCTCAAACACATAACTTTGAATCAATACAAGAAATAAAGAAGAGCAACATGTAGACAAAGTGCAAAAGGATGCAGATTTGTACCTGTATGAATAGCTGACAGAGCCCATAATCGATTCGGTTTGGTTGACAAAGGGCCAGTCATGCTTTGTGTAATTGTAATGTTCATTGATGTTTCGTTTACTAAAATTCGTTTATTATTTCCTGCTTCAGTTGGCTGCAAGAAACGTCCATTTGAAAAACAAAAAAAAAATCAATATAATTATTAGATCAGTTTCTCCGGTAGCAGACGCCGGTTTACCTTTTCGGTGTCAACTGAATTAGAGATATAAGCAAGTGTGTTGAGTTGTTGACTAAATGTCGGATTACAAACCAGTTTACTTCGATATATATACTAAAAAAAACTCGTGTTCATATATTATATATTAAAAAAAAAAAAAACTCATGTTCATATATTTTAGTAGGAATTAATCCCATCTAGTGCGACTATTTTAATCCTTACTGTCGTCATAAGTGGAAATTCAGTGGGTTTTAGACTATAAATCAGGGGCGGACCTAAGAATTGACGTGGGTGGATGGGCGCCCCCTTGAAAGAAAAATAATTAGTGTATTATTTATTGGCGAATTTTCCTCTATAATATTCCTTTATTCCTCTTCCATATTATTGCATACAGGGCTGTAAAAGAACAGAACTAACACGAATAAGGCCTTGTTCATGTTCGTTCGTTAAGTAAATAAATTGTTTACCAACGGTTCATGAACATTTACCAAACGAGATTTTATGTACGTGTTCGTTCATTAAGGAAATGAGTGTAACAACCATCGGTAAAACCAACACCCTCATAATATTCTGACACTCTAGTATATTATAGAATGTCCCAATATGTCTTATATTATACCCCGTATGTGAAAACCGAGCCCGAATTATGTTATATTATTTAAATAAAATATAAAAGCTTAAATTTAGGGCTAAGGCGGGCCGCGTGAACCCATCCCAAACCCTTACGCGGGCGGTATGAAGGCTAGAATCAGAAATTGTTGATTTCTTTAGTTAAAGCGGGCCGCGTAAGAGTTCTCGATAGTGTACGCGGGCCGCGAGAGACCTACAACGCGGAGACACCAGATGCCGACATGTGTCGACATCGTGTCAAGCCTAGTGGTGATCCGGACAAGCTATGTGTTGACCCTCGGTTTGACGCGGGCCGCGTAAGGCTTCGCCTTACCTTACGCGGGCCGCCTGGGAACCAGATTTCAACACTATAAATAGAACGCATCAGTTTTCGTTTTTCGTCGCTCATTCTCAATTCTCAAATCACAATTTCTGTAGAAGAGGCATTATAGTCGGGTATTATACCCCTAATTAGCGAGGTTCTGCTCCATTGTAAGTATTATAACCCCAATTTCATAATAGTTACGCTGCCCGATTGATTTAGGGTTCCGTAACAACGGTCGTGGTTCTGCCCGAAGTAGTTGTTGGAATGCCGTCTCGGGGAGGGTATCATTAATATTTTCAAAGGGTTATGATACTAACCAATGTACATTTGTATAAATTATAGATTATATCCAGGAAACCCTTAAGCGAAGTCTAAGATAGCAATGTGAGTAATCTCCTTTTTGTTAACAGTTTTTATAAAACCTTAACTATTTTACAATGCAATTTAGCAGTGACTGAGTCTTTGTAGTTCTTCAATTACTGCCGGTATGTTGGGGTTTTGTATACAAAATTTACTACACTGTGAGTAGTAAGTCAATGTGTAATATGACCCATAAGTCAGTGGATTGATAGTACCAAATGCAGTAATTGTGTAGACATAAACAATGTGATCGCTCTCAATACTGTTTTAATTGATAAAATGTTTCTTGATTAAACTAGGATTCACTCACCAGTATTTCCGACTGACAAATGTTTTTAAAACACGTTTCAGGTAACCCAATGTGATAGCCAATTAGTAAAAAGCCAGCTGGAGAGCACTGAAGGCTTGGGGAAAATGTGGCTATAAAAGTTACCTAATAAACGATGTTTTAAATTCAATAAAATAGGGTTTATCCCTATAAATGTATTGTAATAAGAAACTTGGTTTTTGCCCATGTGATTATTAATATGAAATATGGTGGTTTTACTCTGATAAACATTTCCTAACTACGGTCCTGATGAAAAATTCCGCTGCCAAATTAGATACTATGCGATACCACCGAAACTGGCTCGCGGCCGCCCGTTCCCGGGACTCAGGGATCGGGGGTGGCGACAGAAGGTAGTATCAGAGCCTAGCTACTGGTCTTAGCCAAAGAAGTGTTCTGCTGACACTTAAATTCTAAATTTTGTGTGTTAGGAAATAAATTACGGAAATAAGTGCATAACTATAATTATTTGTTATGTGTTATTTGACTATTTGTTAGTTTACAGTATGAGTGATCAAGGACCCTCAGACATGAGTCATCAGTTGTCTGATTCACCTAGGAGTGAATGTACCTCTTCACAGCCTGCCCTTTCTGGGTATACTGCTGATCAGGAAGAAGGAGTGTTTGCTTTTAGAGCTCAGTCAGAAGAGCCATTCCCTCATAAGAAACGAGGATGGTTCAGTAAGGAAGCCTTTGCTCATAGGAAGAAAATGCGAAAGTTGCAACAGCAAAGAGTTTTAGCGGCTGCTAAGCGAGAGACAGATGCCCATACACAGGATATGCTTAATAGAAGCCTAGCCAATTTCCATATCCTAGCCACAACTGCTGCTGACCCGAGTCTGGAACAACTAGTAGCTCCACAACCACAAAACCCAGAACAACCCATGGAGATAGAAAATTTTGACAACCAAGTGGAAATGCATGACTTTAACCCAGAAGAAATCCCTAGGGTATCTGCACCAAACCCCCTAGACCCGAATTACGACCCCTGGTGGGACGATAATAGGGACTTTGTGCAACGTTACCCTATCCAGGAATACCCACCCATACAGAACATAGAAGCCTACCCAGGTATGGACCCTTTAGATCCCTATTACCATAATAACTACATTAGGGAGATCTTAGAGGATCCTTACCAATTTCAGGAACTTTCACCCCCATATCAGGAACCCGCACCCCAGATTCCAAACCCAGTCCGAGAACCTGCACCCCCAATGAGTGAAGAAAACGTGCAAGAACTTAGGACTTTCGGGGAGGAAATTTTAGAAAGCAATGAGAGAATGCGACAGGTGGGAGAGCGTCTCGTATGGAAATACGATGAACGCAATATGGATTTTTGGATAAATCCATATCCTTGAATGTGAGAATGGAGGAAATAGTAGTAATAATAACAATAATAAAATAAAATAAAATATGTGTGTACGGATGCATAGTACTATTAGTGAAATTTTCTTTCTGTGGTATTGTAATCTTTATTTCAGTACTAGTGTGTAATAGACGCATAGTATATGAAAAGAGTATAGTCGCAATGATCGACGCTTTTAGCAAAAATGCGTGTCATGTGATTAATTATATTAAGATATTAATTGTGATATTAATATGGGGTAAATGTTGAAAATTCAGATGGCCGACGAAGGAAATCAAGGAAATCTGAATAACGATAACCAGAGTAACATTAACGTGGTTAATGAGAATCCAAGCATCAATAACAATGGAAATCAAGTGGATAATAGTGCTATCCAACACATAGTAGCACAGAGAATTATAGATGCAATGCCATTTATTCTTCAAACTGTTAAGGATGCTGATAATAAAAGTAAGCATAGCAGTAAGCGTCCAAGTGAACCAGAAAACAGCGTGAACAATGGACCTGTACTTCAAGTGCCCATTCCCAAAAGAAGAAGAACCATGCCTTATGGTTGTTCTTATAAGGAATTCTGGTCCTGTAAACCAATAGAATTCTCGGGCAATGAAGAACCTATTGCAGCCCTACGCTGGATAGAAAAGACTAAGGCTGTTATGAAAATAAGTAAATGTGCGGAAGAGGACAAGATAATGTTTGCTTCCAATCTATTTAAGAATGCAGCCTTAAAAATGGTGGAACACTATCCTTCAGTCTAAAGGAAGTGATAGGTTTATAGTATGGATTGGGAAGAATTTAGGAATATGGTAGAAAGAAAATTTTATCCTCCTAATGAAAAGGAACAGATAGCAAACAAATTCCTAAACCTTAGGATGACTGGTGTGGATAGTAAGGGGTACACGAAGTTATTCTTCGAATATGCTAGAATAGTGCCAACCCTTGCTTCACCAGAACCAGTATTAATCTCCCGTTATATCTGGGGATTAATTGGAGAGATTAGACAAGTAGTCAAGGCAGCTAGACCTCAAACTATAGAAAAAGCTGTAGAACTAGCAAATACCTTGACAAATGAGTTAATCCGTACTAGAGAAGAAGACCAGAGGAGAAACCTAACCCAAAGGCTTACTCAAGAATTTCGTTCTGGAAATTTTAATCGTAGGAATATGGGTTCTACATCTGCACCATACTGCAAGGTCTGCAAGAAAAAGCATTCGGGAAAATGCTCCACTATCTGCAATTATTGCAAGATGCCAGGACACAAGGAAGAAAATTGCAAGAGGAAATCCAGTAATGGATTATGTTACAACAGTGGAGAAAAAGGTCATATCAGGCCAAACTGTCCGAAATTAGCTCCAGCTACAAACAACAAGAGTACTAAAAATGCTAAAGCATTTGTTCTAACTGCAGATGAAGCCAAGATGATTCCAGATGTCATAGCTGGTACGTTTTTAGTTAATGATATCTTTGCTAAAGTATTATTTGACTCTGGTGCAAACCAAAGTTTTATTAATACATCATTTTGCAAAATTCTAAATCAGTCATTAACTAAACTACCACTAGAATGCCTAGTAGAGACTACTAATGGAGAAACCGTTAGGATTTCTGAAATCTTGCAGGGAGCAAGAATAGAAATTTTAAATCAGAAATTTATTGCAAATCTTTATCCCATGAATCTGGCAGGATTTGATGTTGTTTTAGGAATGGATTGGTTAATAGCCAATAAAGCCAGTATTTTATGTGATCAAAAGTAAATACAAGTAAATTCACCAAAAGGTAAAACGATCACAATTAAAGGAGATAAGCCCTCTAGGTCCACTAAGTTCATCTCTGTGATGAAAACTGCAAGCTATATAAGAAAAGGTTCTATAGTGTATTTGATTTCTATAATCACTAACACTAAAGGAAAAGAACTAAAAGACATTCCAGTAGTGTCACAGTTTTCAGATATCTTTCCAGAAGAATTACCAGGACTACCTCCAGACAGAGAAGTTGAATTCAGAATTCACCTGCTACCAGGAACATCACCAATTGCCAAAGCACCCTACCGTTTGGCACCTGCAGAAATGCAAGAATTGAAGAAACAATTAGATGAATTGTTAGAGAAAGGATTTATACAGCCAAGTTCGTCGCCATGGGGAGCACCGATACTGTTCGTTAAAAAGAAAGACGGATCAATGCGTATGTGCATTGATTAGCGTGAATTGAACAAGGTCACGATTAAGAATCAGTACCCATTACCAAGAATCGATGATCTGTTTGATCAACTACAAGGAGCTCGATTTTTCTCTAAAATCGATTTAAGGTCAGGATATCATCAGTTAAAGGTACAGGAAGAGGACATTCCTAAAACCGCTTTCATAACAAGGTATGGCCATTATGAATTTACTGTCATGCCACTTGGTTTAACCAATGCCCCAGCTGCATTTATGGACATGATGAACCGAATATGTAAGCCATATTTGGATAAATTCATAATTGTTTTTATAGATGATATTCTAATTTACTCTAAGAGTAAGGAGGATCATGCAAAGCAATTGCACTCACTTTTAAGTCTATTAAGAAAGGAAAAGCTTTATGCTAAATTCTCTAAGTGCGAGTTTTGGGTAGAACAGGTACAATTCCTTGGACATTTAGTTAACCATGAAGGAATTCATGTAGATCCAACAAAAATCGAGGCAATTACTAAATGGAAAACCCCTGAGTCACCAACCGAGGTTAGAAGTTTCTTAGGATTGGCCGGTTATTATAGAAGATTTATTCAAGATTTCTCTAGAATAGCCATTCCCTTAACTAAGTTAACCTGTAAATCTATTAAGTTTGAATGGGGATTAAAACAAGAAGAAGCATTTAGAATTCTTAAGCAAAGATTAACTCATACACCCATATTAGCATTACCAGAAGGAGCTGAAGACTTTGTAGTCTATTGCGATGCTTCTAAATTAGGTTATGGATGTGTGTTGATGCAACGCCAAAAGGTTATAGCTTACGCATCTAGACAACTTAAGAATCATGAAGAGAATTATTCAACTCATGATTTAGAATTAGGAACTATAATTTTTGCTCTTAAGATTTGGAGACATTACCTTTATGGTAGTAAGTTTACCATATTCATTGATCATAAGAGTTTAAGGTATATCTTCAAGCAAAAGGAGTTAAATATGAGACAAAGACGCTGGATGGAGATGCTTAGTGACTATGATTGTGATATCCAGTATCATGAAGGAAAAGCAAATATAGTGGCAGATGCTTTAAGCCGAAAGTATCATGAAAAGCCAAGAAGGTACGTTCTCTTAAATTAAATCTACAAGTAGATTTAAATGAGCAAATAAGAGAAGCACAAGAATCAGTAATCGAGGATGATTCTGAAAAATTAAAAGGTATGTTAAAGGAATTAAAACAAGAAACAGATGGAATTTGGAGATTCCATGAAAAGAAAATGTGGTTACCTAAATTAGGAAACTTACGTCATCGTATACTAGAAGAAGCCCATAAATCTAAATATACGATGCATCCAGGAAGTGATAAAATGTACCAGGATTTAAGGAAAAATTTCTGGTGGATAGGAATGAAGAAAGACATAGCAGCCTACGTTTCTAAATGTTTAACCTGTTCACAAGTCAAAGCTGAACACCAGAAACCCTCAGGTTTGTTACAGCAATTAGAAATGCCAGTATGGAAGTGGGAATTAATAACAATGGATTTTGTTACTAAATTACCCAAAACAAAGATAGGAAATGATATAATCTGGGTGATTGTAGATAGACTAACCAAGTCAGCTCATTTCCTACCCATGAAAGAAACTTTCAGTATGGAACAATTAGCTAAACTATATGTAAATGAAATTGTTTCTTTACATGGCGTTCCTTTATCAATTGTTTTTGATCGAGATAGCCGATTTACCTCTCATTTTTGGTCAAGTTTCCAAAAGGCAATTGGAACCAAGTTAAAAATTAGCACAGCTTATCACCCTCAAACAGATGGACAAAGCGAAAGGACAATTCAGACAATGGAAGACATGCTTAGAGCTTGTGTAATTGATCTTGGAGGTAATTGGGATGATCACTTACCTTTAATAGAATTTTCTTATAATAATAGTTATCACACAAGTATCAATGCTGCACCATTCGAAGCACTTTATGGACGAAAGTGTCGAACCCCAGTCTGTTGGGCAGAAATTGGTGAAAAACAACTATCTGGACCTGAGATAGTGCAGGAAACAACTGACAAGATTATTCAAGTCAAGGAACGACTGAAAGCAGCACGTGATCGACAAAAGAGTTATGCTGATAACCGACGCAAGCCATTGGAGTTTCAAGTAGGAGATAAAGTATTGTTAAAGGTCTCTCCTTGGAAAGGAGTGGTAAGATTCATTAAAAGAGGAAAGCTAAGTCCCAGGTATGTTGGACCTTTTGAGATTATTAGAAGAATAGGACCTGTAGCCTATCAGCTACAACTGCCAGAGGAAATGGCAGGAATACATGATGTGTTTCATGTATCTAATCTCAAAAAGTGTTTAGCTGATGAATCACTGATAGTACCTCTTAAGGATATAGAGGTAAATGAACAACTCAAGTTTGTAGAAAGACCTCTACAAATTGAAGACAGGAAAGTCAAGAATCTCAAACGCAAGAGACTAGTTCTAGTCAAAGTGAAGTGGGACTCCAAAAGAGGACCAGAATACACATGGGAGCTTGAATCAGAAATGCAAAAGAAATACCCGCATTTGTTTCAGTAGATCTCGAGGACGAGCTCTAAAATAAGGTGGGGAGAATGTAACAACCCTCAGTAAAACCAACACCCTCATAATATTCTGACACTCTAGTATATTATAGAATGTCCCAATATGTCTTATATTATACCCCGTATGTGAAAACCGAGCTTGAATTATGTTATATTATTTAAATAAAATATAAAAGCTTAAATTTAGAGCTAAGGTGGGCCGCGTGAACCCATCCCAAACCCTTACGCGGGCGGTATGAAGGCTAGAATCAGAAATTGTTGATTTCTTTAGTTAAAGCGGGCCGCGTAAGAGTTCTCGATAGTGTACGCGGGCCGTGAGAGACCTACAACGCGGAGACACCAGATGCCGACACGTGTCGACATCGTGTCAAGCCTAGTGGTGATCCGGACAAGCTATGTGTTGACCCTCGGTTTGACGCGGGCCGCGTAAGGCTTCGCCTTACCTTACGCGGGCCGCCTAGGAACCAGATTTCAACACTATAAATAGAACGCATCAGTTTTCGTTTTCCGTCGCTCATTCTCAATTCTCAAATCACAATTTCTGTAGAAGAGGCATTATAGTCGGGTATTATACCCCTAATTAGCGAGGTTCTGCTCCATTGTAAGTATTGTAGGTCCCTCTATCGTGGATGAGGTCAAACCTTATCCTTGTTATATTAACACACTAGCGAGTGCGGAATCCAAGCTAGCATGCAAACCGAGTTAGAACACACAAAAGCACAACACACAAAGTTCACCGATTAACACCACTTGTATTAACACGAATGAAGGTTCCAGTTACAAGCTCAATGTTTACAGATGCATTCCGTAAACTCTCTCTCTCGTGTGTGTGTGATTTCAGCAGAATGCTGCTAAGTGTTCTCCTATGGTGTCTCTCCAAAGTGCTTTGCAAGTCTCTCTACTGAAATGAACACAACACTTGGGTATTTATACCCGACACAGCAGCTATGGTCGAAGGATCAGGAGATCTGGTCGAAGGATCATCTATCGACCAGAATGCTACCGAAAGATCCATACATACCTCGAAGGATGATATCCTTCGAGGTCCATCTGTATCTATCGAAAGACATTATCTTTCGAGGTCATCGAAGGATACAAACCATCCTTCGATGACATCCTTCGACATAAGCAGGTTTCAACCAATGTGCTAACTGTTTGGCCAAGTCAAACCGGAGGATGGTTGACTTGGTCAAACTTACATCGAACGCACATATAAACAAACCTAACACAAGACATCGTTTTGTATCATAACACATTACAGACAAAGTACAGACACAAGTCTTCGTCTTGATCTTTGTGTCTTCAAGTCGAAACCAAGTTGAACTGAGCCGAGTTGAACCGAGCCGAGTCGTGTCCACAAAATATGCATCAACAAGTATTATAACCCCAGTTTTGTAATAGTTACGCTGCCCGATTGATTTAGGGTTCCGTAACAACTGTCGTGGTTCTGCCTGACGTAGTTGTTGGAATGCCATCTCGGGGAGGGTATCATTAATATTTTCAAAGGGGTATGATACTAACCAATGTACATTTGCATAAATTATAGATTATATCCAGGAAACCCTTAAGCGAAGTCTAAGATAGCAATGTGAGTAATCTCCTTTTTGTTAACAGTTTTTATAAAACCTTAACTATTTTACAATGCAATTTAGCAGTCATTGAGTCTTTGTAGTTCTTCAATTACTTCCGGTATGTTGGGGTTTTGTATACAAAATTTACTACACTGTGAGTAGTAAGTCAAGGTTGACAGTACGTTACCATTGGACAATGAGTTAGCCAATGTGTAATATGACCCACAAGTCAGTGGATTGATAGTACCAAATGGAGTAATTGTGTAGACATAAACAATGTGATCTCTCTCAATACTGTTTTAATTGATAAAATGTTTCTTGATTAAACTGGGATTCACTCAGCAGTATTTCCGACTGACAAATGTTTTTAAAACGCGTTTCAGGTAACCCAATGTGATAGCCAATTAGTAAAAAGTTAGCTGGAGAGCACTGAAGGCTTGGGAAAATGTGGCTATAAAAGTTACCTAATAAATGATTTTTTAAATTCAATAAAATAGGGTTTATCCCTATAAATGTATTGTAATAAGAAACTTGGGTTTTGCCCATGTGATTATTAATATGAAATATGGTGGTGTTACTCTGATAAACATTTCCTAACTACGGTCCTGATGAAAAACTCCGCTTCCAAATTAGATACTATGCGATACCACCGAAACTGGCTCGCGGCCGCCCGTTCCCGGGACTCAGGGATCGGGGGTGGCGACAATGAGCGTGTTCGTGAACGGTTCACGAACACAAACGAACATAAATAAATTTGGAGAACGCGACGAAGGATAAAGATAGATGGCCCAGAGAGTAGCACTCGAACTTGAATCCCTTATTGTGGAACGGATGTCGATCGTATTCGCTGATGTATAAAATGGGAAATGAAAGGGAAATGGTGCATAAACAAGGTGAAAGAGGGTTTCATAGTTTAATTGTTAGGTTAATAAAATAAATAAAAGTTTAATAATATAAAAAACACACATGAAATATATGTAAGTACAAAGATCTTCAATTAAAATACAAACATTCGAACATAAACGAACA